>CM077802.1:3037228-3637228 GCA_039737535.1 Lagodon rhomboides
GTACAGATTTCTACGAGTTACGAGGAGAACTTGAATGCACCGTGAAGTACCTGACGTGGAAGAGCATCTCAGCGTAGTTTGGGTACAAACATTTATCTGTCATGTGGCAGGAAGCCTTCAGAAATGTGCTCGCATCCATGGGAAGAGGCTCAGGGATCGATCTCAGGGATTTGAATCAAATAGTTTTTTTTCCTCTTTTGTCGTGCAGAATTGTTACAGGTGATCACAATGTCATGCTTTTAATAATTTCCCATCATTAGTATTTTCTCCACTCGCCCCTTTCTAAAGTCATCAGTACGATTAATTTCAGTTTGTTGGAGTAACACATGTCCTCACATCGTCGGTTAAATCTGAAAAGCCGTCTTTTTTTCTCCAAGTTTTGGCCCTGCTGTCCACATGAAGCAGATGTTTTACACACCCGAGAAGAACTGAGCTTTCTGAAAACGAGGAAAACTGAGAAACAACTTTCTTCTGCAGCTTATCTCCTCATTTACATACATGTTGACAGTGTTGTGGCTGTACGACCTGAGATTAAACCATAAAAGTGTGTCAAATGAGAACAACTACACTGTGTTTGACTGTATTAAAGCACAATATAAACGGTAAGACTGCCAGCGAACAAAGAAGAAGAGATTTAACCGCCTGAGCGAGCCAGTTTTGGCTGCAGGTTATTTTTGCTCGCTCTCTAACAGTTAAAAAGTGAAAATCATACATTATCTTTAATTTCACTGTGATCTAAAGTGTCCAGTATAAATAGCCTCAGTCTACCAGTGATTGCAGGTGAGTAGCTAAGACAATATTGTGCGCTCGTAAAAAAAGAGGCCATTCATTTGTCAGGTACGAAATACTGGAAATGTCGGAGAGTCTCTGCCTGGAATGACGACGGAAAAACCTCAGAGACGAAGATCTGATCTGAGAGGGTTTGAGGTTTGTCTGTTTTCCAAGTGACTAAAAGACTCTGAGATGTGAATACAGGTGTAAACGACAGCTGGATATTTAGTGAAGTCATCAGCTTCTTTGTTTTTTGTGTCGGGAGAATGTAAAGAAGTCGTGTTTAAGTGGTTTCACCCTGTTGTCGTTTCCTAAGTGCGCACATAGATCATATCTAAATTACACCGCCTGAAGACAACTCCCTGTTTTATAGGAAACCGCTCATCTGAATAATAGCCCGGTACGGTTTGATGAATTCTCCTCGCCGAGGTTGAATTACCTCCAAATGTTTCGCCGTTTTGATTCACTCGACTGACGACCGGCGAGAGAGAAATACAGCTGTGCTAATGTTGACGTGAAAACTGCTTCATGTAACTCGTGTGTGTGTGTGTGTGTGTTAGCCGTTAGATGAATGTTAGACAGACACCAGAAACATTATCAGCTGGTAACCATCCAAGTTTCGACACACAGGCCGAGTGTATTAATTGCTTTCTCCCCCTTTTTTCTTTTGTGGTGGTGCAACAGAGTTACGATACTGAAGAACTCAGACAAAATGTCGATAACGGGAGAACTCAGGGGTTTCCCTGACTTATTGCAATGATGGAAGGGAAGTAGGCGTCTATTAGTTTAATAATCTTTATCGGCTAAAGCATGGACAGTCAAGACGGTCTTCCTGCCGAGAGCCCGTTCCGGTTTGCTTCATGGGACTTTATTTTGAAAAGTAGTGAACGGAGAGACGTTTCTATCTGTGCTATGAACTACACACATGATGTTTGTCAATTTAAAGCATAATTCTTCAATGTCAAGAAAGTCATAGATCGTGGTTTTCACATACCGAGCATGTTTGTAAAAAAAGTTTTTGGATCCAGCCACTGGCATCAACCAAAAGCCCAGTTTTCTCCAACCAGCTGATTGATTACATCAAGTTGTCGATGCCTCACTTAAAGTTTCATCATCCGTGAAGGGTTCGACTTCCACGCTATTAAAACACGCCACATTTTCAGCTTTTAGACATGTTTCGTGTTTGACCTGGAGATTTCTCCAATTAGATGTGTTGCCAGTTTTGTAGAGTTTTGTACGTAATCCGGTCCGTACCCAGGCCGAGTGTATTAATTGCTTTCTTCCCCTTAGTAGTACTGAAGAACTCAGACAAAATGTCGATAACGGGAGAACTCAGGGGTTTCCCTGACTTATTGCAATGATGGAGGGGAAGAAGGCGTCTTTATTAGTTTTATAATCTTTATCGGCTAAAGCATGGACAGTCAAGACGGTCTTCCTGCCGAGAGCCCGTTCCGGTTTGCTTCATGGGACTTTATTTTGAAAAAACTCTGTATGGTAGTGAACGGAGAGACGTTTCTAATTGTGCCATGAACTACACATATGATGTTAAAGATAATTCTTCAATGTAAAGAAAGTCATAGATCGTGGTTTCACATACCGAGCATGTTTGTAAAAAAAAGTTTTTGGATCCAGCCACTGGCATCAACCAAAAGCCCAGTTTTTCTCCAACCAGCTGATTGATTACATCAAGTTGTCGATGCCTCACTTAAAGTTTCACCATCCGTGAAGGGTTCGACTTCCACACTGTTAAAACACGCCACATTTTTCAGCTTTTAGACATGTTTCGTGTTTGACCTGGAGATTCCTCCGATTAGACGTGTTGCCAGTTTTGTAGAGTTTTGTACGTAATCTGGTCCGTACCCAGGCCGAGTGTATTAATTGCTTTCTTCCCCTTAGTAGTACTGAAGAACTCAGACAAAATGTCGATAACGGGAGAACTCAGGGGTTTCCCTGACTTATTGCAATGATGGAAGAGAAGTAGGTATCTTTATTAGTTTTATAATCTTTATCGGCTAAAGCATGGACACATAAGATAGTCTTCCTTCCAGTTTGCTTTATGGGACTTTATTTTGAAAAAACTCTGTATGGTAGTGAACAGAGAGACGTTTCTAACTGTGCCATGAACTACACACATGATGTTTGTCAATTTAAAAGATAATTCTTCAATGTAAAGAAAGTCATAGATCGTGGTTTTCACATACCGAGCATGTTTGTAAAAAAAGTTTTTGGATCCAGCCACTGGCATCAACCAAAAGCCCAGTTTTCTCCAACCAGCTGATTGATTACATCAAGTTGTCGATGCCTCACTTAAAGTTTCATCATCCGTGAAGGGTTCGACTTCCACGCTATTAAAACACGCCACATTTTTCAGCTTTTAGACATGTTTCGTGTTTGACCTGGAGATTCCTCCGATTAGACGTAGAGTTTTGCACGTAATTCGGTCCGTACCTTTAAATGTACCCAACTATAGTGCTGTTAACCTGGTTTGAACAGTTTCTTCCTCTGTCTCTATGACCACATGGTTTCCACCCAGCCTTCAGATGTGGTCTTAGAGACCAACAATAACAAAATATTACATAATCTGTACAAAACAAATTGTACCTGATCGCTTGCCATGTGAACTGATGCACTTTACGACCTGACAGTTGTGGTTTGGATGCAGGAATGTCAGCCATTAAGGAGTGTCCTGACATGACAGGAAATAACTGCATTTTCTTTTCACTCTGCGATGCAGAAGAAAATGAAATTCAAGCGCTGAAATTGGTGCCTCCAGTTTCCCCCTCTCTCCGTAAAAATAGGGCTCACATTAAATCTGCATGCATAATGGAGCAAGAGGGCCCTCCACCAAAAAAAAAAAAAAAAAAAAAATGGAGCTGATTAGCAGCAGCGGAGTGAACAAAAACAACACACACACGCCACATAAAAAAAAACTATTCAGGGTCAAGAAATCCCTCCACCAATATCTCTAATAGTAATCTATTAAAAATCACAAAAAAAAAGCACGGTGAAAAATCGGTTTCCAAGCAGAGCCATTATTTTGTTACCTCTGGCAGACAGCGAGGCACCTGGGAAATCTGAGCTGACGTTAAGGGGGGAGCAGCAGTCCAGCAGAAAAACTAGATCACTTTCTTAAGCTAATTAGCCCTGTATATTACCAATCAAAAGAGCCTCGCTCTGAAACACAACGGCCGGCCAAGAAATATATTTGTCTTCCATTTGTGAAAGACTGGCAGTGGAAAGACTCCAGCTCTGAATATTATTCACCCAAGAAGACATTCCAGGAGGATAAAACGCTGCATTAAAGTGGATCTGAGCGTCTGATTTTTGTCACTGCTGCCGCCGTGATTCCCAAACAAACAGGGACGAGAGCTTTGTTGAAACAGTCGCACGTAACATCACCACTCTAAAAAAAAAGAAAAAACAGAAAACTTTGCCAGACAATGTTTCTGTCAGTCTGTCAACTCGCTGTTCGAACGTATTACATTTTAAATCAAACTTAGATTTTTCTGCTCGGGTCGCTGACAAAAGAGTCCGAGCAATGTTTTTTTTTTATCTTTGTTTGCCATCATGGCGACATGGAAGAAAGAGAAAGCCTGTAATTCATGCACAGAGACGTGTTTATGTTCTGAGAAGTATGCCATCACATTTTTCTAACAGAGTATTTATCCTCAAGTAAAAGTACTGATACCATGTACTACTTCTTCCACCTCTGTTTCCAGTATACTAGCAGGCCTGCAGTTGTGATATTAGTGTTTAAATCTTGGGAAAAACAAATATACTACGTGCCTTAAATGTAAGGTCACACCTCGCAGCACCACGTTAAGGCTGATGTTGATATCTGACGATGCACTGACGAGTCTGAGGTTGGTGCAGTAGGTTGTTCTCAGTCAAACACAGGCCAGACTTTAAACAGCTGATGCACAACTTCAACCAGCAGAGGGCGTAAACACATCAGAGATCTCTCTGAGCTGTCAGCGGGTTAAAGTTTAGTCCAAGTACTGCACATCTTCACTCAGAGGACTCCTGTACTATATTCCTTTTCATATAAAGCTGCTGAGAAGACAAATATGTCATTTGAGACAAACCTCACAGTAAAACAGCCATGAGAAAGACGTTCCTACTCTAACTGACAGACCTAAAACTGAATTATCTCCCTCTGAATATCCAAATTAAGCTGTTTGTAGAAGAAATGTGTGGGTTTTATAAGCAGTTTTAATAAAAACACACTGAATGCTACAGTAGATCCCGACCGACATATCGTTCAGCCGATATTATCAGGCGATATTGGAGCCTATTGGATCAGAAAAAAATGTGTTTATCTCTGCCGATAAATCGATATCTGAATTCTAACATTTTATAACGTACATTTAAAGTTGATACAGTTCCACCTATAGGTCAGTTTAACTGACTACTTAACTACGTGATGTCCTGTATGGTTTTCTACCGTTTATCTTTTATGCACCTCAGTTTTATTTGTGTTTCTTATCATTTTCCTGTTCTATTTGTATTCTATCGTATTGCTTCTTATCTGTTATCATTTTCACATATCCGCTCTGTGTCATGTTCATTGTTTCTGTTTGTTATCACATTTTTGCACCTTTTCTGTTTTTTATTTGTGCTCAGAGATTTTTTTGAGATTTAAATAACGGTTGAATGGATTAAATTAATCGCCATTGGCCCCAAAAACTGCATCGTTCGTGGCTCTATGCTGCAGCACAGCACACAATGAAATATTATCATATTTTTAAGAAATCATATATAATACAGATGTTTCCCAATGTGAAGCTGGTTCCTTTTCACTTTCAACTTCATAAACGAATCACAACGTAACCACAAAATTTTTCAATCTGGAAATAAACAGTAAGTTATCAAGGACACCATAACAGATATTTGGTCCCGATCAAATATATTCTGGAGGCGTATACTGTAATATCTACTCCACTACAAGTATTCATAGCTTACTTGACACCCCTAATGACAGCAGAGAGAAAGAGGCGGCTGCATCAGAACCAATATATTGCATTTTTACAATCAGTTTTTTTGGAATCAGACAAAATAAACCAATGAATCCGAAAATTTAAAAGTACGGAAAAACACCTCATCAGATCTTCCATTTATAGTCAAGACATTAACAGGTCTACAAACTGGACCGCTGGTAGTAAACTTCAGTAAAAGAGAGGAATAAAACACAACAGCCGACCAAAAACCATCACTACACCAGCAGCAGAGTGACCTCACAGGAAACTACGACCATCTTCTTCCCTCAGGAAACATCTGGGCCAACACTTCAGTCCCACGACTGATCAGCAGAGAGAGAGAGGAAAAAAGAAACGGGGAAGTGGTGGAGGGCGTGTCACAGGGTGGTGGTGGTGGTGGAGGTGGTGTCAGGGGGGATAAAGGTTCCTGTCCTGGTTTCACTTTGAACTCTGTGGTAGAGGAGTAATCAGGAGGATTATAGGGGCGACGAGGAAGTGACCCCGCAATTCATTGTTTCCACTGAGGACTCCTCTGAGGCAGAAAGACGTCGGACCTGGTGTTTTATTAAAAGTCATCCAATCCAATCCATCCTGTGAGGATTTACTACTTTTCTTCATGTTATATCAATATATTTGGATTTGGGACTGCTTGTGGAGGATGTATTCAGACGCTTAGACAAAAGTATATCACATTACAAATTAAATGGCCTAAAGTATGTGGACACCCCTGACACCTAATGTTCATGTGTCCACATATTTATGGCCAGTATGTAGAAATAAAGATAAGTTTCAAACCTGGTGAATGTTTCAGACAGCTGCAGAAGCCCCGTCAGTAACACCGGACGCCAACCTTTCCCAGGATCGTGACGTCTGCCTCCATACAGTGTTTTCATGGACAGACAGACGCCACCACAGGATCACCTGCTGGAGGAAGAAGATGGGTGCAAGAAATTTTGGAAATTGATTTTCACAGTCAAATTAAGTCTAATTAAAGTTCCTGGTTTTGCCTCTGACAGGCTCAGATTGTTATTAGAAGTGTCTGACAGCATTATGAAAAAGTTTTCATACAGATTTTTTGCGTAAAAAAAGAGTAAAATCCCTTTTTGTTTAACCAGAAAAGGCAGCTAAAAGGCTTTTGCTAAATCCACCAGACCCCATTCAAAAAAACAGGAATTTAAGACACATTTCATTCAAACTCATCAGAAACTAAATAAAACTCACCAACACCAATCTTAGTTCATCTGTCCACGGTTACAAGAATCAGCATCTCTGGTTGGGTCAGCTATATGTGAAAATATTCTGGCTTTATGTACTCTTTAACCTGGAAACAGTTAAGTAACGTTACTATATTTTTACTCTTTGACTCAGATGTCATGATGAAAGGCTACATGGGGTAACTAGCTTAATAAAATCTTCATAAAAGTTTATCAAGTAGTCAGAAAAACATACCTGTTCGCCTTCTGAGCTCTTAGATGAACAGAAAGTAACTAATAAATCATTAAAAACGATTAAAACACTGGCTGTGTGCCTTAAATTAGGGAGTGTGGTCAAGCTAACAGCTCGCCTAGCATTAGCCGTCTACAGCTACACGCACCTGTTTCTCATCTTATACAGAGCTCCTCCTGTTTTAAAGCTAGGCTAAACCGTTAGACGTGAACAGACGCTATAAATTAACCCCTCCCACATGGGCGTGGCTACCCTTTTTAGGGGTGTTTCAGCAGCCGTAAAAAGGGACTCAGCACCCCTAAAACTTGGAGTAAGAAATGTTGTTATTCTAAAATTTTTGTTCGTCTTTGACAAGGTTAAATAATGTCCAAAACATACTCCGTAGTTTGTGGTTTAAAATGTATATGTTAAGGACGAAAATGAAAACACCCCCGCTTAGCAAATGGTATCATCCTCTTCTCACCCGCCCGCTACTTCTCCTCTGCACCTGCACCGCTCCGCAGCCCGATCGTCCAGCGCGTTAAAACCAATGTTAAAATGATAAAGCCCTTTTTCAATAGACATATATTTTGTTTTTGTGTGAAAAAACTGCGATTAGTGGCAGTGGGCTCATTAAAAAGCTCTAGATCTAGAATGCCCCTACCTCCCATCACAAATTACATATTTAAAATCAGTCCATAAAAATGTTGTAATTAAATATAATTCGGTTTACATTTGGTTCTTACGTGCAGCAGCGACTCCTCCTGGTCAGGACGTGTAGCTGTAAGGCCCCCAACACAGCAGAGGGGCTGTCTTCATACCTGCCTGCATGGAGCTGCAGCTGTTGGTCTAAATAAGAGTTTCTGCATCTATTTATATTCGAGTGTTTAAGTAAAAGCCTAGATCTGCTTTGTAAATCACATGTCCCGTGCTCTCTTTTGAGAAAAAATTAACTTGACAGATCTAAAAATAACTAATGTTGGACCATCACTCCTGCTGTGCAGCTCAGGTGAGCTTTTCCATCACTGCTTACAAACAGACCTGGAGTCATGTCTGACTTGCTTGATGTTATTGTCTATTTAAGGTCCTATTTGTAAGAAAAGCTTATTTTTGAGACTAATTCCCAACGTGTGAGACTCAAAACAATTTTTTACTTCACAAAAAGTACCCTTAATGCTAATAAGCATTCATTATAAATATGTAGGAACACTTTTGTATGATTTAACAAAACTGTGTGAGCTCTTTTCGTTTGTATCCACTTGAACCAAAACCATTTACCTGCAAAGAATGACACCAGCATTCAAGGTAAAACACCTGGCACTGAACGAGATTACAACGAAACCTAATAGCTGTGGAGCATATTGTTTAAAACGCTCAGAAACAGCTCCTTCTATAATGCAACAGCATCCAGCAGCAGCCTCCAAAATCATCCTACAGTTCAATCAACGCGTCTCTGAAACAAGAGCTAAACATCGTGACCTTCGTGATGGATTTACTGGAACACCAGTCAGCCCCTCCAGGATTTTGCAAGCTTGTTTTTTGGATTGTTTGGGCCTAAAATGCCAAATTTCATCACACGTTGCGACATTTTAGGCATTTATTTATTTTGAAACGAAATTGCAGGATTAAGCACAAATTGCAAAACGATAGTTGCAACAGTCTTCAGCTGTAATTTTTGTTGGAAAATGTGAGACGTTCATGCGATGATTCATTTTCACAACCTGGAACGAGCCAGTACATTTGTTTTAATTTAACTTCCTGGGGGACTGACTAACAAACTAAGTGTCCAAATAAGTGTCATTGTCAGTGGAGATGTGAGAAAAAAGACAGTATAAAGAACCAAATTTCAAATAATACTTTATTCATTTCAATAACACAGCAGTATTACACAGTAATAGGCTTTTCATGACCAGATAAAACCACATTCACCTGTATGGACTGAAGCACAGTACAGTATTAGTTCAGATCCTGCACCTTTGATCATATGCACCCACAATAAATCAGCATAGAGTTTCATAACACTACAGTTGCATAAGTGATGACCTCATGGTGAAAAAAAAACACAAGACGCCGATGAGGCAACATTCATTTAACAGAATCGATTTGTCATTTTCACTTCATTATAACAAATGAAGATAAAAGATTCCAATGTGACTAAACACAGAATAAATCAATCTATAAAACATATAAAGTGAATGTTTAAACTCTAAACTAGTCTTTAAATAATATTCTACGAACGCTCCTGAATCCTGGAGGAAGGTGGAGTGACAGTGATTGCACAGAAAACAGAAAAGACAACACAGTATTTAGTTGGTACAGTACAATGGAACAGAATTGATTCAACACCAGCCGATTATTGAGGATGGCTGGTCATGCACGTCATGCCTGAGTAAACAGCATGCTACAGCCAGGAGTAGCAGCCCCCCACACCGGAAAAGTCTAATTTAATCATCAGTAAACCTCCCAAAATTTAAACCGAGCCCTTGTGCGTGAGCCGTCGTTCCGTCAGCAGTGTTCACTTCTTCTGGCAGTAGCTGCCGTAGTTGCTGCAGGCCTTCTGCATGTCTGTCAGGAACCCCGGGACGCCACTCTGCACGGGAAAAAACACACAAAGAGCGTCCATCAGCGAAGCGTCACGAACACATGTGCCCTGGAGGACCCACCCAGGAGGGGCAGCGAGGAGAGGAGCCGCTGACATCACCCCGCAACACATCTGCTAACGATAATGATGGAAAACCATGAAAACAGGCGAGGGGACGGAGCCGAGGCCCGAGAGTGAACCCTTTAAACGCTCCCTTTAAAGACCTCATCACAGATCCGCTTAAGTAGGTTAACAGCGAACATGTGCACATTTCAAAGACGGTTTCTTCTCGACTTTCACTTGTGAAGGAAAGTTAAGTAAATTTAAATCTTACTGACGTTTTACTTTCTCTGTTAGGCTTCGTCGAATGAACAGTTTCCATTAAAAGGCTTTTTTTTCTGTCCAAAGATATCATGAAACTTTACATTTCTTTAGGTTCAATTTTAAATTGTTGTTGTGGGTTCTATGGCTTAAAAATGACTGATATTTTTGGCACAAACAAGGCTGGAAAATGTTCTGACACCTCATGAAAAACATCCAGTTTTGTTGCCACGTCTCGTCAGAAGTATCTTGTTTTATAGCCGCTAACAAAGCTGGAAACCACCCAAGGTCCTATCACACATAGCCAGTTCTGTCACCACAAACGTGGTTGGAAAATGTCCCGACTTCTGTTGAAAAATATCAGTTTTCTCGTCGCCAGTACAGCTGGGAATTACCCCGACGTCTGCTTAAGAACATCCAGTTTTCTTGCCACAAACAAGGCTGGAAAACTCCTGAAATCTCATCAAACAGGAAAACATGTTAATCACAAAAACTAAACATGAGTAACTGTTTTCATATGGTTGTGGATATAGTAGACTCACATATGTCACGTATCAATACACAACCACCTCCTCAGTGAGTTTTCACCCTGTGCTGTTTCTTTTTTTTCCTTTCCTTGTGCAGCTGAGGGAAGTGTAATCCCCGTAGGCAGCCATTCAAATCACGTAAATCCCCGTCTTTGTTGGGAAATGTCTCCAGATGAAGCTGCTTCACAGAAACTAAACCCAGTTCTCCCCACTGTAAATCGTGCACAAGTTAAAAAGGGAGATTAAGCTGCTAACTATATTACTCACTCACTTCCAAAACATGAGAATAAAATAACATTAAATCTGCTTCTTTTATGTTTAAATGAAACCTCAATTCATGCAGTCATGTTACTTACATGTTAAGTGAGGCCACTGCCCCTTAATCTACTTAATGGATTATTATTCAGGTTTAAGAGGATAAATATTTCATGCTCTTATTGTTTGCATGCACTCACCTTAGCTGCCCAGTTCACCAGCCAGGTAGGAATCATGCCACCAGGGTTGTCAAAGTAATTCAGGAAAACTGAAACAAAGCACATGTTTCATGCCTGATGTTAGGGCTTCATCTAATGAGCGTGTCTTTAATTCATCAGTTAATAGTTTGACCAAAGAAATCTTTAAAAAGAAATGCATCTTTTACAGGTTTCCAGAGCTCAAGATGACATTTGAAAACCGTGTCAATAGTCCAAAACAGCAGTCCAGAACCAGAACAAAGGTCTGGATGATGATGACAATATAATAACATTGTGTTAATGGTCTAAGGATGCTTCTCTCACACTTAAATGGTAATAAATGTGACAAACTGCATTTCTAGTCATTGATAAAGTCTTTTAAAACCTTTAACGAAAGTACAGATGATACAAGTACAAGATGAAAGTCACACCAAACTCCATTCACAAAAACATCAGTTTAAAGGCCTTGTTTGTCCATTGGACAGTGGAGCGCAAACCAAAATAATCACCTTTCAATTAAAATGAATTAAAAAGCCCTGGCTTGATGTGTGGGATGTACAGGATGCCGAGTAGATGGGTGGATCATTCAGATTTCATCAATGTTTTCAACCAGGTTTAAAGACGTATATAGCTGTGCCCAAGGGAGAGGAGAAGTTAAATTGACAGATTTGTAAATGGAGTTTGGTGTGAGCTGGTTTCTGAGCCCAACAGCTCTCGTTCATTGGATAGTGTATCATAACATCCCCTCATCGTGTGCTACCTCTGGTTCCACAGCCTCCGTCGCTCTCCAAGGCGACGCTCTGCTTGTAGTCTTTGACCCGCAGCACTCCGCTCTTCTCTGCACACGCCGTCTCCGGAGAACTTCTGGCCAGGATCACCCAGATCTTCCTGCCGTCCACGTCCAGGTCTTTCCGCTCCCTCACGTACACGTACTGAGAGTGGAGCTGTTAAGGGAAAAATATGCTCTCCGACACACCCTGAAGGGAAAAACTGTTGAGTGTTCACGTGTTTGACTAGTTAGAAGGATACGTCTCTGTTCGACAGAGGGAAAGGGTATTTCACTTCCCAGTAGATTGCGTTCTGTCCGTCGAAGTCCTTCTCATAGAGCTCTGAATAAAACAAATAACTTAAACATTAAAAAGAAAAACATCAGCTGCAGGTGGATGGACACATGACACACAATACACTTCACATGATAGTGGTTTCTATTCGGGCTGGGCAACACATGGATATTATAAGGTCACTGTGATATCGGTAAATGTCTTTCCCTGGTTTTAAAGGCTTACCATTACATACAACACTGTATGTTATCACCACAGACAATAAGACTGGACCAAAAACACACACTACTTAAACCACACATCTAAAATGTTTGAGATTCAAGCTGGATTTTTGTTTTCAGACTAGGCAGCTACATTACAATCTGTGACTACAGGCTAGAGGAACAACATGTTACCTGCAGGTTACTGTAGAGGTGCATGAAGATAAGGATGACATTTAAAAAAAGGTTAATGTGAATATGAAGATGTATTCGTGATCAGGAGATGTATGTACACTGACAGTGTGAACCTTGCCTTACTTTTTTTTATTTTATTTGTACCTTTTGCATATGAATCCCAGTGTTTCCGATACTTCAAGTCCATGTAGACATCTGCACACAGCTCTGGAGTGCAGGTGTCGAGCACACCAAAGACTTTGTACTCATAAAGTCCAGTTTCCTGAAAAAAAAACAGCACAGCACATGAAAGTTCTCTCTTTCAAATGCAGACTTCATGCCACACCCACAGTGTGTAACTAATCCCAGACAGCACAACTCTGATTAAAACCAGTCCGCCTGCAGCCAGAATGAGGAAGTAGGTTGGATTTTATTCAAGAGTGCAGAAACATGTGTAAAGACTCTTATCTCACACTGAAATGTAAATAAACGAGGCACACTGCATTTAGAATAACTGATTTTGTGGCTGAATGTATGCCTACCTGAGAGGAAAGTACAGCCACACCAAACTCCATTCACAAAAACATACATTTAAGATTGCCTTGTTGTCCCTGTAGCAGGGAGCAGTAAGCCTTAATAATTCTGAATAATTGAGATTATTCACGCATTCACTTTGTTGACCTCTTGCATACATGAAATTTGGATTATAATTTAATTCTATGTAGTTTGACTTGCATGATTTCAGTTCACCTTTTGGTCTAAATGAATTAAAAAGTACTTAATTGATGTGTGAGATGTACGCCGAATGTAAGAGTGAATCATTCTGATTTCATTCATGTGTTCATCTAGGTTCGACGACGGTGTATAGCTTGGCCCAAAGGATAAGCAGAGTTAAAATGACAGATTTGTAAATGGAGTTTGGCAGCTGGTTTCTGTGCCAACAGCTCTCGCTTGATTTCCGGGTATTCCCCATGTCGGCCGCTAGGACAACACAGCTGATGTGTCTACTCATGTTTATAATACGTTTATTACATTAAATTTGATAATCTCACATCAGTTTTGTAAAGATAATCGATGATGATAACGAGGCTACAGGCGCTGCAGCGGAACCTCAAACAGATCCTGACCGATTGAAGGCAGAACCGTCCTTCCGGTGGTAAAAGCAGCACTTTGATTTATTTTCCGCACCTTGTCTAAGCGCCGGTAGATCTTCACTCCCATCGTCTCGGTGAAGAGCTCCCATCCTCCCTCCAGCTGCGGCTCGTCCAGCTCCCTCCACGCGTCCTGGAACTCCTCATCTGTGAACTGCAGCGACATGACGGCTCCTCTGCTGCGGCTGTCACACAGCAACAGGGGACACGCGCGGCTTCCTGTCTCACCTTTCACAATAAAAGGGTTAACGATCGAGGTGTGCACATGTTGCTGTATTTCTGTATAGAAAACAGTCCAAGAAGGGAAGTAGTATTATCAGTAGTTTGGAGTATGGTTACCTTACTTGAGTATTGCTTCAGCTCCACTACATTTATATTTGTGTAGTTATAGCTACTTATTTTTGAGATTTTTTAATGTTTTAGAAAGAAATATGTCATTATTTTATTATTGTTACAAATAAAACTACCTTAAAAAAACATTTTTAAATGTTTTTAATGCTCAAGTTGGACTGTTTTACATTTATTGGACTGTATTTAAGTAAAGGTTTATTTTTACAGGGTGGTATTGTTAATTTAATTAAGAAAAGAGTTGATACACTTCCTCCACTTCTGATAGTTTACTACAAGACTTTATTCTTTAAAAACTTTTCGAATTTCCACTCCACGGCTTTTCAAATAAGAGACAAAGAGTAATGCTGGTGATTCAGTCCAGATGAGTTCAAACTGTGGTAGTGAATCATATTTTACAATTGTGTCATCATACGTTTTGTATTTGTTAATATGTTTTTATGACTTTATTAATAAATTAATTGGAGAAAGTTTGAAATACTCATGTGATATACTGCCAGCTTTGGCCTACTTTAACCTGAATATCCAACATCAACAAGGAAGAAAAATAAGAAGAAATGGGAACAGAATCTTTCAAGAAACATGTTTAACATTTAAGAGAAACTGACTTTCTGTCAAACTTTTTCCACGACTGATTTTTTTGGCTTCTATCTGGACTTCAAACACTGACCCAACACTATGTGAGACTCTCTCAGGGATCACTGTTATTGTCACGATGACGTAAATGTTCCACAGCAGCCATCGATTCAACATGCACACACCTGTTGTTCACACTGTAAATACATTCACACAGTAGGTATCCCTCCCTTCTGCTCTGGGATTTACATAACACTGATTATCTCACGCTAACAAATGTGAGCTGGGATTTCTGTTTTTCGTCTCCTTTTCAAATCACCATGAAACATTTTTTTTAATATTCAGGATAAAAACATGTTCAGCTGTTAGCTGGAAGCTGAACCCCTCCTTCTGTAAAGAATCACAGAGAAGCATCAGTCACCTGCAGGAGAAGTTCATCATGTATCAACAAGTCAGTAACATCATGAACAAAGACTCAATGTCAAAGGATTTATTTATCTAATCTCAACTGGAAACGTAAGTGTTAAATAATGCAGCTTGTATTGACAGTTTACGTGCAATTCCAATGTTTATGCTTACTGCTGGTTATTGTATTATGTCGTTACTTTATTCCATCTGAATGACATTTTATTCTATTTTACTTGTACGAGCACCTTGTAATAAAGATTATTATTGTTGTTGTTGTTTAATTTGGAGGCAAACAAAATAAAACAACATAATATAACATAACAAAGCATAACATCATATAATATGACATGTATAACATAACAATATCAACATAATAGAATATAACATGATATAATATTTATAATATTATACAGGGATTAATAAAGTTATCTATCTATAACAAAAAATTACAATACATAACATAACACAACATTTAACATAACAAAAAAATATCATAAATATCATATATATATATTTGATATAAATATAAAAAATATCATATAACAACATAACATGTTATTTTTATTGTTATTTAATTATTCATTATTTTATTTATTGTTATTTAATTATGTTGTTATATATTTTTTATATTTATATTAAATATGTATGTATATATACATATTTATTGTATATATACATTATATATTATTTGATGTAAACAATACAACATAATGTAACCAAACCAAACCAAAATAACATAACAAAAATATATCATAAATATCATATACCGGTATTTATAACATAAAACAAAACTTTTGTTCTTTTACATTTTGAGCTCCAGTGTCAAGCCATCTAACCGGAAACAAACTGTCTGTTTACAAAATAAAAGCATACACGGCCTTGTCAGTATAATGCAACAAACTCTGGGTTCTGAGTGGAGATTTATTTTGAAATACACCGGAAATCACATTTCCCGCGACGGTTTGCGGCTTCACGGTCCCGTCATCGATACTTGAAATAGTTGGTGTGAATGGGGATGGCAGTCGGACAGCAGCTCTGAACCTGAGGACGCTACAGGGGGGACGGTCCTCATGAATGGGAGTCAGATTCCAGCCCGGAGAGAGACGCTGTTTGTTTGTTTGTTTGTTTATCTGTCAGTTTGTGTGTTTGTTTGTGTGTTTGTTGTCAACACTTGCCTTCATGTCAGATGAGTGTGAGTGAATATTTCATGAGAGGAGCTGCACCGAGGAGCCGTGCGGAGGCTGCGGAGCGACATGGAAACCGTCTGTGAGGTAACTGAATCTCTTGTGTCTGCACGGAGCTTTGTGTCCAGCGTGTCCACTGACAACTACAACATCACGTTTCATTCAGAGCTAATTAACTTAACTGTGAGGCTGCTTGTAGAGTTAATTATATGGAGATGGTGCAGATTAATTAGAAGTATTTTTAATAACTTGCAGCCTGTCTGTTAAAGATGGTATAAAACATGCCTCTTTTTCTTTAAATGTTCACAAACACAAATTCCATTTAACTTCCAAGTAAAGGCAACAAGTTGTGTTGTTTATGACTCTGATATCAGAGGAAGTGACTGTTTAGCTAAAACAGAAAAACAAAGATCTTCTGATAAACCTTTAAAATCTGTCCCCGAGAGCACACAGCCAGTGTGTTTGGGGTTTTAAATCCTTAACAGTCGAAGTCTGAGTCCATTAACTGATTTGTCAATTAAAGGAAAATTAGTTGCCAGGCATTTTAATAATCTTTTTATCCTGTCAAGCGTCGAATGTTACAGATTTCAGCTTCTCAAATACGAGGATTTGCTGTTTTTCAATCTCATTTTTGACGTTTAATGAAGAGTTTTGGACGGTTGGAAGGTTTAAAAGAAGGTATTTGACTAATCAATTTAATCATTAATCAATACGTTTGTTTTTCATGTGTCTGTGAACAGTATCTGAATCTAAAGAGACAAAATTCTTTAAAGATTTAAGATGTATGTGGAGACAAAGATTCTTCTTACTACAGTCTGCGTTCAGGCAAAACAAACCTTTTCATTGTCATTTACTCTGTAAATTATGTTCTCGATTGATTAGTTTCTGCAATAAATTACAGTAAAATGCACCGTATAAATAAAAAAAAGAAGATGTCTTGTTTTATTCTAGATTGGCTTTGCACGCTTTACAGACAAAGAAAAGCAGCAAACCCTCACATGTGACGGGCTGCAACTTTTTTCCTTGTTGACGAAACCATAAATATTCACATTTAAGATGCTGAAATCAGAGAATTTAGACGTTTTGTTGTCTTAAAAATAATTACACACGCCAATTAATCGATTATCAAAATGCAGCTCTCGGAAAATGTTCTGTCATTTTGCAAGAAAACAATCAAACAGCTAATTATTTCACTCTGTCAGGATTAAAATCCTGGTGTGGAATCTGTTATCAGCCAATTAAAAACCCAACATGTGTCATTTGGGAAACGCAGGTCGGACTCACAGTCCCACAGAGAAAGAAATGCTTTTAATGCAACGAAAGCGGCCGAGCAACACGTGTTCGAAACCCCGACGCTGATGCAGAGTGTAAGTGACTCTGTCCTGCTCATTTATCGTCTGAATCACAGCTTTCCTCTCTGCAGACGTGAGGTCGAGGAGGAGGAGGGGGGAAGAATGAGTGCTTGTGAAATTGCTGGTGATTTCGAAGCTCCTCGCATTTCACGGAGCAGTTTGTAATGTCATATCCTGCGCTCTCCAGGGAATGTCTCAGCTCGTGCTGGGCTGAGTGGTCCTGCGTCATTCAGGCAACCTCCCCTGACTGGGTCAGGAGGCGGCGGGTTGTGCAAAGAGGTTACTTTAAAGCAGCAGCAGCAGCAGCAGGGTGGCGCTCAGATGGACCGGGGCAGAATTGTGAAATGTGGTGTTGAATTCTAAGAAAAAGCACTTTGGGGGGGGGTCTCTTTGTCTTCTGGAAAAACTGTCCGGTGTTGAGCAACAAGTCTGCTCTTTCACTGCTTTGTTTGTCGCTTAAAGGGACAGTTCACTGAAAAGTCAGTCATTGTCAATCGGAAAGTTTCGAGCTCCACAAATATCATCGACTACAAAACTTCACCTGACTTTTCATTTGGAGTTAAAGAGGCTGTTCACATTTGGTATCAGACAGCTCAAGCCCGCCAGTTCACACAGTAGATAGCAGTTCCCTGCTCAAACAGATGTGATGGTTTTTCCACAAAGAAAGAAATATCTTCATGTGTAATATTTGCCGAATTAACAAGAAGGCCCAGTAAGTTGAGAATTTGTTGTAGACAGCATTTCACCAAGTTTCTAAAGTTTCTCCTTGTTACACAACTCTCAAAAGTGAGTGATTTTCTAAGGGAGTCTGGTGACTGTTTCCACAGGTGTCAAAGAAGTAGCCTATATTGGTTAAGATTTGACACTTTTACCATCTATAAATGTTGTTTTTTGAGTGTAAATGGTGAAATCAGTTCGAACAGCTGCTAAATGTTGACAGGCGTCTTAATATTTTGCATTTAAAGTTGAATTTACAAGAAGGCAAGCTGTTGAAGCGGAGTTTGTTAAGTGCTTTGGAGCTGTCCACTTGTGATCAGATCACAATGTGAAACAGCCTCAGTGACTGAGTTTTCATCTTTTGGGTGAACTGTTCCTTTAATGAATGGTTTCTTTCTGCACACAGACTGGGAGACCCTAGTGAGGAAACCTGGTGAAAGGGCGACCATCTGCGGTTGGTTACCAGAAGGCTCCTCGATCCTGCAATGCCAGAAGAAGCTAATAAGGACGCCATGAGAACGCCAGCGACCTCGGAGAAGGTCAACAACAACAACGAGCGTCCCGCGACACCCGTGACGACCGTAAACATCCCCCTGGTCAATGAGGTCCAGCTGACCGCAGCCACCGGCGGGGCCGAGCTGTCCTGCTACCGCTGCACCATCCCGTTTGGCGTGGTGGTCCTCATCGCCGGCATCGTGGTCACCGCCGTCGCGTACAGCTTCAACTCGCACGGATCCACCATCTCTTACTTCGGCCTGGTGCTGCTCTCGGCCGGACTGGTGCTCCTGGCGTCCAGCGCCGTCTGCTGGAAGATGAGGCTGGAGAGGAAGAAGGAGCGGCGACGGGAGAGCCAAACCGCCCTGGTCGCACACCAGAGGAGTATTTTCACATGAACAAAGTCGGACGACACACATCCTGGTTCTCTGAGTCGGAGAGCCAGCTGTGCACAGATGTTGTCCAGCGTTGTTGGATTTCCGACCTGTAAAAAGCCTTTCGAACCGCAGACCCAGAAAATGAAAGCTTTGAAGACATTGTCAGGGATTTATTTGTCAAACAGACGCGGAGCATCTGGCGAGCCGGGAACGCAGCCAACAGGAATGTATCACAATTAAGATGAATTACCACTGTGCGAAGCGATGTAGAGGAAGTCTCCCATTAATCCGCCGTTGGATGTGGCGGCTTTGATTGTAATGGGAGGGATTGTGGTATGAAAAGCACAGGAAAGGAGAGGGGAGAAATCCAGGCCAATGATTCATGCCTCGTTTACTATGTTTTAACTCGGACACATGTGTTTATAAAGTCTCAGTGTTCATCTCGCAGGGAGGGATTATGGATCGCCTGTTATGGATGGTACTTGATGAGGACTGTGTTTAAAATCTGACTCTATATCCTGTTCAGATCGGAAGACACACGATATTATACGCAGAGAGAATATTTAACCGTACATATATTTTCTCTTTAAGCACTTTGATCCTTCATAATCATCATATTCAGTATTAAACGACATCTATTAACACGTTTCGATAAGCGACACGTTCAGAATTGTCAGTAATTTGGAACTTCAAATAATCAAGTAATGCTGTAAATTGATATTAAATGTAGCATATGTTTTGTTTTGATGTAACCATTTGCATGTATTAACTGTCAACAGGACGTCATGAGGTTTAATAAACTCATTAATACGGAAGTTATAATCTGGGAAGAACGAGTTTCAGTGTTTATTAAAAGCCGATTTATCCCAGATTGCCGGGACAGATGCTAAAGTTCTCATGTTTGTGGACAAGGTTAGCCTAGCTTAGCATAAAGACTGGAAACAAGGGGAGGCAGCTAGCTTAGAAGTTCAAAAACACACCTAGCATCACCCCTGAAGCTAATTAAATTAACACATTTCATCTCATTTGTTTGAGGACACGCCGTGGTAGCGACTTGTCAATCACAAGGTAGCCACGCCCCTAAATCATACCCTGCTTTATCGTCTATTTCACTCTAAATGGGACCAAAATTCACAAAATGAACATCATGCTGTGTTGAAGAAGACTTGAAACTAGAGATTGAGACCATAAACTCATTAGGAAACTGTTTAGAGAGGAAATAAATAAAGTGAGAAGTAGGGTCATTTTCTCATAAGCTTACATACAGTCGGACTTCTGTTTGAAACCAGTGGAGCCAGTGGAAAATCTGGACGTTGGCATCTAAATATTTTTGCTTTCTACTGTTCCCTGTTTTGTTTGTGGCGTGAACGAGACGCAACCAGAAAACCAAACAAAAAGGCAAAATTGCCTTCTGGCAATGGGGAAAGAGGAGTCAATTTTTTGTTGGTTAAAAAAACATGAATGCTATAATTTGGGGTAAAAATGGTATGAGTGAGCTCTGTAGAGGTAATTTTTTTTGGTCCAAATTTGAATCCAGGCTAGCTGTTTCATCTTGCCTCCATTATTTATGCTATGCTAAGCTAAGCTAAGCATGTCCTGACTCTTAACATAACAGATTGATATCAGTGTTGTGATTTTGCTCTGGGAAATAAAAACAAATCAGCTAATTTCTCCAAATATTTAACAGATCTTTCTAAGAAAAGTGATATAATACAGTTAGAATAAACTCGTCAGGTGGACAAACAGCTGTTTTTAAAATATATACACTGATACCGATTATTCACAGGTCAGCATTTTAATGTTTGTAGGAACTCTTGATTAGTTGATGTCACTGTTTTTGTTTCTTGGAGACAGTTTATGAGTCGGACGAGCGATGAGTTATTATATTAACATTCAGCTCTTTGCTTTTCCATGCTGAATTGAAGGAAGCGTTTCTCTCTCTCTCTCCGTCCTGACGCACAATGGGTGTGCCGGAGTCGTCACACACAAATAAACAGACTGTCTTCTGTTGATTACCTCAAATAATCAAACTGAGCACAGTAGGAAAAAAGAAAACCTTTCGATTGTAATGTCCGTTAAATTAATAAGCTTTGGAAATTTCAAAACATATCACGATTAATTAAAAGGTCAGCTCACAAGAGTTTTAGAAAATCTGTCTGAGATTTCATGACACAATGGAGGTAGATTTAATTTTTGCATTGAATAAGTTCTTGGTTCTTTGGTTCACAGCCAACCAAAAAGTTACAGAAGTGGTCAAACTAGAGAGAAGACGACGTGTTCATCTGTTTGTCGGGGACATTGGGAGGCATCCCCGGATGCTTCTGCTGTGGACTCCGCTGTGACACACAACATGGAATAAATTCAAAGGGTCCTTCAGGTATTTTTAAACCCGGGCCCTCTGTTTACGTGCCCGTGTTTGTTTTGGAAACTGGTCCATTTGATCGCCTCGGCCACCAGCCTGCAACGTAATCCTGGAGGACAACTTCAACTGTCAAAACACATCCACTGAAAGTCCTTCGTTTTGGCCCTCACAGGCTCAGATTGTATAATCGTTTTGGTTTTAACCATGAACAGCCGTTATGTTGCTCTCACCAAATCCACCAGACTCCATTTACAGAAATGTATCATCGTAAAAACACATTTCGTTCAAGCTCGACGGAAATTAAATCAAACCCACCAAAAGTGCCTCGGTTCATCTTTCCACTGTCCCAGCAAACACTGGTTGGTCGACGTAAAAACCCTGAATTCACAGAGTTGGATGTGAGAAAGAGGAGGAAGAAGTGGATTTCTTTAGGGCTACAAAGAAATCAGTGTAATATTCAGTGTATTTAGATGAATCTGTTAATGCCGTTAGCGGTACAATACGTATGAAGTTCCTCTCACCTCTTTTGTTTAGGACTTGAGGCAGGAATCTCAAAGATAACCATCCAAAAAACAATATTTTCTCACAAAACACTTGAGTGGAGATGGTTTAGTTGCTGTCATGTGATCTAAGTATTCGGCTAACATCACAACAAGTAGCCTTTAAAGTACCTAAATTTCACATTGAAGTCAATTAACAACATCTGTTGATGAAGAGATGCTGCAGAAAGACAAAGTAAGAGTTGATTTGTCCAATTGAAATGTCAAAAATCTTAATTTTAATTTAAATGCATCGCTAAACACCACTAGACACAAGTGTCTTTTTAGTGAAATGACCCTTTAATCGTCTATTTCTAGTCTGTTTATTTTTCCAGTCTGGCCTCATCATATCATGTTGTGACTATGTTAATTGAGCTAATATACTGTACCATCTAAATAATCATCGGCTCATTTCTCTGCCGGCCCCTCCAGACATCTCGGGATATAAATTCCCTGCGGTAAAAGGAAGTTGAACTCTCCCGTTTGACCCTGTCGGGTTTAAAATAGCCTGGACGTGGAAGTGTATTTATAGGCAGCATTTGAGTCGCTATGTGTCCCCGTGACACCAGACACTACAACTAAATGGTTTTCTTGCGTCAGAGGAGAACCTCCAACACACTTTGTCACTCTGGGAGATCACCGCCACACATGCTACCAGCGCTGTACGGACTCTGAGACCAGATCGGTGACACTTTTATGGGACACATGACACAGCGAGGCGTCCCCCGCCCTGCTCGTCAGGTTAGAGGAAGGCAGACCGACGCTGGAAAAACGGGTGACTTGATATGAAGTTTGACAGGTGTTCTCCACCGGGCGTCTTTAGCTTCTTTACACACTGCTGGCACCTCATGCAGGGACTGTGTTGGTCACTTTGTGCCTCACGTGGTTGTCATTCCACTCGCTGTGCCACGCTGCCGGGTTAGTTTATCAATAAACAGGAAGGATTTGAATCCTTCTAGTGGAATTAGTTACATCACAACAAGGACAGTAAAAGAGTCTTTACAAATCCGATAATGGAGGGAGATAAGGAAGAAACATAAATAGAACAAAAGGAGGATGTTAAAGCGAGAGTTGGTAAGCTATTCTTGAAGCTTTTTTTTGTTATATTATTAGAAAATCTCTTAACATCCAGGCAATGCTACGACAAATTACAGAAAAAAAAAGTCCAGTATTTATGGCTGGCTGCACAAAAAAGAGAAAGTACAACGAAAAGTTCCCAACACTAACATGTTAGCATGTTAGCTTAATTTTAGGAGTTTTCTTACATAAGCGAGACATGACATAGTTAGGTATGGTTAGTGATTCCAGCCATGTGCTGTTACATTAAGCACAAAGCACACAGCCTCTGAGCCAAAGAACAGGACCACGGATGAGATTACAGACTCGTTCAGCGGCTAACGTTAGCACAAAGCACACAGCCTCTGAGCCAAAAAACAGGACCACGGATGAGATTACAGACTCGTTCAGCGGCTAACGTTAGCACAAAGCACACAGCCTCTGAGCCAAAGAACAGGACCACGGATGAGATTACAGACTCGTTCAGCGGCTAACGTTAGCACAAAGCACACAGCCTCTGAGCCAAAGAACAGGACCACGGATGAGATTACAGACTCGTTCAGCAGCTAACAACACAGGAGTGAGTGTTGTGCTGCGTAGCCTTTTCAGACTGAGGTACGTTCAGGACTGTTTTGCTTGTGTTTACATGATTGTGGCGTTTAACAGAGTTGTTTATTTCTGTATTTATTCTGCTACAAAAGCTAAGAGAGCTTGTTGAATGTAGAAAAACTGGGTGCAGTGGGATTTCTTTGGTCGGAAAAAATTCAGCTTGCTCCTGCTGATTTCTACAATCTTAACCAACTAGAGCTTCAAAGAAATAAATCAGGGGCCAGCAGAGAGGGAGGGAGAAAACAAAGCAATCAAGAAAGACAGAAAGGAAATAAACGAGGAAAGAGGAGAAATAAAGAAGGAAAAGAATAATGAATACATGAATAATGAATGCAGAGGCCAGAAGGAAGAAATAAAAGAGCAGAACTTTAGAAAGAAATGAAGAAATGAAAGTGGCCAGAAGGAAGGAAGTATAAAATCTGACTCTGAATTTGCAAAGCAGATTTAATTACTCAACAGCCCTCAGTTGAATGTAGTGGTGTAATTAGTCCAATAATTCCCTCTGAAACACAGAAGAGGAAATGGAAAGTGCCAGAACCTCAATTCTGTTCTTACCGGTAAGTACAGCACTTGAGTTACGACACATTTACTTTCCACCTCCTTAAACAAAAAGAAAAGCCAAAACACAGAGCGAGCTGAAGTCTCAAATTCCAGACTTCAACCCCACCGATTGCACATTGTTCAAATCCAACAAAATGAAACATAATGAGGTGAGCGTTACAGGGATCCTGGTCCAGTTCAATAAAACAGCTGTGCAGACGGAGCATGAACAGTGACCTGACAGCTCCCCCCGACCAGCTGACCGGACTGAAGTGACATTCGGTCATTTTCTGGAACAACCTGGCACAAAAAGGACGGGAGGAGATGAATGTTTTTCAGAGACTTGTTGTATTTGACCTGGTCCAGGTCGTCCGATTGTTAACATTACTCTGCAGGGCTCTGTGGCTGGAGGAGGAACAAATACTGTGTTGATAAGATCTGTTCCAAGAAAAAGGCCAAAACTGAGTTCACGCTCTGTATTCTGAGAGCAAAGATAAACCTTCTGGGTGTCAGGAGAAGAAGATGGCAGACTGAATCTACACTCAGCAGATTTTAGGCAGCCTTTATCAGTCTCTTTTTATTAGTTATTCCTCCATTGTTTCACTGCAATTCTCATCCGATTGATTACAAATGACCGCCAAAACAACATGTATGATCTTTGAAGTCGTAGCCTACTGTACATGACCTTTGGAGAGTACCAGCGACAGGTGTAACGGACCGTAGAGGTCACTGAACCTAACGTTGTGAAATGGTTTCAGTTCGGTCAGGTTCAGGCACCAAAACTACTTAGAAAAGACCTAACCAAGGTCTACACCAATGCTTTGGGTTAAAATAAGGACATTATGTGGCTCAAGTTACGCTACGTACATGATGTAATTTAAGTTAAAGTCTGGCTGTGTTTCCATCCACACCATCCTCCTCCATATTCAGAGTTTGTCGCTCTTCATACTGTCACCCCCCTGATTTCAAACTGCCCAAGGGAAGCTTGTGAATATTCTCATTCATCCAGGTCATAGTTATCTCAAGGAAATTGAATCGAATGCAACTGGATTTGGTTTTTGTCTTGAAGACGTTTCACCTGTCATCCGAGAGGCTTCATCAGTTCCTGCTCCCTTGACTAGGCTGGGACTAGATTCAATTTCCTTGAGATGCCCAAGGGAAGAATGCCTATTAGTGACCTCAAGGGAGATGGAGAAGAATGGCAGGTTAACAAGGGGGGGGAAGCATATGGGTTATTTTGCAAGGGGGATGGCGTCCCCCTGCTCAAATCGCCTACAGCTGTTAGAGGTTGCCGCCAAACTGGGAACCATAAGTATGGGTCGTAATAAGCTGCTTGCACAGACGACCTATAAGGCCATTTTTCTGGTGAGGATGGCCTGACTGAGGCACGGTGGTGCTTTCAACTAGATGCTAATGTCAGCATGCTAACATGCTCACAATGGCAATGCAAACACAGAAGACAGGTGTGGCTGGAGGGCATTTCTCACAGGTATTTGGTCATGAAGCTTTCCAAACCATACGGTGGCACTAGAGAAGACGTCATCAGGATTCATCCTGTCTGTACAGAAACTCGTCCAGCAGTTGTGGAGATATTTCAGTCCGGACCACATTGGTGGACAGATGCTGCATGGTGTACTCATGGACGACAGCCGTGGTGTTGCGGGTGTCTCTGCTGCTGGAGAGGACACCGCCCCGCTGGAAGGAAGTTGAACTCCAGAGTCAGATGTGGGCATGAAGGTGAGCCAAGCCGTATCTATGAAACACCTCTCGGTCTCACGCAGCAGCTCCTTCCTGCCCCAGTGAGGTGTGTCTGCTCCGCGATCACTGGGTTTTAATTTGAGGAAACCACAGCGACAGATAATGTGTAGCGTGAGGATATTTCAGTTTACATCCAGCCTAGTTTGTTTGAAGCGTACTGAAGCCTTTAGCCAACGAATAGACAAAGAAATCTTCCTCCATCATCCGCAGACCTGATCTTCCTCAGGTCTCAAAGTCCATTGTGGATCTTTGGCTTTTCGACACACCTTTTCCACAGGGCGTTCATGTACGAGTGCCAAACCTCTCCGCTGAACATAATCAGAGCCAGCAATATATTACAGTGTGACAGTGGCGGTCACTGACTGCACGATATGCTCTCTCTTTGACTCTTTCATGTGCTGCCAGTGGTTCTTGGAGTGTCTGAAGTGTTGGCTGCCCACAGTCCCAAGAGGAGCTGCCGGCTCGGTTCGCCCTCATTCCACCACATAATAAAGAGAAAGCTCTTCCTGAACAGTTCCTCCCTGTTTTACAATGTAGAATCCCGCTGCAACAGAGCGGCGGTGTCATCTCTAGTACGATACCACATAAAAAACTCTCTCCCTCAAAGCTTCACATGGACTCGATGCTCAAAAACACAAGATGCTAACTAGCATAAAAGCTTTTGTGTCCTCAAAACCAATAACTTTACAGCTAGCTACAGACAAACAAGACAAAACTGATATCTCAACAATAGCTATTTAATACTCAACCAACACTGTAGAGCCCTTTTTAGCTTATTATAGCTCATTGTTTCAGTTTAACAGCTCTTATCACCATGTTTTCTACACTCTTAGAAATAAAAGTTCTAAGTAGAACCATATAAGGTTCTTCGGCTTGTCCTCATTTTTGGCTCCAGGTAGAACCTTTTATAAAGGTTCCACCTGGAACCCTTTTGGAGGGTTCTACCTAGAACTCAACATAAAGGGTTATGCCTAGAACTGTGTGTGTAAGGTTCCACCCAGAACAACCCCATGAGAGGTTCTACAAATAACCCATACAGGATCTTATACCCGTGCCTTCAACAATCCCTGAAGAACTCTTTCTCCAAAATAGGGTTCTCTGGATCAAAATGGTTCTTACTGGAACCGTTAGTGTTACCAAGAACCCTTTTAAAACCCTTTATTCAGGAAAGGGTTTTTAAAGGGTTCTCTGGATCAAAATGGTTCTTACTGGAACCGTTAGTGTTACCAAGAACCCTCGAAAAAACGTTTCTTCGGGAAAGGGTTTTTCAGAAGCAAATGGTTCCAGGTAGAACCTCAGCCCTTGTAGAAGAACCCTTATTTCTAAGAGTGTAGCAACCAAGCACTAAAAACCCAAACATCTAGCTAGCATTTCCCCTCAGGAGTTGGTAAATAAAGTTTAAACCAGAACGCAACCTGATGTCATGTCGCAGTGATCAATCACGTAAGCTTGTCTATACGCTCAACTGGGACTTGTGCACCAGTTTGAAACACATTTAAATCATTTGTAGGACCGGCATGCTAGCAACATAGCAGCTTCGCCTTTGTTGTGTAACGGCAACTAGCAAACCGATTTTAATTTCACAGCACATACGTTTTTTGAATTAATTTCAAAGTTTGAGTTTCCTTTGATTAAATAAGAATCTTCCATCCAGAAAGCAAGAAAACAACCGACCTTTATTTCACATGACATCATCAGTTTATTTAACTGATTAGAAAAGTTTTCAAGAGTTCACACCCACGATCTACGTGCTCATAAACTGCTGAGGCATCACATCGGCTTTCCAAGAAATTGCTTTGGCGCAGGGGCTTTTATTCTTTGTTGCTTTCTTGTCCCTTTCCTATTGTTCCTACGCTGACCTGTCACTTCCTAATTAAACCCAGGGGTGTAATTCCGATGAAAATAAAAGCAGGGATAAAGAGAAGTGTGTGAGGCCACCGTGAAGCTCATCTGAGAGTTTTTTTTCTTCATTTGTACAAACACAAAAGGGTGTTTTGCATGTAGGTTTTCGGATGGAAAACCAGCTGTCGGAGGTCGTGCTGTGGTTCGATTTGATCCTTTAATTTACTGCTGCGCCACATCTGAATCCTCTCTCTACAATTTGAAGTTTGTGGTCAACAGCAGAAGAAAAGGAGGAATAAAAAAGGCAGGACGCAATAACAAACAGAACAAAAGGAACGTTAACACCCTGCTGTCGGTCCCATCGTGCATCGGGAATGATTACGTCCATATGTTTGTGTGTGAGGGGAAAAAAAATCTCCACCAGTTGTTTGACTTTTTTCTTTGCAGGCAGCTTGTTTGGCTTCTCTCCGGACTGTGATGCCACTCTGACGCACAAGACGTTGCAAAAGACGGGGAAATTGCATGAGTGGCCGATGTGTCAGCGTCTCGTTCATCCTCCCACTGTGCGATTAGAAACTGAAGCCGGCTCAGAGGCTCATCTGCGAATACCAAGTAAAAAGGCTGATTTTCTAAAGGAATCTGGATGGATGTAAAATTCTGGAAAAAGCTGCTTCCTAATCTGTGTTTGCTTGTCAAAGATTTTGCTCCTACTGAGCTGACGTTGATCGCCTGTTATGTAAATGTCTGACGAGAGCACGTTAAGCAGCTAGAAACTGTGCCAGCGGTCACATATCCCGAGCATCAAAAATCAACTTTTATCTCAAACAGGTCCACGAAACGTTAGCATGGATCCCATCTGATGACACAAAGGCTGCAGCACTGATCACACGGAGTCAAAAGTGCAGTGAAGCATCAACGTCGTCAATCCTTTCAGAAGCAGTAATGAACATCACATGCAGCTGTGAGAGCAGTCAAGAACAGGATGTCCTCTTGTAGCCGAGATAGTCAATGCCAGATCTGAGAGGGTCTCTGACGAGGACACGCTGCCAATCGACGGACAGAACGGGAGGCTCCATGTTCTCGTGCGAGGTTCAGCCACAGGAGGGCGAGAAGTCGAATCACACCTGGGACTTTCTGCCATGCTTTGCTTTGCTTGACGAAAATGTGGTGAAAAGCTAAAAAAAAATCACAACCAAACACACCAACAGGAGCTCAGCAAGCAGCGATGAGAGGCACGAAACCATCTTTTACTTTAAAAATGAGCGACACCGCCCTGTAAAACAAAATACACAGTGAAGTCCAACATACAGGCGTAATGTACTTAAAGTATTAAAGTAGTGGTCGTTTGCAGACAGCTGCATCATTTCATTAGTGTTGTCAAAAGTACCCAAAAGTTTTCTTTCCTCCTGAGCTGATTCTTCTTGCTGCTAAAGAAGAAGAAGATAACAAAAGGAGCTCTTTGTCCTGTTTGTCAGAGGTCGTCATTTTTTAATTTCTAACACGTGTCCTTGAACGCATCCTGCCTCCGGGGTTCACGTCCAACATCAGCGGACACTCACTTAATCCTCACTTCAGCCAAACATCTGAGTTATAGATTTCAAGGCTTTCCTTTCTTTTTCTTGTCTAGAGCTGAAACGATGAGTCAATCTGATGAAAGTTTCTTGAAATCCATTTCAGGGATTTGTTGTTGTTTTTTGTCTGCGTGAGAATTAAATATCTTTGAGTTTTTTGGACTGTGAAGGTGAAATTTGAAGACGTGACATCGAGTTTTAGGAGTTTGTCTCTTTATTCTGACTTTTCTATGAACCAAACAAGAAGTTGATGAATTGAGAAAACAATAAGCAGATTTATTGATAATGAAAATAATGTTGTAATTAAATCTGATTTACATCGAGAAGAAGAAAACTGACACGAGAAAGATTCTAGAAAACAGTTTAAAACTTTCCACTAAATCTCTTTCTGTCACTTCTGAATCATTCTGTGATTAAAAACTTTTTTCAGTATTAAGTTTTCCTCTTCAGTATCGTTTCTGGTGTTTCAGGGACGGTCTTTGGCAACAGCAAACTGTTTTTCCCCTCCGTCTGTAAATCAAGTAAATAATTTGAATGGCTCGGGGAGGAAATGAGAAGGTGTGCCCGACGTGCCCGCCGAGGTCATTCAACAAACACAATGATGTCATGGGAAGTAGCTTCTTCACAGCACTTGGTTTCCTTTTCTACTGAACAGCTGAGCTTCTCTGTGGAGCTGAAACTTCCCGTAAACCTCCGACTAACTGCGTCCTCGGTCACAGTTTATGTGCAGAGTTTAAAAGACCGGAGAGTCTGAAGCTGCTCAACAGTTTATCTGATAAAGAGCAAACACTCCCACATCTGTTTCCAACAAGTTTCAGTTACGGCACGAAGCTTTGCTCTGATAATTGGGTTTAAAGGGCCTCTCCCTGCACACAAATCAAGTCAGCTGTGGTTTGTTTTATTCTGTTCTGGTGGTTTTCTGCAGGAGACAGCAGAGTCTGGAGCTTCGGGAGGGATAAACACCCGGTCGAGGGGAAAACAGAGTTAGTTTGTGGATTTAACCTCAGCAGCAAATCCCAGGATTGTACTGTGATCCCCTTTGATTTATGTGCTAAATGACAAGAGAAAAGACACTGGAGGATGAGAGAAAGAACCGGAGTCTCTGGTGAGTGCTGACTTTAGTCAGAGGCTAAATCGAACACAGTCACACAGTATATTTCGGCTAACGTACGGAAAGATATTTGGGGTTTTTGGGATGAATAAACCTGCGATCAAACTCGAAAACAGTGATGGAATGTGACTACTCAAGTAGGACTTTTGGGAACTTCAGGTACACGGCTAGCTCGTTGGTCATAGCCTGCTTGGTAGCTTCCAGCGAGGTGTGCGTGTCTCAGTGTTTCAGGATTCATTCAGTTCACTTCAGCTCCACCCGTGCTCCGCCTCTTTGTCCAATTTTTGGATTAAATTATGTTGACATGGTGCCTTCAAGGACTCAGTCGGGTTTAGACAACAACATGCGGCCCTTATATGGTGGCTGTGTCTATTTCTTATTTCTGTCAGTGGTATGGACACAACAATGTCTTGGTTAGGGTTAGGAAAAGATGGATCCCAGCAGTTTCACCCTTACAAATGTTGAAACACCATCACAAAACAATTGTTTCTCGCTTGGCAGCCATCTTGTTTGAAAAGTGAGACTCAAGTGAAGTCTTCTGGTTCCTTCCCTGCCTCTGACTTCATGTCGCAGTGATGAGAAAACATCACATCTGAGTCTCATGACAGTACAATCTGATTTGGTGTGAACACAGATGATGTCTTGCGACGCCTTCACGGTTCGTTTCACATCGGCGGGCCCATAAACCAGCAGGTCGCCTCCCTGGATCCCCGTCGACAGGGGAACCAGAGCCGACCGCGGCCCCCCATTCGTCCTCCTCAGAGAGAGTAAACAGCGTCAGCGTTAGCCCCGGTGGGGGAGGCGTGTTTTGATGAGATCTGTGGTTTTTATCAGCCGTGGACATTCCTCCGAGCGCTGCCTGGGAAGGAGCGAACAAGCTGTTGTGATGACGTACGCGAGACAATGGCGAGGAGTCAGTTTTACAGCTCCCCGCTGATTTAAACTGGGTGTGAATGTGGGGCTGCAGCACAAAGACTTTTAAAACCGAGAGAGAAAAGCTGCGAGAAAAACACCAACGTGGTGTCTGCAAGCGGGGAAATATCTGGAATTTACTGGAAAGAAAGAGAATAATCTGCTCAGAATCAGAATCTTAATTAATTTTATGTTGAGTTTGGAAGCTTCTTCATATTTTCTGGCTTAATTAAAAGTACAAACAGAGAATAAAGTACAAATATCCAGAGCCAGTTGTAATAATGAAAGAGAAACAGGAGGAATAAAGACACAGTTAGAGTAATAAAACTAATTATTATTTAATTATTTCCTTATTTTGTTAACTTGACAAACATAAATCCTTCACATATATCAAACAACAGTGATGTGATGTAACTAAGTACATTTCTAGTATGATAATTAAGTACAATTTTGAGTTACTAAGACAGTATTTTAAATGAGAATTACATTTTCTGTTTCAGATTTTCAGTTTAGAGGAAAAAATGTTTCTTTTTACTCCATTACATTCATTTATTTTATAACTTGTGTTACTTTGTAGATGTGAGATACATGTACTTTTCTACAGAATATCTATTTCCTACTACTTTAAACTTCCACTTTACTCCAGTTTGGAGGCAAATATTCTAGTTTTTACTCCACTACATGTTTTATTTTTAACTCACTTTAGTTACTACAGTAGTTACTTTGCAGATAACATGCTGCAGTAGTGGCACATTTTAAAGTTGTTTACATATACATACATTTAAATATATATATACAATTTACTTTAACTTGTACTTTTGATATTTATTGCCATAAAATAACTTTCGATATTTTTATTTTTAGATACTTTAAGAGTAATTCTTCAATTTCTTTACTTTTACTCAAATATGACTCTTGGGTACTTTTTAATTATAAATCTCATTTCTATTTTTATATCTCAAATATCTCTAAGACTTTGTTATTGTCAGTAAGATAACTGGAACCTTAAACCCCCAAAAACTCAGCTTATATTTCCTTTTTTTTCCAAACAATTAATAATTTTAGAGCAGCTTTATTAATGTGTGACGTACAAAGTAAAAAATCCAAATAAATAGTTCAATTGAAAGCTTTTACATGATCCAATATCTCAGGATAATTAACTTTTATAAAAGACAGAAGGAAACATTTTAAAGGCCTGTTCATTCTGGAGATGACACACACACACACATGCAGGCTGCTGCTGGTGGTGGAGGAGGTGGAGGTGGCGGTGGGTCCTTGACGAGAGGAAACCATGAACTCTGGGAGGAGCAGGTTCCCACACCCAGAAGAAGAGACGCACAACGCTCTAACACAAACAGTCCGGCACTCAGGAAGGAAAGGGCTCTCTTTGGGCCTTTATCAGATCTGCGAGATCCTCGGCCCCGTCCGTCACCCGCTGCTCTCCGAGAGGTGACACCCCACCCAACCTCCTCCACTCTTCTTCTTCTTCTTCTCCTTCTTCTTCATGCTGGAGGCGAGGTCACTCGGTGCACGTCATCGTCACACTCAGGGGGGAAAAGGACAGTTTGACTCTTTGTATGTAGTTTTATTACGACGAGAGGCTCAGTGACGTTAAGATCGTTTGGTTATCCGTATGTTTGAGTCTTCAGCTCGTGTTATGACTTTCAGGGAGATGATATTTGACTCACAGCTTCCTTTTAAAGGTTTTTGTCTTTACTTTTAGTTGGAATCAAAGCGTTTAAATTGACACAGTAAAAATTAAAGGTACTTATACTTTTAACTCGACTAAATTTACTAAAACTACATTGCCTGACATATTTGGTGACTGGTTTCTTCACAAAATGTGATTTTTGTGAACAAAATAAATGTAAAATGGATCAAATATTATGTTTTATTAGAGATTAAATACCCTAAAGTACAGATGTAACAATAAGTCAATTAATTATACCAAGTCGATTGAAACAAAATAAACAGGCAACTATTTTGGCAGTCACAAGGGACATTTTACAACACCCGAGTTCTCTTACTTTTAATATTTAATCATATTCTCTATCCAAACAGGGCTGTATTAGCACGTGATACAGACATTTACATTAACAAAGCAAATATGAAATAAAAAAAAAGCAACAAAAACGTGCATTAACCTAAGAATAGTGCTTTTATTGTGAAAGACATATATAAAGAAAAGCAACAAAAACAATTAATGTATATTTCTTCTGATTTTACTTCCACACTTTTATATAAAGTATAATTTTCTTACTTAATATTTGTTATATTTCACACTTATAGTTTGACATATTATGTAAAATATAAATGTGGGTCTGTTCTCTGTCCTCGTCCTTCCCTCAGCTGTCTCCCGGTTGTGTAACGGCACCTCCTTTGCTGACCTCATGGAACGTCTCCGCAGACGCGACGGAGACGGAGGATCACGTTCACCACGTCGCCTCCCTCCTCTCCGTGCCCTCCGACCTACAGGCCAGCTCAGGCCGAACTCAATATTCCCCCTTCGCAACCAGTCGAGGCGACTGAATCGAGATTATTAATGGACGTAACCAGAACTGTGACCGAGAAGTTATGCTGAACTTTTTCCTTGTCAGGTTTTCTGCTCTTAAATCTTTCAGTGTGACGTCACATTTCTTCCGATCCACACATTTAGTATCCTAATGTTTGACTTAAAGAAATTAACCAGAGCAGTGTGTTTCTGTTCTTGGATCTCCGGAAACTAGAAATATCTTGGAACATATCAACATTTCTACGGTACGGTTACCAAGCAAGATACCACGCAAAGATAGCCATTTTAACATTTGTTTCAAAGCGTGGATATTATTTAACAAGACATCAGGACACTTTCCAACCCTGACTAAGTGGTTTTTATACCTAAACATGAACCTAAAGATTAAAAAAGTTTCAACATATTTTTGGTTTGCAGAAATGTACATTGCACATATTAAATCTGCCGACTGGGTTGTGTTATAATGATGATTTATATAAGAATATTAATTTATTTATTTAAGTGATATGTAGACTATAGAAGAAAAAGGGAATATTATTCAATATTTCTCTTTTGAGTTTGTATTTTTAGACTTTTTAATCCACAACCAGCGATAAACTGTAACATTTAAAGATCCACGTGTTTAGTTTTTAGAGACATCTGTTGATGAGTTATCAGATCGCAACCAACAGAGGCCACCAGCGCCGAGGGAAAATATGAAAGGTCCTCTCTGGAGCTCTCTGGTTTGTCCATTCTGGGCTCCTGTAGAAACATGGTGGAGTCATTCCCTCACATGTTTCTCTGTGTTAGGTCACATTTGGCCTTTGTCGGAGGAACATGGCTCGTTTCTTGCTCCTAATTTGTTTTCTGGATGGTTGATGGTGGGAGAGGTCACCATGTGTCTGATCACTGCGGGAGACTCGGCCTCACACTGTGACAGCGAACAAACAGCCTGTTGAGGCTTATATATATATATATATATAAGCAGAGATTTGTCAACACATCCTCTCCCATCTCTCCCTGCTGTCGGTCTCCAGGTCCTGGCGAGGCGGCCGGACTCCCTGGCACCAGCGTCTGGCGCTGGGGAAGATCTATCTCCAAGATATGAGCAGGAGCTACTCCACCCAGGAGGCCTGGTATACACTCAGACAAACCGATTACATCCTCTGAGCTAATCATTCCCCCGAGTCCCCCGACAACACAAACATCCCCAGGACAGAAACGCCACTCTTCCTCCGACTCCAGGCTGTTTTTAGAGCTCTAAATCTCAGTGACAATCCACATACACAAAAAACTTCAGCTTTTCTTTTGTCCTGAGGAGAGCTGCAACAAACACATCTTTCTTTTCTGCTCTGTCTAATTTTAGCCGACATAACAAAGATTTACTCAAAAATTATACGACTGTTGTATCAACCACGTGCCGGCGCCATTTGTTTTGTAAGTGAGTGACAGAGAGAGGATGTATCGCGATGAGGTTATGTATTTATACGTAATTTTATATGTGATATATGTGATCGGACCTGAGCACAAGCATTAATGATAACTGTATAAAAATAGAAGTCTTTTCGCTGATGGTCTCGTTCATGGTCATTTATAATCATCAGAGGAATCACAAGACTGTTTCATAAACACTTAAAAGTTCCTCGTAGTCACTTTAAATACTCTTGTAAATCAAGGTTCATGCAGAAGTACTTCTTCTAACTCTCCTACATACTTCTGCAGTCCCCTTTTAAGGACCTATTTGTGAGAAAAGCCTGAGGAGCCGTACCTTGCAGCGTGGATCGGGCTGCTGAGTTGGAGATGGTTGGTCAAACGGGAGGAAGGATGATTATCTGTACAACAAACAAACATAAATCAATACACTTCCACACCTACCATAAACTAGAATTATAAACAAAGTATTTAGCAAGCTTACATTATTAAGTTATATATTAAGTTACCTGTATTAACCTTTTTTCTTTTTAGCCCTTAATTTTTCTGCTCCACCCATCTCTTTCTCCGACTTCTTTCTTTTTAGCATGTTTGCTAATTTGAATTTATCCCGCTCCTCTTTCTTTTATATCTTTTTTTAAAAAAACAGGAAAGTAACGGTTTAATGACTGACTGAGCGGCTGAGCCAATCACATTTCAGTAGAAACAAGGATCAGCTCAAGTTGGGAGGGGGCGATCGTATCCCCCCTTAATATCCAAAATATTAGTTTGACCCAGTCTGACGTTCAACTCTGAGCCACCTGCGGCCGTTGTATGGAGTGAAAAAACGTTCCGACCACCGGCCGGTGTCTGAAAAATTAACCAGATGTTATGTTGTTGTTTCGGTGTCTGACTTCTTGTCTGCTCCGTGCTGAATTCGGCTGAATCGATGCGCAGTTGCTCCGACATCCGGCAGAAATAGAAGCCTTGGCTGGCTGCGTTGCTAACTGCTATGGAAGAGTCCGGACTGCCGGAGCTGCACACGTGACCACACAGACGTTAGCGGTCACTCACATACAGTGTATTTCCAAACAGTTTAACTATATTTAACTAATAACTTTTCATTCATTCAAGCCAGAAACTCCCTCTAAATATTTAACTGTTCCCAATCATTGATAGAGATTGAGATTTATTGAACTAGCCGGCTCGGTCGGCGGAAGTCTCTCGTGCGCATGCTCAATCGGCCCCGCAACACGGAACATCCGGGTATTTTTATCGCGCCATTATGTAAATGGTATATTGTGACTAGACACTGGAAAAAACATTTCTGTGTTATTTGCGTTAATATCAACGAACATAGTCAACATTTGAAGTTGAGAAGTGCTAAATGACTTAATGTCCCTCTTGTTCTTCCTAGATCTACACTTGTGAAGGCTTCAGTTGGAATGGAAACCTGTGGATCTTACAGACAGAAACCAGCCAGTGGACTGCGATCGCCAGTGGGTTGAGAGTATTTTAATATTTGTTTCACATTCAAATTTCAATGTCTGAATACTATTAAACATGTAAAGTTCATTGTCCTTTGAGAGGGTGTACTTGCATTAATATGCTATTATATTATTATTATATCAGTGGCATAAAATGGTTTCATAAAATGACAATGATGTGGTTTGGCGGAGGTAATAATGTTATTTCATAATGTTAATTCTCAACTGTCCTGTCATTTGGCTCCTAACAAGCAAATCTGAGACTATAAAGATAATCTCAGCGCACGCTCCAGGATAAAATATCAAAAATCATTTCTCCAGAATGAAATGAGGAAGCCACAAGACTAAAAGACACGGAAGAAAGAGAGAATACAAAGATTTAATGTCTCATTATTGATGGATCCTCTTTGGAGAGTGATGTATAATCTCACAAAATCACAAAAGGAAGTGACTTGAGTTGTAAATTAGATCAACTTTTATGAATCTGAGACAGAAATATGTTTCCCCGGAGTCGCTTAATCCAGATTTATGTGTTGTGAAGCCTTCTTTATAATCCCCGTTCGTAACGCGAAACACGATGAATCACGATGAGCGAACCGTGACATGTTTTATGAGAATATTTCAAAAAGTGGAAATGATCCAGTCAACGGTGACTCTGCAGAGCGCACTTCCAGATGCTGAGTCCTGCTGACGCACGGAGGGTCATCGCGTTTCACTGACGGATGATTCGTCGGGGAGGTCGCAGGTCACGGAGCTCCCTCCCCATCACCAGAGGAGCTGTGGTGGGGGGGAGGTCAGGCAGCATCGGGGTCAAGCCTTTGGCTGCTAACGCCAGTTTCCTGAACGTACAGAGGGATTACAGTGACAACATCAAGAGAGGAGTGAGGTCATTGTGAGCTCTGCAGATGTAACGTGTGCATCTGCTGCACAGCCTCGCTGTTGTATAGCGGGAGACATTATGTTCAGCTGGAGATTAGTGTCTGATTTCACGCTCGCCCTGTTTATGTTAGGAATACTTCCTCTGTGCTGTGACTTTCATTCTGTTCTCTTCTAGCGTAGATGATGAACATTTAGTCTTTTTCAGTTTCTGTGTTGTATGAGTAAAGAATTTGGAGGCATTATTTCTGGTAATACATCGTAAATGACATCAAACAAAGTTTCAGCTTTTTATATTGTAGTTAAGACGCTGTAGTTTCCAAAAATAGTGAATAAATCTGGTTGATTTCCTTGTAAATGTGGATAAAACGGTGCAACATGAAAACTACAGAAGGTCGGACCTGATTGAATAATGCAACTATAAAGAAACATGTTATTTTACTTCATGTGTGGAAGAAAAAATCTCATTTTATTCATGCGTGAATTCGAGTGAAAAACAAATTCTCACTTGCCCTTCAGGGCTTCCGTAGTTTAACTTTCATCCACCACATTTTTCTATATATTGTTTCTGGAGCCACATCACCACTTCCCTCGCAGAACAACATTGTCAATGGACACATTATGCAAACGGTGCAAAGTATAAAAAGAAAAGGACATGCACACAAAACACTGTATTTATTGTGGATGTCAGTGTGAGTTATTGCTTTATTTGTTCTCCCACTCCTCCGTCTTGTCTGGGCCAAAGTTCAGCCTCCACCTCTTGCTTCTTCCAGCCTCTCCTCCCGCCGCTAACGTTGCTAATTGCTGCCCTCTGCTGTCTCGCAGTGACCTCTGCTCACATCTACAGGCACAGACGACCTGTTGAAACACACAGGTTTCAAACTTAAAGTGTCGTCTTTTCCCGACACAAATGTTTGATGCCTGCAAACCCCACATGCTCCTGCACCTGCACATACGGTGAGTACTGTCATGCATCAACAGAGATTAAAAAAAGCTGAGGAGTTTGCTTGATAATCCCGTCTCTGATTCCCCTGGTAGCCTACGACAAGGAGTGTTACACACACACATACAGGAAGGAGGGTTCCTGTAATCTGTGCAGATTACATGTTCGACAGAAATAATATGAGGTCAGAGATTTTAGATTTTAGAGAGAGAAAAAAACGTCCTTCACCTTTAAGTCCTCTGCTAGCATGTTAGCATGTTCTGAGTGGCTTTTTAGTCGTGGCCTCTGTTTAGCCAGATGGCTTCCTCTGTCAATCCCCACTCACAATCAAGATTAAGATTACACCGCACACACACACACACACACACACACACGAACATGCACTCAAATACGTCACATGCACAGTAATTAATGTTCATTTGCTGGCAGATGATATAACGCATAAATCTGTCACAGTTGCCGAGTTACAGCTGAGGCTTAAGTTATTAAAGGGAGCCATCGATCGCTGGAATTTCGAAGGCTGGAGGAGTGGTGGTGCGGATTAAAGTATTTTTACCACAAAGCCACGTATCCGCGGCGCTCATCTGAAAGGGAGAGGTGAGAGACAGAAGCCGAGGCAGAGAGGATGGAGGGAGGGAGCGGGGGAGGACAGTAGGGAGGCAGATTGAAGAGGATAGAGAGGGAGAGCGCCCTGCTGTCGCCAGGCTCGGTTCAGTGTCTCTCCGTCTGCAGCAGCCGTCGATCCACCGTCCTCCGAGGCCTCCGAGGTGCTGGTTCTTCGAGGCCTCAGGGCCGCCCAGCATGAAGCAGGCACCATGGGCTTTCTGGAGAACTACCAGGAGATCGACCCCGTCACTTTGAACCTTTGCATCCTCATCGCCAGCTACGTTATCTTGCTTCTGGTCTTCCTGATATCGTGTATCATGTACGACTGCCGGGGCAAAGATCCCACGAAGGAGTACGCCCCGGACCCGCAGCCGACTCAGTCGCCCATCAGGCTGGTGGTGATGCAGAGCTCTCCGGCGCCGGTGGGACGGTGGGACACGGCCAACATGATCACGACCTACCACGAGCCGACGCACGCGGACTTCAGGGAGAAGAAGAGCACGATGGTCTGAGCGAGACTCGGCGGACTTTGTACATACACGACTCTTTTTTTTTTTTTTTTTTGTTCTTTTGTACGTTTGTTTCTTTTTACATTTTCCTTCTGGACAATGTTTGGATTTGACCTACACAGGACCAGACTCGCACGGTAAGGGAGAGCGACGCGTGTTGTGTGTATGCATGTGAAATCCCTCTTTATCTCAAAGGGATCTCAAGCCAAAGCCTGCAGTCTGCTGTGGAGAGAAGTGTCACAACTGATAAAGCGCAAGGAATAAAGAGGGCATTTCTGTTGTGTTGTGTTGTCGGACTGAGCGGGGGGAGAGGTTTAGGATTAAGGTTAGGGTTAGGAAAACACACGGAGGAGCGTAGTAGAGCAGAAACTTCACTTCGTCCTGAATTTTGTGGCCTTTTTTAAGATTTCAAATGAGCTGTTTTAAAACAAACGAGAGTCTCGAAGCGAAGGGAATGCTCGCCGAACTCTTCGGACTTTGCTCCTCTTCTCCGACATGCAGATAAAACTATTATCTCGACTTTAACTACTCTATCGAAATAAAAGCTAAATTGCTCCTGATTGGCTCTCATTCGGGGATTAGTGTTCAACATTCGGTTAAGTCTGGACGGACGCTGACCTCTTGCATAAGTCGAGGAAGTGCGATGTGCGTGGAAGTGTTTGTGAAAGCGGCAGACAGCTGGGTGAGATCTCTCCCCATCAAGGTCCTGACCTCCAGCGTCTACGTTCTTATTTTGAGACGTGTAATCACGGCAGGAGGATGTTAACCCCTTTTGATCCATTCAGGGCTAAACCTACCTGGCGCTCCACGAGCGAGAGCACAGCCGAAACATTTCGTCAGCGTGAAGAAAAAGCTTTCTCTTTTGTCTCTCGTATCGCTCGAGTGCAGATACGGCGTATCAACGTGCAAACACGGCTTTGTTTAAACTAGAACGAACACGATAACTGTGTTTAGTCAGTAAGCCGAGTACAGTTGATGTGACTCTGCACGGACGTTTCCTCAGTTCAGGATGAATAAACCGACCAATAAATCCTGATGAGAAGTTGTTACGATCGATTTCTCCTCTAAAGCGCTCGATATTTATTCTTTAAGTGGCCTCTGCCTCGACTTAACTCGTCTATTACATTTGGCTCTTGGTTTTTATGCTCCTTCCTGCTTCTGTCCAGGCGGTTTCACAGGTCGCTCACTGTCGAGGATCTTGCGTGCAGCGCCATGTTGTAATCTGTATGGCGATGTGGCGAGTCACACTGATTAGCCGGCCTGTCAGAGGGTCTCAAATCAAAGCAGAGGATCGGATTTACTGAGCTCTCTGGATAACTTTACTGAGAGAAAACAAAAGCATGTCAAGTTGTGAAATGTGGAGTAAAAGACAAAAGCTTTCCTCAACAGACACACAGAGATAAGTCAGTGAACCGGCCTCTTGAAAAAGACCCATGATTGGAGTTTTATGGTCCGATTTCCCGAGTTGGGAAGTCGCTCGATGTCGGAATGTGAGAGCAACATGGACGCCAAAATAACATGTGTACAGCTGTTTCCAGTGACAAGGAAGAGCAAAGGAAACAATACCGTACTGTAAGAACCATGACTTTGGTTAAAGTTTCTTACCGTCAACCACATGTTTACCTTCATCCACCACGTCTCAGTGTCATATGACGTCAAACCGGCAACTTGTCCGACTCTTCGAGCTGTTGTTCCGACTTGAGAGGGCGTTCACGAGAATTTTCCCAAATGGAAAGACGTTGTTTCGATAATTCTGAGAGCGCGAACATTTCCTAGAGATACAATAATCCCGTTGGTTAAGTCTAAACTAAGCTCTACACTGAAATTAAAGTAGTAACGTAACGTAGTAACGCAATGTATTAACGTAACGTAGTAACGTAACGTAGTAATCGTAACGTAGTAACGTAACGTAACGTGGAAGCTAAGCCTACAATATATTGTTTTTTATATTCATGTGTACTCTACATTTGCAGATATTTACCTGCATTAGCTTGTTAGCCTAGCGTGCAAACTATCCTAACATAATTCAGGCTTACACCACAGTCATGTCAGGTTGGAGTTTATATAATTACTTTTTCTCATTTTGCAAGTTTGCTGTTTGTAAGCGTTCACCGCTGACTACTCAAGTAGCCGCCGTTAGCTCAGTTAGCTGTGCAGTTAGTGGTGTTTGGAGACAGGATGGGTCGGGGCTAGAAGGTTAGCATGCCATGTGTCTACGTAAAGACGTATTTCTTCTTATTCTGTTGATAATTTCAGTTAATTTTTAGTTAGTTCTTGAATTAAACACATATTTAATGAATATACAGTGACATATTGATATATTGATAACCCAACATTTACACAATTTACATAAATACTCTCAAGTTGCTGCAGAACCTGGTTCTTTGAGTCACGTCTGAGGATCCATCAGCGATGTTTTGAGCCTGAATTTGCCTTCCAGGAAATAAAAAAAGCATCGATCAAACTCGAGTTTCTCAGAATAAGAGATGTGGAGGCTCGACAGTCACAGGAAGAGGTGTTGAATCCAGTTTGTGCTGCCAACATTCAACAGAAATAGACCTCGCAGCTCTGAGAGCTCTTTACAGTAAACATGGAGAGAAACCTGGACGGAGCTCAGAGTAATCCTGCTACTTCTGAGAAATGTGCAGTTAATGCAGCTCATTCATAAAATAGGTCGGCAGGAAAAGATCAGACAAAAAGCTTATAAATACATAACATATAAATAAATCACGTTGTATTTATACTTATTGTGAATATGTTAGTGTCACCACTCTGTTGGTTGTTGTTGAATATTTCTCAGACTACAGTTTGTGTTCATCAGAATCTGTAGGACTTTATTTTCTGCAATCCTGCACGCAACGAAATGCAAAATGACGTCACTTTGGGAAACGGCATCGCAGGAGGCTTTTGGTTGTCGACTTATTCTCGGAATTTGCAGACAAACAAGAGGGGACACACTTCCTCTTCCGTTTGGAGCCAGCGCAAACAATTTCACCGGTGCTGGTTAATCTTTGAAAGCCTCTCGAGGATTTGAACAAAGTAATTCATTCCTCAGGAGCACAGACAAATCTTCCAACGCAAGGTCGACTAATCTCAGTGTCGTCGAATTATTCTGGTCACGTCAAAAAAAAACAGAGCAGCCAGCAACACTTCATCTGTTGGATGTATTCAATCAGATATCAAACGATGTGAAGTCAAAATGTACAATTAAATGCTTCCTTTGACTTCCTGTTTTACGATAAAATGCTCAGTAAAAGTTTGAAAAATATCGAAATTACAAAATAATGTAAAAGAATCTCACAGGACAGTTTGGGGGTAAGATCTTAACAAACAGTCGTGCAAGCGTGAATATATTTTATTGGCTTTATTACTGTATTTATATGATAATCATCATCATCACCACCATCATCATCATGGGAAACCAGATATATGACTCCAGACTGAGACGTAACAGAGACGAGATAATTCAGATTGAATGTCCGTCAGCGTGAAGGTGAAGTTGTGTCGGTGTAAAGTGAGTCGAGGAGGGCGGCCACGCTTCACTGCACTCTGTTAACCTCAGCCAAGACACAACGCCTCGTTTTTCCACTATCAAGCAACGCCAGGCTCAGGTCGTTAACTGAAAGATGAATTAACTCAGATATGACGAAACTGTGTCGAGCAAAGCTGCTGACCTAAATATACCCTCATTCCCTTAAACCCAACATTTAAATGGTGAGTCAGCAAATAGTTAAATGTCTCTTTAGATAATGTAATCAAACTGTAACTGATATAGCACCTTTCAAATCTGAGTTTACAAAGCAAAAGCAAGAAAATCAGGAAGATAATATTACAGAATAAACACTCAGCAGTCGAGCCGAACACAAGGAAGTCTCGTCTAAGGCGCCATAAAAACGGGTGAGATCACAGAAAACGAAAGAGAAAGAAAAGATAAAATCAGTGAAGGACGATTAGAAGATGACATCACATCAGAGGACGTAGGATTCAAGTCTCTCATGAAGTCTTTACTGAATTTATTTGCACACTGGAGCCTCTTTTATTCTGAAGGCACTCAGCCACCGAAACCAAAAGAGGCTCCAGTCTGAACGTGTCACCTGACGACTCTATTCTTTCAAAGTGAGAAGCACTGATTATTATCATCCTTTGTTATCTTATTTATCAGACACCAATTGGTGTAAAGCTGTCGATGACACGAACAGAAGTCACCCAGCAGGAAAACTGTCAGGGACGGAAAGCAGCTGCTTAACATGAGCGAGCAAGTGTCAGATATTTATGTGCCGAGGCCAGATGAGGTAACGAGCGTGCGGGAGGATCAGGAGGCCGGTGAACAGGTGGGTTCTGGATGGCCCGGTGCCAAGTCAGTCGGACAGAGGGGATGGAAAGGATGTTTACAACTTGACCTTACAGCAACTGTTCACCTCACTGGAAAAAACTTGAGGTCGTCGTATGACTAGAGTCGGTTTTGTGTCACAACATGTGTTAAATATTCATCAGAGAGGCGTTTGAAGACTCTTCACGCCCACTCGGGTGTTTTCTGTCAATTAAACGTCTTCTTCTGACGACTGTTTGGACGAGTACAGACGATATTTTGCTCTAATCATCTCCCAGATTTGCACATTTCATCCTTCAATCATATTTCTTCTTTTCCTCCAGAAAAAATGCCAACAATTTGTCTTATTTTAAAGGCATTCTGACAAAGACAGGAGTGAAGTCATGTCCACTGTGTCCATGTACACCCACACAGGTGTTTTCAGTTATTCTGCCTGGTTAGACCCACTGTGTGTTCATGCAGAGGTCGGGTGGAGCTTGTCATGGAATTACATGATGGGTCACAGAGGCAGAAACAGCAATTAAGAGACAGTCACATTACCAAAACACTGACGGACAGTTGGAGTGACGCTGCGGTTTGTAGTCTGGTACAAGAATCCAGGTTTACAGGGAGAGCAGGCTTGAACTTGTCCCTCATACGGGCCTCAATCGCAGTGAATGGGGGCAGAGTAAATACCTGCAGGAGTGTAATGTGACCGTGCCTCCAGGATGAGGGTGTGATTTTGTCCTGAAGCTCTGTTCAACTGGCAGAACAGATCCGATAGTTAAAGGGGAACTTGTTCAAGTCTGTAGACAAAGTTTGACTCCAGAGGAACCGGCGTGTCGTCCGCTAAATATCCTTAAGTGATGTCTCTTGAGTCCGAGTCAGCTGGGTTTGAAGACTGCAAGTTTCATACGTATCATACCGACATTTCTACAGATTACACATATTTGAGCTGACTTTCTTATCAAAAGGAGGAGACGGTGATAGAAAACAGAGACAGCTGACGAGTACGAGAACCAGGTAATTTAGGCCCAAGAAATTACATTTTCCTCACGCTAACCAAGTGGTTGTTGTGCCTTCATCTAACCCATATTTATTCCTGCGGCTCAAGGCTACTCGCACCAACACACGTGAATCTCTGGCTGAGGTGTCGTTGGTCACATTGCATTGTGGGTGATTATAGGATAAAAGTTTTGACAAGCAGAGGAGAATGTGTGGTAGAAAAACGACGACAACTCTGGTTAAATCTGGTCAATTTATTTTCAAAACGTCAGATCAACGACAATCAAAGTACAAACAACAACAGCTTCCCATAAATCCCGGTTCGCTCACACGTGCAGGTGTAAGCTGATACAGCTGCGTGTGTGTGATGTATGCAGGTTAAACACCAGAGAAACAGGCACCGTTCACGTCCAGCGGCACACAAAGATATCCTGACCTGCTGTGACGCTGCCGCCGACCTGCAGCTCTCAGGTCTGTGTCACATTAGAGGTGTTAATGAAGCAGCGCAGGGGAGGAAAAAGCAGACTGACGCCAGAAACAAGGAGACGCTGTCCTCTGACATGTGGCCTCCCTTTGTCGGTGCTAACGTCCGTTTTTTTTTTTTGTTAAAACACGGACAATGAGCTCTCTCTTTGTCTGGATCAATCCCATTCTCTGCAGCCACAAAGAAATTCATTTAATCAGCTTGTGCGCCGCTTTTCTATGAATTTCTGAGCCTTATTATTGTGGATCAGTACTCGTAATCTAAGAGAAAAAGTGGTCGTGTTCTTCTAGAAGAGAACATTTGTCAGAGATCAGCAGGTTCAGCTGGTTTTCTCTCTCTCTCTCTCTCTTTCTGGTTGCTTGCGGCAACGTTCACAGCATGAACTTCATTAAGCCTGAGGAGGATTGCGCTTCGGTCTTACATAAAGCCTCTGTTATATCTCAGCCACTGATCAAGTTACAGTGCTATTATGCAACTGAGCTGTGACAGCGTGACACTGACTGTGTGCAGTTCACAGTCCGCCTCTGTCACTTTGTCTCCTGCCATGAATCACTGATATTTGCGCTGTGACTCTTCATTCACAAACCAGATTTAAGCATTTCCGTGTCCGTGACGTTGTTCCAGAAAAAAACAAAATACCAGTGGTGTCTTTCTCTCTAGAGCAAGTGGTTTAGTTGTAAGATAAATTGAATTGAGTGGAAGCATGAGTTAGTTTCAGTTCATGGTGAATGTGAATCTTACGCAACGTGTGTTTTACAAAGAGCAGGTTTGTTTGACAGAACATGCTGAATGAGACTGCGTCAGTACCGCGGATGTAAAGTACATTTACTCAAGTATTAAACACATTTCAGAAGGAAATATTCTGCTTTTTACGTCACTACATTTATCTGACAGCTTCAGTGACACGACACATTTGGATCTTTGCTCACAAAATATATGAAGAGCTTATAAAATGTGATGTTTTGTCTTTAATCAAACTATCAATACGAAAGTATGATAATATTATGATCAGATGTTATAATAATATTATTATAGTGAATTTGGTAGTATTTTTTCATTTTATGGCCTGTTTAGGACTAAACAAACATTATGAAGATTATAAGATATTTGGCATTTATCAGCAGATTGATCCCTATATTGAAAATTATCATTAGTTACAGTCTTATACAATGTGGTCATTAATAACAGCAGGGTTTACAGTCTGCCAGAAATCCCTGTTGTTTTCCCTCCTCATTAACAAAGGCTAATGGATCCAACTTTTAAATAAATAATGAATTCTGCAGGTTCACATGTTAAATAATTAACTAAAAGGGGTTATTTTGAGTTTTTGACTCTCTGGAAAACCATCAAGTGCAGTTTATTTATTAAATAGGCCTAATTAATGAATTAATTAAGTGTTTTTTGCAACAATCCATCAACTCTGCTGCTGTAAATGTAAAAAAAACAATGCAGATTATTAAAAGAGCTCATTATATCTGATATTTAACGTATTTTTTAACCATTATTAAAGCCATTAGTCACAACTTTGGACCAGTTTGGAGTTTGTTTTTTTTGTTTATTAAAAACAGAAAAAAAACAGCAGTTCCTACAACACAGAGAGGACAAAGAGTTCGAGGAAATGATAGAAAACTCAATAAATAATGTATTGTTTGTAAAAAAAATTAATTCATGTTATTTATTTGTTTCTCGTGAACGCTGACATCCTAAATCTGCAGTTTTAGCACAACTAGAATGTGACTGTTGCTCGTCTTACAGGACGCCGCCCACCTAACACCTGATTGGCCATTGTCCCGCTTATCTCGCTGCTCATTGGCCGACGCCGCCGTCACTCGACGTCTCACCACTGTTTGGGCGGTGGGGCACAAAAAAAGAAATCATATTTGAGCAGAGCGGCTCAGCGGGGAGCAGCCTGTCACTGACCGGCGGAGCTGCGAGCCTGCGGGGGTCTTTTTTTCGGTTTGTCCTGGCTGCCGCTGTCGCTTATGGATCTTTCAAGCTTAAAGACGAGGCAGTGAGCCAGTATTTGTTACAGAATGGTATTAAGAAAAAGGCTAAAATGGTGCCTTTGTAGTAGGAGTATTAATGCTGCCGGTGCCTTGTAACGTTAGCTGTAGTGAAAGTTAGCTAGCTTATGAGTAGCATCACGTTAGCTCATGCTAGGCCTTCCGTTTCCTTTGGTTGTCAGGACACTTTATTGTTTTATTATCCCCTTTGTGAAGCAGCGTTTTGTAGCTCCTTTGTTTGCTGCCGTTCGCTGACCCTTTTCTTTGCTCCCTGTGGTGAAAAGGGCTCTGAAATGAAGAGAGTGAACAGCTTTCAGAGGTGGGTGAAATTACACAAATCTCTGTCAAAACATCACGTTTGGGTTTGTTAGACGACGACTGACAGAGAATGACGGTGAAGTAACGTTAGTCAGGTGTGTCCGTTAACACAAACCTGTTTGTCTTTCAGGTTCAGTCACAGAAACGGTTGAAGTTGCTCTGTAGTTATGTCATGTTAGCTAAAGAAACTAAAGGTGCAGCGTTAAATTGAGAACTTTTTGAATGAGGTTTGGTGCACAAGATGATAGTTGCAACTTAAGTAGGTCCTACATGTTACTCATCCTTAATTGAGTAACTGTGATTTTTTGACACTTGAATGTGTAATTTAATTAATTGACTAAATCACTAAGCGACAGAATAAAATAATATATCGGCTCTAAATTTAAGCAGTAGAAGTACCTGTTAACTCAAACAAAGTAGTGAATATACTATTAGTGTTATTTATATAATTTAATTTAGATTGTGATGTGCAGAAGAACTGTCAGGAAGTCATGATCAACAAGTTACAAGGCACTGTAATGGTGCAGAGGGCTGCTGCTGCCAGGAAAGTGTTTAAAATGCTCATCATTTTTTACTGAAGGTGAAAGATTATAGTTTATGTTAGAAACCTCTCATCCGTCGTAATGTTGTTTGGTTTTGTCATTAATGTGTCTGTACTGCTGTTACATCTGTCTGTCTGTCTTGTGTTTATATCTAAGAGTTGATGTGTTACATTAACACACATGTTTTTATTGTAAATTTACATTCTTGACTAAGTTTATCTTTTGTCTTACTGTGTTTGTTTTGATCTTTAAGCACCAAAATACCAAGACAGATTCCTTGTATGTGAAAACCTCCTTGTCAATAAGCCTGATTCAAAACAATACTGTAATTTCTAGCTCGGATACAATACCTTAAAGATTATATTTGTTAAACCAAAAAATGGCACACTGTTGAGGGCTTAAATGACAGTGGCTGGTGAATCTATTCTGCAGAAAATGTATAAAACTTCTTTCAGACTGTCAAAATATCAAATAAATGTCCTTTCCCTTCTGATGAGGACCAATTCAGAATTATGTTTCTGGTGGTAAGAAGCTGCACACTTGTGAATCGTCCGTCCACAGTTGTTTATGTGTTTGTTTTGTGTATTTGCGTGTGTTTCAGGTTCATGAACAGACGAGCCGCTGCTAACTGCCGCTACCAGCCCACCTGCTATGAGCATGCTGCAAACTGCTACACTCATGCGGTGAGCGGCTTGAATGTATTTTTTAAAGACACACAACACACAGTAATCTGAGAGATACGTCGTTTTAATGGTCGCGTGGTTTCTTCATCAGCTCCTCATCATGCCGGCCTTCGTGGGCATGGCGCTGCTGCATCGTCTGTCCGACACCGGCTGGGAGAGGATCACTGCCTGGGTGTACGGCATGGGCCTGTGTGCCCTCTTCCTGGTCTCCACTGTGTTTCATATCATCACCTGGAAGAAGAGTCACATGAGGTGAGTACAAGCTGACATTACAACCAAACACACGGAACGTACTCGCGGCTGTATACATAATACATGAGGACAAGGACAAACGAGAGAGGACGCAGACAGATTTTCCTTTTTTAATATTTAGAGTGAAATCAATAATTTACCGGAAGCCGGTCTGTGATTTAGAGTTTTGGAATATCAGAATCCCTGTGGGGGAATAACAACACTGCACTGATATCTCACTGTTGTCAGAGATATTTGCATGTGTTTGCATCTCTAGCTTCCTGCTGTGGCTGTGTTTGTTGGTTTCCAGTTCAATGAATGAAGTGTTCACGTCACAATTTGTTGGAAATATTTTGTGTTTTCTGGAGTAGAGACCTTGGGAGTAAAAAATGTTTTACCTGTTTGGGCTGTTTCCTACAATTTTAAGCAGAAATAGACAACGTTTCAACTCCTCATCCAAGCGTTTCCCTTTGGTATTACTGTTGGTGTCTGTGTCTCAAAGATAGTGTTAGCAACAGGTCGACATCTATCAGCCTGGCTAATGTCCAAAGCAAAAAAACAACCATAAGAATCCCAGTTTGACCTGGAAACCCTGATCTCAGTGCTCTGAAAAGGCAGAGTTAAACACTCAGTTGTATAGATAAGAAGCAGGTTTTGTTACTTTCTGATTTTGTAGAAAGAATGCTGTTTTTTATGCAACACCGGAGCGCTCTCCGTCGAGTGAACGCCCGTCTGTTCACTCTTGTTTTACTTCGGTTCCTATCACTCACCTTCTCTGCCTCGTCCATCAGCTCTCAGTTAAAGTTAATTTGCAGTTTGAGGATTTGAGTCTTGCACTGTAAAGTTTTTTAATGTCTCGTGTTACTGCTGATCAGCATAACTTGAGATCAACAGGTTGTGAATAACCGTGAGCGTTTGTTGAAACCTGCTTCTTGTGTAACAAATGGGTTTTTTCCTGTTCGAATATGCGTATAATCTTTCTGCATTGCCCTTCCCTGAGTCAGCAAGAACTAACCTGTCCACCTGCTTGTTGTTTCAGGTCGGTGGAACATTGTTTCCACATGTGTGACAGAGTGGTCATCTATTTCTTCATCGCTGCCTCCTACACACCTTGGTGAGTGTCTCACAGAGTATATACTCAGAAGGGCTGGTGTAATAAACTGAGTACTAATGTTAATTCTCACTTGTTCTCAGGTTGAACCTGCGTGAGTTGGGCCCTCTAGCAGCACACATGCGCTGGTTTGTGTGGCTCATGGCTGCTGCTGGAACCATTTATGTCTTCAACTATCATGAAAAGTGAGTTCATTTTACAGCTGCAGCAACAAGTGGTTGTTTATTTGTGATAATTGAATTTAATAGTCAGGATCATGGAGAAAGTCTGTGACCTTTCGACTAAATGGTGTTAAAGATGATCACAGTTATGAGTCAGCTGTTTGAAAATGTGATTCGACTCGCCTCACTGTCTCTCTGGTGTTTTGTTTTTGATTCTGTAGATTAGGGGAAGTTTTAAGGCAGGTTTGGCGAGTTTTTATTAATTGATTGTTCGTGCTCAGTCACTATAATGGGCTCCGACTGAGTGTTAACACCTGTTACGCCCTGAGTGTCGCCCCATGCGTGAGGTTGTCACAACAACCTGCCAGGGTCCTCGTGACCTGCCAAGAAAAGCTCTTAAAACACAGAGGGACTATTTTTTTCAAGGCAGATGAAGAGCAGCCTCCAGAACATGTTGTTTCACTGAACTGACGTCACCTACGTTTTAATCGTCCATTAGTAACAGTCTTTTAACATGCAGCTTTGAGATGAACTGATGTCATGTGTGTGTGTGTTTGTCTTCACAGATACAAACTTGTCGAGCTGGCCTTCTACTTGACGATGGGTTTTTTCCCCGCATCAGTCGTGGCGTCAATGGTAATGTTGACGTATTTCTGTTATTTACAGTTGCATTCAGTTTATTTGCTTGTTCTGAATCATCACATGACACTTCTTCCCCACAGCGGGGTGGAGGTGCGATGAGTGTTTTAACTTCCTCTTCTGGCTGAAGTGTTTATCAGCGACATGACTGTTATCTTAACATCAGTTTTATTAACGAGTATATCTCGATCCATATCAGAAAGTGCTCTCCACTTGCATGCTGTTGCTGTGTGACAAACTTCAACATGCCAAATCTGTGTTTCCTGCCGCCCTCTAGTGGCTCCAGTGAAAACAGCAGCCTGATATCTCATTAGCTGTTTTTATTCTGGGCAGTAAGCCACCAATCTGCCGTCCTTTTGGTGGCTCGCTCCGCGGATTTAGACAGAAGGCGGCAAATTGGTGGTCTGTTTTGTTCCACCAGTTTTGCCCCTCGGAGGGTAACGTTATTTGCGCCTCCATTGCTGTGTAAATCCGAGGCGGCAATGTGGTGGCAAATGCTGAGATGGGCGGAGGTGTGGATGACGTGCACTGCTGCGCACCCACAGCCGGGAGTTTTAAAACCAGGAAACAGCTGATCACAGCAGTCAGTTCGTCACTTCATCCACCAAGATGAGCAGCTGGAAAGCCGCTGAGATCCGGGAGATGCTAGCGTCTCCTCGCTCTCTGTAGCTGTCTCAGTTGTCCGCTTGTTGTCGTAGCGGCGAGCTAATAGCGGTCGCTACTTTCAAATTAAAAGCCCCCTGCTAAGAACCCAGTTCTAAACTCCGATGGGGTGCAATGTAAAGCTCTTATTTTGAAGACAAATTCGACCTGCTTCTCTTCACGCCCAACTTCGTGCTTCACGTCACGTCACATGTTGACGCCTACCAGAGGAGGAAAAGTGGAGGCTGTTTGGAAAAGGAGGAATATTACACCTCCCTTTTAGACAGACAAGGAGGCACATTGCAGCCTTTACCTTGCTGCAGATGTGCCACCTTTTCTATCTAAAAGGGGCTAATGAAACTATGAATTGTTGACAACAACACGTTCTAAAGTTAACACTGAACTCATTGTCGTCTTGTTTTGTCCGTTCTGCAGAGCAACACCGAGGGGCTTCATGAGCTGGCCTGCGGCGGATTAATCTACTGCCTCGGCGTGTTCTTCTTCAAGAGCGACGGCATCATCCCCTTCGCCCACGCCATCTGGCACGTGTTCGTGGCGCTGGCTGCGGCCGTGCACTACTACGCCATCTGGAAATACCTCTACAAGGCCCCCAGCGCCGACACCCTCCTCCAGTCGTGACCACAGCCGGGGCTGGACGCCGGTTCTCCACCATCCTCCTCCTCCTCCTCTTCCTCCTCCACCTGTGCGCCTGAGCGTAGGCGCCCCGCACACCGACTCCCTCAACTGCCCACTGAAGCTGCGACAACAGCCAAAAAGTTTACGAACATACTGACCGTGAATTGTTTACTGTTTTCTAATGAGGAGAACAGATTTTTCTGACCAACAGAAGCTACTTTCAAAAAGCTGTTTTGTACGACTTCAGTGAGGGAGGGAGTTTAGACTTTTTTCTAACGAACCCTGGCACATTCATGAGCGTTTGGAAAAATTTGATAGCAGTCTTTTGTATCACTTGAATCGAGTCACATTCCACATCGGGGATCATTTGTGTTTTTAAGCCGGTGATTTGATCACCGGGGACGTCGAATGAGGTGCTTAAAAAATCAGCTGGTGTCAGAAGCAGGGCTGGGTATCATCAGAAAGGTTTACGTACCAATACCCCAAATTATATTTTTTTGATACTATAACCATGTTTCTCTACATTTAAAAAAAAAAAAAGAAACCAAAGATCCCACAAGTAGCTGTACAGGAACTTTGAAAGAGTAAAAGAGTTTAAAATCGGCAAAATGCGCTTTAAATCCAATCAAAGTGTAAGTACAGTAGAGTCTGATGCCAACTTTTGTACCAAAAAGTATTGCGGTTTGATTCCCAGCCTTTGTCGGTAGTTTAACAGAGATTTGACGTGTTTCTGAAGGAAAAAAAACAAGCGTTGATTATTTTGTTTTCCCATTTTCTTTATTCTGTACTCGCAGTGTTCAACGTCGTCGACCCATCTTCTCTTTTTACTTCTTTTTCCAATGTTTCGTTTCTAAATGCAGTCCTCGGTTTTCAGAGAACCAGTTTCTTCTGTGAGTATTTAGCGCCCTCTGCTGGTGGGCGGCTGTAAGAAAGTGACTGACGGCATTTCAAGGTGAAGTTGTTGTTTGTTTTTTTTTAATTTAATGAGCCAAACGATGAGAGAAAATCAGTTCAGGAGACAGAACTTTTCCACTTTGTTATTAATGTGAACAGTAGAGTGTGTGTGCGTGTGTGTGCACGACCTTTGTACTGTAGCTCAGTATTACATATCCACTGATTTTTTGACTCACACCACTAGAATGAAGTGTTTCCCGTTTGTGGAGAAACCTCACGTTTGTGTTTTTCGTCTCATGGGTTTGTTTTTTTTTGTAAATGTGCTCAGTGGCTCATAAAAACTTTCCTCTTAGTGACGTGCGACGCTGAATGGCTGCGTATTTCTTAATTTTGACTCCTTTGTCGAAATGGTTTTCCTTAACCACTCTGTTTTGTAATGTTTGTATATTCTGTCCTTTTTGTTCTGATGATGACATGATCCTCGCCTTTGCAGGGAAAAAAACTGCTTCTTGTTTGTTCCATTGGCTGTTAATGGTGCTGCATATACTGTACATGAATGCTCCTCTACTATACTGAGTATCACCTTTCTAATGTGACAATAAAAAAAGACGATAATGCCCCACATTGAGATCCTCGTTCTTAACTTCTGTTTGCATCCACTGGTTCTCTCTCAGAGCACAGACACAGATTTCAGACATTTCTTTTTAAACCAAAACTTTGAAGAGTCTCTGATTTGATTTCTTGCATTGCTGAAACACTTCTGATGAATCATTGATTAGAAAGCATCAGTGATGAACATCTCTCTTCTTTTTTAAGGAGATGTTTCAGGGTGGATATAGAATAAGTAAAAATGAATCTGACCAAGCATTCAATGCCAACTTCAAGCATTTAACATTTATTTCATCCTTCACCCACATGAATCCTGAGTTTTGGTAACAAATCAATACTTTCTGCAACATTATGGGGAAATTGTCATTTGGTGTGATTTGGCGCCCCCCACAGTTTCTAGGTGTAACAACACTGTCGTAAATACATGAGGTTGCTTTCATTAATATTCACTTCACCAATCTGTCAATTATTTCTCCGACATGTTTGAAACCAAATGGAAAAACTTCATTGAGTGAAAAATAAAAAATAAATTTCTAGGTGTCTGAAACCAGGTGAAAATTTTTTTTTTTTATCTGTGAAACTGAGTGAAAAACATTTTGACTCCTCAAAAACTTTTTTTTTTCAGCTGCCTTCAGTCACCTAAGAAAAAAAGAAAAGTTTTTTTTAGGAGAAATTTATTTTCCTCTTATTTTACTTGTTTGACTCAAATAATCTCCAGAACAATGTATTTTAGACTCATTTTCACACATAAAAGTTGTTTATTTCCTTCTCAAAAAGTTTTTTTTTTCAGCTGCCTTCAGTCACCTAAAAAAAAAAACAATATTTTTTTCAGGAGAAATTTATTTTCCTCTTATTTTACTTGTTTGACTCAAATAATCTCCAGAACAATGTATTTTACACTCATTTTCACATATAAAACTTGTTTATTTCCTCCTCAAAAAGTTTTTTTTTCAGCTGCCTTCAGTCACCTAAAAAAAAAATAATAATTTTTTCAGGAGAAATTTATTTTCCTCTGATTTTACCTGTTTGACTCAAATAATCTCCAGAACAATGTATTTCACACTCATTTCACACTCACAACTTATTTTTTTCCTCCTCAAAAACTTTTTTTTCCAGCTGCCTTCAGTCACCTAAAAAAAAAAAAAAAAATTTCAGGAGAAATTTATTTTCCTCTTATTTTACTTGTTTGACTCAAATAATCTCCAGAACAATATATTTTACACTCATTTTCACATATAAAAACTTGTTTTTTTCCTCCTCAAAAACTTTTTTTTCCAGCTGCCTTCAGTCACCTAAAAAAAAAAATTACTAATTTTTTCAGGAGAAATTTATTTTCCTCTTATTTTACCTGTTTGACTTAAATAATCTCCAGAACAATGTATTTTACACTCATTTTCACATATAAAAACTTATTTGTTTCCTCCTCAAAATTTTTTTTTCAGCTGCCTTCAGTCACCTAAAAAAAAAAAATATATATTTTTTCAGGAGAAATTTATTTTCCTCTGATTTTACTTGTTTGACTCAAATAATCACCAGAACAATGTATTTTACACTAATTTTCACACATAAAACTTGTTTATTTCCTCCTCAAAAACTTTTTTTCCAGCTGCCTTCAGTCACCTAGAAAAAACAACAACAATAATTTTTAGAGGAGAAATTCATTTTCCTCTTATTTTACCTTTTTGACTTAAATAATCTCCAGAACAATGTATTTTACATTCATTTTCACATATAAAAACTTGTTTTTTTCCTCCTCAAAAACTTTTTTTTTTCAGCTGCCTTCAGTCACCTAAAAAAAAAAAAAAAAAATATTTAGGGAGAAATTTATTTTCCTCTTATTTTATTTGTTTGACTCAAATAATCTCCAGAACAATATATTTTACACTCATTTTCACACATAAAACTTGTTTATTTCCTCCTCAAAAACTTTTTTTTTCAGCTGCCTTCAGTCACCTAAAAAAAAAAAATATAATTTTTTCAGGAGAAATTTATTTTCCTCTGATTTTACCTTGTTTGACTCAAATAATCTCCAGAACAATGTATTTTACACTCATTTTCACACATAAAACTTGTTTATTTCCTCCTCAAAAAGTTTTTTTTCCAGCTGCCTTCAGTCACCTAAAAAAAAAAAAAAGTTTTTTTCAGCGGAAATTTATTTTCCTCTTCTTTTAACTTTTTGACTTAAATAATCTCCAGAACAATGTATTTCACAGTCATTTTCACATATAAAAACTTGTTTTTTTTCCTCCTCAAAAACTTTTTTTCCAGCTGCCTTCAGTCACCTAAAAAAAAAAAGAAATTTATTTTTCTCTTATTTTACCTGTTTGACTCAAATAATCTCCAGAACAATGTATTTTACACTCGTTTTCACACATAAAACTTGTTTATTCCCTACTCAAAAAGTTTTTTTTTTCCAGCTGCCTTCAATCACCTAAAAAAAAAAAAAAACACAATATTTTTTTCAGGAGAAATTTATTTTCCTCTTCTTTTATTTGTTTGACTCAAATAATCTCCAGAACAATATATTTCACACTCATTTCTCATATAAAAACTTGTTTTTTTCCTCCTCAAAAACTATTTTTTTCCAGCTGCCTTCAGTCACCTAAAAAAAAAAAAAAATAGATTTTTTCAGCAGAAATTTCTTTTCCTCTTCTTTTAACTTGTTTGACTCAAATTATCTCCAGAACAATGTATTTTACACTCATTTTCACACATAAAACTTGTTTATTTCCTTCTCAAAAATTTTTTTTTTTCAGCTGCCTTCAGTCACCTAAAAAAAAAATAATGATTTTTTCAGGAGAAATTTATTTTCCTCTTATTTTACTTGTTTGACTCAAATAATCTCCAGAACAATGTATTTTACACTCATTTTCACACATAAAACTTGTTTATTTCCTCCTCAAAAACTTTTTTTTTTCAGCTGCCTTCAGTCACCTAAAAAAAAAAAAAAATAAATTTTAGGGAGAAATTTCTTTTGCTCTTATTTTATTTGTTTGACTCAAATAATCTCCAGAACAATGTATTTTACACTCATTTTCACACATAAAACTTGTTTATTTCCTCCTCAAAAACTTTTTTTTTTTCAGCTGCCTTCAGTCACCTAAAAAAAAAAAAAATATTTTCAGGGAGAAATTTCTTTTGCTCTTATTTTACTTGTTTGACTCAAATAATCTCCAGAACAATGTATTTTACACTCATTTTCACATATAAAAACTTGTTTTTTTCCTCCTCGAAAACTTTTTTTCCAGCTGCCTTCAGTCACCTAAAAAAAAAAAAAATAATTTTTTCAGGAGAAATTTATTTTCCTCTTATTTTACTTGTTTGACTCAAATAATCTCCAGAACAATGTATTTTACACTCATTTTCACACATAAAACTTATTTATTTCCTCCTCAAAAAGCTTTTTTTTTCAGCTGCCTTCAGTCACCTAAAAAAAAAATTACTAATTTTTTCAGGAGAAATTTATTTTCCTCTTATTTTACCTGTTTGACTCAAATAATCTCCAGAACAATGTATTTTACACTCATTTTCACACATAAAACTTGTTTATTTCCTCCTCAAAAACTTTTTTTTTTCAGCTGCCTTCAGTCACCTAAAAAAAAAAATTACTAATTTTTTCAGGAGAAATTTATTTTCCTCTTATTTTAACTTTTTGACTTAAATAATCTCCAGAACAATATATTTTACAGTCATTTTCACATATAAAAACTTGTTTTTTTCCTCCTCAAAAACTTTTTTTCAGCTGCCTTCAGTCACCTAAAAAAAAAATTATTTTTCAGGAGAAATTTATTTTCCTCTTATTTTACTTGTTTGACTCAAATAATCTCCAGAACAATGTATTTTACACTCATTTTCACACATAAAACTTTTTTGTTTCCTCCTCAAAAAGTTTTTTTTTTCAGCTGCCTTCAGTCACCTAAAAAAAAAACACAAATTTTTTCAGGAGAAATTTATTTTCCTCTTATTGTACTTGTTTGACTCAAATAATCTCTAGAACAAATAACAAAATTGAAAAATTGTCTTGAAAATTTTTTTTTTTTAGGGTAAAAAAAGGTAAAAAAAAAAAATTTTTTGAGGAGGAAAAAAGGTTACATTTTATGTTAGAAAAAATAAAAAAATATGTGGAGAATTTTCTTTAACATGTTTGAAACTGAGTGGGAAAACAAAATCATGTGTAGAAAAAAAAAATAATGTGCGAATCTGATCAGGAAAATGTTTTTTACAATATGAAACTTTTCCAGAAGATTTTTTTTTGTTTTTAGGTGTTTGAAACCAATAAAATTTGAGTAGGAAAAAATGTAACTTCAGGTGTGAAACATGTCAAGTTACATTTTTCGCAGGATTTTTTATGTTTGTGAAACAGATAAAATAACAAAATTTAAAAATTGTCCTGAAAAAAAAGATTATTTTTTTAGTGTCTGAAACCAGGTGAAAAACTACTCCAAAACCTTTTGAGGAGGAAAGAGTGAAACAGAAAAAACATAATTCAGAAGTTTGTAACTGAAAAAACTGTAAACTGTTGAGGAGATTTTTTTCTTTTCATGTGTGAAACTGAGTGAAGAAAGATTTAACAATCGGAAAAAAAATTCAGGAGGAAAAAGTAAAATTTCATATAAGAAAAATATTTGTATCTGGAGAATTTTTTTAACATGTTTGAAACCAAGTGGGGAAGTGTTGAAAAGAAATCATCCGTGAATTGGAGAATTTTTTTTTTACTCGTCTCGACACATGAAAAAAACAGTGATAGTGAAAAATGTTTTTGATGTGTGGAGACTAAATCTGAATATTTTCGTTTCGAGAAGATGTTTTTCCTCCTATCAGATCGTTTCCCAACTCAGTACCAGTTCCACACATGAAAAGGAAACGTATGAAAATAAAAATATATATTTTTTTTGCCAGGCTTCGCCCACCTAGAAAAAAAAATCAGAATTTTTGGAAAAAAAAAATGTGAATCTTCAGACACGGTCAGCAAAGTGTCCAAATAACAGAGTCAAAACCCCTAAGACACAGGTTGCAACTGTCCTGGTTGAGTAGCTCACTGTGTAGAGATGCTGCCTTTGAGATTTGAGCTTGTGGGTTTGATCCTTGAGTCACTTTGGTTCTGGAAACTGGTCTGGTTTGAGTTTTGAAAGCTGAATTCCAAAAGAAAGAGTGAAAAGCATGGAGAGTCAGTGTTCATCCATCTGATCAGACAGCTCACGCTGTTAGAGGACTGCTCTGAACTACTTAAGTTGATGGTTCAATTCTAATGTGAGTAATAACAATCTGGAAGAAGAATGTTTTTAAAAATATTTTCTAAAATTTCAGCCTTCAAAATTTAACCCAGGTCAGCTTTCTGTACCAGAGCAACTCAAGGATCAAACCCACAAACTCAAATCTCAGGAGCAGCGTCTCTACACACTGAGCTACTGAGTCAGACAACTGTAAGTTGTTTCTTGGAGGTTTTGACTCTGTCATTTGTCATTTGGACACTTTGCTGATCATGTTGTTGCTGATTCGAGCAGATGTTTTCCCCCCTTTCAGATTGTTTCCCCACTCAGTACCAGTTCCACACATTAAAACGACATCTATTAAAATTAAAGAAAATTTTGAATTCTTTTGCCAGGCTTCGTCCACCTAGAAATTTTTTTTTAGAATGTTAATGAAGAAAAATCTGAATATGTTTTCTTAAAGATGTTTTTCCTCCTATCAGATTATTTCCCCACTCAGTACCAGTTCCACACATAAAAAGGAAATCTATAAAAAAATATATATTTTTTTTGGCCAGGCTTCGTCCACCTAGCAAAAAAAATCTGAATTTTCAGGAAAAGGAAATATTAATAATTTTTATTTTAGATGTTTTTCCTCATATCAGATTATTTCCCCACTCAGTACCAGTTCCATACATGAAAAGGAAATCTATTGAAATGAAAGAAAAATTAGAATTTTTTTGGCCAGGCTTCGTCCACCTAGAAAAAAAAAATCTGAATTTTCAGGAAGAAAAATCTGAATTAATTTTCTTAAAGATGTTTTTCCTCCTATCAGATTGTTTCCCCACTCAGTACCAGTTCCACACATGAAAAGGAAACGTATGAAAATGAAAGAAAAATTAGAATTTTTTTGCCAGGCTTCGTCTACCTAGAAAAAAAGTCTGAAATTTTAGGATAGAAATATTAATAATTTTTATTTTAGATGTTTTTCCTCATATCAGATTATTTCCCCACTCAGTACCAGTTCCACACATGAAAAGGAAATGTATTAAAAATAAGATTTTTTTTTTTTTTTTTTGCCAGGCTTCGTCCACCTAGAAAAAAAAAATCTGAATTTTTAGGAAGAAAAATCTGAATTAATTTTCTATTTAAGATGTTTTTCCTCCTATCAGATTATTCCCCACTCAGTACCAGTTCCATACATGAAAAGGAAATCTATTGAAATGAAAGAAAAATTAGAATTTTTTTGGCCAGGCTTCGTCCACCTAGAAAAAAAAAAGATCTGAATTTTCAGGAAGAAGAAATCTGAATTAATTTTCATTAAAGATGTTTTTCCTCCTATCAGATTGTTTCCCCACTCAGTACCAGTTCCACACATGAAAAGGAAATCTATTAAAATGAAAGAAAAATTAGAATTTTTTTGCCAGGCTTCGTCTACCTAGAAAAAAAAGTCTGAAATTTTCAGGATAGAAATATTGAATTAATTTTTATTTTAGATGTTTTTCCTCATATCAGATTATTTCCCCACTCAGTACCAGTTCCATACATGAAAAGGAAATCTATTGAAATGAAAGAAAAATTTGAATTTTTTTTTGCCAGGCTTCGAGTAAAAAAAAGTAAAACAATTTTTTTTCATGTGTCGAGCCAAATGAAACAAATATTTGTATCACCGACAAATGAAAAAAAATCCTTTGTTGGCAGAAAACGGGATCGAAACTTTAGCTGAAAAATTTTTTTTTTTCTGTTTCACAGATAAAATTTAATTTGTTATCCTCCTCAAAAAGTTTTTTTCACCTGGTTTCAGGCACCTAGAAAAAAAATAATTATTTTCAGGAGATGTTTTTTTTTATTCTGTTATTTTATCTGTTTCACGCACACAAAAAAATCTCAGGAAAAAGGTATTTTTCACATCATATCATGAAAAAAAGTTTTTTTTTTTTTAACTCTACTCAAAACATGAATTTTTTTTTTACTCGTCTCGACACATTAAAAAAAAAAAATCTCTCAATTTCACACATGAACAAATTTTTTTTTTTTGGGAGAACTTAGAAAATGGAGCACCAGAAAAAAAAAAGTCTCCCTTGCCCTTCCAGGCTTCCGTAATGTTGGTATAACGGTTAACATGAAACATTTAATGATTTAACTTGATGTCTTATATCGTTTTACATTACATTTTAAATCCATAGTTATTTTCCTCCCTATTTTTAGTTACCAAAATTGACTAAACAATCGATATTTTGGTGTATTTGGACACATCTCAATCTCGATCATTAAGCTTTTCCTGTCATGATTTCAAGTTTCTGAAAGCACTCTGCGGGGACGAGCACAGAAAAACGAGAGAAAAGCATGTCAGAAAAGAATCGGGATTTTTATTAGACACTACAAATTACAGAGAGACGGAGAGGCTGAGGGCTGAACAGCACAAATAAATGTTATGCATCCATTCCATGACAAACAAGACCGAATACACCTTTCCGTTGTATTTTATACACTCTGAAACAGTCCGTTGGTGTTGCCATGAATACAATGGTTACAGGTCTGTTGCAATGTCCAAAATAAGAAATGAAGAGTCGTCAGTGAATATAATATATAGATATATTTTGATGCACTAAGAAGCCCTTCAGTGCAGATCTGAACCTATCCGATTGGAGCTGTGGTGAGAACTTTACATTGCTCAGAGACTGGGGAACAGTATTCAAGGCACTGGAATAGACTCAGATTTATGGTTAACGTTTCCGGGTGAGGTAGTGAAATCACTCGACAGTGAGGTAATTTTGGGATACACATGGATTAATTATTGGCTTTTTCCTATATATATATATATTATATAGTGTGTATGATTTCCTTAAGAAAAAAAAAGATGCTCCCCAGTTTCAGGAGACATCGTTCCAGTCGTCGCTCGTCTCTACGAACCCTGTTCTCACTCGAGTGCGTCTGTGCAGAGAAGATGCAGAAGGGAAACTTTCCCTCTAAAGCGCAAGAAGTACTAAGACGATAGTTTGTGGTTAGAAAAGAACCGTTTCGCGTCACACACACACACACAAACACACCTTTGGATCGGATCAATAAAGTTCAATAAAGCCCAGACTAAGATTTGACCTACGTATCCGTATTTTATCCGGCTGATATTGGCGTTTTTTTCTGATTTTAAATCATGTTTTCAGTCTATTTTACGCTGAATAAAGTTCTGAGTTCAGAACAACATATGGAAGTTCAGGGCTGCCACATTTAAATAAAATAATTCAGTTTGTGTCGACATGTTCGTCAAAAAATGTTTTTGTAAATGCATAAAAACTTTGAAAACTTAAATGAGAACATAATTAAAAAATTCTATAAAAAATAGGAATGTATAAAAACTTTGAAAATTTAAAATAAAATGAGAACTCAATTAAAAAATACATTTATTTTATTTATTTAAAAAAAGTGAAATTAATTTTTCATCTTAAAATAACACAACAAAAAAATGTAAAAGCAAACTGAGCGTTGACATTTGAATTCTCCTGATTTTAGCTTATTTCTGTTCAAGTAGAAATCTGTCAACAGTCAAAACCACAAAAAAAAAAATATATATATGTTGACAACTTCCTTCAGATGATTCCATTATAACATTGGCAGCTCTGGACTTCCATACAAATGATCAGAAACATCAACATCAGCCGTCAAAAAGCGCGAGTCGGGTCACATCCTGGTCAAAAAAGCAGCATGCAACTCTAAACTACGACACCACTAAAGGTTCGGGCTCCACTGTTAAGTCTTCAAAGACATAAAGCTTCCCAGCGTCCATCACTCAGGTACAGGAACACGCTTTTACAACTGCATCGGCCGAAGGAAACCAGACACACACGGAGCAGCAGCGGTCACCAGCTACAGTTGATTTCCCTTCCTTCATAGTAACTTCATCCCAGATCAGAAAACAAAGACTCACACAAAGCTGCGCGGTTACAAAAAGCCTCGAAAAAAGTTTGAAAGTCGGAAAATAAAAAAAGCCTGGACGACTCGTTTACGTGTCGGTGGGGGTTTAAAAAGTGGGTTTTATCTTGTCAGATTTGAGTTGATGGATTTAAAAACAAAAGGGCTTTAAATGTACATTCTCTCTTCTCGACTGCATTTTTCAGCATCTGCTTGTTTTAGAGTTTAATGGATTTACATAATAATAATATTCATAATAATGATAATAATGATAATGCCCAGGAGGTTTGGGTGCTGCTGAATATCCAGAAATCTCTGTAAAACGTCTAAACATCCTAAAGCTAATATAGAATATCAAAATACCACTATATGCATTTGTCTTTGAGTTATATACTTGTATTCTTTAATAATATTCTGAATCTGTTGTGCCTTTAAAATACATAGTTCAGTAATGTATAGGAAAAATACTGTACAAAAAGAACAACTTATAGAATAGGTTCATATAAACATATCTCTTGTAACCAATATATCATCTCTGTTGTGAATCGTTTGGTCTGCAGTAAACAAACTGATTGGGTTAACCACAGTATTGGACAACACCATCCACCTTTTTTTTTTTTTCTTTTGTTTTTTGTTTTGAGTTTCGTCAACATCTTTTACATTCATACAGCCATCTTTAAAAAAAAAAGAGGGCGGGACACAAGAGAGCTACAACGAGAGACTTAACAGACATCCGTATTGATTTTCATCTAAAAAATAAAAACACGCATTAATAATAATAATAATCATGCTAAAGTTAAAACAGAACAAAACAAAAATTATCGACAACTTCTGCAAAAAAAAAACAAACAAACAAAAAGATTTGCAAACAGCTTTTTTCGTTCTGTGAAAGAAAATCATGCTGAAATCTGAAAACAAAGAGGAGGCTAAACGACAATGTCAAAGAGTATTAATACTAACAATTATATCAACAGAATACATATATATATGTTTTTATATACATACATATGTTTATTTATATATATGTATATAAAAAAAAAACAATCTTCCATCTGAGAAATAAAAGGTAGATAAATATGAGGCAGAGGAAATTTTTTGAGCGAGTGGAAACATTGCACCGGATCAGATTGTGAGACACGCGTTAATTAGTGCAGAGGTTAACTAAGGTTGTCTTAGTTAACGAAGGTGAGCTCAGGTGAGAGGAGGAGGAGGGAGGAGGAGGGAGGAGCATGTTAGGTAGTCGTGTCAGTTTAGTTCTGGACAGGAATTATTGCTCAGTGTCCGGCTGATGGAGAGAAGAAACAAAAGAAAATCTACACCGTGATCGCACAGAAACGTGCAAAAAATTCGTATTTAAAATACTGAGAGAAGCAAAAAAGAGAGAGAGAGAGAAGAGGGGACTGAAATACAACATCGAAAAAAACAAAGAAGATTCTGATCGGAGGAAAATAAAAACAGGATTTTTAAAAAAAAAAACCCCACAAGATTTGGGAGGAGGGGGCGTAAAAAGCAGGCGGCTCTCGGACACGTCACACGTCGTAACACAGAAGACGAAGGAGGGAAACAGGAAACAGTTTTCAGTCCTGATCTCACGTATAAAATCGGTATGAAAGTGAACAACAAACATCATGGCATCGTTTCTCAGAAGGTAGCGGCGGCGGGCGGGCGGGCGGCGAGGGAGGAGGAGGAGGCGGGGGGGGCGGGGTCTCAGCTGGTGGGTTGGCTCATAACTCCTCACAGTACATTAAAGTGGGAAGTATGCATGTGTAAATACATATATTTATCTATGTATATATATATATATATTTATATATATTTAGTCGAACGATGTGTACAGAAAATCAAAAGTAGGAACCGACAAATTGAAGCTTATGATAGAAGTCATAATACCAGAATCATACAGGTGTGTCAAAGGGTGGAGGAGGTGGAGGAGAACGGGGGGGCAGTGCCACTAAAAGAGACACATTGTCCTTCAAACTCGAGGGACGGCGGGTGGGGGTGGTGGAGCGGGTGGGGTCGGGTGGGGGAGCTTCACAGCGGCCCGTGTCGGGCCTCGTATTTAGCCACAATGTTCTTGCAGCGGCCCAGCTCCTTCCTCATGTCCGCCACCTCCATGCGGAGCGCGGCGTTCTCCTTCTCCAGGAAGCTGGCCCGGATGGCGATCTGGTTCTCCTTGAGCCGCCGGGCGTCCCGTGACCTCTTGGCCGCCACGTTGTTCTTTCTGCGCCGGGCCCAGTACCGATCGTCCTGGAGGGAGAGGAGAGGAGAGCAGGACGGGTCAGCGACAGAGCCGAGCACACAAATCAACTGTTAAATTAATCATCAAAGTCAAAATTCTTCATTCCAGCTTCTTAAAGGGATATTCCGGTGTAAGTTTAATCCATGGTCTAACACACCGTGACACCGAGTAAGACTCCCCCTCGAGAGGTCAAGTTAGCTGACCGCTAGCTTAGCTAGTTTTAGCAACCTCAGAAAAGACCGCACGATAACAATACACTGCAGCTTATGCCTAATAATAGTAATAATCAGACATTTTCATCCTTGAGCTGCAGAAATCTACTGCACTCGGTAATCGACTCGTCAGGGCTTCCCCACACAGGCAGGCTGCTGGAGGAGAGGGTGAGTTGTGCTGTGTTTTTAATACAAATCCAGCAAAGCTAGCAGATGTTTGATGCTTCGTACTGTGTGCTGGGACTGTACATGTACTGTTGCTGAAGTTTGCTGCTGTTCTCACCATTAATTGTGGCTTTTTGATGGCGGTTTCTAGTTGGAGACATAAGCTGCAGTGTGTTGTTATCGTGCGGTCTTTTCTGAGGTTGCTAAAACTAGCTAAGCTAGCGGTCAGCTAACTTGACCTCTCGAGGGGGAGTCTTACTCGGTGTCAAGGTGTGTTAGACCATGGATTAAACTTACACCGGAATATCCCTTTAAATGAGAATATTTTGTTGGTTCTGGACAAAACGAGACATTTGAGGACGTCGTCTTGAGCTTCTGACACTTCAAAGACCAAAAACAAACTGATCGGTTAACCAGGAAAATAATCTACACGTGACCTGACGGTGAAATTAATCGTTGATAATAAAACCCTCCTCTGATATCTGTGTGTTTTGTGTGTTTTCCCTCACTGACTCTGAGTCTAACGAGTCCCGTGATGAAGACCTCGAGCTACAGTAGCTGCAGGCGAGGTCAAAAGATCAGCGCATGAAGCTCCGCAGACCCGAAACTGTCCATTTAGAAACATCACCACCAGGAAACACGTTCACAGAAGACCTTCTGAGGCTAAAACAAACAGATGATCATTCTGTTTCACTGCTGTGATTCATCTGAACAGAACCGGGCCTACAACTCCGGCTAAATATAGTCCAACGTGCATCAAACAGACACTTCCTGCTGTTCGTTTGTCGAATTTAAAGTGTGAAAATAAAAAAATCTGAGCAGCAGCTCACCTTCATGTCCTCGGGGATGAAGACCTTGCGTGCCTTCTTGATCATCGGCTGCGGCTTCAGCTCCTCTGCGGAGAACTTGCGTTTCCTCGGGTCGAACATCTCCTGGCCGGGCACGCTGGACAGAGCCAGGTCCGCCGGGTCGGGCTCGTAGGTCAGCGGCACCTGGATCGACTCTGGGTCGATGGGGCTGGGGGTGTCGCGGGCTGAGGGCAGTGCTGCTGCTGCTGCTGGGGAACAAACGAGAAAGAAGACACATTAGCTGCCAGCGGGACACACAATCATCCTGTTGGATTACTCGGCGGCGAGAGGAGAAGTCAGCAGGGAACCGAACTCTCACCGCCTCTAATTTAGACTCTAATGGCGCCATTAAAGGTCAAGGTGGCCCTCGGATCTGGGTTAATTGGTTATGTAATGTCATGAGCGAGCGCTGATGAGTCACTGTGAGGAGGAAGCTGCCCGTCGATTGTGTCTGTAAGGGCTGACTCACAAAAGAAATGTCAGGTAGAGCTGCAAGTAATGACATTTATTGGTTCAAGCCTCTTCAAGGTGAGAACTGAACTGCTGTAATGACAGTAGATGAAGAGTTTTTGGGTTTTGGGCTGTTGGTCGGACAGAAGAGTCAACTTCAAGACATCACTTTGGCTTTTTGGGAAACTGTGATGGCCATTTTTCACAATTTTTCCCTCCGCCAAGGCCTCGAGTCCACTTGTTTGTTGGTTGGTTTGTCAGCAGGGTTACACAAAAACCACAAGACAGATTTACACAAAATTTAGGTGGAGGATGAGTTTAAGCCCAGAGTTTATTCTCATTAACTTTCGGTGAGGATTCAGGAAGTTTTTCCTGCATTTACCTCAATTTCTCAGGAGAATAATAGGTGGTATCTATGCAGATTTAAATAAAATCCAGATTTTAAATGACTGAATTAAAGGGGACTTGTGCTCTTATGTACTGAGTTTGGCATTTTATAGTCTATCGATCGATTTAACGCTGCAGCTCTGATGTCAAGCGACCACACGGGAAGCATTTCCCTCATCCGGCCAGCAGGTGGTGCCGTCACACCAGCTTTTAAAGACATCTGAACGCACTGAAGTCGACCTGTTTTTATCGGAGGCTGTGCAGCCATCAGCAGCTCCCGTCAGCTGATCTCCAAACATCACATTTTGTCTCTGAGCCGATCTGCATGCCTTCACGTCCGCCTCGACGTTATGTGCACGGCTCCGGAGCTCCACCGAGGGGGCTGATTCACTTCATTACCCGACTTCAGTGGAAGCGATTTACTCTGTGACTCATTACATTAAGCTTCAATTTGGTTTTTGTCACACCTGCGTTGCCGGCTCGACAAGTGATGGGACAATAAGGGAGAGCGACCGAAAAAAAAAAAAACGGCGAGGCGCAGGGAGGCGTTTTCATTAACTGTCAGCGAACTCGTACATCATGACCTACATCTACGAGCCTGCCGTGACAGCCAGTCAATGCAGCTGACCTTCAGTCAGAGCGCTCATCGACGAAACCGTAGAGATGTGAGCCTCCCCTCACAGGAACAAACAGGAAGTGTTGTGCATGAGAAGACAAGCGCCCCACCCAGAGGAAGTGAAGGTCTTCTTCTTCAGAAACCTCAGCTGAGAGTCACACTGCTCCGGACCTCTCCACAAAAACAAAAGTGTTTGTGAGAAAAACTACGCGAAGACTATTAGAGACCGCTAATTATCACCTCGTAAAGAAACGCAGAGACGAGGAAAAAACACCCCGGAGACAAGAGAGCGACCGCAACAACACATGTTTCACATATCCTTCAACAGATGTTCACGCTGCACACGAGCAGCGTTGGACTTTTCTTATCTTTAATATGTGTGGTGTGTTTTTGTTTTCTAGATTAAAATGTCGACTCTCTCGCTGTGGTGGTCCAACACGGAGGAGGTGTGAACACACACGAGTTGTAGCTAAGAATACGTTCACGTTACGTAACGTTCAAAGGACGTTAAATACAAAACACCAGGTGAGTTCATTGACCCGACTCCTCCCGTCTACATGCTACAGGAGGGAATCGATTAAAAAGAAAATTAGCTGGCAACTATTTTAATAAAATCTGGTTCCAGCTTCTTAAAAGTTGAGGATTTACTGCTTCTCTTTGTCGTTAGTGACAGTTAAACGAAGAGTCTTTGTGTTTTGGACAAAAGAAGCGTCTCGCTCTGGGGAAAATGTGATGAGCAATAAATCAATGTGTTAAAATTAAAAATACCCTTTTATTTGACAAGAAACTGACGTCATAACAACACGACGAGGTAAAACTGCTTTATTGTTTTATTTTTTTTGGGACGTGATCAAACATCAAATTCCAAACTTTGGGTTCTTGGAAATTTGTTACTCAAAATTACATAAAAATGATGCAACCACTTATATTTTTTTATTATTACCCATTAATCTGATGTTCTCTCATTTATGGGGCTCATCTTGAGAAACTGAAAGCAGATAATGAGCAAAATATTAAGACAAAAATTAAGTGTCGTGTCTTAAAATGTGCTTGTTCAGCTGAAGTCAAAAACAAAAATAAACTGAACTAAAAATTGTATAAATTTAGTCAACTTCACAAATTTGAGGAGCAAATTCGTGCTGCAACTTAATATTATTTTAATCAATGTGTTGATCAAGATCCTCAAATGTCTTGTTTTGTCCACAACCAAGAAGACACTCGGTCACTCGAAGACGAGGAAAAGAAACCAGAAAATAAAACTGGAATCAGAATTTTCAAAAAATTAATTATCAAAACAGTTGCTGATTAATTTAGCGGCTGACGACTGATTGATCTCCTGATGCGGCGCTCCACTTTCTGTCAATTAACTAATCACACAATCGACTAATGGTTTCAGCGTTCAGGTTTGATAATCAGTCCCACACATGTGATTTTTCCTCCGTCCAGAACAACCCAAGACTCTCGTCACGCCACGTCAACGCGGCGCCGACGGACAGAAAGCTTCTTACCGACTAAAACTGGACGCCGTCCGTCTCAGACAATCTGTCAGGCCCGACGCTCGAAACCTGCAAATAACCCGGCCTCGCCCTAATCACCTTTCCCCTTCATTCTGATCTCCTCATTAGCGGAGTTTAAAAAACACACAGTGGGCTCTCGGGTCACGGTCACGGGCTCAAAGTGGACTTGATTGACCCGTGAAATCCTCGCTAGTGTACGACACATTCCAGGAGTCGGGGAGGAGGAGGAAGCAGTCGAACGTGGAGCAGTCTCCTGAACGGGAAGTCTAAAATTAACGAGCCGGTAGACGCTGATTAAAAAACCTGCGGAACGTGTTTTCACTTGACGTCAGAGTATTGATGTATTTACACACAACGCCGGCTGCAGGTCGGTGTCACGCTATGATCGTATCAGAGTCCTCGCTGGGGGGGGGTGTTATCGCCGAGCCATGTGGGTGATAACGCCGCGGTTCGCGATAAACGGAGCTGTTGGTGTTATCAGAGGTGTGAACTCTGACCCGGGTGTGACAATGGCCACCGCTCGCTATCAGAGACGACACTGGGAGGGCGAAGGGCGGAAAACAAGACGTCTAATTGGCTTCAAAACAGTTGTGAGTGGTTTTCTTCAGAAGTACTACTCGAGTACTTATGTGTTCAAGCGAAAAATGCCAAAGTGACGTCTTCAAAATGCTCCTTTTGTTCAACCGACCGTCCAAAACACAAAGACTCTTCATTTACCGCCAGATAAAACAAAGACAAGCAGCTGATCCTCACATTTAAGAAGATAAAACCACCAAATGTTTGACGTGTTTCATGTTTCAATTATCAGAATAGTTCTCAGCTAGTCGGATAAATCGACTTAGCAGCTCTACACACCAATTAATCTACTACTCGTCAACTATTAAATTAATCACCAGCTATTTTGATAATCAATTAATCCATTTGAATCCTCTTTGTTCCTCCTTAATCTCAATATCTTTTCTTCTGTGGACACTTGAGGACGTCGTCTCGGCCTTTGTGAAACACCGATCGTTAATATTTTATCGTTTCATGACATTTTATAGACCAAGAAACTAATCAATTAACAAGTTAATAATTGTGAGATTAACAGCCGATGTTGCCTCACAATGTGGCACTAAGGTGAACACACACACCTGCCGCCACAAATACTCACCACAACTTAAATAGAGTATTAATCCGCAGCTGTAAATAGTCCCAAACAAGCACTATGTTCTCAGCTGTTGTTTACATTTTTCTAACTCTTTTACATCATCATCTGGATCAATATGGTCAAATATTCTGCAGTTTAACAATAAACTTTACTGTCCAGAATGAAATCAGTCGACTCAAATGTCCCCAGAGCATCTTTTTGTGCAGTTGTTTTCATTCTGGGGACATTCTTGACAATTTGATCGTCCAAAAAGTACCGAAAATCTTCTTTTTTTATTATCCATTAATCTGATGTTCTTTTCCCCAGAGATTTATTGGTTAATCGTTGGTCAATAAATGTCAGAAAATAGTGAAAAAACTGCTTGTTTTGCTCGACCGACAGTCTGAACCTTAGATTCATCTGTTGATTATGTTCTTGATTAATAGATTAGTTGTTGACGACATCGTCAAATTCTGCAGAATTTACTTTTTATTTCCAGTGTGACAAAAGTCAGGAGGACTTGGAGGACATACTTATCCCGTCCACCGTCCACATGACGAGACATTTGAGAGGAAAGCTGCTCGGTTTTGCAAAGAAACTAGGCGAGAGGAAAAGAGCGAGTGCAACAATGGGACGGATAAAGTTAAGAACACATACTTCTCATACAAGAGAGCTGATGAAGTATTGAAAAATGTGCCGATTGATGATCGTTCTGTCCTTGACGAACACTGGAATGCACCACAACACACCCTTTAACCCACTCCTCAATCTGACTTCCCCTTTGGACCCTGCCAGCAGCACACAGGGGTCCATCACCTGACCTGAACCGGCCCTGCTGCTGCAGACCCTCCAGCGCCTGCAGGCCCTGCACACACTGAGAAAACACTACGACGCCCGAGCATTTGTTCTTTAAATTGCGCTAACAATGTTATCAGCCGCCTGCTGCAGAGCGCGAGCATTAGAGGGATTGTGGTTGTTGTTGTTGTGGGTGGTGGTGGTGGTGGTGGAGCGGCTGGTTAGACGAGACTCTGCAAGCTGGAACAATATTGCGCGCATGTGACAAAAGCACACCAGAGTCCATGTGATCTCTGCAGGGTACAGCCTGTGCCTTGGCTCCGAGTCCGGGCTGTGTGTGGAAGCCGAGCCCGGCCAAGGGAGGGAGAGGAAGACTGGACGGGAAGTGTTCGAGGGAGAGAGAGAGAGGAAGGGAGGGGAGGGTGAAAGTGAGGGAGGGAGGGGATGAGAGGGAGGGAGGCAGGTTCATGCCGTGACAGCCTCCTGTTTGCAGCTCAGCGCTGCACACGGCGCCTGCATGTGTCCGTCACATGGCCCGACACGCTGCAGGAAACCCTAGCCGCGTTCACGTGAGAGGTAAATGTGAAGAAGCACACGGAGACAAACCCAAACACAACACACACAACACACACACACACACACACACACACACTCTGTTCATACGCACATGTGCACCGAGGCTGGAATAAAGTGTACCGTACAGATGCACCGACTCCGGACCATATGTTTATCTCTCTGGCTTCATCTACACACGTCTTCTTGTTTGCAAAAACATCATGTTACGTGCACGTGAGATGAAGACGCACATTTAACTAAGTTTTACTTCTTTTAAATGAGCTACAGGTGATGGAACTTAAAATCTACACCCTGACAAACTGTCGAAAGCCTCAAACATTTAGTCTATAAATCGATTTTAAGTGCCAAAAGTTTGTTTATTAACGTTCCAGCCAGATCATGAAGGTTCACCAACAGTTACCTTCTGCTCGTTCCTCACGTTTCCCCCAGTGTTTGATGCCAACTGCTGCCACTGATGTTAAAACTGCGCTGTTAAAGTCTTTTTTATTAGTTTTAATCATTGGTTTTTAAGCATTTTTTTACCTTTTATGAATCAATCTTGGACATTTTCACAGTTTGATCGTTTTTATATGTTTTTTTGGGAGAGATTTCATCCATTGTTGTTTATTTTTGGTCCGTGTGGACATGAGGATGTGAGGATTATGTATTTTGGAAGAGGAAAGATAAGACATATATAGTGTTATTAGTCTGATAACGAGGATATAAAGACTAAGTGTGTAAACACACGTATTAGAACAAGTAGAACAGTCTGTCCAAGTTCAGAAAATGACATCACTTTTCTGTAATTCAGCCCTTAAAATCAGGAAAAAACAACACTTATGTCATATTAAGAAACAGAAATCCTGCCAAAGCCCCCAGCTGATTCAGATGATATATTTCCAATACGACTAATATAACCAATTAAAGCAATTTTCTATGCTGGCGCACTCGTTAATCACTCTGTTCATGCTCTGTGTTTTCTGTAACGTAACTGTATTTATCAGTGATGTATTTCTATTGTTTTATTAGTTTATTGTACATTAAAAGCTCTCTGGTCAGCATGGGCTGTTTCTAGATATTACTCTCTGATTGGCTGGTTGAATACGGAGTTAGATCTCATTGGTTGTTGCAGCTTTTCTCTGTTAAATTCAGAGATTTTACATATTTTATATCCCGAGCTTGGGAAGACATTTATAATGTCACGCTACAGTTGCAGTGTTTCTATGACTATGACACGTTACACACTCAGAGGAAGTGCGTGTGTGTGTGTGTGTGTGTGTGTGTGTGTGTGTGTGGTATGGTAGCTATGGAGATCTAAGAAACATCAACATTGAGCAACAATAACATGAACGTGTCTGTTGTTAAGGGACTGTCTTTGTTCAAGGTTCCTTCCGAGTCTCACACAAGTCACCATTCATCCTCCAAACTGCTGAGTATCTCATCATCATCTGGATCAACACACACAGTGAATCTGCATGAAATTGATTCGGGGGGTCATGTGATTTAAATATTTGCCTCATTAGTCCTTTAAGAGGTCTCACTGAGAGCGACGATGCATGTTGCTTTTCACCTGCATCACACCTCCTCAGTGTTTACAGGTAAAACACGTGTAAACAGAGCATTTACAGCAACACACACACACACACACCATGTGTTTATCTGTCACACATCTTCCAGGAGACCCTCTTTGTGTCAGTTTGGACCTGAAACATTAAACGTCTCGTGGTGTGGTCGGGTATCTGTCCGCTGAGGATTCGCCGTGTTTATGTTTACAGCGAGCGCCGGCCCCCAAATAGCGTCTGGCAGCAGCTTAACAAACTCAGTTACACGGCTGAAACGCTCCAGTCTGAATACCAGCCGCCTACTTAATGTCAGCTCGTTACAACGGAAAAGATTTAGCATCACGAGACGCCTCCCTTTGAACTCCGAAACACTGAAACAAGGAACCTTTTGGGTTCATAACACCATATTTATTGAAATGTTTTGATGACTCACTGTAGATCCTGATGATCCACATGAAAAGGTAATTTAACAGCATTTTTAAAAAGCCTCAGAAATGAGTCTCAGTGAGTCGACACTGCAGGCCAAAGGCTCAATGAAGTTCAGCGGAATTTACAAATCACATTTCTGACTGACGCAGGCGCATTTAATTAGAAATCACAGACCCTTCAGGGCAATTCTCGGGAATGAAAACCAAAATCTTACAAACAATCTCACTAAACATGTTTATAGCGACGCCACAAAACAGACCAACGTGAACATGACTCATGGCAGATCAAGTAAACTCAGAGAGAGCCTTTTCTGAAGCACACTGAGCTGCATCCTTGGCCGGTTTACACTTTAATCCAGACTACAAAGTCCAGTTCTGGGCTGTAAATCAGAACCGAAACGAGTCAATGTGTACCTGACCTGAAGTCACCTGCTCCAACCAGGTGAAGGTAGAACAGCAGGAGCTAAAGAAGGGGGGCGATGCTTTCAGCGACTCAAGACAATACCTTGTTTTGTGTGGTTGTTGTACGCTAATGATGATGTGTGAGTGTTTGTGTGGCAGGTGAGCAAACATCAGCACAGCCAAAGAGGTGTGAAGGTGTGCGTCCAGGTGCACATGTGCGCATCCATACCTGCTGTGCTGGGGCTGTGGAGGCAGTTCTGAGGCGCCATGCCCGTGTGAACCGAGGTGGTGGCGCGGCTGCTGAGGTCCACCACGGTAGGTGTGGGCGGGGTGGGTGGGGTTGGCGGCGGGGCCTGCTGGGGCGGCTGCGCTGCCTGCCGGTCCTGGTCGCTCTGGGCTGTGTTGGCGGGGATGCCGTTCTCCGACAGGAACTCCTCCAGGTCCATGTACTCCAGCTGGAAGTTGTCGCCATCGTAGGGCAGCGTCTTGTCCCAGAGAGTCGGGCCCAGGAAAGCCGACTGTGGGTGGTTCGCCCCGCTGCTCTCATCGTCCAGCTTCTTCCCTTTATCCTTGTCTTTTCCGAATCCTGCAAAATGTGAGCACACAGGCATGTCATTGTCTTTACAGCAGGGGAGGATCACGGGTCACTGCATGGGTATAAATAGAAAGTACGCCTGGAGCTTCATTTTAAAGGGTCAGTTCAATCAATTTACAGAAATTCTCTGGGTGCTACTGAAAGCTGGTGACTTCACTGACAGTATCTGCATGTTTCTGACTCATTTTTTAAAAAATTTGTTCGCTCTTACTAACTAAATTTAATCATTCTATATTCTACTGAGAAAATGTGTTTTTAATTATTTGGTGAACGGACCCTTTAAGGTTAAAATCATGTTTCAGTGCATAATAATGTGATTACAGTCAATACATCCAATAACAAACAAACAAACAGCTGAGCAGGGCGAGAAACGACGCCCTCTACCGACAGCGTGCGGCATCACTAATATAAATCCCCATTGAAGACGACGAGGGGTTTAAAGATTATAAACAGCTCAGTCACAATAATAAACACAAAGCACAACACACAACAAATCGTGCTACTTTAGCTCAGAATTACACGCTAAAATAGCTTAATTAGCTTCAGCTGGAGTTCCTCGTCAACAAAAATCCAGACGCGACAACCATCATTCTATTTGAATTATCTCTGCAGCCGCGCGTCGAATAATGTTACACTTGTTCGTTCTTCGACAAAGATCGTAGAATATTAAGAAGCGTCACTCTGAGTGGATTCCGGTTCACCTGTGTCACTCGGCTGCGGTTCATCTGTCAAAACCGCGGAGAAACGATAATAGCCCGCAGATAAGAGGCACAGACAGCCGAGTCAGTGTCCCTGCAAGTTTTTTTTAACAAGAAAAACAACACAACAACAACAACACAACGTACCTTCATCGTGGTGGAAAGGCAGCTTGAGCGGATTTTCCAGCAGGGATTTCAGGACGCCGTGAGTCGGCGGCAGGAAAGTTGGATTTATAGGAAGAGGTCTGGCCATTTTCTCCATATGTCTTCAAGGGCAACCGGAGAACGAAGCTTCGCAAAGAGACAACTCAAGACTTTTTATCGCCCCCGAAGAGAGACGCGACCCAACTCGCAAGCCGGCCCGTGGAGGATCCTCGCAGGCGTGGGGGAGAGAACAGACGACGACGACGACGCCGGGGCTCGGAGGGAGAAGACGGGACTCCGCGCTGCAGGACTGAGAGCGGCTGGCTGTCTGTCGTCGAGGCTGGCTGGCAAATAGCTGCAGGAGGAGGAGGTGGAGGTGGAGGAGGAGGAGGGCGGGGGGAGCGGAGCCGCTACACTTCTCCATCCATGTGCGGAGACGGACGCCGGTGACGTCAAACCGCCGAGAGGGCGGGGACTCTTCTTGTCGCGGCGCGTTCAGGTCGCGCGTGGAAAAAAACGACCTCGCAGCTCTGGGATACGGTGCTTTCAGGGACTGTCGGAGATATTGGTTTTGAATGTCTGAGGCGACCAATTCAATATTTGAGGTTACAAACGGCAGAATATTTAATTCCTCCGTGTAGAATTCCTTTTTAACGTTTGTTTTGGATTTTCTATTATCTTTTTCTTTTATAATAACTCAATTCACTGCTGTTAACATATTTTTACAGGTGTTGACATGTTGTATTTGCAGTGTAATGCACAACTTAAAGCAGTTTTTTTCCCCTATTTGTGTCATAGTAGGCCTCTACGCTGTCTGTTTTTAAATCGCTCCTAAAAACGCATCTTTTCTCCTTGGCTTTTAACACTACGTGAGCTGTTGACTCTTTTATTTTTGATTTTATTATTTTATTATTTTGTTTTTATTGATTTTTATTGTTTGTCCTACTGTGTGGCTGCTATTTTGACTCATGTGTTGTCTTTTAAATTATTTTATTTTATTTTTATTTTATTGCTACTCCTGTGTAAACCTTTTATTTATTATGTCCTATTTATCCTGTAAAGCACTTTGGTCCTTTGTGGTTATTTAAAGTGCTCAACAAATAAAGTTGGATTGGATTGGATAGTAACACTGAAGCACACATGTAAAGAAAACTTTAATAGTAATATTGTCAGATTTTTTATTTGTTTATTCGCACTGTACAGATCACACCTCTATTTGTTTTGCTAGGAAACCAGCTGGGGGTATAGCTCAGTGGTAGAGCATTTGACTGCAGATCAAGAGGTCCCCGGTTCAAATCCGGGTGCCCCCTCTTTTCCTCAACCTGATGCCGCTTGGCACGGGGACCCGATGGCAGCCGGTCAATGACCCACAAGAACCTGTCAGCACGGACTCGTCTGATCCAGCAGCTGGAGTCGGTGTCTGTTTACATCCTGGGCACTGCAGAGGTACCCACGAGCATGGCACCGGATGGCTCCTGAGCTCTAGGTGTCTGATTACAGTCCAGCCTCCTCGCTCTGACATTTCTCAATACATTCAAGGGACAAAAAAATGAATAATTTCCATATCTGGTGTTTTCATTTTCATTCATTCATTCATTTTTTGTTATTCTATGTTGAATATAAATTCACCGTCTGTCACTATATGATGCAACAGGATCAAAATCTTCCAGAATTGGTAATATTTGTCCTTTTTTTTCACAGAATTCAACAGGTTCATGTGTTAAATGTAGTTTTTGCGGTTCACACCTGCTGACCCTGAACTCACATCCATCATATTTACTGCCTGTCATAAACTCCTGTTGCAGTTTATCACCAAAGTCTTTCATGTCCTGATTGCTCCCCCTGTCACTTTCTTGCATGTTGTAGCTCCGCGAGGTATTTAGAGCAGGTACGCGAACATTTAAACCGTGTGGACAGACTGTAACTCTTCAGTTATTCTACAGCAGAAGTTAGTTTGATGTCGTTCGGTTGTTTGTTCAACCCGACCAAGAAACATTTTCCGAAGATTGCGACTGCGGGCAGTTTTCTCTGAAAACACTCTTAAATCACCCTTCATCAGCCGGCCCAGTGAAAACTGAGCGCTTGGTGAGTTTGTTTGTGTACTCGGCTAAAAATATCCAAGTTTCCAAGGTAAATGTACACAGTTTACAGTCTGTCAGTACGTTTAAGGTCAGAACTGGACATAACTCAATATGACAGGAGCAAAACAGACAACAATCAACAGATACGACGGTCATTTCAGGGGTTTTCCAGGTGACAAACTTGCTTTCAACTAAAGCTCATTTGGATTTAAACCCTCAAAGTAAAACTAGAGTCCTTCTTTATGAATAAAGCAGCGCCCTTTTGTTCCAGTAACACAGATTTGATCCCTCACTGCTTCAGTTTCTTCTCCCAGATGTTCATAAATAAGTCTAAAACTCTCCAAAACATCTGAGCTATCACACAGCTCAACCCGAGTGATCGTCTACTTTACGTTCTTTCTTACAGTCATGATAAAATGAGCGTTTCAGAGCTGCTGTATACGACGACTCAGAGTCTGAGCAACGAGGACACAATCCACTGTAGTGCCACAGCGAAGAATGACGTGAATCTAAACTTGACCTACTTTCATCCAATGGGTGTTGTCAGGCTGTAATTCTATCTGCGCAGGTCGTGGCACATGGAAACTCATGCTTTCGAGTGTAGTAAGGGCTGAGTCACGGCGAGATCCTCGTCTCCGCTCTGCCCGTCTGTTTGTTTTAAAATGATTAGTAAGCCTGCATCATCCGCACCACTTGTTTCACACAAAAAAACTCCACCTAAAACAGAGATGACAGGAATGTCGAGCTGAAGGAAAACTAGTTGCGTGAGGAGATATCCGACAAAAGGATAATGAAAGGAGCTGACTGTGCGTGTGGGACAAATCCTTTTACCTGAAACCATCCTCATGCTCATATAAATGTCATGCCACATCCAAACTAAAGATCGTGAAAGTCTATTTTTTTGCATGAAGACATTCAAAGCCCTGTCGAAATGAAAATGTCCTCCCAGGTCAGACGCTGTGGATGTTTTGTGAACGTGCTTATAAATCTCCTCTAAACTGTTGCTCCAACACAAAGTGTCTTAACTCCCTTATCTCTCTGGCTTTCTTCAAATAACTGACTGGCTCAAATGGATCCTTTATAAGAATATGTCTGGAAAACATTATCTTATCGTCGACTAAACATTTCATTATTACCAGTTAAAACAAAAAGGCGACTGGAAACTTATTTCTATATCATTTCAGTGGCACATTGGGCGAAGACAGTTGTGTTTTTCTAACCTGACGTGTCGGATTGTCGCTCATAGATTCAGTCTTATGAGAATTGCTCAATAGGCGCCCCAAAAAAGTTTCTAACATCCGGGTTTAATCACTTTTCTCGTCTTCAGGATTTTTTTTACAAATATAAAACCTTCGTGGATCAAAAATTCACGATAGAAAGAGTCAAAACGGACCTTGTTTGTTTTGAAGTAGGGATAAATTATAACGGAAAACGTACATCATCAATAGAAATTATAGCCGATAAATAAAACCGAGCAGCATTTACACACAGTACACGGTGGTATGCACCTTTAAAGTTTGTTTGCCAGCCGCCAAAAAACACAGAGAAGAAGAAGAACAACCACGATGCTGTTGTGGAGTTCATGACGTAGAGCTAGAAGAAGAAGAAGACGACATGATTGAACTCGCACTACGTGTTGCACAAGTGTTCGGAGTCTATGAGTTCAACACGATGAATCTTATCAGAGGTATCAATAATAAATCATGCATCTTTGCCTGCTACATCTTAGGCTTTTCCACCCTCAGAAGTGTGTAAACAACAGGTTTTTAACTTATTTTTAAATATAAAAAAGCAAAATTATTATCGTTTATCGGTATCGACTGAAGAAATCCATATCATGCAGCCCTATTTTGAAGTTTTTGTCACGCTACGTTTAGTATCGTTCGTCAACTTCGCTATCCAGGAAGTAGCGACAGGCGACCGTATGAAGGGAAAGTAAACTTGCGATAATGTAGTTAGGCCTAAACAACTCAACAAAATATATATAATCAAAGTTTTTAGACATCTTAATGCAGAATTCTTACATAATATCTTTGACTCTGAGTCTGTTTTATCACTATCGAAAATATTAAAGCAAGTTCAGATACCACAGATGCCTCAAACATGTTTTTTGAACTCTTTATTTGGGGGTCAGGTCCTGAAATAGGAATGTGGCAAAAAAAAGAAAAGAAGGGAAAGTGACGTTCACCGGTCTCATGATGTGTTACGGAGATGGTGAGCAGATGTATTTTTAGTTTTTACGCTGTTTTTCCAACTATTCACTCGAGGCAAAGCGGAAGTGTTGTGTTGTGCCGACAGACGCTGAAGACACAGGAGCGACTGAGAGCAGAGGTCAAAGGTCAGGACACACGTACTGTATCTGCGGGTCACATGGGGCCGATCATCTGCACGTAAATAACCGAACGTCGGAGCGTTCCTCCATCTTTGTGTGCAGCGAGGTGTTTATGCAATATGTGCAAGAATAGTTTGTGTTCTCAACTGTGAGAAAAACTCCGCGGAGGGAAATTTGTGACGTATGAGCCGAACAAAACGTGTGTTGTTTGAGAGCGGTCAGCTGAACGGAGCAGCATGCCCCCAAATCACTGCGAGTTAGTCAAGGACACGTAAAAAAGACGAATTCAAAGAAGTTCAGCCCTATGAAAATGTGATTTCAGACTGTGACAGCGGGGCACAAAGGCTTGTGTGTGGAAGCAGAGGGGATTACACGGTTTAACAGAGGCCTGCTGCTCAGTGTCAGGCCGAGATATTTGTGCTATGTTTGCTTTACAAATAAAGAAAATATTTTTTAAGTTACTAAATCCCTCTTAAGTAACCTGGAAGAGAATGTTCCTGCATGATGATGGGCAGCATTTGGTCTCGCTCGTGTTTACATTCAGGGGCTAATTGAAAAGTTGACTTGGATAATTTGCAGAAGTTTACTTCTTGTTAACGCTTGAACGTTTGTTAAATAATCTTCCAACGCTACAACAACAACATTATCAAAACTTATATGAGGAAAACATGAACTTAAAGAAACGTGTTGTACCTCAAACCCTCGAGCTATCCGCATACGAAAACAGCAACAAAATCCTGTATTCTTTGTTTTTGTTTGGGTGAATCCATCCACCCCACCCGACACTCCCGACACCGCGACTGTGTGAACACATCAGACTTGTTTCAGACGTGTCGGGACTCGCCTCGACAGTGGACGACAGCAGTGGCTTGCAGTCAGACGGAGAGGTAACAAAAAGCAGCATAAACATCTCAGCGATGGCTCGACTCGACTTGTTATGGCGAAAAATGTAATATAATATCTTGATGGAGACGAATAAATCAAAAACTACTCGAGGAAAAAGATGTGGAAACACAACAACTCAGGTCACAAATGCGTAAAGAAGACGTATTATTATATTACACTCATGTTTTAGTGCTCTTTTAGCTCCTGTCTCTTTAAGCTGCCTCCTCCTCCTGTGATTGGTCAGCACACACACGCCTGAGACAACAGAGCAGCTGTGCAAAATCAATTCTCACGTCTCAAACTACACACTAGGCATGAAGTTGTGTAAATGTGCGACAAGGTGACATAGCGTGATGTCACAAAGTCACGGAATTAGAGGTGGGACTGCTGACGAGGCGTTTAAGGAGCAGTGTTTTCTGTGGGAGAGAGGAGCTTGTGAAGACAAAACTGTGGCGCCGAGCTGCAGAGGTTGAAGGACAAGATCGCTACCCATCATGCAATACACTCCACAAGACGCTGACCCAAATTGCCTCGTCTCATACGAGCCTATTTGTTGTCTGAGCTGTTTGGTTGCCGTGGTAACCTCTACCTGAACATACAGCGGTTATTAAATGACGCTGAGCCGTCTGCTGTTGACAAAGAGTCTATTTCTGATGTTCTGTCTCCGGGTAGGCTGAATAATGTTTTTTTTTTTACATTTTACATTTTGGTATTCATTCATTTTCCGAACAGTTCAGGGCTGCAGGAGGCTCAAACAGACGGACGACATGAAGAGGAAGAAGAAAAAACTTTGTCCCTGACCGTTTGCAGAAGCTCCTGGTGCAAATGCAATGCTTGGTTTAGGGTTCATTGGGAGGTCAGAGAGCTGCACTTCACAGACGTGTAGATGCAGATTAAATGATCTCTGCAGGGAAAACTATCTCATCAGTGCAACGCCTTCTCTGACACGTTGAAATAATTGTTTATTAGTGGAGAAAAGGTACGAATCTAACAAGCAAAACAACATCATATAACCCGGATAAGAACCTCACCTGTGGCTCTGTTCTCGGGAACATTGTCACGTTGAACTTTCCCCGAGCTGTGAGCTCACAGGTGTCTGAAATATTTATCCTAAAGCAGAAAATGCTGTCGGTGCACGAACCAGAAAAACATCAACCCATTGTCGAAAAGCACAAAAAAGTATGCGGACAGGTGTGTCACGATGTTTTCATTACGCATTTATCTTCCTTAGACTTTTAAAAAAAGCACTTGCTCAACAACATGTGCATTGTTCTGATAATATGACAATTAGATAACAAAAAAACAACCGAAAGCAGAAGCCCTGAACCCGACGCAATAAATGGGTCAAACGATGTCACACGGCAGAAGTTTTTTTATCTTTCTGAGAAACGAGATAACGGGAGGAGGGAGTACAAAATAAGCTTGATTAAATATACCAGAATAATCCAGCAGCACTGAGGCTTTAAGCCTGCAGCTCTCTGCCGAAATGATCCCGAATCTGCAACAAAACTATTCCTGTTACGTAACACTTAGCGGAGCAATTACACAGACTCGCAGGCTGTTAGCCCTTCGCTCGTCACAGCAGAGGCCTGAGTCCGACAGAACACAAACCGTCCCAGCTGACAGTCGGACCTTCACTCTGACGCCTCGATCAGAGGCAGAATATTCACAGGAATCCCCTGTAATCACCTCATACATGCCTGGAATGCGGACAAACAGCACGAGCTGCACATTATTCTCCTTTCAGGCCTATTTTCGGAAGTTAAACAAAAGCGAGCGACTTGACTATCAGTCTGTTTCTTGCCAAATTTACAATGGTGCATTCCTGTGACCGATTAGAAAGACATAAAAACCAGCATTATCTTCCAACGGATGATAAGTGTTTAAAAATGGATCAGAATGACGGCACTGTGCTCCTGAATGTTTCCCTTCAATCCTGAAATCAGTGAACCTTTGAGACGAAGCAGACGGCAGACTGAAAGTCGACCTTATTGGCCTGTTTGTGGTTTTGGGCATCCACATATCCGAGAGTATACGACGTGGTGCTTGCAAAGAGCAGCGACAGACACAAATACATTTTCACAAACACTGACTAAAGGACGCTTACGGTTCTACGCTAGCCAAACTGAAGCTAAAGCTAACAGGTATGAGGTTGTTGACACGACAGCAGTGCCATTACGCTTTATTCAGGGCGTGAAGACACAAGAGATGGGAAAAAAACAACTTCCATCAACGATATCGTTTACAAAACTACATTTTTGTGGTTCAAACCCACTGCAGACATCTTCTATTGTGACACGTCTGTTCTTTCTCCCTCACAGTCTCGTGTTATAGTCCAAATTAACCCCATATTGACGATGGAGCCAGCTCATTTACATACTTCTGCAGATGTTTAATTTGCTGCTTTGCGAAGGAAAAACATTTCCCGGAATTGACAGCGCTTCCTTGGACACATAATTGGGCGATGACAAATGCTTTTACAAGATCTAATCCTCCGGAATGTCCTCGACAAAAGACTTATTTAGAACAACGGCGAGTGTCAGGTTCGTGTTTTCCCTGGAAGCCGCGCCAGACGAGGAAAAGAAAAAGACGCTCCTGATAAAAATCTGCATGATGAGTCGGTTAATGAAGCGAGACTTCATCCTCATTATGCCTTGTTTTAGGATACTTAGACAGCAGCGGCACAAAATACATGTTTACAGGATGGCAGGATAATTACATGAAAGCACATTCTGGAAAAAAAACCAGACACAATCTTGTGTTTTTTCAGGCTTCAGGCTTCCTGCAGAAAACAGAAAACCAGCAGTTCTGCGTTTCCATCATCTGCTCTTGCCAGCAGGTGAGAGATGTTTGAGGTGTAGGGTTGTTCATCTCCGCCTCCCACACACTGCATTAAAACACTCACATCCCCCCCTCGCTCGCCGCCATACACTCAGGTGCCCACACACAGCGAGAGGGCTGCAGGTGAAACAAGTGGCTGACAGATACCGTATATTTCTGGAGCCTGTAATGTGCTGTCGGTCCATTTATAGAGGTGGGAGGGGGAGAAATGAGGCTCTGCTGGGTTTCTTCATTGTTAGCGCTTGTCTGTTTAACATGCAGATGGATTAAGACACCATGTTAAGGAAATATACGAAGGGAAATTCAATTTTAAGAGCACAGTGCTGCTACAAAAACAAGCTCAAGTGATTAAAGCGATTATTCTTTTTTGCAGAAAAATGCTTTTGTTAGCGCAGCGAGCGACACTCCAGTGAATGATTCGACAGCTCGGGGCGAGAGGAAGTTACTCACAGTGGTGTTTTTTTTTAAATTCAATTTCATAAAGCCGTGTTGAAATGGAACTTTGCTCTCAGCGTTAATGAGCGAAGAGGCCACACAATTAGGGAAAACAACTTGAAAGGCAGAAACGATTTGCGTGTCCGTCAGCCTCCGATTATCTCACAGTAAATGTTTGACACCAGAGCGAGCTATCTGATGAAACTGTTGGATTACAGCATCGAATCCACAGTTGCATCTTCAGAAAAACGGACCTCTTCTCTCAAAACGCGACGATTTCCGATCTATCTCAATCATTCATTTAAGCAGATGTGCGACAAATTAAGGGAAAACTTGCATAAATCAGTGGGAAGACATCATGAATTCAATCACTTTCATCAGCGCTCAGTGAATCATTGGATGAAGTGATCTGAATCACAAGGCTTCACAGTTTAATGTATCTGAACACCGAGAGATCACTTTGTAAGACGGAGCTCTCAAAAACAGAGAATCAGGAAATGTGTTTTTGAAAGAATGATGTTCTGTTCAATCCTCCGGCAGAGTCCAACACACTTGGAAAAAAGTCGGGTTGAGCTGGAAAATCGCTGTGCTCAGAGACGCTCTGTTGGCCTGTCGGGCCGCTACTTTGACCCAAATCGCACAGGAACCCAAACAATAGTTGATATACGAGTCTGGATCAGACGATTATGGGTCCCAGAGGACGAGTCCGGCAGACTTTTCCTCTCAAGTCTACAACCGTGCTATCTGACCTTAGACGCATAATCTCTTTAAAGACTTTGGTATCAGAACCGTTCTGTTCTTCATCTGTAGTCCATTTGGAGTCTGTTTAGTTAAAAACCTCGGTATCGTGCAGATGATTCGTTCTTGTGGAGAGCGAGAAAGAAGCAGAAGGTGTTGGACAAAATGAGACCCATCGACTATCCTCATAGGAAAGTTTAGTTTTTGTAAGCTTTTTTTCATCTTATGGTGATCATGAAAATTGCAAACCATCCGTTAGTTGTTTGGGATGAGAATTTAAAAGAAACTGGAAGCACTAAAGTGAGTCAAGAGAAGTAAAGTTGGTAAGAAAAAATTAGAAAAATGGCTCTGCAGCTCACTTATTATCAAAGATGACGGTATTGGTCGGCAGTCTGGAAAAAATCAGCGACACTCTGATGATAATTAAGAAAAAGTCCTTTATTATATCATTAAAAAACCTACTTTTACTAAGATATTTGACCAAAATGAACAAATGAAAATAAAGTAAATAGTAAATTTCCTTTATTTCTCTTTAAAATCTATTTCTGTTTGTCTGCAGTCCGTTTCGTCTTCCACAGATCGGGTCTCGGGGGTTAAGAGTTGGTGATTACCAAACATCTGCTTCTATTTTCTCCCTCTTTTGTGTTCAACCGTGTCTCATCACCTGATACGCATCGTCGCCTTCAGTCGATGCATCCTGTCTTTTCCACCTAGTCACCTTGCCGGCCTTCACGTGGCACATAATAATTCCCCCTGTACGAGCCGGTGGTGGTGGTGGTGGGAGTGTTACTAGGAGGCAACATCACGCATGGAAGCCAATCCTGCCCTGTTGGAGACGACCTGCCAAAACAACAGTGCCTGGGAGGATTAAACAGAAAAAGGACCGGGCTGATCATCCCGGCCGATACGACGGCGGAGCGAGGAGGCCGGTCGGTTTGATTACATGTTGTCAACTGAGTCGAGAGGGACACGATGACCGGGCTTCATTCACAGTCTGCAAAAAAAAAAAGCGAGTTTGTGATCAAGCCGGTGAAGCAGGCCTGCTAACACATGCAGAGCGAGAGAGGCTGAGGCGCCAACACACACACACATCCATTAATATCACAATCACACACACACGCACACACACTCCCCTGCTGTGTCCTGCTCTCAGACGTGTACGGAGTCACATGCTGTCAGCATGGACGAACACGTTTCCGAGCACATGCCCTCCGTCTCCTCTCTTTCTGTTTTGCACTGCCTCCTCTCTCTCTCTCCTCTCCACATTTGGACGACGAACCTTTTCTTTTTTTTTCTACATCTCTCTCCAGTTCCCCGCCTCGTATACACAAAAAGCCTTTTGTTGCGTTGACGTTATGGCCATGTGTGCCGGTGTGTTTACATGTTTACAGCCCAAGCAAACAGGTAGTGGACAGTCCACACGGCGCAGCAGAACATTTTAATTTAGCCCTCTCGTTTTTCCATGACACCGAGCGTAAACAATCTGGACCCAGCAGAGCGCCTCATTAAACGACTGCTGCCAATGTTCGGCTGATTGAAGTTGTTGGTGTTGAGCCTCGGCAGCCCTCGGTGAGGGAATGACTGCTGCAATCAGAGACGGAGTGATTATCCACCGCCGTTAACTTCACTTGGCTCGTTAAATGTCAAACGCTCCCAAGGTACGAGAAGAGAACTGGAGGTGGATGATCGCTGTAGTTATAGACGGAGCTGCAGACTCAAGTCACACGACTCGAGTCGTGAACGTGTTGACTTTAGACTTCCATCCAAAATGGCAGGAAAAGTTGGGGAAGAGCGCTTATTGACTTGTTTAGGACTTGGAAGGTAAACCTTGGGACCTGTTGTGATGCCCTAGGATTTGAAGGTCTTGACTCGGGACTTGTTGGTCTTAATTATAGACTTGTTGGTCTCGACTTGGGACTTGTTGGTGTTGTCTTGGGACTTGATTTGGGAAATGTTGGTCTTGGCTTGTTGGTCTTGACTTGGGACTTGTTGGTCTTGACTTTGGACTTGGTCTTGTCTTGGGACTTGTAGGACCTGACTGGGACTTGATTTGGGAAATGTTGGTCTTGGCTTGTTGATCTTGACGGTGTTGTCCTGGGACTTGACTTGGGACTTGTTGGTCTTGACTTGGGACTTGTTGGTCTTGACTTTGGACTTGTTGGTCTTGTCTTGGGACTTGTTGGTCTTGTCTTTGGACTTGTTGGACTTGTCTTGGGACTTGTAGGACCTGACTGGGACTTGATTTGTGAAATGTTGGTCTTGACTTGGGTTTTGTCGATCTTTACTTGTTAGTCTTGACTTGAAACTTTTTGGTCTTGACTTGGAAATTGTTGGTATTTTCTTGTTCATCTTGACTTTTAGGACTTGTCACTTTTTGCTCTTGATATAGGACTTGTTGTTCTTGACTTGGGACCTGTTAGTCTTGAAGTAGGACTGTTTATATAAATAAAATTGATTTAATTTGATTTGATTTGGCCCCAATTCGGGTTGTGACTTGGAACTTCATAGCCAACACTTGACTTACTTGTGACCTGAACATGTTTATTTGTCCGACCTCTGTTTTTGCAGCTAAATCTGGCTTCATTAAACAGTTGGTCTGATTCTCGTCATCTCCACTCGAGACACTCAGTGACAGAATGCTTGAACATCTTATCGAACGCTGGCTCGCCTCCATCCCATCCGACGTCTGTCGAAGTGTTGGGCCTCGCTCAGACTCTTGTGGCCTAATGGGTGCGAATCCCTGCAGCCAGGCTCAACATCTGGTGGAAAGCTTGAAACCAGAAGAGTGGAGTTAAATCCCCATGGTTTGGGAATTACATGTTCAACCATCACATCTGGTTGTGATGTTCAGGTGTCCACATATTGAATCCTGATCTGTGAGGCGTGATGTGTCACAACAGCAAACAGGGAAGCGAATGAACCATTGCTCATTCATACAACCCACTTTTCCTAAAAATGTACCTGATGCTGCAAAGCCTGAGTTATGTTCACTGATGAGTCATATCTGTCCTTCTCGCAGAACCAATATTGTTTTGGTAAAATATAATTCACACTTCTCACTTCCCTGCATGTGGCAAAGTATGGTTAGAGAAACCACTCTAAAGATTAAATAGTCTTGTTGCTTCATTGTGATCATTTCCAGTAGAAGCAGTTTTGATCTGGACACAGCCCAGTGAAAGATCAATGTGTCCGGTGGGATATGTGTTGGATACAAAGGTTGTTTAATCTGAAAAACAAATTCAAGAAAGGCAGAATTATCCATTAATAACGAACGGCTTTGTTGGTTGGACCTCTGACAAAAGCGAGAACAGAATGACTTCATCGTTGACTATGAACCGAGTCTGAGGAAGTTCAAGTCCTTAAGTCATCGAATGACTCAACTTTAAGAGCTGGTGTTAAAGAGATTAAGACGCATTATTAAGTGTTTAACAAGAGAATTACCGAGTATATTTTCAAGTTTAGACAACTGAGTTGTTGACAAGCTATTGACGACCGAGTTCGTGTTCAAACTAGAAGGGTGTGCTCAGTAGAACGAAGATCGGGATCTCCGCCAGGTGTGTCCCGGGGCGAGTACCAGTGAAGCAATCCGGCAACACCAAAGGTTCATTTTTGCTCCCTTTACGCACGAAAATAGACGCGTACGTTTCAAACTATATAACCATCAAGCCCCACGTACTTCGTCCTTCACGTTGGCATGGACTTCGAGGAATACAACCACTAGAGGGCGCCGCTAACGATCAAATCGGTCTCGCACAGACCTCACTTTTCCTTCACCACCATCCACCTCACATTTAATTCCTGTCCAATCTCCTCCGAACTGTTCTATAGTAACTGTTTGTGCAAAAATAAGATCATACAGATGTTTAAAACGTCTCAAAAACTCACGTAAAGGTTCAGGCTACTCTACCAAACGACAACCGGAGTTACTGTATCCCTAAACTTTCAGAAAACGTGCCGGGAAACGGACGAAATGAACGCAAAGTATGGACAGAAGGCTTCGTCCTTATCTATATCTAATGTTGGGCATGAACCCTACATACGTTGACCCTAGCGGATACAACACTGAAGTCGTTGTTGATCATTTGTGGCCCCTACCAGCCGGTTTATAGGAGTCAGTTGAGGTATTTTGAGTTTTTTTTACAAAAATGTGAATCACTGAAAGCGAGAGAGGTCCTTGAGCATACAGTCATAAAGCAACAAGAAAAACTAGGCCGATCGGTTCAGAAGCATCGATGCACACACAGCCACACACGCCCGAGGTAACAACTGTCTGAGATTATAATAAAACAGTTTGACCAGGATGCCAATGTGGAAAACGCCTATCCACCGCTGTTTTATCTGCATGCTACTTCCTGGATCGGCGCTGAACTCTGCCAGTGGCGCATTTGCATGAGATGATAATTTGTCAAAACCTGCTCTGGTTCATTTGCCTCTTGTGGTTCAAGATTGGACCGATTATCCGAGGTTATCACGCACAACGCAATCATCCTCCGAGCTAGCTTTAGCATGCTGGCTGCAGCTTCTGTGATGTTTAACAAACAGGCCCTATGGGAGAAGGTCTTACTAAACAGTTAAATGATATACACAGAGGCTGCTCGCTGTTTGCATGCACTCAGTAATCCATCTATTGGCAGATCTCCAGTCCGAGTCCTACGTGGGCTGCACCAAAGGTGAAATAAGTTTCCATGCCGCAGGAAACAGTTTAATATGGGAGCGAGCCAAGTGCCCTTTTTTCATAATCCAATAATTCTTCTTCTCTTCTTGCACTCGTCAACTTAGAAGCAAAAAAGAGTTGAAGTCTCTCAGATAAATTATGGTGCAGCGTTTGTCCAGCTGAACGCTCTCAGGCTCATCAGGCTCGTCTGTTATTTCCGGTGTACCAGTGTTGGTACGGCAACAGCAGCTGCTGCCCTGGCGATACCGTCCTCCTGCCTTCAGGCGGCCAGAACAGAGCCGGGCCAGCGTCTGCAGAGCCAGCTGAGGATTTGGAGTAGAAGAGCGAGGGCCAGGAAAATCAGTTGTGTGTGTGATTGTACGAGTGTGTGTGTGTGTTTGGGGTGGTTGTCCTCTGGCTGTCTGGTGTTGTCACGGAAGCCCCTTGGAGGCTCGCCAGCCGGCCTCCAGGCCAAGTGATTCACACAGACGCTAATGTCATAGCGCTAACAAGTAACAAGCACTTAGCCGCATCTGCTGTGTGTGAGCGACGGGCAGGAAGTCTTTCAGAGCAGGGCTCAGCTCGGTCTTATTGACCAGATACCATCACAAATAGTTTGCGACTGCAGCTTCTAAAAGCAGCAGTGTTGACGTTCAGTCTCTTCAAGTTCACTGATGTCATTTAACCTTTTTCTGGTGGCCTGTGACTTGTTGCAGTAATTTCCTGTTCACAGTTATGCAGAGAAATAATCAATAAATGTAGTGACAGGAGGGTAAAGAAGTTATAAACAGAGATATAAACAAAGAGAATACACCAGGTTAAACCGACTTTGTGGTATTTTAACTTCTGGTTAGCAACTTTATGAAATCTCGTATTAATCCAAAAGTTTCTAAACATACCAAACATGCTAATCTTGGGATGTGTCATTTGTTTAGGCCACCAAATTAATCAAGGAGTTTGGTGTAGATATGCCCAATTTGGAAAGGGTCACAAGATGACTTTTGTTGTACTATACAAATAATAATTGATTGTTTGATCGATCCATTTAACGAACTGAACGTTACTTCCTGATTCAACTCTCCAGTAATGTCACGTTAGCCTCCAACCTGTTTTTTTACTCTCACCTGTAACAGTTAGCTTTAGGCTACATATTAGTATTTACCGTTCTTTTTTTCTTTCTAACTTACGTAGCTGGCTGCTAAAATGAAAAAAGAAAAATATATATAAACATTTTTTCAGCTCCTGTAAAAAAGAACCATAGCGGCCTTACGTTAGCAAAGTGACTAGCTGATGTCGCTAATGATTAGCCTATCTATAAGACCTTAGGTGATTATCAAACTGATTAAAAAACACTACATAGCCTGAATGGTGGGCTAAATGCTATTAGCCACATATACAAGGCTAAGTTGGAGGCTAAGCTAACGTTATAGTATTCTAGATAGTTAAGTTAGTTTGGCCTACTTTACTTTTCACAGCTAACGTTGTACATCTTGTTAATATTAGGCTATTTATAATGTTTCCCAACTAGGTAGTCACTTAGCATTGCTAACGTTAAGCTCGTCGCTGTCGTCACTTTTACTTTCAGCAGCTCTTCCAAACACCAAGCGTAAATGACTTCTTGTGACAGTGAGCAATAGTGCTGACCTCAATTGACAGTGCTTTATTTCTACATTTTCGGCTAACCTTGCAAGTCAAGTGATTATCGAAGACGATCAAAAACACTGAACATACGTAGGCTAATTGGAAGTGAAGGTAAGGCTGCTTTCACACAAGGTTCAATGCAACAGCTAGTAAAAAAGGGGAAAACTGGATGTAAATCTGTTAAAATATCAAAGTATCTGAACATGTTCAGCCGACTATATCTCTACATCTAACGGCTTTTAGCCTTTTAACTCTGTCCTTTATAATCTTCATCCTGTAACCTTGTGTAGATTAATCTACCGGCTGTGTCGGGCCACCGCTGTCACTCTAAAATATGAGCAACTTCCATTTTTATTTTTTTATTTTTAATGTGACCTTTTTGGGGATAAAAAGCTGAAGGTTTGCCTTGTAACCTGAAATAGCCTCAGTATCAACTGAAACCAAGTGATACAAACTGACTCGCTGACATTTGTAGGAGGACAAAAATGCAGTTTTCTATCAATCAAGCAATTATTTTCCCCACAAGACGACAGAAAGAGGTGAATAAATGCTGATGATGCAGTAATTCTGCTTGATAAATGACTATAAAAACAAATTTTCTGGTGCTCAGTTTGGAAATTAAATCCAATAATTCTTGCAGGACCTTTGTTAAATTATTAATTTGTGTCTTGGTTTTGTTTAATCTGAGCTTTGATGCAACTTGACCTCAGTATCGACTGTCTGAGGGGGAAAACACAGCAATTCTCTATTAATCAAGCAGTTATTTTTCACACAAGATGTCAGAAAACAGTGGAAAATGCTTCCAGTGATAAATAACACAATATGAGCTTTTGTACTTTTACTTGATAAACAACCTCGAAATGTGAATCAATTATTAAAACGGCGATGATTGATTTTCTGGTACTCAGTTTGTTAATTAAATCCAATAATTCTCGCAGGACCAGTCGTTAAATTATTAATTCGTCTCATGTTTTTCTTTTTAAAATCTGAGCTTTGATGTGACTCGACCTCAGTTTCAAACAGAAACCGACTGATACAAACTGACTAAAGGGGGAAAAAAAGGCAATTATCTATTAAATCAAGCGATTGTTTTTCCTAAAACATGTCAGAAAGCTGTGGTTGTGTTCAGTTAATTAATTTGTGTCGTGTTTTTGAGCATATATTGTATAAATCTAAGCCCTGATGTACGTATACGACACTCAAACTGCACGCAAACCACCAGTTGAACACGTGGTTAATGTCCCCACCCCGTGATAATCCACACGGCGCAGCTTGTATTGCTGCTCATCCACGAGAAGAAAAACACTACAGGAATAGTCCGGTGTACTATGAGCAGAGCAGAAAATAGTCGACCACTAGCTTTGACCAGCTGATGGGAGGATTACTCAGTTAATCCTCTGGTGTCCTGGAACTCTTAACGAGCCACCTAAATGTGTCGGAGGGCACTTTAGATCAACAGAACCAGAAGTGAAGGAGAATAAAAACGTAACGTGTAAATACGGCGTTGCTATTACGGCGCTGCGCAACGTGAATGCTCGACGTTCAGGCCTTCAGCTGCCGCTCGATCAGGAATAAAGGATTAGTCGTCGTTCTCGTAACCCCGGCACCTTATGTCACCTCACCGAGAGGAAAATCTACGGCGGGCGTACGTGACTTAAACAGAACCAGGACTCGAGTTGAGACACTGTGGTTCCCCCTCACTGTGAAGAATCAGATCACACAGGCTGCTGCAGAGTTGTGACGATCGAGAGAAACAACGATATAAAACCTGAGATCTGAGGAATAAGCAGTTTCTCTGTTTCTAGGCAACCTCGTCATCTCCACCGGCCAAATAATCAGCGGCGAGTTCATGCTCTCACTGTCTTACGTATGCTGGTTAGGGTGACCTAGTTTCACATGTACGCTCTCCGACACTAGTCGCCTCTGAGCCAATCACCTCTTTACAAGACGGTTGATTTACGTGACTCGCTCTGACCACCTTTTTTTTTTTTTTTTTGTATCCTCTGCTTCTCTTTGGAGGAGAAATTAGCAGCAGTGGCAAGTTTAGCCTGCAGGTCTGAACACTCAGTTTAACCCTCAGCGCCCGTCCACCTCCACTTCTACTTCAGTAACGCTGCTATTTCTGTCGTCAGCAGATCCCTGACCAGCACAACAATCACAGTACGGTGTGGGAGGATGTTCTTCCACAGCTACTGGAGGAGGATCAGTCTGGAATATAACAGAGACTCACCAGTTTTGATATTTTATTACATAAACGGTGAGCTTTTTGTGCTCAAAGCTTCCTCAGAGGCCTTTTAAAAACCTGACGAGTAGTTTGTTTTTTGCTCTGGAATAATCAGATTACAGCGCAGATTCAGGTTTATTGGCAGGGAGGTGCTCACGAACGTGGGATTTGACCTGATTTATTGGTGCACAACAATAAACGAACGAGGAGAAAATAAAAAGGAGCAACCAAGATCAGCAATCAGGAATAAAAAAGGGACATTTACACAAAGAATAATAATAATCCAATCTTTGAACAATCGCACGTCTGCAAGCTGTTTCCTGGTGTGCAGGAAAGATATTACATGAACAGAAAAACTGGGTTAATTAGCGACGCTGCCCACAATGAGTCACCGAAACACCTTTAACATACAGCTGTCGTCAGTCAGAGAACCACAAACAGTCAGGGGAAGCTGTAATTTATCTCAGGAGCGATCTATAACGTACAACATGTCAGATAAGATGGACTTTATTGATCCCGGAAAGGGAAAGTGTCACAGAGAACAGAAATTCTCAGTAAAGCTCGATATGTGTAAATGAAAGGCAAAATAATCTTTACGATAAAATGTTGATTGAAGAATCTGCTCGATGAACAATTATTTTAGTGACTGTAAAAGTTTAAGCTGCAAAAATACCAACTGTAATAATCAGGGTCAGATAAAGCTGATGATCATCTTCTGTTCAATGTGTGTCGACTGTGTTGGGTCCACGTTCCCCTCGTCCACCTTAGTCTTTGTTTTATTCATAGTCTTCGTCTTCTTCTACGTAATCTTCATCTTCTCAGTCGTCTCCTTCTACACAGTCTTTGTCTTCCTCTTCATGGTCTTCGTCTTCGTAATCTTTGTCTTCTTCTTAGTCTTCTTCGTGGTCATCGTCTTGATGGTCTTCATCCTCTTCGTAGTCTGCCTTCTTTGTGGTCTTCGTCACCTTTGTCTTCTACTTAGCCTTCTTAGTTTTCATAGTCTCCGTCTTCATCTTCTTCTATGTAATCTTCATCTTCTCAGTCGTCTCCTTCTACACAGTCTTTGTCTTCTCCTATGTAATTTTTATCTTCTTCTTTGTTGTCTTCTTCTTCCTGGTCTTCATCTTCGTACTCTTTGTCTTCTTCTTAGTCTTCTTCGTGATCATCGTCTTGATAGTCTTCATCTTCTTTGTGGTCTTCGTCACCTTTGTCTTCTACTTAGCCTTCATAGTCTCCGTCTTCGTCATATTCGTCTTCTTCTAAGTCTTTTTTTCGTAGTCTTCGTCTTCATCTTCTTTTACGTAATCTTTGTCTTCTTCTATGCAATTTTCATCTTCTTCTTTGTAGTCTTTGTCTTCTTCGTGGTCTCCGTCTGCCTCTCCATAGTCTTTGTCTTCTTCTTAGTCTTCTTCGTGATCATCGTCTTGATAGTCTTCATCTTCTTCGTAGTCTTTGTCACCTTTGTCTTCTACTTAGCCTTCATAGTCTCCGCCTTCGTCATATTCATCTTCTTCTAAGTCTTTTTTTCGTAGTCTTCGTCTTCTTTTACGTAATCTTTGTCTTCTTCTATGTAATTTTCATCTTCTTCTTTGTAGTCTTTGTCTTCTTCGTGGTCTCCGTCTTGATAGTCTTCATCTTCTTCCTTCTTCCTTCGTGGTCTCCGTCTGCCTCTCCATAGTCTTCTCCTTAGTCTTCTTCTTCGTGGTCATCGTCTTGATAGTCTTTATCTTCTTCGTAGTCTTCGTCACCTTTGTCTTCTACGTAGCCTTCTTAGTTTTCAAAGTCTCCGTCCTCGTCATATTCGTCTTCTTCTAAGTCTTTTTTCGTAGACTTCACCTTCGTCTTCGTAGTCTTCTTGTTCATAATCTTGGAGAGTTTCTTCTCCAAAGTCATCTTTCAAGTAATAGTAGTCTTCTTTGTAGTCTTCGTCTTGATAGTCTTCATCTTCTTTGTAGTCTTCGTCACCTTTGTCTTCTTCTTAGCCTTCTTAGTTTTCATATTTCATATATTTCAATATATTTCATATATTCAAGTCTTCGCCTTCGTCCTTGTAGTCTTCTTGTTCATAGTCTGAGAGAGTTTCTTCTTCTCCACGGTCGTCTTTGTAGTAGTAGTAGTCTTCTTCATAGTCAGCTACTTTATAGTAGTAGAAGAAGTGGAATCAACTTTACTCCTGTGCTAAAATAAAACCAGGCTAATCGTTGATCTTGTGCTCCTGATAAATGCACTTTCAAACCCGTCGTTAACAGAACCATCAGAACCAGTTGACCCGGGCTTTTGAGACGCCCTCAGCGGCTTTTAACAATGAAGAGCACTTATCACACACGTCACCACAATTCACAAAGAGAATCTCAGAGTTTTTGGGCGGATGTTAAAAAAACTAAAATCCCTAAAATAGTTAAGAACCGGAGCGTCTGTCTACGTGACTCTTCTGCCCCGAGTGGAAAATAATGAACAGGGAGTTCTGAGTTCTGTGAATTTGTGATGATGCGGTGCAGTGGGTACAAACTGATCTCTTCATGTTTATCCGTCTGCCTCCCGAGGCAGAAGTGGGCTTAGTAAGCATGAATAAAAGCAGCACTCAGGGGTTGTGCAGGGTAAGACTCTCTGCCGGTTTGCGGTCTCTGAGCTCAGGGCACGCAGCAGATGGCGGCTCGACGTTCAGCAACCGGCCACATTTTGACTGAGTCGTCCGTGTCAGCTGTCCGTCTGTCTGCAAACAGGATCCTGCAGAAAGTATTATGCAATATACCGTCAGAACAGAGAACATCCATTTTTGGATCGCATGACTGATCTGATCGCTGTTTAACGCTCCATGACTTTGGTACATTTGGTAATTTTCTGCAGAGGAGATTTTTTTTTACCCCGTTCAAAATTAAGACTCGTCAGTGACTAACGGAGGGAAATTGAATCTTTGCATATGAAAGGGAAAATGACAAGGCCGCGGGACACAGAGTGCTTTTTATTATTATACATTTTAAAAGTGACTGGAGTTCGATACAACCTGTTCTCACTTCAGTGGCACTAATCACCGAAGTCTGACGCTGTAGCTTCTCCGCTTAGTTTAGGAATATAAAGAACGAGAAAGGTTGGGGGTCAGTTGGATGGATCATACGCAGGATCAAGGTTTGTGTCGTGTAAGTGACATGACTGAACGTTATTTCAACACAAAGAAGGAACTTTCTCCAAACCAAAACAGTTCGACAACATTAATAACACTTCAAAAGTCGTAATATATGAAACGTTTTGAACGTGTTTGATACCGTATTTCACCAATTAATCGCCGGGCCGCAAATAGCCGCCTGGTTCTTTTAAACGCCTGGGGTCAGCACCCTTTTTGCGTATTAAACGCCCACCCGAATAACCGCCGGGGCGATTATTTGCATTATTTTTGCAGAAGTAAACAGTCGGCACTTCCGTTTTCTGTCAAAATAAGAGAAGTTGCTAACGTTAGAAAAGGGTGTACCGTAATCTTAGATGACCGACTGACTCTTATTTTGACAAAAAACAGAAAGTGTCAGAGAGAACGACTCGAATTTAACGCCCCACCTTCACACAGCGGAGGACAGGTCAACACAGGAGACGGACAGCAAATGGACATAAATGATAACGTAAGAAGGAAGAAAAATAAAAAGTATGACGCTACGTTTAAGCTTGGAGTTGTGAAATACAGCTGTCATCACAATAATGGCCTGGTGCAGGTCTGTGTAGAAATAAATAAAGGCCTGCAGCGAAGAGCCGCCTGCTTCTTTTAAACGCCTGGGCTATTAATTGGTGAAATACGGTACTCATAATTCAGCAGCCATCAGTATTAAACTCTCACGTGGGTTATAACCACGACAGCAGCAGGTAGTGATTAGAAAAGAGGCGTTACCTCTCGCTTTTTAGTTTCGGTGGCCGTGTTAACACACTGGATGCCTGAGATCACGTGATCTACAGACATTTCTACGAGGACACGCGCCTGGAAAAAATCGTCATGAAGTGAAAACACACAACAGGTGACGGGCAGTTTTCTTCCCTGTGCACTCTTTCGCTTTCTCTCTCGCTCCCTCTCCGGCTTTCTCGCTCTTGCAGCGGGGAAAAAGGAAAATCACGTCATCAGATTTAAAGATAATCATCAAAGTCAAACTCCGTGTAGACAGATAGGGCAGCTAGACAGATAGTGTTGCTGGTTGTGTTAGCCTCGTCTCGCTATTATGCTCTCAGAATTAAATTAAAAAGGTAGGGTAGGCCAATAGGGAGGAAGGTACTGGTGCTTTGGGTGAAACTTTCGGGCCGAACATGGAGCCAAAGTGTCGGTATTGGATGGGAACTCTATCTTCCTTCTGCTGTCTTTCACACCCATTTCCTTGCTTTCCTTCTTTTCCATGACATGGTTTAGATCCAGGTAACCAAAATTGCTTGGCCCGACAGCAGCTTCGCACCCCACACATCTGTGCTGCTGTTAGCTCGAGTGCTAACTGGAGACACCAAAATCTAACCACATCAGAAGTCCATGTCCACTTGACCAAAGAAGCTGTATTTCTGTGAATGTTCTTTGTGCTTTTTTTCACGGAACTCGAAGCCACAATTATCAAGATTGCCGATGACACAACCGACAAACTACACAACGCCATGAAAAGCACAGCGAGACAGCAACAGCTCTTTGCCCTCCGCAGGTAGCGGAGGACGCAACATGGACTCCGGGAAACTCTGCGGCGTCTACAGGTGCGTGATTGCGTCTGTCCTGCATCACCACCTGGTAGGACCAGGATGGACCTCCGCTCTCAGGAAGAAGGCCGACAGGTGCTTCACTCCCGTTTTGTGCACATGTGACAAAGACGGAACTTAAGTGGAGCAGACGGTGGCCTCCATCTCCGGCTCTGCAGGACGTTTTGGACGATTTTTCTGCCGGTCCCTGTGGAGGACGAGGCAGAGAACAGCAACCGGCTTTAAACCCACCGCTGAGCCGAGAGACAAAGACACAGTGAAACATGCAGGCAGCTGTGTGGGCTGCATGTTCCCTCTGAAAGCCTGCATCATTTTTTTCCTCGTTGCTTACAGGAAGGATTTCGTGTTTAATACGCACAAGGAAGCCGGACACGAAAATACACCAACGTTCCTGTCGTTAACAGACATCACTGAACCTTTTCCTCCAGGCATCAAAACTCTAGATCAAAAAACCTGCTGATGATTTTTGGCACAGTTTGATGTTCGGGAGGTGAGTAATAGTCATCGGAGGGTTCAGGCTTTTCCTCGCTATTACTGATGATGAACATTCATGCCGGAAGTGTATATTTATGAGAACATTTCACAAATGAAATGTGGGTTTAAACTACGTGAAAAAGCTCTTATGTGAGAATTTATCCGGGGGTGGACGTTTATATTCAACAGGTTGTTGGTTCAGACACTTTGGCAAATATTGTTGGGTCTACAATCTTCTGTCTCTATAATTAAATTAATAATTGTTTCCTTAACTGAGTTTACAGGAAAGATTGTGATGGTGATTAAAAGAAACCAAGGTTGACTTCGGCTTCTTTATTTCCTGCTGAGAAAGCACGGCTAATTATTTCTGAACAGCTGCAAGAAATCGCTGGAAACATTCGTCCTTTAACAAATTAAAAAAATAATAACGTAACGTCTTTGCTATTGGTTGTGCCCACGACTTCGTAGGTCACGGATTTGCTTCGCCACGGGATGAAGAGGTTGTATTTGCCCCCTTCGCTCGCATAGAAGCGGAGGCGAACGTTGATTATCGTTATCCCAGGAAGTCACTTGAGGCCACACTGGCTGCTTTTCAGCAAAATATCTCACATCTCAATCAAAGTTGTATTTTAATGACTTGGTAAAGTAGCGAGGGATCGTGGGAGAGTTGCTAAAAAACCACCATCGCAGATGAGAATCTATCTTCTCGACTCGGGCAGAAATGTTCACAGATGAAGTGATGAATTCAACTTTAATCTCACGTTACATTTAATCGCGTTCCCCTGACGATCATCTGGTGTTTCTCAGGAGTTACAGCGACTCAACAGCGTGTGAAACAAAGGTCTAGTCGCAGAAGTAAGAAAGTTGCCCCGATGTTTTCAGCACATACGGTCAAACTTCCAGTCCGTTATCAGTTCAACCGTCTCCGTTGTAAAAGAGCGCAGAACTACACAGGTGAGGAAGTGGCTGGAGGTGACTTTGCTCGTAAACCATAAATTAAATGCCACCCATGAACGTGTTTGTGTTTGGTTTAGTTCGTAGCCGGCTATAAACTGTTAGTCGTTACCAAAAGGGCTTCGGGTTCATCACCACTTCCCCGTGGACAGGAAAACCACAGCTATCACATCTGATTCCACGCAGATATGCAACTGCGGCTTTAACCGTCTCAACAACTGGCTTGTGTTGTTATTTTATGTGGTGCACACAGCCTCACGTATACACGAATCAGGAAGTGAAAGGTAGTTACATGATCACAGCTGAAGGAAGAGAGTTGACGTCCTCCTTTGTTTCGTTCACTGAGGGGGATTTTCTGTTTTTTTTTTAGTCTGTCGCACTTTTTTACTTTACTGACACATCACAAAAGTTTCTGTCAGGACGCACTTTGTTATGTCACCTGCTGCTTTCACGCATCGCCTGACTCAACGTATTTACAAGCTGTTCTCATCCACACCTTCATACCTATAAAATATTTGCATGCCTCATAACTTTATGTTCTCAAACAAGTCAGTGACATTCTTTAATTTTGACACGACACGAGGAAACAAACTGGTTTTCTTGAAGCATCTTTATCAGCCTTCCTATGTTGCAAGAGCAGATGGTATATCTTAGCTGCTGCACTTTCTTTTTCCATCCTCACACTACTTTTGTATTTATCCAATTTAATGGCGAAGAAGATGAATGTGCGAGATGCAAACAGCGTGGCAGGTCAATCAGACATCGCCGTCTGATGGGTTTTTATCACGCTGAGATGAAACCATGACAGATTTCAAAAAGGGGGAACATCTGTAATCTCCATCTGCTAATGAGGAAAGGAAAAGGTTATCAGAATCTCAGCAGGAGACGAGGAGATTATTTATTCCTGCTCGCCGCTGTCTTTATCCCGGCCAGGGTATCAATTTGAAACCTGCAGGCTTTGTGTTCGGAGGCATTCAGCCTTTCAGCCAATGGCATTAACATGATGACAGCTTACATCATCTGTGGTTATTATACCGGTTATTTATTCAGCCCGAGGAAAATGAGAATAAATTGTACCATGAGGGGAAAGAATGAGAGGAACTGATGGACTGGATGGATTTAACGGCACAACATTGTAATGGATGAATTAGAATTGCACTTAAAGCCACAAAAACTAAGTTGAAGAGCAACATGTCATGAATTTGGAGTCATGTTTGTGTCACCTGATGAATGTAAGGCCACTAAACAGTCCACTCCGAAAATCCTCTTCCCGTTTAACATTGGGGCTTATGGGGCAGTTGCTGGAGTTTGTGTCGGTTAGACGCAGATAATTCAAAAACCGTACATCCTCCCGATAAAGTGGACACATTGCCAGACAGAAGACAAGTGTGGCTACGTTCTTGGAAAATATCACTATTGTAGTGTGAAATCTGTGGCTAGGATCGTCATCTAAAGAAACATTTTCGGAGAGTTTTTTTCAGGCTCCCCCACTCTGCCAGTTGGTGCTGCGCGAACATTCCGCAATACACACACATTGAAAATCCTGAATTTTTCTGAATTTTTTCGAAATCACTCACAATCAATTAAGGGTCACCGTTCAAAAACTAAACATCGTAGAAAGAAAGTTCAAATACAACTCAAATAGATAAGACTTGTGCCTACATTTTAAAGTTTGAATGGTGTCTCTAGGTCAAAGTCTGCCAGAGCAGGAGATGTTTGAAAAACGTCGATGATTTTGCGACTTTTTTGACCCCGTCCCATTCATTCCTTATGGGAAATTTGTCGCAGTTTTTCTTCAAAATAAGAGCTTTACATTGCACCCCATCGGAGTTTAGAACTGGGTTCTTAGCGGGGGGCTTTTAATTTGAAAGTAGCGACCGCTATTAGCTCGCCGCTACAACAACAAGCGGACAACCAAGACAGCTACAGAGAGCGAGGAGACGCTAGCATCTCCCGGATCTCAGCGGCTTTCCAGCTGCTCATCTTCGTGGATGAAGTGACGAACTGACTGCTGTGATCAGCTGTTTCCTGGTTTTAAAACTCCCGGCTGTGGGTGCTCAGCAGTGCACGTCATCCACACCTCTGCCCATCTCAGCATTTGCCACCACATTGTGTCTAAATCCGCGGAGCGAGCCATCAAAAGGACGGCAAATTGGTGGCTTACTGCCCAGAATAAAAACAGCTAGTGCTGCTAGATCACAAGTTAATGCAGACTCCATTGGAGTTGGTGACGTGATGCCTGTTTGTTGGCGCCAAAAACGAAAGAACGTTGACCAAAACAAAGACGTTGCAGCCTGACAGCTACGTCGTGAGCTTGTAGTCGCTAAAGCTGCAGATTCAGGTGATAATTCTCTTCAGTTTATCACTACGAGGGATCCTCTCACACCGTCTCGTAAACCATAATCACACGGCAGCCGGTTGTTGATCAATCAGGGTTAGTTTGTCAGATTGCAGTGCAGCATTTGAGCTTCCCACGGCGAGCAAGAGGAAAATGTCAGCCGTGTTGCTATGATCTACTGTACTTAACTCATCCTGTGGTACAGTTTTCACAATCTCCACCCATATTTCACAACAAGATATTATAGAAAACATAGAAAACATTCCAGTCGCTCTATTTTTAAACCAAGTGCAATCACCGTAACTGAACGGTGATCGCCGCTTCAGTGACTCGGTTAACTGAGGACGGGCAGCAGCTCCGTCCACGTCGAGGAAACGCTTCAGACAGAGTGACAGCTGATACATTTTCCGAACATACAGTGTGTTTGATTCAACAGATGGTAATTGAAGACGTATCTAATCCACCTGGATCAGGTAGGCTTTACCCGGGGTGGCTTTTAGCAATTAATTCTAGGAGGGCCCAGCAAATTACGCATGTGACTAGCTCAGGTCCAACATCCAGCGGCGGCGGCATCGCCGGTCGAACACAGCCGCCACAACCTGTTGTACACACTTTTTCCAGACACGGTTTTGATCTGAGGTGCTTACGGAGGATTAAAGTGTCGTCTCATGAGCATGACTCATCAGTTTTAGTTGTCCCTCGTCTCCGTTACTGTTTATGTTAGTTTCAGAACCATGAGTGTGTGCAGTCGTATAGTCTTACATGGTCTAAGTTTTTCTAATTAAATATCATGGTAGGAGATAGTTCTTTATTTCATTATTTATAAAATGACATTTACTTTTATTTAATTAAAATCATATATTCATTGATTTTAAGTTTCATTGGCTAAATGAGGCGTGGCTCAGGTGCTCAGGTGTTGGCTGTTGCAGGCCACAGGACGGGCATAGAGGCTCATAATCTCTCAAATGTGGTGTTAATCAATATCTGGAAAGCAGAGGGGATGAAATATTTGGGGGGAATGGATAAGAATACCTATTAATAAAATATATTTTGGCGCTGACCTCTTGGGGCAGAGCTGATGTACTCAGGATGAATCTTCTTCTCTCCTCTCTTTCTTTGTATATTTCAAAACCTTGGTTTGAAAATATAAACTGAACGTTCTCCTCTTTTGTGCAGAAGAATTGGTCAGAAAGAAATACCAATGTCAAGAGACAGAGGAAGCCTAAGAATACCAGGTGTATCATTTTGCATTTAATGCAGGACAAAGTCCTTTTCTGGGCTATAAACTGGATAGAGAAGAAGGTGAGTGGTCGGCTGGAGGACAAGAACAAATTCATCCATCCGTCCTTTCAAAGCTGGATAATGGTATTATTAAAGCAACGTTATGTAACTTCTACCCTTTAATAACTTGTTGCTGAAGTAACCAGGAAGGTTAAGGCCAGGGCGCTGTAGGTGTTCACACAGCTAGCACGGGAGCTTCAGATGAACAGGAGGAGGAGGTTTTGCAGTTTGAGTCTGTGGGGAGATCTTCAGCTGTCTTTCTGGTAACAAAACTTGTTTTTTTTTAATGCAACTTGGAGACGATTCCGGCCGGTATTGCGCAGACCAAAACAGGCTACTTTAAGGCAAACCGTGATGTTTTCCTAACCCTAACCAAGTGTTTCAACGGACCATAAGCACAAAATAATAACAAACTGAACCCAAACAAACGTAAAAGAACAGAAAGACAATGTTTAACTTATCTGTGGTTTTGCAGAAACGTACTTAGATGACATTTATTCTGCAGACTGGGTTGAGAATCTGCTGTCAAACGATGTAAGGCAGCAACAAAACCGATGGAAATTTCACAAAGAAAGGGCCAATTTTATCCTTTCTGTCCTCGAAAACAAAAACTCAAAACTTTATGTGGACTATAAGTCAGGTCCTGAGCATCAGGCAGAGGTCCTGTCTCTGTTTGTCTCTGGTTGTCTCTGTTTGTCTCTGGTTGTCTCTGTTTGTCTCTGGTTGTCTCTGGTTGTCTCTGTTTGTCTCTGTTTGTCTCTGGTTGTCTCTGTTTGTCTCTGGTTGTCTCTGGTTGTCTCTGTTTGTCTCTGGTTGTCTCTGGTTGTCTTTGTTTGTCTCTGGTTGTCTTTGTTTGTCTCTGGTTGTCTCTGTTTGTCTCTGGTTGTCTCTGGTTGTCTCTAGTTGTCTCTGGTTGTCTCTGGTTGTCTCTAGTTGTCTCTGTTTGTCTCTGGTTGTCTCTGTTTGTCTCTAGTTGTCTCTGGTTGTCTCTGTTTGTCTCTGGTTGTCTCTAGTTGTCTCTGTTTGTCTCTGGTTGTCTCTGTTTGTCTCTAGTTGTCTCTGTTTGTCTCTGGTTGTCTCTGGTTGTCTCTGTTTGTCTCTGGTTGTCTTTGGTTGTCTCTGGTTGTCTCTGTTTGTCTCTGGTTGTCTCTGGTTGTCTCTAGTTGTCTCTGGTTGTCTCTAGTTGTCTCTAGTTGTCTCTGTTTGTCTCTGTTTGTCTCTGTTTGTCTCTGGTTGTCTCTAGTTGTCTCTAGTTGTCTCTGTTTGTCTCTGGTTGTCTCTGGTTGTCTCTGTTTGTCTCTGGTTGTCTCTGTTTGTCTCTGTTTGTCTCTGGTTGTCTCTGTTTGTCTCTGGTTGTCTCTGTTTGTCTCTGGTTGTCTCTGGTTGTCTCTAGTTGTCTCTGGTTGTCTCTAGTTGTCTCTGGTTGTCTCTGGTTGTCTCTAGTTGTCTCTGTTTGTCTCTAGTTGTCTCTGTTTGTCTCTGGTTGTCTCTGGTTGTCTCTGGTTGTCTCTGTCTGTGGTTGTCTCTGGTTGTCTTTGTTTGTCTCTGTTTGTCTCTAGTTGTCTCTGTTTGTCTCTGGTTGTCTCTGGTTGTCTCTGTTTGTCTCTGGTTGTCTCTGGTTGTCTCTGTTTGTCTCTGGTTGTCTCTGTCTCTGGTTGTCTTTGGTTGTCTCTGTTTGTCTCTGTTTGTCTCTGGTTGTCTCTGGTTGTCTCTGGTTTCTGTGAGATGTTGATTCACACCTCCTCTCTCTCCTCTTTCATTTGGTCCTGATGGGAACCAGATTTGAGGCCTTCGCTCGCCTCAGCAGAGCGGCACAGTGACCCTGCAGTAGTTTCCGAGTCAGTCGGATTCAGACCTCTACAGCTGAAGATCGTTCACAGATCATATATCACTCCCTCCTCTGATCTCTGCCAGCACGGCAGCGTACGAGTGATTCATACGCTGCGGCGCTGCGGGAGAGTTTCCCTCGATTTCAGTAATAACGGATATTGTTTGCCGGGTACAGAGCTGCACAGCTGAAGCAGGAAAAGACAGGAAACTTTCACTTTCTTGTTGACTTTTTGGCTGCTAAAGAATTGATTTGGTTAAACTGGAAGATTTGTGAGCGAACATGTTTCTTCATAGAGTTTTGTTCTATAGTTTACAGCCTAACATTAGCTTTTTAACTTCTGGGAATGTTGCAGTTCTGCTTCAAAAGTCATAAAAGACTGTCTTGCTGAACAAAAATCACAGAGAAGGGGCAAAAACGTGATGAATGGTTCTTATTTTGTCGCTTTCTTTCTTTAAATGTCACCTGAATGCAGGAAACCGTCCTTGAATCTCACACTTTTCGGGGGTTCGACCCTCAGAATCTTGCTTTGCTTTATCATTGAGGTCTCCAGGTTTGCAAGTATGTGATTTTCACTGTGAAACATTGATTTATATAAAGGCCATGTTGACACTTAGATAGATTAAATTAATAATTAACTGGCATATATAATTGTGAGGACCCCCTTCCTCCTATATGATGTGTGATTGTGGCCTTCTGCACTTTTTGTCTCATTAATATAAAAGTGTACATTTAAAATAAAAGCTTACTCAGCTCAACACTTGTACCAATACATGTATTTTATGTGTGTGTGTGTGTGTGTGTGTGTGTGTCACTGCTGTAGCCTATTTTCAGATGGAGATGCTCCAAAAACAACATGCATCAATCACAGATCATCCAAAGTCCTGCAGTTATGCAACAGCTCTGCATTCCAGGTAGGATCCCAGCCTGAGCTAATACCCCTGTGGACCTAATACAGACTCTTTCTTTTTTTTCTTTTTTGTGCACAAAAAGCTGAAAATATTCCAGACCAAGTGGGCACAGATATGCTGTATGTACCTGCACGCACACAGACCAAATAAACTCCTGCCAGATTTTTTTATCACAGTGCTGCCGGCTGTTCGGGGGCCTGTGGTGAGACTTCGATGACTGTGTGTTTTCTGCAGGCGCCTCGTTTCATTTCTTCCGCGTTAATAACATTTCCTCACGGCTTCGGTTGCTGTATATTCATGGGGCCTCCTCATGACGGCTCACTGAGGATCTGATGTGTTTGAGAAGGCCGCTGCACAACTGATTGGTAAGTTTCACTTTGTTTTCCAGCGCCGAACATTATCTGGACTCGACCGGTCGGGGTGTGTTGTTGCCTGGCCGGTTCGTCTCCTCTCTGTCTTTTTTTTTTTTTTTTTGCTTTTGCTCTGCACACCACCGGCTGGCTGCATGTCACCCAGATCACAGTCAAGAGCCCTCACGCACAATCATTCCAGTTGCTGAATAATACAAAGCAAACAGTGACCTAGTTTCGAAGTAGGGAACAAGCTCGAGAGAAGACGCGGAGCGGAGTTCGGCGCGGAGGCGGATCGAAGGCGGAGCTGTCGGGGATCGGGAGGCGGAGGGGAGCGGTGACGGACGGGTGCTGGTATTGGTTTGTGTTGGGGTTTAGAGAAAGGAGGCGTGCCAGACCGGAGCAGAAAGCATGGTATGCCATGTGAGCTACAGAGTCCGATCCGGTGGTTCTGCGAGTCCCGGACCGCGGCTTGTAGCCTCCTCCAAATGTGATTAAACAGGCAGGCACAAGAATACTGCAGAGCCCCTATCCTGGAGGCCTCCCTGCACAAGGAATGCAGTTCAGAAACAGGGCCTCACACATGTGTCATACCATCAATCCGGGCAACGTAAACTTTCTGACCCTGTACTCGCTCTCCTGCATTCCTGCTATTTTCTACATTTTTTTGTTTGGCGTCCTTTTATCTGCAGCCGCCGTGATGTGATGCGAGACTTGTTGCTGGGGCGATTTTCTCTTTTCTCTGCTGCTCCGTCAGAGCGTGGACGGAAAACTGGAGACACACAAAAAAAACAAAATGCACACATACATCACGCCGTCGCAAAACTCATAATTATCATTATGCTTTGATTTATTGCTACGGTCTCATTTAACGTGCCCCCCCACAGTAATTAAGGAGCTGATTACAGGTTGTTCAGGGCTGGTTATGTTTTGTAATGAGAGTAATTAATGAGTTCTCCAACATCTAATGACTTTTAATCATCTGGGGGCTCGCTGTTGGGCTGAAAACATACATTTTTCCCGTTAAGCAGAAGGCAGTTGTTCACTGGCTGAGCACATTAATGCATCATGTTCCTCTGGTCTGCAGGAGGACGCAGACTTTCTGTTTAATGATGCACCAGTTGCTCCTAAACAAACAAAAAAAGGAAAGCGATGTCTCATCCGTTTGGTATCTGTTGGTTCATATCTTCGCAGACTGTTGGTAAACATGAACCCTCTGCGGTCATCATATTTTCTCTCCGACGACTAAAGTTCAACGTCGTCACATTTGGAGGCCAAACAAAAAAAAGTTGCCCAACAACGGACGGACACGAGCTGCAGATGTCAGGTCGAGCTCTCTTCCTTCTAACTAACTTTTGGTCTTCAGACGCAGTAAACTCAAGTAACATCAACCAACTTCACACAGCTCAGACGTACATACGCAGTTGAACTTCACAGGAACTCCCCCAAAACTTGACGTGTGAAACCGGCGGAGTTCCCCTTTCTTCCCTACAGATATCAAACAAACAAACTTATATAAGCTTTAAGACCTCGTTTTCGACACCAACACATAAGAAAAAGTGAAAATAAGATCGAGGGAGTCAGTTTGTTGGCACGTTGACACTTTTAGTGTGCGAGCGAGGAAGTCCGACTTCCTGGTAAGTTTTGGAAATACGTCTCAGCACAGCATGTGTTCACCAGAAGTTGCTATATTTATTATGAATCTATTTACAGAAGGTTAAATGAACGAACTAAGAAAAAACTAATCAGTCAACAGTTTGTGCATCTGAAAGGTAAGAATGAACCGTGTGTGTGTGGATGATCTCACACAAAGCTTCGATGACACACTTTCTCTGTGAGGTGACGGCCGGCGTTTCCTCCCGGCGAGGCTGCAGCAGCTCACAGAGGCCGGACACGAGCGAGCGAGGGGAAATCTAGGACACACACCGTCAGCACTCTGCATCCAGCGGCAGGACGTATGTGGGGACTCGCTGGCCGATAAAAATAGATCCGAGGTCAAACACGAGGTGGACTGAAGTTCGAGGTACTGGGGGAGGACGACCGGGCGGCCGGTGGAACCAGTTTGTCGGCGGCTGCTGTCAACAGTCAGGCTGTCGGGTGGCAACACCTTCGAGATCGGTCCCTGCTAATTAAACAACACGGTTGCCATGGTGACTAATGGATGAGTCATGACAACTTCAGCTGCTTTGAAATCACTTCAGCTAATGACATTTACATGAAGAATATACACATGTGGGGAAAAAGAAAAGCACAATAACAGCGATCGAGTGTGAGTCAGAGCAATAAAAGACAAAACAGAAGCACACTTTAGTTTGACGGTCCGGATATTTCTTTAGTCTCTATGGGAGATGATTCACCTCCGTTTGTGTGACCTGGAAGAGGGAATGTGTAAAAATGAGAATATATTGAACCATTTGTTTTATTCTATTGCAGTCAGTGTCATAAGATAATTTGCTAAAGGTATAAAAAGTACAAAGTAAAACTAAATTATACTTACATGTACATATGTACTGATAAATAGGGGTCAACTTCACATTATCTGAACCAATATTCAATATTTTTTTGATATTCTGATCATCAAAATTGGTGTTTTTTTTAATGCAAATGACAATAAAATAAATTATTTTGAAATTGTTCTGATGAAACATGTTGTCTGCAAAGTAACCTGCCACTAAAGTTATCAAATAAATGTAATAATGAGTAAAAAGTACAATAAATAACTCTAAAATAGCATCTCAAAATTGTACAGTACTTGAGTAAATGTACTTTAATGTCTAACTTTAGAGCAAAAAATACTTTTGTACATGTCAGATGAGAGACGGAGCTCATCAGTGGTGGAAAGATTACTGAAAACCAGTTACATAACTTAAAGGGATATTCTGGGTTGTAAGTTTAATCCATGGTCTAACACACCTTGACACCGAGTAAGACTCCCCCTCGAGAGGTCAAGTTAGCTGACCGCTAGCTTAGCTAGTTTTAGCAACCTCAGAAAAGACCGCACGATAACAACACACTGCAGCTTATGTCTCCAACTAGAAACCGCCATCAAAAAGCCACTCATAGCTTTGCGGGGAAGCCCTGACGAGTCGATTACCGAGTGCAGTAGATTTCTGCAGCTCAAGGATGAAAATGTCTGATTATTACTCCATTACTTCCGTTCTTTTCCCTGTCAGCTCTCGATAATAAGAACTGAGCGTTCCATGGAGTAATAATCAGACATTTTCATCCTTGAGCTGCAGAAATCTACTGCACTCAGTAATCGACTCGTCAGGGCTTCCCACACAGGCAGGCTGCTGCATAGATATCTATAAGAAAGGCTAGATGGCTCGAGGCGGAGTCACCAGCGTCCCTATACGGCGGCCATCTTACCACAGGCAGCTCGCCCACTCATAACATCAGAGTCTATGGTGCATGAAGCATTTAAATAACCATAGATTGCTTAATTTTAAACCGATTTTCAAACGGTTTAGTTTGTTATAAACCTCAGAGGTGTAGTTATGTCCCTGCATACTCAAAACTAATTTTGAGTTAAAATGTTAAAATTATTTTTGAGTATGCCAGGAACATAACTACACCTCTGAGGTTTATGACAAACCAAACCGTTTGAAATCGGTTTAAATTAAGCAATCTATGGTTATTTAAATGCTACATGCACTATAGACTCTGATGTTATGAGTGGGCGAGCTGCCTGTGGTAAGATGGCCGCTATGCGAGGACGTCGGTCTCCATTAGCTAACAGCGTGCGTGAGCCATCTAGTGTTTATATATATATCTATGGGCTGCTGGAGGAGAGGGTGAGCTGTGCTGTGTTTTTAATACAAATCCAGCAAAGCTAGCAGATGTTTGATGCTTCGTACTGTGTGCTGGGACTGTACATGTACTGTTGCTGAAGTTTGCTGCTGTTCTCACCATTAATTGTGGCTTTTTGATGGCGGTTTCTAGTTGGAGACATAAGCTGCAGTGTATTGTTATCGTGCGGTCTTTTCTGAGGTTGCTAAAACTAGCTAAGCTAGCGGTCAGCTAACTTGACCTCTCGAGGGGGAGTCTTACTCGGTGTCAAGGTGTGTTAGACCATGGATTAAACTTACACCGGAATATCCCTTTAAATATTACTCATTTACAAGTTAAACCTACCGGTATTAACATAATATTTAAGTAAATGTACGATATTACGTCCACCCCTGGAGCTCGTATGTTAAGTGACTTGTTAGTTTCCTCCATTCTGGGATTAAAAAGTCGACTGTGTTCAGTTTGTTGTCATCACTCTCAGATAATCACCTTCAAAACAAACAGTGGTGATTCTTCAGTCTGGTGTCGGTCTGCTGCCCCCGGTGGCCGTGAGCAGAAACACAACCTCTGACGCAACAGCCTGAAGTTATTAAAAACATAAATACTCTGTTGTTTCAAGATAACGCTGAATATTCAGAGTGAAGGTTCCTGTTGATGAGTCCAGCTGCTCAAACTGTTTGTTGGAACCGTGAAGAATAAAACAAACAAAGCGAAGTGAAGCACACGGAGAGTCTGAACAGATGTAATCTATCAGATGTTCAGAGTTCCCTCTTCATGGATTAGCTGAAATACTTTCGCTGCTATCTTGGACACGAAGGAGGGATTATTGAGAGGGCTTGACCTCTGACCTCCGGCTCAAATAAGGACGCCGGTCAGCCTCCTGCAGCTGTTCCTCGGACACTCAGAGACTCTTTGTTCTCTGCAGAGATCTCGCTGATGAATAAACCGATTGCATGAGCTCAGCGTTGGTGCAGACGAACCATGTTTTGATTTAGCTCCTGTAGATAATCTGTGAAATGTTCTTGTATCCACCTTCTCTCAGATACAGGTGATGTCTCCGTTCATCTCATTATGCGACTTCTAAAACAAACTGCACAGGTGATGATTCAGCCGCGTCCTCCGATGTGAACATTTTTATATTCCAATTAGTTTCGAATCACTTCGCAGACATCTGTTTTCACTTTGGCGTTTAAAAAAAAAGGTGCTCGTTCTGTTGATCCGCCACATTAAATCTATTTTGATTCGAAGTTGTGAGCCAATAAAATGTGAGGAAGTTTATTAAAATGGTCCCGAAGCTGCGAGTTTCACAACTTCAGATGTGTTCTCGTGTTACCGACTGTTTCTGATCATGCAGTTTTCTTGCATAACAGCGACGACTGACATCAGTTAAACGAGAATCAACGATGATGCACTTTGAAATGTAGTTTTTTTTATGCACGTTTTGGCAGCGTTCACCTTCCACCTGTCAACATTTTGGCGCAGGAAAGGTTCGTGTTTGACACGCGGCCACGCTTCACACGCCCGAACAAAAGAAGACACTCGCTGGCTGCGCTCCAATATGTACATTACAAACATAGTTGGCACCTCTGAAGACATTTTGCACGAGAAGTTTGGAAGGAAGTAGCCAGACTTCAACTTTAAGCAAATGAGGAGCGAATCACGTGATCATCTTCGCCAGGTTTCGAGCTGGTGGCTATTTTCTTTTTTGTTTTAAGTGCCCGCCCTTTTTAACGTGGGTCATCTTTACTGTAAGTAATGAAATAAAACCTCCGTCTTGGTCCTATTATGATGTGCTGTTATTGATTTATTACAGATTATATGATCACAGTAATCATTAGAAAGCATAATTTCAAAGCTTTATTCATCACATATCCTGTTAGCAAGGTCATCCTCTGAGTTTATTAACTGTCAGGATGAGCAAGAGCACATCTTGGAACATTTTATATACGAAATAACCTGCAGTAAAAAGAGAAAAACGGTCGAAGTGACAGTACAGGGGGTGGATCAGACAGTAACGTAGATGGATGATGACATAATCAATCCATCTGTGATTCTAATGGATATTATCCAACCGTCCAACAGAGGCTGAAGTGTGGTGATCAGGAGTCCACTCGTCCTCGTCCTCCTCGGTCACCGCCGGCCTCCAACGTCGTCGTCACATGTCGCCGGTTGCGTAAGTTCAACTTTATTCTTCACGGGAACACGAAGCAGGTCAAGTAGCTGTCGGTTACGTGTTCTCATGGACGACACGCTGACATGTCACAGCGGGATGAGGTATGTAATTACATGACTGATGGCTGAATCCCATTTAGCTGATCAGTTTCGGGGTCACGCTATTCTGCACGATGTCACACTTTCACATCAACTGATTTCACGTCAGGTCAAAATGTCTGCTGTGAGAACGACCCGCTGACGGATGTTTTGATGAGTGACATCGCACAAATGATGTGAGACATTTTTAAGCAACACTTAATAAGTCGTCTCTGGTAGCTTTCACTCACATTTAGCAGGGATGTGCTGTAAATCTCTGTCTTTCCACCTGGTTTTACGCTCGATTTCACTTTGTTTCAACGCTGGAAATTTGTTATTAAAGGCAGCAAGTCTGCAGAACGGGCGACCGCAGTTCGAGACACCTGGGTCGTCTCCATCTGTGATCGTGGTGACCAGAAAATGCATTTTTAAGCCAAAACGCAATGTTTTCCTAAACCGAACTAGAACATAAGCACAACGTTGTGACAAGAGAGAAATAGAGGATTCACAGAAAGCAAAAAGGCAAAGTTGCCGAAGGCGGACAAAATCAGGAAAAAGACGTCCTAAAAGACGTTTCGGTACTTAGAATCAAGCTGCAACTTCAAAATAAAGTATACAGTCTGTGGTTTTGTAGAGACGTACTTGGATAAGATTTGCATAAAATTTGGACTGAGTCTCGACTTCTTCTCTTCTAAATTGGCTTTACATAAAAAAAAAAATGTTGTACATTTATATTTCTCTGTGCCTTTTTGAAACTTTCTATTCTAAATACATAAAAAGTGAGACTTTTTTTTTCGTAGACTTGGAAGTTTAAGACTCGTCTGTGTTCATTCTATAAAGTTTTATTTTTGTTGTCTTGCTGTCACTATAACACTCTTCAAAACTGAATATATTTTGATTGAGAAGAAATTAAAAAAGCTTTTGTCAAGTCTGTTTTGTTTGATTGTACATTTATTTCACTGAATCTCAGTGCACTAGTTGAATTGTCAGCAGTTTCAAACCACCGTGAGAAGAAAACAAACATTAACCGGGAATCCCAAACCTCACAAAATGCCTCGTCAGTAATAATGAAACTGAAATGTTTTTCTTCCCTTTCTTCCCTCCTTCGAAAGTTTCCCAACTGAAATCAAATATGTAAAGAGGCTTCGGCATGACGGGGTTCAATAAAGAAGCCTGACAGCAAAGAAATCACAACAGAGCAGAGTTTCTGGCTGACGGTCTGTTAAGGTGAGCTGTTCCCCACCTCTCTGAATGAAAGGGCGTCGTCACACCTGATTGGCTGTCGATTATTAATTAGGAGACATTTGGACATTTTGCAAAAATACCGTATTTCACCAATTAATCGCCGGGCCGCAAACAGCCGCCTGGTTCTTTTAAACGCCTGGGGTCAGCACCCTTTTTGCGTATTAAACGCCCACCCGAATAACCGCCGGGGCGATTATTTGCATTATTTTTGCAGGAGTAAACAGTTGGCACTTCCGTTTTCTGTCAAAATAAGAGAAGTAGCTAACGTTAGAAAAGGGTGCACCGTAATCTTAGATGACCGACTAACTCTTATTTTGACAAAAAACGGAAGTGGACATAAATGATAACGTAAGAAGGAAGAAAAATAAAAAGTATGACGCTACGTTTAAGCTTGGAGTTGTGAAATACAACTGTCATCACAATAATGGCCTGGTGCAGGTCTGTGTAAAAATAAATAAAGGCCTGCAGCGAAGAGCCGCCTGCTTCTTTTAAACGCCTGGAGTCAAAGCTGATTTTGCGTATTAAAGGCCCGGGCTATTAACTGGTGAAATACGCCTCTTAAACACACAGGTGATCCGTTTTAAAGCTGTTGTCGGCTACATTACAATCAATGAGCGTCCAGAAGTGGAGCGAGGAGGGAGGTGAGCACAGTTACGGCGGCTCGATGTGTCTTCTATGATATCTTTAACCTTATGAAAAGAGAGTCTTTCTGACCATGGCGTCAAATCTCACAGAAGCAGGTAACTCCTGAGGCCTCGACACTCTGATGTCTGACTCCTGGATTCACACAGAGAGCTGAGGCAAACAACGCTCGCTCTCCAGCTGTTAGGCTGTTAAACTGAAGTATATCTTCAGCCGGTCGGTGCCCAGATAGATGCTGCACCGGCCCGTGTTCTGGTACCGACAGCCTCACTCGTTGCCGACGATTCACACCCAAGTCAGAACGAATGCCAAGAATATATACGTACTGTATGTTTCAGTGTGTGCAGCCTTACAGGTGCCGCGTGCACGAATACATTACTGCTTCTTTTTAAAAGATCTGTGCAATTTTTCTACCCCCGACGACTAAAAACTCACGCAAAAAGTGATGTCATTACTGTTTCCTGATGCTGTTAAAGGTTGTAAATGCACCAGTAGACATATCTGTATTTCCATTTATATCATTTAAGATGATTTTTAATCCAAAATCTGCAATTTTTAGATGAATAAAGCTTTTTATGCTGAAGACCGGAGCCAGATTTGACCGTGATGCTGTGTGTTAACGGTAAGAAGATACCTGGCGCTGAATAATGGGACTGATGCTTCACTGACAGATCACAGAATGATATTTTGGTTCTTCTGCAGAAACAGCTGACAAATATACATTATTTATCAGCAGTTTTATAAAAGTGTTATCTCAGAGTTATGAAAGCCTTTCTCCGGTAGTCGTGGAGACATGATGCAACAAACTCAACGGAGCCTTTTACATCATGAAGAGTTACAACATGGAGCAACGTGGCGTTAAATGTGAGCTGTGTGACTACAGGAGGTCCTTTCGCAAGACGATGACCGGTTAAACGAAGCCGCCGTGTAAAAAAAAAAACTAAATGGCTGAAAGAGAAGCTGCTGTGTGTGTGTGGAAGCCCACGATCGCTACCCTGAAAGCTAAAAAAAAAAAACAGAAAAGCTGCTGCAGTGTGAGAGCGGCCTCGTCGTTTCCTTGGGAACTGAGAGGAGGCTTTCCATCTCCGAGCTGAGTGCTGCGAGAGAGCGCCACTGACCAATTAAGAGGCGAGAGGGAGGCCGGCGGTGCTGCACCTCTCGCACGGCATCCGTAAATTATCTTCAAGAGCTTTTCAGTCACAATGCAATTAAAAAAAAAAACCCAAGAAAGGTAAAAAAAAAGCTCCGGGGGATTATTAATAAAGCTTTTGGCTTCACTTTACTTGAAGTGTGCACAACTTTTCTCCACTTTTCTCTTCAAATGTTCTCTTGTCTTAAAGAGAACATTAACAGAGAGGCACTTAAAGTCTTTTACTCTAATTGGAGCTATTATGGCTCATTTGGCGCTAAAAGGGACACTCGGATTATTAAGATAATATGGATTTTTGGGCGTCAAAACATTTGGACGAACGAGAAAACATCTGTGAGGGTCAGGAGCCGAGTGCGACGTCCTGTTTTCCATTTAGACGACGAGATAAAGATGCACTTTTACAAGAAAAACGTCCAAAAGCAACAAACTGATCCACTCCGAGCAAAACAAATCCAAAAAGACGTCAGTTTAACTTCAAAAAGACGTCCACTGAAGAACCAGAATGAAAAGTGTTAAGGCCCCCACACATCGCCCAAGGCCGAATTCCTTCTCCGACTACTTCGTCGCCTCCTGTCTGACCTGTTTGGCAGAAAAGTTGCATTGAAACACACCGCCCCGGCTACACAGCAGCGTATACGTTCTGCAATAAGTCTCCTAAACATCGGGTGGCGCTAGTCTCGTGCCAGTCACCCAAAACATAAAAACAGGAAATGACAGAACGGAGTGCGGACCGTAGCTTATCAGAACAAAGCACACACAGTGTTAGCTCAGCATTACTTGCGTGATGTCGTATTACGGTGGTCTCTCTTCCACCAGGGCAGCCAGCTGCTCCTCAAAGTCCTCGGTCCACACAGCCATGGCTTCCAAACATACGTTGGTTTATCCCCAAAATAACGAACGGTGAAGTGTTGTTTGTAACTCTGTGCCGTCTCTGTTTATGTGGTTTGTTTACCGTCGTCACTTCCGCCGCCCCTCCCACACGCCGCGCTGATTCGCTGGCACACCGCCAATCAGAATGGTCACTGAACAGCTAGCTAACAACCAATCAGAGTATCCGACGGCGTCCAACCTCAGACGGCCGACTTCGAACAGAGCAGCTCCCGAACTCGTCCGACTCTCTCCAAACGCTTCAGACGTCCGATGTTTTAGCCGGTGTGTGCCGGCTTTTATACCTGAAGAGGGTTTGATGACCAAAAACATGTTATTCAATAAATGAAGACAGGATGGGACTCTTTTGGATTCAGTTATTACAATTAAAGGAGTGAAGTTGAAGGTTGCACTGGTAGAGCGCCGGCACCACTACTGAGGCTGGAGGTTTGATTTGGACTCGGACGTCTCCTGGATGCGTTCTGCTCAGTGGGACGACGACGATGACAGAGGAAAGGTCAGTGGATCCCCAGAAACATTTACATTAAGTCAAAATGGCTCATGTACGATGTAAAATAGAGCTGGAGTTCCCAAAATGAAAAGCTTCGTCCTCTGGTGAGCGTGAATTTGTAACACATTCCCCTTTAAATTTGGGCCAAAGATGGGCCGGTCCATCCTCTAAAGGGGGGAACAACGCTCTGAGTGATTCTCAGTCTGATATCTGCCACTGGATTTAAGGTAAAAACAGAAGGATTCATCATCTGAGGACCACGAACACCCACAGTCACTTTCACAGAAAGCTCAGTTTCTGCGATACCTCATCATGAAGAACAACGTTTGTCCCCGTAAAGGTTTGGATTGAGTTTTGGCGACGGAGAAAAGGTCCTGGAGTCACCAGAATCTTTACGGATGATCCTCTGGGGAACGTGAATATCTATATATATATAAAAAGAGTAAATCCTTTGAACATTACAAGCTTTTCTGCACATCACTGAGAAAACAAAAAGCGAGGCTCAGACTGCAGAGGACACGTAGCTCGTGGACGTTAATACCCGATGTTACAGAGATACAGTGTTCTGCTTTCATGGATTCTTGTAGACGGGCCAAGCGGACATGAGATCTTGTGTTCTGCTCGGCTGAATGTTATGAAATAAATGTCCGCCTCGTTTAATCACTTAATCGAGCTTCACCAGAAGTTTTGTTCCTTTTGGTGAAACATTTTGACTTGCGATGAACACATTTCATCGTCGTGATGACTTCGGGGTCGGAAGCGGTGGAAACGATTTGTCGAAATTCACACATTAAAGAAACGTCTGCAGGCTTTTAACCACGACCAAAAGAGAAAAATGCGAATAAATCAAGTGTAAACCCAGCATGACGTCACCCACTGGTTTGTGTACGCCTCGAGTTTGGCGTTATGACTGTTGTCATCGCAGGAAGTGACCATATTTGGACAAGAAGGGGCGGAGCTAGAGAGGATATCCAGAGGACACGCTTTATCATCTGTCTGACTCAAAATGTGACCATAATTTACCAAATGCTGTGTTGAAGAAGACGATTTAGACCATAAACTCATCAGGAAATAAATCAAGATAGAAGTAGGGTCATTTTCTCATAAGCTTCCATACAATTGGACCTTTTTTAAAGCAGCTGAGTAGAACAAAAATCCTCCTCACCATCAGACCTTCCAGCAACAGCTGGAAAGGACCAATCAGGAGGCAGCACCTGCAGAAAAAAAGGCCTTGACACAGATTCTTGTCTTTGACGTCTGTGGAAATGAGAAACATCGAGGCAGAGGCAGGTTTTGTTTTTACTGTCACAGCCTCACCGAAGCTTCAGTCCGAGCAAATTTTCCAGGAAATGTGGGCGATGTGTCTCAGAAACTCGACAACAGACTTAATGAAATTTGGGGGGAAATTCTGGCCGTAGCTTTTGATGCCAATCCGGGAAGATTTCTTGGAATTCGTCACCGCTGCTTTATACTTTGTGGGCCAAACTTCAAATAATGTCTGGACGCGTGAATAGGAAACTGTTTGCTAACACTATAACAACCTGTAAACCATCTCTGTTCTCCATCTCCTCAAATGGCCAAACAAGTGGCTTTAAAAGGAGCTATATGTAAGAATTTAAGTACCGTATTTTCCGCACTATAAGGCACACCTAAAAACCTTCTGTTGTATGTTTTTTTTCTGGGTTTTGTGTTTTTGACTTTGCACCGTTTGTGTATTTGCATGTTTCTTTAATGGAAGTGTTGTGAGTTTGCAGGGTGTTTTGTCTATTTGCATGTTTTCCAACACTGTACCGATGTGGCATTTTACTTTCCGCAGGACACCAGGAAATCCTTTTTTGTTGTGCACCGTTTGTTTCTTGGCATTTCCTTGTTTTCTTATGATTGTGTGGACCCTCAAACTTTCTGGTGATATGCTACTCCCAGTGTAAATTCAACAGGTGGCATCTTTTAAAGCCTCTGTTTAGAATCTGACATTTGAATTTTGGATGCCACCCTCCAGTGACATAAGACACAGTAGTGAACAGCAGTAGTTCTGGACTTGAGTCTTAAGAAATGCTAAGTCTTGACATTGTCTCTGGAGCTTTAAAATACAGGACTCTGCAGGCTGTGCAGCCTCCAGTCGAGGTATTTCCTTTTTAAATACTTGAGTCAGTCTGGGTTGTAAAAATGTGAAGAGTTTAAACCTCTGTTGACTGTCTGGACAAAGGTTCCTTCCCTCCAAGAAGAACAGAACAATCACAATCATTGTTCTAAGTCTGGGGAATGCTTGAACACAAAGATAGATCGTCATGATAAGAAGTCTGGTTTCAGGATATCATGAGGCAACGAGACAGGGAGCTGCTCTCATGTTCTCACTTCTTGACCGCGACAAATTTGTGTTTATGACCGTGTCTTTCCGGTAGCTGTGGACTGAAACGCGCCCTCGCAGTCTGCCGGGCGTTTGTCAAGCTCCTGAAATGCGTTACAGGACGACGAGCGAACACGCTGCTGCTGCTGCTGCTTCACTCCTTCTGAGACGCCTCTGATGTCGGTCCAACAGGACCTCGTGATGTTTTCAGACCATTTGATGACCCGGAGGCTCCGCTTGATCCCGGCCCCTCCGACACGTAGCGAGCGTCGGGCGAGCCACATGCCCAAATCCATCCAGCGGAGACGGAGAGATGCAACATGAGATACCGAGAGGAGGTCAAGAGACAGAAGACTCTTCATGAAGGCCGACACAAAGCAGGAGCAGCTCATACTTTGCATGTCGAGTGATTTTAGCATCCCATTAGCGTGAAACACCAGCAGCAGCAGCAGCAGTGCGTCTGTTGAGGCCTCTCAGAGAAACGAGTGCTCTTAGCAACCAGCCGAGAGAGGTTTTTGTGAGTTTTCCTGTGAGTTTCGGGAGCTCTGTGGAACCGGTCCGGGCCAGATGTGGAGCAGCTGTTGCCCGGGGTTACAGCCTCCGCGGAGGACCACAGGCCTCATCCCCGCGTCCACGCTGCCTCCCAGAGTGGAGCATCTTTTCCTCTCTGCTTCTCAAACCCACCCACACATCTCACTCATCCCTTCGTCCTCGTTCTCCTCTCTGCTGCTGCTGCTGCTGATTGAAATGGCTGCTGCTCGGCTGATGTCGGAGCAGTCGAGAGGCTGAGAGGGTGAAATAAACAGCCATTAGATTCGACATAGGTGGCACTTAGCGGTGCTGTGAACGCTCAGGTATCTGGTGCAGCACTTGCGACTGTGTTGTAATGTGTGTGTGTGGGCCAAGAGTGTGGAAGTTTGCATGCTCTGCTCTGCACTGCCACCATGTGGTCAGTAGGAGTACTGCAGTCATGCCGCAGATGGTTAAAATAATCATCTGAGGCATATTTCATGTGAATAAAAGGTCCGTTTGTGGTTTTTATGTAAGAAAAAAGGAACCAATCAGACGACTGATGACCGAAATGTTGTGATGACAGAGTGAAGGGTTTTCTTTCTGTTAGCTGTTCTGGGATGGGACGGTTTTAATCTGAGATGTGTTTACGCTGCAATAATTCACAAGAAGCATTTCACGTAACACAAGAAAAGATGCTTTCCACCACAGTTGGAAAAAAAAGAATAACTGATGCAAAAAGGAAATCTACACAAAAGTGGTTCAGGGACGCCACCAAGGAATTATTCCATGCAACAATGATTGTTGTCGTCATGAGGCAACTCGACCTCTTTGTGCTGTCTCGACCTGTCGCAGGTGGTCTGTTACAGGAAACCATCAAGAAAAAGGCACCACGTTTGGAAAAAGTGCTTTCGAAAACTACTCGGCAGGAAACCAATCAGGTCAACAGTCGGAGAGCGCTTCCAGTCGAGCCACCTGGGTGTTGTGACTCGAGCCGGTCAAGAGAAAAACGAAAACATCTTCTCCATCGACAAAAGACTCCAGTCGCTGGTCTTCACACCTAAACCCTGGCTGGAGCTGACACTGTTTTGGGTTCAGCGCCTGTTTGTTCGGCTACAAGAGGCAAAGTACGCTGACGGTACAAACCGAGGACGTCACATTAAATCTGGGTCGGAGATGGAGTCCGATCCATTCCTATGAAAGCTGCTCGGTGGTGTTTTAAAGCCTAAAAATAGAGCGAACGCACTCGAGACTTGGCTGACTTCCAGTTTAGCACCCGGCTAACATTAATGGGGATTAAATAATTTAATCGTGCGGCTCTTCTGGACTTTCCAAATGTTATTGGACCATCTGGCTCAAATTACGACAGCGAACCGAGTCATTTCTCGGGGGGTTGTGACGTTGGAGTGAATGTCTTCTCACATTAAGTACGACACGTCTCACAGACTAAATTAAACCAATACGAGTGACGATGATCCCAATATTTGCTGTCTGCATGTAGAAAAAGTTTGCAAATCACTTCAAAAAGAGAAATAATGGCGTCAGTAAATAATCAGACCAACAGGGAACGCTGGTTTACGATCCAGTCGCGGCATCCGCAGCTCTGATCGGACATAAACTCAGTTCTGTGAGGGTGGAAACACTGAAAGGCTTCTTGTTGTAACTGTTATGTCAAAACCGGGATTGCAATAATTACCAAATAACTGGATTTAGTCTCTTAAAATAGCAGGATCACAAGTGGAAGTCCACGTGTAGGGGGAGATTTTTTTGTGTAACCAGGACTGTTCCTCTGCACCAAGACGAGCTTTAAATGTCGTTTATTTGCTAGGAGTCACACAGCGATTCTCAGCGAAGGCTCCTTGTGGAAACGGCGACTTTAAGGGTTCAACATGCAGAGTGCAGATACTATCAGAGGATTAGAGTCCTGGAATAGTCTGTGAATACAAACAGCCGAGCAGCCACCTCATGACCTGAGAGACGGGCTAATAAAAGACACCAGACTCTGGTTTTGGGTGTCTCTTCTTTCAAAGAAAAGATGATTCTAAGAACCGTTCGAATAAGAAGAAATCATGCGGAGCAGATCTTTTTGGTGTGCCTTTTTTTTTTTTTTCAGCAGCTTCCAGAGCGTCAACACTCGAATCAGGCCGTCTCAATAAGCTCCTGGTTTCTATGGAGACTCCACCTACACAGGCAGCAGTGGAGGCAACACAAATGCGTTCATAATGCCAATCTACCCCCACCCCCCTCCCCGTCTCCTCCCAGTGTTTTAAATGCTGCTGCTGCTTCTTCTTCCCATTGTTAGTTAGTCACAATGTCAGAGTGAGCTGAATATTTACAGACGGACTCCGTGTTCAGAGTGTTTACATACAGAGGAGCCTCATCATCAGACCACCGAACTCATCAGTGTAACAGTTGGTTACGTAACGTGGCTGAGATGCAACAGGGACAAAAATCAAACATCAGCTTAGTGACGCTTACACATTCAATATATCACTAATTATAATACAGTCATGTAAAATATATATTTTTATGAAATAAGCCTGAGTGCTTTTACTTTAGGTGCTTTACATGTGTGTATATTTTGAGGAGTTTAAATGCAGGACTTTTACTTGGAAAACAACCAAAAGACAATTTAAAAAATGTCTTCTTTTTGTATAATGTTTGCCGAATTAACAAGGACGCCCAAAAAGTTTAGATTTCGTCAGTAATAATGTTTCACAAAGTTAAAAAGTTTCTCCACAACGCCACAACTCACAAAATTTAGCGATTTCTTAATGGAGTCTGGGGAGTTTTTCTTCAAGGACTGTTTACTGTGTTCATAAAATTTGACTACACATTTTTACAAATACAGTAAATAGTAACCAATAAAGGCTACTTTTTTGAAGCCCATCCTGAAAATCACCAGACTCCCTTAAGAAATCGCTCAATTCTGTGAGTTGTGGAGTTAGCAGAAACTTTATAAACATTGTGAAACTCTGTCTTCAACAAATTCTTAATCATTTGTTCCTTCTTGTAAATTCGGCATTAAATGTAACATGAAGTTGTTTATTTCTTTGTCTCAGCATCGCCGTACCAGCCTGTCTGTTTCTGTGTGTAAAGTGCATCTCACCTGCAGACATTTAGCAGCTGTTTGAACATAAGCACTAAATTAATGAGTTGTATTGATGGTAAACATGTCAAATTGTACAAATAAAGTAAATAGCAACCAATATAGGCTAATTATTTCTTGCCCGTGAAGAAAGCCACCAGACTCCCTTAAGAAATCGCTAAATTTTGTGAGTTGTGGAGTTAGCAGAAACTTTATAAACATTGTGAAACTCTGTCTTCAACAAATTCTTAATCATTTGTTCCTTCTTGTAAATTCGGCATTAAATGTAACATGAAGTTGTTTATTTCTTTGCCTCAGCATCGCTGTACCAGCCTGTCTGTTTCTGTGTGTAAAGTGCATCTCACCTGCAGACATTTAGCAGCTGTTTGAACATAAGCACTAAATGTATTAGTTGTATTGATGGTAAACATGTCAAATTGTACAAATAAAGTAAATAGCAACCAATATAGGCTAATTCTTTCTTGCCCTTGAAGAAAGCCACCAGACTCCCTTAAGAAATCGCTAAATTTTGTGAGTTGTGGAGTCAGCAGAAACTTTATAAACATTGTGAAACTCTGTCTTTAAGAAATTCTTAATCATTTGTTCCTTCTTGTAAATTCGGCATTAAATGTAACATGAAGTTGTTTATTTCTTTGTCTCAGCATCGCCGTACCAGCCTGTCTGTTTCTGTGTGTAAAGTGCATCTCACCTGCAGACATTTAGCAGCTGTTTGAACATAAGCACTAAATTAATGAGTTGTATTGATGGTAAACATGTCAAATTGTACAAATAAAGTAAATAGCAACCAATATAGGCTAATTCTTTCTTGCCCGTGAAGAAAGCCACCAGACTCCCTTAAGAAATCGCTAAATTTTGTGAGTTGTGGAGTTAACAGAAACTTTCTAAACCTCGTGAAATGCTGTCGACAAGAAATTCTTAATCATTTGGGCCTTATTGTAAATTCGGCTCAGGTCTGAACAGGGCCTTTTGACTTTCACAGTATTTATTCAGCACCTAGACCGGCTTAATAATAATAAAGAAAAGACCTAAAAAATCTCACTTTCTACAAGACGAGACCTTTTACCCGTCCGTTCTGTCATCCTGAAGCCTCTGAAACAGATGACACACGGCTTTCTAACTCTGTAACTGACGCACAGCTCACATCTGCCCACAGCTCCTCCATCTGTGTACCTGAGAATGTAAACAGCTCGTGGTGCACACTCGTTAATGAGCTTCCACCCTGTTAACGTGTCAGCAAACGATGCTTTATGTTTGTGTGCTGTGTTATCCCCAGTGGACGCCGGTTATCACTGTGTATGTGCCATCGTAAGTCAGTCTCCCAGTGGATTCATTATAAACCCAACGACCCTGCAGGAGACGATTTCTCCACCGGAGCTCCTCTCGAGTTAATCAGTATTAATCTTCTGATGTTTGTGCACATCTGCTCGGTGGCATCGTATCATATAAAACAACTCTGTGTCATGAGACTCACGAGTTCTGGTTTCATGCACAGATAATGATCTTCATGAGATGATAAACAAACGGAGGCTTTGACTAAAAGCTTGCTGCCGACTGTCGCTCTCACTCCGCAGGTTTGTTGCTGTGTTCAGCACATCTGCTCGCAGCTCGAGTGAGGAAACACCTTCGACGCGGCGGCTTTATTTAGCTCGTCCGACACAAAAGGAGGAATGTTGGAACTCAGCGGGCTGCAAAGTGGATAATTGTTTCACTGTCGCAGGGCGTCTGTTTATCCAACAACACACGAGAACAACATGTGAGAGCGTCGGTGAGCAGCTCTCTGCTCTGTCCAGGTGTTCACTCTGCAGCTGGATGACTGATGGAGGGGAAAAGGTCAAGATCCTCCTCTGAGGAAGAGGAGGGTCGATTGTTTTCCCATCAGACATGTTCGTATGAGACTGATCTTCAGTGGACGTCCTGGACCTGTGAGGAGTTTTAACAATCTGCTAAAAATACATCAGCTGATATTTATTGTTTTAACCTTCAAAAACACATCTGAGGCACCCGACTCTCCTGTATTTGTTTAGTTTTGCCTCCTTGTTCTAGCAGTCAGCATCAAGAGCCATACATCAACTTCAGGTTTCAGTCGGGCTCATTTAAAGTCACAATTCTACATCTGTTTTGTCTGAGAATAAAAAAACAGGAGCGTCAAATTTGTCTTTTAACAGTAAAGTCAGACGCTCTTGTCTTAATCTGATCTTTTGTCAGTAAGTTACAGCAATTTATTATTACATCATCGTTGGCGTTTCACCGTGAAAACCAGCGTCTTTCATTTTACCGACCACGTAGATGTGTCCAAAAAAGTAAACAGAGCGTTTATTAAATCATAACGGACGATACTGAAGTAGAAAATATATTATCCACGGTACATGAGGGACAAAAGTTGGCCCAGAGGAAAAAACTACATGGGTTTTCTTGATGAATCAATGTTTCAGAACATGATGGTTCACTACGGAGGCCCTGAAGGCCCAAACAAGACGTGTGAGACCACTGAAAAGCTGAGAAACTCCACTTTACATGAGTTTTTGAAGCATAATGGAAAGGATTAGCGGTTTCGCCATTCTTTGCTAAAGATTCATCAGAAAGAACAACAAAGGAATCATTTTATACAAAAAATATACACAAGTGTGAAGTGATGATCCGTCTCCTTACACCTGAACTCTCATATTTGATGGATTCATGAGTAATAATAATAATTAGGGGTTTTAAAATGTTCCTGCTCTCCTCATGTTTGTGTCCCTGACCTCTCGGTTCATTAGGATGCAGCCATCTTGTGTTAAAGGACAAACATGCTGCTTTTCCAACCATCTGACAGCCTGTAAAACGGTCCTGCGCTGCCCCCCGGTGGAGGAGAGCGGGATTACAACCTGGAGGTGAAGCAGAAGACGTGGGTACAGAACAGGGCTTTAAATTAATTTATTAAAAAAAAAAGCATTTCTCCACTGAAGCAGAACAAACATCAATTTTTTTCGTTACTATTGTTTTGGAACGTGTACAATCAGAAAACAGACTCGCCAGGTCGCCGGAACAGAGTAAAATAATCAAGCAAAAAGGAGGAGGGGGGGTCTGCCAACACCACAACGTCAACACAGCCGGGAGGACCAGGACCAGGAGGAGGAGGAGGAGGAGGAAGGTGTGAGGGGAAACAAAAGAAGAAGAAGAAGAAGAAGAAGAAGAAGAAGGAGGAGGGAAATGAAAAACACAAACATTTAATCAAGTGCAGGTGTGGTTTTTGGACAAAGCAGGTCTTTTTTTTCTCTTTTTCTTTTTTCCTCTGTTCAATTTACAGTTTTAAACGTCTCTGTTTTGTCGGATACATGCAAGGTCAACATCTGGAAACTACACATGGAGATTTCATATGCTTAATATCGGTTATCTGTGCAAGTATTAAAATATGTAGGTATAACTAAGCAAATTTCATATGGATATGTCAGAACGAGGGGAGAGGGGGGGGGGAGAGAAAGAAACGAATATTACGAAAAAAACTATTACAGTTTCACCGAACAGAAGGAGGAAGTCCACATGAAAATAAAAAAAAAGAAGTGAGATTATCTAACTTAGTTACCGAAATGTCATCGACCTCATCATTTTGTACGCTTCCTTTTAATTAAATTACTTATCTAGATAAAAAAAAAAAGAAAACAAACAAAAAAAGAAAAGAATCCTATGCTCCACAATTTGAACAACAAAATACTGCATATCTACGTACAGCTGCGATAAAAGGAAGGTCAGTATTGTGAGAGGCTAGCTGCCAGAGTTTCAGGAATATTGGCTCCGAGTTGATCCCTTTTCTGAATGCGTTGACCGTTTTCGTTTACACGTGTTGCTTGGTTGGCCGCTTCGTCCCGGCGGGGGTCCGTAGGGGAGGAGGGTGTCGTCTGCTGGCTGCCGGAGTCTCCGATCTGCTCTGAGGTAGATGTGACAGAAAGGTGGCGTCCAGCCCGAGCTGAGTCTCCCCCTGCTGGACCGCGTGAGGTCAAAGGTCAGCTCTTAAGGGTTAATTGTTGTTAAGGCTTCCTGTGGTCTTGGTTTGTTTTTTTTTTTAGTCACTCTCCTGTTTCAGTGGCTCACAGGGGACACCTTTGAGTTCATCTTTGTCCCGTTTAGTTTTTTTTAGTTGTTCTCAACCCTCGTTCCAGTCTTTAAAGGGGTGGACACATTATTTCTTCCTTTTTTTTTCTCGATGCTCTAGAACAGATAAACCCAAAGTGGAAAAAATGAAAAGAAATCCTCTCCGTTTTGGCACCTCGGGGAGTCAGTGGTAGAAAGGAGGAGAAACAAAAACGAACGACGGGGACGAGAGAGAGAAACCGTGGAGGGAGGAGGAGGTGGAGGTGGTGGTGGTGGTGGGAGGAGGAGGGAGGAAGGGAGGGTCGTGTGGTGTGTGGTTGTACAGACTAGTTGTGGGCTCCCGAGTTGTTAGCTGCTGACGAGTCCGCCGGGGTCGAGGAGGTCGGGGCCGCCTCGTCTTCTGATTTGATGCGCTTGGCGTCGGGCTGCTCGGCGGCCAGCTGGTCCCCGTTCTGTCGTTTGGTGGGGAGGAGGGCGGAGGCGGAGGCGTGGGTCGCCAGCAGGTGGAGGGGGCTCGCCACGACTGTAGCTGAACGGGAGGAAACAGAGGAGAAGAAGCGGGTTAAGCAGAGGAATCTGTCAGAGCTGTTCACACTGTGGTTAACCGACGGGTGGAAGACAAAGACTCGTGAGTCACTGGAGGCTCAGAACGTCTTAACATCTAACTCACAGAAAGAGACTTTGTGGTTAACTTCAGTCAGAAGAGTTGGTAACCACAGTGGGAACGATTACAGCTGAAGACATCAAACTAGAGTTTTAAGGAGAAGTCTATTCATCAGTTCGTGATCGAAAGATTTTAAAACAAATGTAAAAAAACTTCTCTGGTTTCAGTTTCTCAGACATGAAGGTTTTTCTACTTTTCTTCATCGTGTGTGATTGTAAATTTAATATCTTTCAGAACAGAGATCTCGTACGTGCTCATGTTTAACTGTCGCTGAACAAACGACAAACCAAACCAGTGTTCACGTACAACAAAGCACATCTGCTCACAGTGTTTGTATAGTTACTATGACAGAACGACGACTCATAGCGAGACCTGAAAAATGACTCATTGAGATCCGAAACTCACACCGACAAATCCTTTTCATCAGCAGCAAATCTATGCTGACATCAGCACGAGAGCTAGTTAGCTGTTGGGCAGCTAAGCAGAGCCTTGTCAGGGTTCCCACTCTTTCCTTGAAATTATTTTCCAGGACAGTGAAAATGTCCTGAAAAAGTCCTGGAAAAAAATTTCAGGGAGAGTGGGAACCCTGAAATAATTTTCCAGGAAAACGTAACTGTTTCCAGGACATTTGTCCTTTTTTTTCTAATTTTCCATGACTGGAAAATTGAAAAAACATTTTCCAGGTTTTCAAGGATGCGTGGGAACCCTGCTTGTGGTGTGTTTAGCTAAAGAAGCCAACAGCTAACAAAGCTAATAGAGCTAATGCAGCTAACAGGACAACACAGCAGGACGGAGCATCTTCTCAGAGGAACATGAACACACACGTTTGCAGTAAATAAAGTTCTTCAGCTGAGTACAGTTTGAAGACTTGTAACTAAACAACTACTGATGATAAAATAAAGGAAAGACATTTTGATTTTGAGGTGGTTTACAATCACTTTAGGACTGTTGAAGTCATTTTTCAGGACGATGTTGAAGAGTTAGTCTGGAGATTGAGGTAATAAATCAGTAGATTAATCCACAAATTACAGATTATCGTTAGCAGCTTCCCTCAATTTAGAAAAGAGATCATTACACCAACCCTCACTATGTTTGACAGACGCTGCAGTAACCTGCACGCGAACATGAAAACAAGCCCAGCTGGCGCGTCTCACCTGAGCTGACGGGTCCCTGGATGGCAGTGGTGATGCTGTGGGTGCCGTTCTGCGTGATGGCCTTAATGGGCAGCTGGTGCTGACCCATGGGGGCCGACTGCACTATGGTAACGGTCTGCAGGGGCGTGGCCGACTGGGTGCTCTGGATGATGCGACTGGAGCCGCCTATAGAGGTGATGGTGGGGACCGTCTCCACTTTGACTGAGAGGAGGACACAGACGGTTCAACAAATGACGTCAGCGAAGCGTTCACGAGGCAGAAAATCAGTCGGTTTTGGGGAACATGTGAGCAAATAACAACGAATCAAAACAAAAAAAACACTCCGACTCTGTCATGCGAGTCTCATTTATATACGAAGGATCAAAGTGTGGAAGATTTTCCCTCTTCACTTTATCTCATTACTCTCTCAGAACAGTTGTTATAAAGATAAGCTGAGAACAGGCTGTACACACAATAAGATGAGCTGAGGGTTATGAAACAAGCAGCGATATCAATTTAGTAAACTGATATCAGGCTTTTAAATGATAAACAATAAGCTATGAACCATAAACTAAATGTTGGTGCATCTTTAGACCTCCTTTGTAAATAAACTGGAATGAAACACCAGATTATATTGAAAATGAAGCATTTTATCAACAACTGTTTGAATTCAAGCTTGAAAACATAGCGGTTGAAATTAAGCACTTTCCAAACTGTCATTCATCTTTGTAATTTAATATAAAAGCATTACAGCTGCGATGAACTCAAAGCAATTCATCATTTTTGAATTGGGTTGAGTGATTTTAAAGGAAAACAGAGTCAAAATGTTCTGACTCCAGCTTCTAAAATGTGAATATTTTCTGATTTCTTTCCTCCTCTTTGACAGTAAATTGAGTATTTTTGTGTTGTGGACCCAACAAGACCTTTGAGGATGTTCTCTGTGGCTTTTTAAATACCACCACTTTATAAATAACGGGATTTGAGAGACTCTGATCAAGTTCTGGGATCAACAGCTTCTGTTGTGTGGACGGTACCAACAGAACATCTTAGTCTTGGTACCAAAACAACACTTTCTCAGCACCTGAGCAGACAGAGCTTTTCATTGGTTTGATAAACAGGCTTCTGCTGGCAGCAGATGAAACCATCTCCCTCCCTCCCTCCCGCCTCACCTTTGACCTCCGTGTGCTCTCCGTTCTCCTGCAGTTCGCTCTTGTTGATGATGGTGGCCGGCTGGGCGATGACGGCGGAGCTGAGGGACCCTGCTGGGATCTGCTGCAGGACGTGGACCGTCTGGACAGCGGGCTGGGAGGTGCTGGTGCTCACGGGGGAGGCCATGGTGTAGGTCACTGGCTTAATGGTTTGAGGTAACTGACGCGGGACTGCTATGAGTACCGGCTGGTTGTTAACAGGCGAGCCTGCAACACAAACGCTGCTGTCAGAGGGAGGAAGCCGATCAGACGGTCGAGAGAGAGAGAGAGAGAGAAGGGCTCATACCTGGTGTGTTTTGTGCAAAGCGTGCTTCCTGGATGACTGCCAGTTTGGGCTGGGTCACTGTGGTGGAGGTCGGGGCCGGAGCCGAGGAGGTCTCCAGCTCCAGGGGGACCGGGGAGCCCTCTCGTGATAGGCTGTCGGGGGTCTGGACGCCGCTCGAGTGAGCGGAGAGAACCCCCGAGTGATTGGGAGACGCTGGGGCACTCCTGAGGGTCGGACGGGCCGGTCAGGTTCACTGTCACATGTCAGCGTATGTATTCAGGTAGAGTTAAGAGGCACTGACCTGGAGGAGAGGGGTCCGTGTGGGGTCCTGAAGCAGGGGACTCCCCGGGGCCTTCGTTTCCTAAAGGCCTGCTCGATGAGCTTGCCCTCCGAGGACGGGTCTATCCTCCAGAACGAACCTTTGCCCGGCTCCTCCTGCGACCGCGCCACTTTGATGAAGTAGCGGTTCAACGACAGGTTGTGACGGATCGAGTTCTGCGACACGCGGAAAAAGGTTATCATCGAGGCATTTTTGGAAGCTCAGGTGAGTTATACTGCCACCAGACTCACCTGCCAGCCCTTGTCTGCAGTCCTGTAATAAGGGTAGTTCTTTGTGATGTGATTGTAGATTCCGTTTAGTGTGAGCTGCTTGTCCGTCGCCAGTGTGATGGCCTGGACGATCAGCTGTGCATAGGAGTACGGAGGTTTGGAGTCGTCCTGTGGAGCAGAGCAGAAACACACATGATGAATTGTGTGTCTACAAACATCAGGAGGCCTCATGACAACTTAAAACTGACCGGGAAAACATATTTACAGACAATTTATATACATTACATAGATATACATCTTGTAAATTATTTTATTTTTTTTTTTTCTGCCATGACGAGGCAGACAATGACAAAAGCTGTGACTGTAGCCGTTTTTATTCTGGGCAGTAAGCCACCAATCTGCCGTCCTTTTGGCGGCTCGCTCCGCGGATTTAGACAGAAGGCGGCAAATTGGTGGTCTGTTTTGTTCCGCCAGTTTTGCCCCTCGGAGGGTAACGTTACACTTATTTGCGCCTCCATTGCTGTGTAAATCCGAGGCGGCAATGTGGTGGCAGATGCTGAGATGGGCGGAGGTGTGGATGACGTGCACTGCTGCGCACCCACAGCCGGGAGTTTTAAAACCAGGAAACAGCTGATCACAGCAGTCAGTTCGTCACTTCATCCACGAAGATGAGCAGCTGGAAAGCCGCTGAGATCCGGGAGATGGTAGCGTCTCCTCGCTCTCTGTAGCTGTCTTGGTTGTCCGCTTGTTGTTGTAGCGGCGAGCTAATAGCGGTCGCTGACTTTCAAATTAAAAGCCCCCCGCTAAGAACCCAGTTCTAAACTCTGATGGGGTGCAATGTAAAGCTCTTATTTTGAAGAAAAACTGCGAAAACTGTCCCATAAGGAATGAATGGGACGGGGTCAAAAAAGTCGCAAAATCATCGACGTTTTTCAAACATCTCCTGCTCTGGCAGACTTTGACCTAGAGACACCATTCAAACTTTAAAATGTAGGCACAAGTCTTATCTATTTGAGTTGTATTTGAACTTTCTTTCTACGATGTTTAGTTTTTGAACGGTGACCCTTAATTGATCGTGAGTGATTTCGAAAAAATTCAGGATTTTCAATGTGTGTGTATTGCGGAATGTTCGCGCAGCACCAACTGGCAGAGTGGGGGAGCCTGAAAAAAACTCTCCGAAAATGTTTCTTTAGATGACGATCCTAGCCACAGATTTCACACTACAATAGTGATATTTTCCAAGAACGTAGCCACACTTGTCTTCTGTCTGGCAACGTGTCCACTTTATCGGGAGGATGTACGGTTTTTGAATTATGTGCGTCTAACCGACACAAACTCCAGCAACTGCCCCATAAGCCCCAATGTTAAACGGGAAGAGGATTTTGGGAGAAAAGCAGAAACTGCCCTGCTTCTCTTCACGCCCAACTTCCTGCTTCACGTCACGTCACATGTTGACGCCTACCAGAGGAGGAAAAGTGGAGGCTGTTTGGAAAAGGAGGAATATTACACCTCCCTTTTAGACAGACAAGGAGGCACATTGCACACCTTTTCTATCTAAAAGGGGCTAGAGTGACATATTGTGTGTCGACAGCAATATTTAAAGACGCATTGAAAACCAGTTTGGAAGTGAACACAAAGCGCCCGGTGGCTGCGTCTTAAAGGGCAGAGAAACAAGTGATGACATGTTGAGCAGAGTCTCAAACTGAAAGGTCACGTTTGAAACACTCGGGACCGTAAGTGCCGCTCTCACCTTGGGACTGTCCCCTCCGGAGGCGTCTTTGTCGTTCTCAGGCTGCGAGTTGTCGTTAAGAAGCTGCAGCTCTGCAGAGCTGACCATGCGGCCGCCCATCCTGTAGCCTGACGAGCCTGCGCCTCGCGGGCTGGAGGGGCACGAGTTAGCAGCACTGCAGGAGGAAAAAACACAAAAACACAAGAACAAGACAGTCAGCTGCCAGGAAACTCAGCGCAGAGATGAGCTACAGGAATAAACAACCAACAATAGGTTTGGATTAAGTGCTTGAAGCTAAAACACAACTAGCCTGTCGTGTCCCAGAAGGGCCACAGCTACGCTTCCTGGCTCGGCTCATCCGCAGTCTGTGCTGCAGTGGCACGCTTTTGGCCGACTTCTATGCAAATCACACTACCAGCTCCCAGATTGTCTCCAAACACTGCAGTCACGTCAGGAGACACAATCAGGCCTGAAGCTACAACACATTCAAATCTTAATCACTTCTAATTATCAGGGTGATATTCTGAATAACCAGGGGATGAAGGGACTTAATGTAAAGACGCATCTCCATATTTAATGTGTGTTTCAGCTCTCGGGGGACTCTGGAGATGTTGGTAAACCAGGAACATGTGCTCCACCTGCTGCCTCCTTCATTACACTGACTGTTTATCTGCCGACAGTAAACATGTTTTATCATATAACCTTCAAATGGGCCTCGTACGCGGAAGAAACCTGGTTGGTTTTCGGCCATCTGGCTGAGATCAGGGGGCTGAGAGGATCTGAGAGTCTGAGATGGAGCCGGCTCTCTCTCTGAGCCCTGCGGTGGCTGAACTAAGCCTAAGCTGATCACCGTGCAGGGGCCATATCAAGGTCAGCTGACACGTCAAGGTCACCCAGGGGCGCATGGTGGGAGCGACTCCTCGCCACCCGGCGCTGATCGAGGGTCGCAGACTCACAAAACTGTGCTGTAAATGAAAAAATGGTGGGAAAAGGTCCAACAGTCTTCAGCACGACGTCTGATATTTAGTTTATTAACAACATCGTGGCCCAACAAGGTGTTCATAATCAGGAATTAATGGACTAAATGGATGCTGAAAGAAGGGCATTATCCCGCTTATAACCACGGTCACTTGCCAAAGAAAAGAAATTACGCCATTCATTTATATTCTCGTGTGTTTATAGCCGTCCCATAAGGTTCTTATGCAACAGAAACGTTCCCCGCTGCAATAAGTAGGATGAACCTGAAGCCTCGTCCACATGTTTCTAATGAGGTTTTAATAAAAACAACCAGACAAGCGATTCAGCAGCCATCTTTATGTCTTTCTTCCATCACTGTTTAATAAATCCCCTGTTCTAAATATTAAGTTTAACGATAAACATCCATTCTGTCAACGTGCACGCTAAATTTCTCTACGTACTCTGAGCTCACATGATGCTGTTTGCACTGACAAACGTCTCATAGATTTAGTTTCTGCCGTCCAGACTCTAAACCACAAAAACTGAGCTTCTGAACATCTTCAACCTGGACAGAGGTTTTTTTTTAACATGTACTAAAGACTGAACGCACAGAAAAAGCTTTTTTTAAAGAAATACACGTCTACGGCTGGACAAGTTGAAGTTTGATGTTTCTTATTGTCACGCTAGCGTGGTCATGAAACTGAAATATCTATCAGTAAAACAAGACGTCGACGACCTTCAACCTGTACAAACGTCAAGATTAAGCTTCAAAGCTAGCCTCAAACCAGAAAAGCAAATACATTTTAGCTCCACTAAACGCTCTTAACTCAACTCATCCGTTGAGTGAAATCATCTCGACAGCTGCTGAAGTTTGAGTCATATGCAGAAAAGTCACTTCCTGCCTGTGAAACTCGTGATCGTCTGCAGTACCTGATGGTGCCGGTGGGCGATGGCAGCGGGCTCATGAGGTGAGCGATGTTGTCTGGAATGTTGATGGTCAGCGGGGAGATCTGGGGCTGCACCGGCTTCACCGGAGACTCCGGAGCTTCACGCTTCACCTTCTTCCCGCTGGACAGGGCCGTGAATGTGATCTTGATGTTTGTGCTGGGGAACCTGAACGTGCACCTGCGAAAGGAAACAAACACGAGACTTAGAAACACGACGGAAATCAAATCAGTCGGTGCTCGATAACGGCACATCGACTGCAGCTGAGGTGGAACCGTTCGCTGACTGAGAGAGGCAACGTGCAAGTTAATTAAATTGGAAGATGCTCGATGAGGCTTCCGTCTTCCACCAGCATCATCTGAAACTCTCCGTTGGAGGCAGCAGAGGAGGGATTTATTAGACGGCTCTACTTTACTACACTGCAGAGGAGGGAAGCTGCTCCGGGGGAGCGCTGGCCTCGATGGAGGACGGGCCTAAATTAGCCCGAGTGGTAAATATAAAGCGTACTTACAGCGCAGCGGCGGCCTCAGCATCATGCCAGCAATTAGAAACACGTCTCAGATGACACGGTGCACTTCTGCTTAAAATGTGTCATTCGATTTACAACACATAAACTGACAACAGTGACACATGACGACATGACGGGGAGCTCTAGGAAACAGTATGAGCCGTTCTTCTCGCCATTTTATAGAATATGTGATACACAGAACAAATACTGGGTGGTTTATTATAATGCAAACAATCAATATGTGAAGCTCAAACAGTTATTTCAGACCTGTGATATCCAAATTTCACTGTTGTTCCCCAACATCCTCTGAACCTTCGCTGTATCTACAATGACTTTCAGAGCGTTGCTGTAAAACAGGCTAAGGACTTGTTCCACTTTCCCTTAAATCCAACACACCGTGAGGTCCAATCAGGCTGCCTCCAACAGAATCCGGTACCTCCACCTCTAGAACGGACCTGTAGCACGTCCTGCTGCCCTCAATAAAATAAAGTTACTGCCGTTCTCCTCATTACGGAGAAAACTAGCGAGCCGTGCTACATAGTCGTGACACCGAAGGATGTTAGAAGCGATGTGCTGATGCATCTTGGTTGTGACAACACGGACGGACACATCCTGGATACAGGTGAAGCTGCAAACATCTCAACAACCAACCACAACACAGACTGAAGCTCCGTCCACAGATCAGGGTCGGGCTGATAGATCACAAAATATAAGACTGTAAAAATGTTCTGCTCAGTGTTCATCTCGATTAAAACTGTTGAAATATACTTTTGAGTTGTATAGAAGATAAATACATCAAGGCTTGTGTAGTGTGTGTTAGGCTTTTGCGGTAACTGGGTGTGAGGAAGTGGGCCTATATGGGCACTGCAGCAGTGTGTGTGTGTGTGTGTGTGTGAGAAGAGAGATTGAGAAAGCACATCTACTATCAGTATCGATACTGAGGAAACTGTGTATTGAAACTGTCTCAAATACTCATTAACAATACTGACTGATGTTTCAGTACTTCTGACAACACTAAGAGATCCTTTTCCAACAAAAACATGTGTTTGTTATGTGTTTAAGTTAAGATTTTGGTATCTGAAGTGTTCTGGTTTCCATTTTTAATCGATTGTTAGGTCCAAGTAGTTCTGATCAGCCGTGTGTGAGCAGGCTTTGGTTGCACGCAGGTAAACAGTGCATGTCGACACACTGATCGAAGTGCAATCTCAAAACCCATCAGCTACCGTCTGGTGATTTAGCTTTAAAAAAAAAAGGATTGTTGTTTAAATAGATTAGCAGAAAAGCTCCATTCTTGCACCTCAAGTCATATTCTCATTGTGAACAATGACCACAACACAGAAGCTACATCATCAGCTGACAGCCGATGGGTTCCAAGATTATATTTGGATTAACTCATTAATTAAGTGTTGCTTCTCATTTGTTCAAACATTTCTGAAAAACTGAATTACAGACGACTGTGACTCACAGACTGGTGTCATGAATATCTGTGCAGCGCTCACGTTTATTACTGGACTCGAACACAATTTGCAGATTAAAAAATGACCATCTTCATGTCTCTCTTCGATTCTATCAGGTTATAAAACCACACCAGCGAACTGGGAATGCGTGACAGCTGCCAACAGAAACTGAGCACATTTTAAAGGTGGTTTCCTTGTAATTAAAATACTTCGGAGTGGATCGTCATCGGAGGATTGTAAATCTGACGGATGAAGGTAAAACGTTCACAGATACCGGTGAATAGAAGGAGGCCTTCTCGACACCCTGGAGACGGAGCGGGCACACACTGGTCTCCGTTTAGTCGAAGGGTGCCAGGCACAGTTTATTTCGCCGGGCCCTCGCAGAGCTGGCATCTGCTGAGAGAACCGTTTCCCCGACACCTACATCTCAAATTAGCTTCGCCACTCACAGGAGGAGAGCGAAACACTTCCTGGAGCCGGGCTGCCGAGGGGAGAGGCTTTCATTATGCTCGTGCCCTCCGAGCAGCCTTTCAGGGAGACTTCTCTGTGGATCTGATGAAGCTCTGGAAGATCCTTAAATAACATCAGAGCCATCTCAATATCTGGAGACTGTGTTTAGCTGACAGAGTGGGGACAATGATATCTAAATATACCGATAAATAATAAATCATCAAACACAGTCCTGCTCCTTTATGCTCTTCCCTGTGGCTCGCCGCGCTGTCAGCGAGCACCGCTGTATATTAGTCACAACACAAACGAGCTGGGCTGTCAGACGTTAGGGCGACTTTGATAGGTGAATATTAAATCACGAGGACGGTGTACAGTATAGTTGGTTTGGACTGTGCATGAAATATTTCTCTATTAGGGGACTTTAAACACAGAAGGTCAACTTTTCCCCTCATCTAACTATTTAAAACCTGATATATTTCAGGGCTGTAGGCCGACCAGATCATCTTAATTTCATTCTACGGTAGCCATTTTATTTTATTTCATTCTATTATTACTACTTTCATCTATATTCTGCACTACACCACTCAGAAAAAGATGCTTTGCTCTTGCGTTGCTTTGCACGATGACAATAAAGACTTGAATCTGGTTTATTGGCGGAGGTGGTCTTCTGCTAGGAAACAATATCTGTCTCACTGCCGTGGTTTGAGGGGTCTGTGCATGTTCTCTCTGCACTAAACCACAGAACTAGGTCAGGAACTATCTCATCAAATACTCAGAAAACCAGATGGAAGAAATATTTGACTGAACACTTGATACTTGTCCACATACCAATCAAAAAATGTTCACAGTCCAGAGTTTCTGGAGGATTTATCTCTCCAACGAGGGCCGAGCATTATCAAGTAATACACCATCGGGCTCTGTGATATGACGTTTATATCATGTGACAATATCTGTTATTTCAGAAAATTATCCTTTTTTTTACAATTTGCATTCTTCCTCACGGTATTCAGTGAACACCCGCCCCTAATTAGGTTGACTAACCTCGATCCTAACCACCCAAGCTAACGAAAGCAATGAAGACAAGTCAAGGCGGGGCTTGAAGATTGCTGGTGTAAAAAATAAATAGAGCATGCAGCCAGGAAATTAGCATGAAGGCAACACACACAATCATGGAGGACAGTGAACGTGTCACAGAACGGGAGGAGCTTCTACATACGAGGGGCTTCTTGAGCATGAAAAGATTGAATATTTATACATTAATATTTCATATTTTGTTGCATGCTTAACTGAAAATTTGCACAAAGGTTCAAAATCAGAGGAGATAAATAATTTAATATGAAAACTTACTTTTATTTGTAGCGTTTATCATTTTAAAAAAAATAACATGTCTTTCCATCTGGTTATTCTGCATAAATCATATACTGAATTTACCAAAAAATGTTGCTTCTTCATTATAAGTATCGCAATGATATAAAACTTTACATCTGAGAAGCTTGAACCAGCAAACGTTTGCCATTTACGCATCTTAATGACCAAAACAAGGGACATTTGTTTGATCAAGGGGCTGAGTATCATTTGGAAATTTTAGTTGTCAGTCCTAAAAACATACCAATCCATCAGTACCAGTAAAATAAAATAGTGCTTTTATCCTAATCTAGTTATTGTCCAGATATCTATACATCTAGGAACAGTCTGATGTTGTGATTTAGTTAATTTGATCAACAAGTATGTAATCAAGCCACACATATTCCAAGCATTAACTAATTGCTTAATTAACTAAACAGCACCACACGCATCACTTTTAATTCATAATCAGACATTTGTTGTTTCGTCTGAGCGAGGCTTGGTGGTCCGGAAAGACTGCGTCCTCATTGTGGAGAATCCCCCCTCAAAGCGAGCATTCACTGCAGCCTCTTTATCAACCCCATTTCTCTCCTGTATGAACAATGAGGCCCGAACTCCAAAAACACAAAAAAACGCACAGTTGCTATGCTGCTAAGCTGCGAGGACGGCAACAAACAAAGCCCGTCCGACTGAAAACTTTCACTTGATTTTCACCCCCCGCCCGCCCCGCTGGAAAACAAGAATGTAAACAAAAGAAGACAGCAAGACGGGAAGAGCACCAACTTGGAGAGAATTTGCGGGTGTGGGAGAGGACAGGGAGGTGGAGGGTGAGGGGAGGGGGGAGGAGGGGAAGGGAAGGCTGTTCCTTTCTGTTCAGACTGTTTACATCACCAAAGAGGAATCCCTGGAACACAACCGAGCCGTCCCCTGGGCCACAGCTCGACCAGCTCTCTCATGCTGTCAGTCTTATCGTGGACAGCGAGGGTCTTTAAGTGTCCTATCTGGCTGGAGGATTACAGTAAAGCATGTGCGCGCCTTACTTATGGAAGTGCATGTAGTAAAGAGCGCTGCTGATTAAAAGCTCTTTATCGGCAGTTGGCCCTGATCAATACGACAACCTGAAACCACCGCGGCTCCTTCCTTGTTCCTTGTTGGTGGTGAGCTGGTAGAATGAAATGCACTGAAACACGCTTCATGTGGCAGAAAGTGACTTAACCACCACCCTCAACACAAAACACATTCAGCTGCTGAAAATATTTTAGTGCAAAAGAAGAAAAAAAAACAGTTTGGTGGTGCCGAAATTGCATCAAGTCAAAACAAGCTTTTTTCTTTGTGGCGTACAAAAAAAAAAAAGAAAAGTGGTTTCACATTGAAGGAATTGCACAATAGCTGAGCGCAGTGTGGGAAGTCTGGTCAGTGTTGGCAGAGGCTGGTAGGTTTGTCTACATTACAAGTCAGTCCAGTGAATAAACTGCAGCCGCTCTCTGGCGAGCTCAAACCCCAAATAACTCTGTCTGGTCCGAACGTCAACAAACTGGTTTGTTTGATTTTTGGGCGAGATGATCTCCCCATTCTGGTTTGTGGAGCTAATGATTATTTTCACTGTCGGTTTATCTAAACTTACCGATTAATCTTTTAATTTTCAGTGACATGTACATAATATTTCTCCTTGTATCTCTAATCTCCTTTTTTTAATCCATATGTTATTACTATTTTTCTTTTAATCTTGGATTAGATCTTGAAGGGCCTAACCTAAATTGTATTGTATGCTTTCTGTAAGTGAAACTCACTAAGAAACTTGAACCATGACTGAAAACTGTAAGTTACATTTTCCCAACAGCCACAAAAATGACAAAATTGCTGGTTCTGTCCAACCAACACAACCAAAACCAACAAGATATTCAATGTACAATGATTTCAAAGTGGAAAGCAGCAGATTTTCACGTGTGAAAAACAAGAACCAGGAAATGTTTTGATCATTTTGTTGCTACGAAATAACTTTGGTGATTAGCATTCCGCTGATGAAATCATAGTTTCATATCGTTTCAAAACCGAATCTCTTACTTTATCACTTACTTTCATCTGCGACTTTCTGCATTTGCCAGTTTAAGCATGACTTATATCCAAAGCAAGCAGAACATGTTTACTTTTATACAGATGCCAAGATTTGCCGCCCATTAGTTCATGACAGGAATATAGATGCCTCCATGTGATAAATGTTTGTTTAGAAAGCAGCACATTTCACAACAGCACATTATCAACAGTCCTAAAAGTGGAACAGGCAAGCTGCAACCTGCACAACGTGGCCCAGAAACTTTCTCTGAGGAGGTGAACCAGCCTCCCTTACAAAAACCTCTAATTTAACTTTAAATCTATCAACCAAGCTCCAAGTCTTGTTTGATGGTTAATGTTGGTGCATGACTAGTGTAAAACATTGGCTAGCTTGAGTTCGGTTGGTTTGAATGGAGGCCAAAGGTCCTGCAGGCTCTGCTGTTGTGAGCCGGCAGGGCGGGGACGGACCGGTTTGTTTACGTTTAGGGGTCGAGAGGAGCTCCATTCACAACTACACAGAAGCCGCGGCTAACTGCTAGCTAACATGTTTGCATGACAACAAGGGTGACTGTTTACAGTATCACCAGATCTACGTTTCCGACTCGAGAGTCTCCACGTGATAGAAAACACACCACCAAGTCAACATCAACAATGGCATCCCTTTAGCTTGGAGCTAGCAGAGTTATTTTGGCTAGGTAGCGCCGATACAGACCCTGAGGAATGCGGCTAGCGCTAACTTAACCACGGGGAGGAATGTGGGATAAGAGCAGGCGGCTAATTAACACTGTTGCTAGCAAAAATGTCAACAAAGAAAATGGCATTGGGAACAGGATGCGGAGTTCTTGCTAACATGCTAAAACACGTGGTCCCCTCGACCCTGCTAGCCGATATAAACCCAATGTTGTTAACTGTTAACTTTAGCCGGCTGGCTACTAGCGCTAGCACCCACATGTTCACCGAGAGGGGAAACTTACATTCGCGGTAGCTGCAGAGGAGGGGCGCCCCGTCTGAGGAACACTCCGTCTACAAACACCCCGTTTTTACCGAGACACCTCAGGTAAAAATCCCCGCTGCCGGTGCCGTCGTCGCTGGCGGTGAATATCTCCAGATGCCTCCGCGAGATGAAGCTGGAGTGGCCCATGCTCACGTCCACGGAGCCCTGAGACGAGTTCCGGCCGACGGTCACCGAGCGCTTTTTCATCATGTATTCGAATTCACGGCCCTCGAGCCGGGCAACCGGCCCAGACGATCCGCTCACCACGGCCATGTTCGGGTTAAACTGTCTAAACGACAAATATTGGGACAAATAAAACACCGGTGTGCAGACGCCCGACTGTGGCCTTACAGAGGCGTGAAAATGGAGTAAATCTACGAGAGGGGCATCAAATTCAAAACAGGAATTTAGAGGGGAACATGCGAGGCCAGGGACAGCGGCTCCGACCCACCGCCGAGAGAAAGGGTAGGGGAGAGATCCAACCAAACAGAGCAGGAGGCGGATATGACTTGACGGACAGCGCGCTCCACCAATGAGAGTCCAGTAAGCTGTTGCAGCTCCGCGACCGCGACCAATCACGGGCGAGAATTAATCCGAGGACACTTTCAAGGTCGGTTGGTGGGTAGCGATACGCGCATATGCTGCCTGGTGAGAACTAAGAGGCGGAGTGGACTTTTTTTAGCCACACAGAGAAGGAGCGGAGCAACGAGTTTACACGTGCTATCAGTCACAATAATCCCCACAGCGAAAGATTATCGATCATCTGTGATCGTGCATCGATATCACTGAGCTAATCACGTTTTAAAATCGAGAAACAAACACATATATCTGGTCATTTCGCAGGATTCGGCTCCAAACGGTCTCCACGTCGCAGCAGCGTAAAGACACAGTGCATGATGGTCTTCCTCCTCCACTACAGAATCCATGCCTGGTTTCCCACATTGCCCCCTTTGCAGCACCTTGCCACTCTATAATGATGAGGTTAGATATCTTTTTAAATCCACGTTACAGGCTGTAATCAGTGCAGACGCATATTGTTGCTGCGACAGACAGATAGACAGACAGAGAAACAGACAGACAGACAGGCAGAGCAGCATCATGTCAGCAGGCTGCAGGTCTGTCTGCTCGCCTTGTTATCACCAGGGTGAGTGACCCTGCCATCTGTAGGCCACTTGTTTGTAAACACTGAGGGACTGTGTGTGCGGAAGTGGTGTGTGTGCGTGCGTGTGCGCGTGTGACCAGCCAAGGCCTCTATCACGGATGATAACACCTCTGACAAGGTGGGAACTAATGAACAGGCGTTAACAGGGTTTCATTGAATGCAGCATGGAGGAAGGTTAGTTATCACCAGACTGATGATCGTGCAGATTTACCAGAGAGAGCAAACAAACAACAAGCTGGAGTCTGGTTTGAATCATCAATAATACATAAATAAACAATTTGATACAAGATTTTATGTGATGTGAGAAAATAAGGCAAACAGGCAACAGTTTTCATCAGATATTTATAATTTAAGTCATTTATTGTGCAACAGTTTCAAACACTACACACTCAGCTTGTCAAATTTTAACTTTAGTTTGTTTTAACTCATTGTAGATTAAATATCTTTTGGCTTTTGAGCACATTTTAATACTTCACTTTGGGCTCTAGGAACTTGTAACAGGCATTTTCACAATTTTCTCACATTTTATCAACTAATCAACATTTAATATTATTTTTAAGTTGCCTCCCTAAAACCGTATGTTGCACTGAGCCCTCCAACTGATAAATTACTTTCATCGTCGATCAATCTGCTGATTATTTCCTTGATTAATCAGGTCGTTTTTTAGTCTTTAAATGTCAGAAATGATGACGTCCTCAAATATTTTGTCCACAACCCAAAAGATATTCAGTTTACTGTCATACGGGAGGAAAACTATCACGTTTAAGTAGCTAGATTCGTCATTTTACTTAAAAAAATTACTCAAACCGATTAATAAATTATCAAAATAGTTGACAATTAGTCATTTAAAACATGTTCCCTCAGTGAGTCAGTGATCCTCGCTGATCATTTCCTCATTTCACCAAAAACATGAAAAAAAAATCAACTACTGAAGTTTCATACAAAACTAAAACTGTATATGTATGTGACTATTTACAATACATTTACCACATCTGATACAGGATATTAAAATACTGGAATGTTCATGTTGCAGCCCAGTCACCAGAATAACGTGTTGGTGTTATACGCTTCTGCAAACCATGTGTATTTTTAATTTCGTATGTGTCAGACGTATCATTTCTACAATTGGTGTCACATCAGTTTCACATCACATGTATATGACACCTACCAAGCAAGACACCACGAAGCTCGAGATGGTGTTTCAACATGTGATTTCTCTTTTGTACCAGATGTTGGGAACAGTTTTCCAGCTGTGGAGACAAAACCAGGTATTTTAAGCCAAAACATGATCTTTTATTAACTCTGCCCAAACCTAATAAGACCATAAGGACAACGTTGTCCCAACATAACACTGAAAATTTAACTTAAAGAAACGTAGAAATTGCAATATATCAGTAGTTTGCAGAAATGTACATTACCAGCATTTATTCTGGTGATTTGGTGGCAAGGTTATCTTTTTCCTCTTCTGGATTTTATTTGGACTTTTTGGTTATTTTTCTTCATATGTTAATATTAATATGCACTATTTCACTTTGATTACAGCGTGTAGTATTATACCGTGACATTCTTGTCACGTGAGCATGTAGTTTATTCTCCTCATATAAAACAGGAAGACTTTTATGTGGAAATGTGTCTGAATAACCTTTAAAACCAACAAGCAGCTCACCTGTTAAATAAAAACATCTTTCTCCCAGTAAACTAAGTCGATGTTGTAAAAAAAAGGGCGATTCCTTTAAAACACACGTTTGATTTGAGTCTTAATGTGGCAGATTGAGTTCATGAGTTCATTTAAACAATCAGTCCAAAGCTCTGGCACAAAGCAGAATAATTTGGTTTTATGTTTTCATATTTTTGATATAGAAACAGTCGACTTGCTCCTGAAGAATCGGTCACATTAACCTCGAACTCCACCGGCCACTGGAGGGAGACATGCACCGTCACAATCCTTGTAAAGATGACATCATGAACTCACCAGCCATTTTAAAGCTTTTAGGGGCTGGAGTGGCGTTCACACACGGAGCGCAGTGATGGACATCATCACTTCATCGCCTGGCAAAAGGCCAAAGCACACCAGCATCTATCTGTTTATTAATAAGAGAGCAGATAACATTCATACACATCAGATTGATCGCACGTTTCAAACAAACGATCTAATAATTCATGTCACGATTATTCTAATGAAGCTGTTTGGAAACCCACATCTGAAATATTAAGACGAAGATGTTCGAACGACCCGTCTGTGTTTGTTCTGTGGACTTGTGTGACAGTCGGTCCAGTTTCACTACAATCCAGGAAGAGCAGCGACCGCTGTGGCCCAGCTGATGGGAAGTCAAAGCTCTCTCCGACCACACGGTTGGGATCCACGGCCTTACAGTGTACAATCTGCTGCATCATGCTGCGTTGTTTAGCTCAGCAACCAGGATGTACATTTGAGCTCTGCGCCTCTCACGGGACGACGCCATAATGCACCGACGAGTACACTTGTGATTAAGGCTGTAATGACATATACAGTGAGGACAACTTGGGGATTTGAGCACAACAGAGAGGGCGGCATCCCGCGGAGGGAGGAGGGGCCGAGCAGCAGGGTTTCCATCTCTTTGCAGAGCGAGAGAGAGCCATTACGCCTCTCCTCCATTTCCTCTCTCAGGGGCAGGAACCAAATGGACACATTAATAACACTCCCCATGTCTGAGGGAGCTAATGGTGCCTTGAGTGCTGATTAAGGCTGGGAAGAGTTGGAGGAGCGGTATTAGTTTCATCCTGCTCGCTGGCTGTTGTGGTGAACAAACTGAGAGCGCAACGCCGCTGCGGTGTGTTTTCACTCGAAGAGGGGGGGAAACTGCTAATTGGCAAAAAGGGTTTTGGCACATTACAGATGCTGGAGCGTCAGCGAGGCTTCGCGAAGAAACCCGTTTCCCGTCTCTACATACCTCAGTAGCTCTGCCTGTTAGGAGTGATGTTTATTCTGGGTGGATCTGACTGAAACAACCCCCGAGCACAAACCCACAGCGCCTGTTTGGTTAGTTCATAGAAAGGAGCAGCCTCACAAAGAACAGTCTTTGTTCAAAGGGCTTTAAAAGTTTTAAAAGCACTGAATGAACACGATCACTGATGAAGTCTTTGTCTTAATGTCATTTGTTGCCGGTTTCTTCAGCACAGTCACCAAGACAACACAGCAGATCTGTTAAAATTTGTCAAATCAGTTATAGGTTACGTACAAAACCACACATGTCATGTTTCTGCAGTCAGCCACGGCGATCTAACTCGGGACGACTCCCGCCGGCTTGTCTCGACGAAACCCGGTGTCTCGATGGGAAGTCTGGCCGCCTCCAGCCATGTTTACATCGACAACAGATGACCTCGGGACATTCGCAGCCGTGTTTTTGTCAAAAGAAATGTGATGTTTTTGATGAGAAATCAGGCGAAACCAGCTGCGTTCATGGTGACGGAGGCGGCTCCGTTTGTAGCGACATAACCATTTTTTATTCATGAGGCCTCCCGTGGTATTTCGAGCTAAAACATGATGTTTTCCGAACCTTGACCAAGTTTGTTTGTGTGCCTAAACCCAACCAGAGCGTTGAACCTAAAGAAACACAACAATGTGACATAAAGAAACGAAAGAAGTACGAGTTGTAAAAGAGATTTTGAAGCCCAGTTGGAATATTAAGCCGAAATAAATGAAATCAACAACAACAGGTCATTTTAAAGCATGTTTAGTGACGAGTTTCCTTCTTACATGACATGTTCAGAGACATAATATAATAAATATCAACCCACAGTGTGCACATGTGTTGATAATGAGATAAATAAGGCAGACAGTGTCGTCGTGGTGCAGCGTGTGAAACCTTCCCACAAATCAAAGTGCTGAGAAAAAACATTTTCCACTTCAACAGAGTCCAGGAGTCTGTGCTGTACACAACATGACAAGTTGTTTTCCCTGAAGTCAAAGGATGGAACAGTTTTTTTTTTTATCTCCTGGGATTAGTCAAATGTGTTCCTGGTCGTGCCTGGATTTGGATTTATCACATTTCCTTCGCAGAGGCAGAAACCTCCGGGGGGTTCTGAGAGCCACAGGTCTCACACAAAATTCATGATTTTTGATGAAGCGTCTGTCTGACCTGCCGGTTTCCCTCCAACAGCGCCATCACATTGCTGATGTGAGTTCAGTCCGGCTTCGTTTGAAGTCACAGGATGTCGTGTTTGGTGAGGCTGAGCTCCTCGTCGGACACTCTGAGGTTCCCCAAGTACCAGAATATCCAGAAGACGAGGCTGAGGAAGATCAGCAGAGGCCCGGACAGCACGAAGAAGTCCCAGAAGCTCAGCGGCGCGAAGATCCCGAGGAAGAAGAGGATGAGGCCGACGACGTCCAAAATCACAGCCAGCGAGAGGAAGAAGGCGGTGGCCTTGCCCTCCTCCATGGCCGGGCCGGGTGACGGTCTGACAGGAGCGAGTCTCTCGGGTGAAGTGCTCCGCTGTCATGTGGATCACTCTTTTTCACCGACAGCACGCCTCACATTTCCTTCATAGCTCGAGACTCAGTGGCAGGACTGGTATCCAACCACAATGACGGGCTGAGCCGCAATTAGCTGTCACACGGTCCATCTTCATTCCTGTGCAGGACCGACCTGTTTTGCACCTCTCGTGACATTAATGCAACACATCAGCCCCATTGTCTGACACCAGTGTGGCAGATTTATGCACATATATTTCACAATCAGCCGCCGTCGACACAGCGATAAGCCTGCGATAATTAATTGGGACCCCCCTGAGATCGTCGTGTTCAGGCTAATGAAACTGAAGTGTGTTGCATCTTTTTATCAGCCCGTCAGAGTTTCCTCTTTGACTTCTCTCAGAGATTTTTTTCATATTTGCCCTTTTACATTTAGCTTGGGAGCAGCTCTGCAGGGTGGATCCGCTGCATTCAAGCGCTCCCTAAATATTTAACAATCCACGGTTCGTGCACCGCGACAATAAACGACAGCTTTTGTGAAGCGACTGTCACAAAGAGGAAATGCACGTAATGGAAACTTCCCTCCGAGGACGTTGTTTGACCTGTTAATCTGCCACTATTTGTCTCTGCTCCGCCTCCCGGAGCAGAGATGAGTTTTATTTACTGTAACATTGTCCGGGAGTTTGATTAAAGTGTGTTTTTTGAGCTGTCAGTCGAGGTGTCGCTCTGCTGCAGAGCCGTGACATTTGCATAAGGTGTGAGTCCGATGTGCGGATCACTTGTAGTCATCTCGGTGGATCTACAGTCCCACGTCACGTCACATGATCCTCTGCTTTCAGGTTTGTTTAACCAACAAGAGGAAACCAGTCGGACCAGTGTTTGAGCTGCGTCGACAGCAAATCAGAGAGGAGCATGACTCGACTGTTTTTCTGTCTGGCAGCAGCTGAAACTAGTAGAAAACATGTGTGAGCTTCTGTACAGAATAAATACAGATGAACACAGGAACATTTCCTCCACACACTGGAGGTCCAGAGGAAGTTCTGGTGTTTCTAATATTTTGTCCACCCTACTTACAGACACAAGAGAGGCAGGATATTAGAAATAACATCTGTCATGTCGAATTATCACCTTTCTACGTCAGAAATGAGCGTTTGTGAGAGCAGAATCACGGCGGAGCTGTTGTTCTGGATCGTATTACTCTGCAAGCGTCCACCTGAAATAAGTGAAGTGAGCGCTGAGCGTTAATCAATACGCTTCTGCAACAACAACAACAAATAAATAAAAAGGATTGACCGGCCGTTCGTCCCGTCTCTCTCTCTGTGTGAGTATTTAGAAAAACGTGAATTAACCTGATTGAGCAGAATTTTATTGATTTTTTTAAAAAACAAATCTAACCTGAGAATAATTAAAGTCCAGCAGCTCTGAATAATTAAAGTGTTGCCTTCAGGTCCACTGAGCTTCTGCTGGTGAACAGAATATTAATCAGCACATTTGGAAATTAATTAAATTACAGTAAACTACACGGACACCACGTTAGCTCTGGTTAGTGAACCGGTTCTGCTCCAGGTTCTTGGTGCTGTGGGGGAACCGGCCTGAACAGGACACGCCCACTTCGGTTCACACTTTAAGTCGAGGAAAATCTTCTACTACCAATTTACGTAAGGTGGAAATGCTCCAAATGGATCAGATTTAAGTGCACTAACTGGAACAGAACCAGTTGGAGAAGTCCGGTCTGACATTTGGACATAAAGTGAACATAAAATACAAGAAGACAGTCGAGTGAATCAAATAAAAATACAGAATTATGATGTAATTTGGTAGAAATTGAAGGAATTTCCTCAATCTCGAATTATCATATTATGTTTATGTGTTTATTCTATTTCTTCCCTTTTCATTATATTGTTTATTTTTTACTATTATTATTGTTTATTGTAATATAAACTGGCTGCTGTGACAAAGAAATTTCCCCATTTTCAGGACAAATAAAGGAATTCTGATTTAAAAACAAGTAAATATTAATTTATTAGTTTGTTTGAACGTCTTCATCTTGTCCTTGATTGCTACAAAAATATCGTCGTATGACTACAGTGTCAAAGTGTCTCATGTCTCTCAGATCATCTATATTACATTTCATTAAGTGAGTAATCTGCCAAGTATTTACAGGATTAATCAGAACAAGCACAAGAGTTTAGTCGAAAAATTGTCCAAAAGAAAATCACAGTCTCCCCTCGATCCCGATGTGACGTCTTCAGATCGCTTCATTTGTCCGAGCAACAGTCCAAAACAAAAAGATTCTTCATTTACCGTCATGAATGAGACAGAAAAGCAGCAGATCCTCACATTTAAAAGAAGCTGAAACCAGACGACGTTCGACTTAAACAATAAAAAACCTGATTATCACGACAGCTGACATCTCTCCACATGTTTCCTGTCGACTCGACGCTCAGTAGGTCACAGCGAATTGGAATTGATTAATTGAGAGAGCACAAAGTGAACTCTCGCTCTTCATGAGCCATAAATAGAGCCGGACACTTTTTCTTTTTTTAAGGAAACGTCCCTCTGAAATCACAGAACAGAAATGTTGAGACCTTTGACCCCCCCGGCTATAAATATCATTTTTAAAGGGGCAGTACGTCGATTTGACTGTTTTTTCTTCTTCTGCCTGAACAAACAAACAAACTCTCACATGCTGTTTTACTTGTGGCGGACCCTGCCACCTTTCTAGCTTCTCATTTTCCTCCGAGAGCGGCTCGTTTACTCACTTTAAATAAATATATGACGTGTCTAAAAGAGGCGCAGACGTCCAGTGGAGGAGTTTCATCCTAACAGGGCTCATTATTACATTTTAACAGTGAAATTTCAGACCTTTTTTCAACTTCGGTCACAGATAAGCTACGTTTTTATGCCACCGTGCAGCAGAAGCTGCAGGGAGGACCAGGAGAGCTACTTATCTGCCATATTTTGTTTATCCAACCTCGTGACGTTACTCGATGACCAACATATGGTAAAACAAAACCAAACATTCCTCCTGGCTCTCCACTGGACCTCTGACTCTTCTCTAAAACTACATAATGCACCTTTAAGCGATGAATATTTACTTGTGGCGGACCCTGCCACCTTTCTAGCTTCTTATTTTCCTCCGAGAGCGGCTCGTTTACTCACTTTAAATAAATATATGACGTGTCTAAAAGAGGCGCAGACGTCCAGTGGAGGAGTCTCATCCTAACAAAGCTCATTATTACATTTTAACAGGGAAATTTCAGACCTTTTTTCAGCTTCAGTCACAGATAAGTTAAGTTTTTATGACACCGTGCAGCAGAAGCTACCGGGAGGACCAGGAGAGCTACTTATCTGCCATATTTTGTTTATCCAACCTCGTGACGTTACTCGATGACCAACATATGGTAAAACAAAACCAAACCTTCCTCCTGGCTCTCCACTGGACCTCTGACTCTTCTCTAAAACTACATAATGCACCTTTAAGCGATGAATATTTACTTGTGGCGGACCCTGCCACCTTTCTAGCTTCTCATTTTCCTCCGAGAGCGGCTCGTTTACTCACTTTAAATAAATATATGACGTGTCTACAAGAGGCGCAGACGTCCAGTGGAGAAGTTTCATCCTAACAGGGCTCATTATTACATTTTAACAGTGAAATTTCAGACCTTTTTTCAACTTCAGTCACAGATAAGTTAGGTTTTTATGACAGCGTGCAGCAGAAGCTACCGGGAGGATTTTACTCGCTCTGTACTTCACCAGGAGAGCTACTTATCTGCCATATTTTGTTTATCCAACCTTGTGACGTTACTCGATGACCAACATATGGTGAAACAAAACCAAAACATCCTCCTGGCTCTCCACTGGACCTCTGACTCTTCTCTAAAACTACATAATGCACCTTTAAGCGATGAATATTTACTTGTGGCGGACCCTGCCACCTTTCTAGCTTCTCATTTTCCTCCGAGAGCGGCTCGTTTACTCACTTTAAATAAATATATGACGTGTCTAAAAGAGGTAGAGACGTCCAGTGGAGAAGTTTCATCCTAACAGGGCTCATTATTACATTTTAACAGTGAAATTTCAGACCTTTTTTCAGCTTCGGTCACAGATAAGCTACGTTTTTATGATGATTAACGTCGACACCGTGCAGCAGAAGCTACCGGGAGGACCAGGAGAGCTACTTATCTGCCATATTTTGTTTATCCAACCTCGTGACGTTACTCGATGACCAACATATGGTAAAACAAAACCAAACCTTCCTCCTGGCTCTCCACTGGACCTCTGACTCTTCTCTAAAACTACATAATGCACCTTTAAGCGATGAATAAAGTGTCAGTGTGTGAATCATCCTTCATCCTCCAGTCCTGCAGCTTCAGATGTCCACTTTGTCTTCTCTCTCCGCCTCCACCGTCTTCTCCTCTGAGTCCAGACTGTCATCGTACCCCTCGTTGTGGTAGGCCGTGGACTTGCCCCACGTCACCCGGCTGGCTTTGCGCGCAGGTGAGCTCACCTGGCTGTGGCACTCGTCGTCGTCGCGGACGCACTTCTCGCGCTCCTCCCCGCGCCTCAGCGTCTGGCTCAGCCTCTCGGAGAGCTTCCTGGCGAGCCGCGCGAAGCTGCTCGTCTTCTTCAGGCCGTGGTCCTCCGACACCGGCACGTTGCCCACGTACCACATGAGCCAGCAGCCCAGGCTGAAGAAGACGATGAGCGCGCCGGTGTAGATCAAGAAGTCTCCGTAGAAGCGGCCGTCGATGCGCAGGTTGGCGAAGATCCCGACGAAGAGGAGGACCACGCCGACCACATCCAGCACCACGGCGCCGAGGAACAACGGCACGCAGCTTCCGATACACCTGAGCAGCTGCATGCTGGGAACATCACCGTGCAGGATAACGGGAGGATGTGTCTGCGCGTTTACCTGAGCCGAGGCACCTGGAGAGCAACGCCCCACCTCACAGAGGAGACAAACAGGGTGTTTCCTCACTGCGCACACACACCTGAACACACACCTGAACACACACACACACACACACACTGCAGGCTGCAGCAGGTAGCTCAATAAAAAAAACCAGGTGATCTTTAAGTCACGATGCAAATAAAAGCTGCAGGACGTTTTAACATCTGATTTGACTCTCAAATCTTCACGTTCCCGCCTCCGCGTGACGCAGCAGCCTGTGTTTTCACTATGAACCAGGTTCTGTTGAAGCTGAACCACTTAAAGGGATATTCCGGTGTAAGTTTAATCCATGGTCTAACACACCGTGACACCGAGTAAGACTCCCCCTCGAGAGGTCAAGTTAGCTGACCGCTAGCTTAGCTAGTTTTAGCAACCTCAGAAAAGACCGCACGATAACAACACACTGCAGCTTATGTCTCCAACTAGAAACCGCCATCAAAAAGCCACAATTAATGGTGAGAACAGCAGCAAACTTCAGCAACAGTACATGTACAGTCCCAGCACACAGTACGAAGCATCAAACATCTGCTAGCTTTGCTGGATTTGTATTAAAAACACAGCTCAACTCACCCTCTCCTCCAGCAGCCTGCCTGTGTGGGGAAGCCCTGACGAGTCGATTACCGAGTGCAGTAGATTTCCTCAGCTCAAGGATGAAAATGTCTGATTATTACTCCATTACTTCCGTTCTTTTCCCTGTCAGCTCTCGATAATAAGAACTGAGCATTCCATGGAGTAATAATCAGACATTTTCATCCTTGAGCTGCAGAAATCTACTGCACTCGGTAATCGACTCGTCAGGGCTTCCCCACACAGGCAGGCTGCTGGAGGAGAGGGTGAGTTGAGCTGTGTTTTTAATACAAATCCAGCAAAGCTAGCAGATGTTTGATGCTTCGTACTGTGTGCTGGGACTGTACATGTACTGTTGCTGAAGTTTGCTGCTGTTCTCACCATTAATTGTGGCTTTTTGATGGCGGTTTCTAGTTGGAGACATAAGCTGCAGTGTATTGTTTTCGTGCGGTCTTTTCTGAGGTTGCTAAAACTAGCTAAGCTAGCGGTCAGCTAACTTGACCTCTCGAGGGGGAGTCTTACTCGGTGTCACGGTGTGTTAGACCATGGATTAAACTTACACCGGAATATCCCTTTAATGTCAGATGTTTCCACACTTCCCTCTCTCACGCAGACAGAATGAGGCTGCTGTGTAACGTGGAAGTCTTCGGCCTGAGTGGATTCATCATCATCGTGACCTTTTCAAACAGGGAAGGTCACGCAGCACATTTCCTCCTCAGGGCGACGCTGAGAACTGGAAATCGAATAGACTCATATCCAGTTTACCCAGGTGCTGCTCCTGAGTTTATATTCCAGGTACTTTACACGGGTATTTCCTCTCCACGACATTTATTTGATTACTTTAGTCACCAGTGACTTTGCAGTTTCAGATTATTTCAGGCTGCTGCATCAGAGCCGAAGCAGCACATTTTTAATTTGGTTTATTTTACGTGCAAACACAAAAGAAATGAAAGATCCTGATAGTCAGAAAATGCAAAAGTCAGCCCCGGTGATCAATCTACCGCTGTTAAAAACAATACATATAAAGATTAAAGTCCATTTTTATTAAAAATAAAGTAAAATCAACATGTATAAAGCAACAGAGGCAACACCTACGACTAAAGTGATTTTTCAACTGATACGATAACCGATAATTACCTGACCATCGTGGCCGATACCGATAAAATAACCAGTTCTTTGGCTGTTGAAATGAGTCAGAACCGGCTCTGAACCAGCACCTGAGCTGCCTCCTAAGTTGGACCTGGAGGTGTGGTGAGACTAAATGATAAGAGGCGTGATTCTGCAGCGCTAGCAGAGCGTGGACAAGTTTGTGACGGGACGTTACAGCCACCAGAACCAAGACAAGAACCGGTAAAATGCTCGTAATGAAGAGAAACCACAGGAAAAGTTTGGGAACCACCGAGTTAAGATGTTGATGTGGAAGATTCACAAAACTACACATTACTATTTTGTGTTTAAAAGACGTCACAACAACTGAAATACGCCGACATTTCCACTAGGCCTGCACGATTAATCGTATTTTCATCGTCATCGCGATGTGAACGTGCGCGATAAACCCATCGCAGAAGCTGGTCTGAAGTGCGATAAGTTTTGTTTACATCCGCCATGCTTTCACACTCAGCGTGCTGACATTTGGCCAATCAGATGCGGCCCTGGACACATGGGCCATGCATGCACACCGTTTAGCCAATCAGATGACGCCCAGCTCTGCTCACGTTCCTGCGTGAAAATTAGTAGCCAGAGTAAACAGGATGTCGGAGGCAGGAGAGCAGAGCGGTGAAAATGCCGACGAAACGCTTGTGGCAAAAAGAAATAGCAGCTCCGCGATTTGGAGATACTTTGGACTTAAGCCAGAAGACAATTTACAGACCCAGGTACTGTGCAGGACCTGCAGAACAGTTGTAGCAACGTCCAGAGGTAACACCACCAACCTCCGTCACCACCTGCTGCACCACCATAAAGAGCTGCACGAGCAATTTAAGGCCAGTCAGTCTCGAGCGCAAACGTCGAGCAGCAGTCAAGTAACGCGACCATCACTGCAGCAACAGTAACATGTGTAAATTAATGTTATAAGTATGTATAAGTTATGTATTTTTTATATTTAATTGTCATCAGCTATTAAGTGTTTAAGAGTACCTCAAAGCAGGGAATCTATTAATGCAGAAAAATCTGAAAGACACAGGAACTGTATGCAAACTTAAATATTTTCTTATTTATCGCAAGTCATATCATCTATCGCACATTTTGCTCATATCGTGCAGGCCTAATTTCCACTGATCTCACTGATTCTGATTATGTAATTGAACGATCAGCCAGTAAAGGCTGTTTGAGTTTGAGATCAGCCACGTGATCCGTTCAGTATTGATTACAGCTGCTTTAAATACAATCCTCGCTGCAGGTCTTATTATAAGTGCACCGTCAGACTCTGGTTCTGAAGGGGTTAATCAGAAATTTCCGGCCTCATAACATTTAAATCCTATGAAAATGTGCTTTCAGGTCGCAGCAGTCAAATCGTTTTCCCTTTTACATACATTTGAGGATGAATGCACTCAGATTCAAAGTGACTCGGTTCCACATTAAGGACTTCGGCAGGACGCAGGAGACACAGTAAAGCGGGAACTGACAATTATGAGCTCTCACATCCTTTAATTATTCATGAATTGGCATATACTGTACCACACAGCATCAGGAAGTCCCCCTCGTCCACTCTGCCCTCATAAATATTCACGACGGACAGTTTGCTTTCTAGTAACCTCGCTAAATCGTGTGTGAATAATTGCATTTCGTTGTTGTCCTTCGTGCTCACACCTTCTTTGCCGCGGGGGGGTTAGTGATGCAAAACGTTGTCATGCACGCTTGAGACTGAGATAAGTGCTTAGTGCCGTCGATCCTGGTAAATCAGAGAATAAACATTAATATCAACCACGTGGAGTCTTTTAAGTAATTTGTCTTCCACAGAGGCTCCCATGCTGCTCAGGATCGCTTCAGTCCGAGTCCTCAGTTCTGAACAGGAAGCTCCGTCACAGGTTGAACATCGGCTGCCTGTAGTAGCTGGGCACCTTCTTCCTCTTCGCCCGCTTCCTGTTCTCCTTGGTGATGGGGATCAGGACCACGCCCACCACGAACACCATCAGCCCGATGGACAGCAGGCCCGGGCCCAGGATGGTGGTGACCTTCTTGCAGTGGCCGGCGAAGTACAGGCCGCTGATGATGATGCCGCACGCCAGGAAGCTGCCCCCCGTGGACATGAGGTGGATGGGGAACCAGAAGACCTCGCTCGTCTTCTCAGGGACCTCCGTGGTCCAGAGGGACTCGCTGCGGGACAGGCTGAACACGGTGCTCTCGGTGCGGCTCGGCGGCGTCAGCTGGTCCCTGGACTCGGAGAGGGTGCACTCTCCCAGGGGGATGTTCTCTGGGCTGCCCGGCATGGCCTCCTGGGTGATTCTGTGGGAGGGAGACATGATCTATAACGTTCGTATACGTCACAAAACGTGCAGATGACTGTGATCAGGAAGCCGCTGTTGAGCAGTTCACAGGCGGGTCATTCCATGAAATCGGTGCCTTTTCAACTTAAAATTTAAATTATATTTAATTGCTATTTTTTCAGTAGCCAGGAATTAAAGACAGTTTAAAATGACAAGAAATTATATTGTGCCATCTCAGCTATGGAATTTCATATTTTATAACTGTTTTAGTCAAGTCCTGTTACTGGAAAGGTAACAGGGTTGACAGTAACAGGGTTGACCATTTCAAGCTAATTTGCCCATTGCTAGCTAAAACAAATGTTAGCTAAAGCACATGCTATGTACTTTGAAAGGAAATTACATGTACATATTGATTATATTATGAGAAATAAATAATTGTTTGGATTTATATGTTAAAAAATGGTAACAGGGTTGACGTTGTATGCTTGTCCCCCCTGGTTCAACCTTGAAAAAACATCAAAAATAGCACATCAGAGATGAGCAAAACTTGCTTGTCACTGAGCTGTTAGCATCCTGGTTCAGAGATGATGCAACCTCCTGTAAATCATGTCAAATCTAGACTGTACCGTTATTTTGATAGGGTTTTTTGGTTAGGGTAACAGGGTTGACATAAAATTAGGGGACACCGATAAATTGGTAAATATTTATTACAATTAATATATATTTTTACCAAAAACACTGTTTCACAATAAGATCATACTTAAAACAATATGTAAATGTGACCATTTTAACATTTTGCCAACATTTTACAAATTAAAAGTCCTGCTGACGTACAACAACAACAGTGAGGGACAGGCCAAAAACCTCACCCTCATCAGCTTAAAAAATCATTTTTATTATTTAAAATAATATTTAATTGATTTTAATTTGATGTTTTATTGAGGAGAGAAGACATGGTAATGTTATATTTTCAAATTACATCTTTGTTTGTTGTTACTGTAATTTTATGACTGATAATTTCTTGGGGACACAAAAGGCACCGATTTCATGGAATGACCCAGGCACAGTTCATTATCTCCCCCCGCCCTCCCCTCCGCCGCCACGCTGATGGAAAGTCAGATGAGGAAAACATTTCTGCAGCTTCATTACAGAACAGCCTGGCAGCGCTCTCCTCTAAACCAACCGACATCCCAAAAACTAAAACATAAAGTGGCTCCATGCAGCTCGTACGACTTAATCCAATTCTCTGGATCCCAAATTGATTTAAAATAAAGATGTAATTTTCACCCACGTGCCTGCTAACGCTTCTAACCGAGCAGCGACAGTCAAGAGTTCAGCTTTGAAAAGGTTGTAAATAATGTCTGTTGAATCAATTTTCGATTCTCGGGGCTTCCGGAGACTCGGATCGCACCAGACGAGCTTATTTATCTCTTGAAACATTTCTGCTGTGAAGCTCCAGGATGAAGGAATATCACCCGACTCTCCTGCAGATAATGAGTGGATTTTTTGGGTGAACTGTTCCTTTAATCTTCCTGCTGCTAGAGGAACAAAAGCATTTCAAAAAATTGGAATTTGTAAATCATTGAAACGTTGAGTTTTGTGAAAAAACACATTTTCTCTCTCAGTACATTTACTCAAGTACTGCTATAATTCGAGTATTTCCATTTTATGCTTCACTCCAGAGGGAATTCTCGTCCCTCTTTACTACATTTATTTGATGAATTGAGTCATTAGTGACTCTGCAGCTCCAAATAATCAATACTTGACATTATTGACAGATAACATATGACCTTATTATTATAAAATGAGCTGCGCAGCCGTATGGAAAGCTCTGACATCACAATCATACACGCATTAATCAATCACATTATGTATAATATTATTAGTTATGTGTATTATTCTTTATTTTCAGACTTTTTCTTTTTAAGTACTTAAAAATATATTTAAAGTTTTAAAAAGCCAATAATAATAATAGAAATATGTATTTTTTCCATAACTGAACAAACCCCCAGAAAGGTGGCAGGGTCCGCCACATGTAAACACAGTAAAACAGAATAAACAGTTGTAAGGTCAGTGTGTTTATTCACTCATGAAGACAAAGAGAGTTTGTTTATTTAGTTTGTTTAAGCAGAAAATAAAATAAAAATAAGTCGATGAAGATTTTAAAACGTCTTCGTCAAAACTACACACTGCACCTTTAATGCTACTTTTACTGAAGTAAATGATCTGAGGACGTCTTCCTCTCCAGATATAAACACGTAGAACAAACACCTACCTTCAAATCACAATCGAGTGTCTTTGTATTCTGTGTTTGTGAAGAATCAACAACAAGTTTAAATCTCTTAATCGTCTGAGAACGTCCAGAAATCTGAAGGAGAAGCCGAGGGGAGACTTCCGCCCACCGTCCGACCAGAGAAACCAGTAGAAAACGCAGTGCTACAGATCCCACAGTGAGCAAACCATCTAACCCACCCTCGTGTGCTATCTCCACCTCCTCCAGACAGATCTGTGACCACCATCTCCTTACCATCATCTACCATCGCAGCCTCTCAGTCCTGATGTGGCGTCCAGGGCGAGGAGCTCGCCTTCCGGTCCCCAGAGGACATCCATAGATCCCCCCCCTCAAAAACAAAACAAAAAAGCACTCAGGCCGAAACCTCCATCAGTCTGTGAAACGATGTGAGAGAAAAGTTTTAGTTTCAGGACTTCTGGACAATAAGAGGAAAGAATAAAAAAAGATCTGTGGCTGGAAGTGTTTCCACACAAAGAGGAGCAGGGCAGGACGGCAGCGAGGAAATGGCTCTGTGTGTTAGAGCCGGATTGATGGAGCGAGCAATCACCCATACAGAGAGTTTCCAATACAGCCTGATATGTCGGTACGGTATTGATCCCAAAGTACCCCGGAGCAATTATCTGCAAGTTGTAGTTTTATCTGCTGAACATGAGATCAATGTGGCATAATTAACCCCCAGAAAAAAAAATAGGGAGGATGTTTGGTGGAATTTAGGATTTATACGAATGAACGAGGAGACGTTTCTGCGATCTGACACTCTGACAGTCAGATATCACGTTTGTGTTTGTGTGTCCTCCTCTGGAAGAGACACAGTGTCAGTATGTGACCATTGATCTGAACCTGAGCCCACTCTTTAACACGATTACACCGTGCAGAGAGGCTCCAGAGGCTCCTGCGTAGTAAACACAGGAGCTTCCTGCCTGATCTCATTACCGCCGTCATCTGTTTTAAAATGCACCATCCTGTGGCGACGTGATGGAAGCCTGTCAGCGCCTGCAACGAGCCGCTCCGGCCAACAGAGGGCAGTGCTGACATGTGTCTTCACGTGTGGGCGACCGACTGGCATCCAGCGTTGCTGTATCATTAACTTTTAGTGAAATATTTCATAGCAGGATAAGCTAATGAATCGCTTAATTCGGTATATTTGTAATTACCTCCGGCTCCGGCTCTCTCTCTGGATGAAAGTCTTTTATTTTGCAGCCACATGTGGGGAATTAATCAGCCGCTCCGTGTAATGTGCTACAGTATCTCGCGATTATGATGCGCCTAATTCTCCTTAATGGTCCGTTTAAAGCCGGTCGTGTCCCGTTCGCTTGATCATCGTCATCTGAGGGACGAGGCGGAGCTGCAGGCCTCCAGTTAACTGTGTGTTGGATCGAGATGTTCGCTTCAAGATTATATTTTCAGTAACATGCAAAAGGAGCAGTTCACCCAAAAAAATGACAATCCAGGGATTATCTTCTCACCTTCATGCTGATGGAGAGTCAGTCGGTTCTGGTGTTTAGCAGAACGCTGCAGCGCCGTTCGGCTGCGAAGCTCCAGAGATGTTTTGTGGGCTGAGAAACTTCACCTGACTGTCCATCAGCACGGAGGGAGGAGGTAACGACAGGTGAACTGTTCCTTTAAGTGTGGCGCGTGTGCATCTAAGGGTATAATAATGTCATTAAGTCATTTCATTTCAAGCAGAAAAGCCAAAGATTTGCACCTCCTGACCTTTTATTTGTGACTTTTGCTGCTGTTCTGTCTTTTATGTGATAATATTTTGAGTATTTTTAGATTTTTGTCAGACAAAACAAACAATTTCACGACATGAGATTCAGCTTAAACTCTATCGGTGTCTGTTTCTTACTTCATTTTTTATTTTGTGACGCCGCTGTGGTTAAGTTTTGAGTTCTGGTCCACGTTTAGACACAAAACCACTTGGTTAGGGTCAAGAAAATATCATGTTTTGGCTTAAAATACCTGCTTTGTTGGCCACAGACATGACTTAGAAAGAGTCCTAACGCCACAAATGAGACTTAAAATGTCCTGAAGTCTCGTCTGAAATATCACATCTTGCTAATCTTGTTAATGTGCCGGAGCATCTAAGGGTGAACTTGAAGTACAATTGTTTGAATAATGTCATTAATTCATTTCATTTCAAGCAGAAAAGCCAAAGATTTGTACCTCCTGACCTTTTATTTGTGACTTTTGCTGCTGTTCTGTCTTTTATGTGATAATATTTTGAGTATTTTTAGATTTCTGTCAGACAAAACAAACAATTTCACGACATGAGATTCGGCTTTGAATATTGTGGCCAATTTCTTGACTTCATTGGTGCTATTTCTGATGACTGCATTTTCTGTGGTTAAGTTTTGAGTTCTGGTCCATGTTTAGACACAAAACCACCTGGTTAGGGTCAAGAAAATATCATGTTTTGGCTTAAAATACCTGCTTTGTTGGCCACAGACATCACAACATCTCGTTAGAAACAGAGTCCTAACGCCACAAATGAGACTTAAAATGTCCTGAAGTCTCGTCTGAAATATCACATCTTGCTCGCACAAATACGGTTGTTAATGTGCCGGAGTCTCATCAAAAATATCCAATTTTGTCGCCACAGATTCGCCTGTAAAATGACCTGATATCTACTGAAAAGTCTCCAGTGAAGCTTGAAGATTCTCATTATCTCAAGAATTAATGTCGAAGAACGTCTGTTTAAATAAAATATACAAACGATGTGACGGACCAATTAAAACGTAGTTGGTTTTCCTGAGTGATGTCATCGGAGAGGGAGCTGTCACATCACAGGTGGATTACTGGACTTGTTGGTGTTTAAAAGTCAAAGTGGGGCCGGTGTCTTGGTAAACCGACACACAGGTATCAGTCTAATCCTGCTTGATAATACAAACACAGGGGGCTGCGGGGATTAGCGCTAATAAGCCTCGTCTTGAGTCAGCACGCTGAGTTTGTTGGTCTGCCAGAGGGGTTTTTTAGGACTCGGGATTCAAATGAACTGTGGACTTTGAGGTGCAGCAGCGCTCACGCCCTCCGGTTAAAGCCACCAGAACTAAGATGCTCTAACAACTCCAACCCTGGCGGTTTTTTTTTTTCCAAGGCTGTGGATTAAACAGAAATACTTTTTGGCCAAATGAAGCCTCGCACAGAGCCTCGTTAACTCCCGAGCAAATATCAATAAGAAGCCGTCTGCGGATGCTCGCCCGTCTGCAGACGAATCACATTTCCTGCAACACACCGTTGATTTATTAACACGTGGAGCCCTTTTCTGTACAAGTGACCTTGGGAAACTAATTAATCTGCTTTGCATATTTACAGCTTTTTGTTGAGTAATCCCAGAGGGGGAAAGGCGTCCAAACAACTGTAGCATAAAGGCTCCTTCAGCCGTGGAAATGCAGAGAGATCTGTAATATTCAGTCTCTCTTTCAGCCACCGAACAACCTCTAACAGGACGAACAGCTCACAGTTTCACTGCTCCTTCATTTAGTTTGAACTTCGGAGGTGTTTCAACTTTATATTAAAGGGATATTCCGGTGTAAGTTTAATCCATGGTCTAACACACCTTGACACCGAGTAAGACTCCCCCTCGAGAGGTCAAGTTAGCTGACTGCTAGCTTAGCTAGTTTTAGCAACCTCAGAAAAGACCGCACGATAACAATACACTGCAGCTTATGTCTCCAACTAGAAACCGCCATCAAAAAGCCACAATTAATGGTGAGAACAGCAGCAAACTTCAGCAACAGTACATGTACAGTCCCAGCACACAGTACGAAGCATCAAACATCTGCTAGCTTTGCTGGATTTGTATTAAAAACACAGCACAACTCACCCTCTCCTCCAGCAGCCTGCCTGTGTGGGGAAGCCCTGACGAGTCGATTACCGAGTGCAGTAGATTTCTGCAGCTCAAGGATGAAAATGTCTGATTATTACTCCATGGAACGCTCAGTTCTTATTATCGAGAGCTGACAGGGAAAATAACGGAAGTAATGGAGTAATAATCATTCTTTTCTGAGGTTGCTAAAACTAGCTAAGCTAGCGGTCAGCTAACTTGACCTCTCAAGGTGTGTTAGACCATGGATTAAACTTACACCGGAATATCCCTTTAACTTGCAAACACCTACTTTTCTTCACATTTGCTATCCTTGATGATCTCTTTCATAGCAAGGCAGCGATCAGACCAACAGCAGCCACGTTTCCATAAAATGTCAAGTGAATTTTAGGCAAACTTTTGAGAATTTGCAAAAATGCATAAACTGTTTTGAGGGAATTAACGAGGCTACGTAAAGGTAGTTTGGTCAGAGGATGACGTGGTGAAGGCTACGAGACTGAAGGTAAAAATGTAGAGAGGTTTTCAGGAATAACCTTCGACAGGGCGAGTTGGAATTGTTCTTGCATGTCAGCTAGCATCGGCCGTGTTTCACGCTGTCTGGAGACGAACGCGAGAACATTTTGCACATCGACTCTGATTCGCAAAAGACAAATTACAAACTCTACAGCGTGCAAACTTTTTTGCAAATTAGAGGAAGCTTTTGTCGAATTTTCTGATGCGATATTCTTCAAAATGCTTCGTGGAAACGCGGCTAGTTTCTCCTCTAATCCTTCTAATGTCACTGAGAAAAGAGGCGACATCACGGTGTTAAATTCAATCTGAGATTTGCCAAAAATAAATAACAATTTCTCTTCCTCTTTGTTTTTCGCATCATGTCTGATTTGACCTTCCTCTCTTTGTATCTGTACGACTTTGAAGGGAATTAAAGTCGGTTGAACAGGTGTAACAACACACAATCAACCCTTAAGTGATGTTAATATCTTGTTAGCAGCTGTGGTTCAACCATGACGAGAGTCCTGACAAACGCTGCAGAGATAAACGAGCTTCCTCATCTCACACAGCACAAAGAGGGCAGAGAGGTCGTTACTGTGTCAGACAGTAAAGATCTCCTGCTCTGTTCAAACGTAGAATTTGGCATCTTTCAGGATTAATAAGCCGGACGGGGTAGGAAGTCTGAAGAGTGAGGAAGGACGTCGACGAACATGATACGAGTAAAACCTCCCAAGATCCCACACTTCTTCTTCATGACGTCATCGACTGTGTCTTTTGTTTTCACTGTTTTGACCGCAGCAGAGATGACACACTGCGCATTTAAATGAGCGCTGCCCCGATTTAAATGTGCCTATAGAGTAATAACAACCCTAATCATGTCGTCAGCACATCGTATCAGAGACAGACCGTGTGGATTTGAACGTATCTGCTCGTGGATTTGCCTGAGCGAGTGAGTTTTGGGTTATTTTCAGGCAGGAAAGCGGAGGCCTGCTTTCACCGCATGCACCTCCTCGCTCTGATGATCACAACATCCATCTGTGCTAATATACATGGCACCGTCTGGTTCATTCACCACACTGGAATGAAAATGGAGCTCGTGATAATACGTGCCGTCAGCAGTTAGAGGACAGGTATCTGCGAGGATGCTGATGCCCCCCGATGACGTCAATGGCCTCCGCTGTACCGCCCCTGCTGTGGCATGTCGGAGACGCAGAGCGCTAATAGATGCTGTGGGAAGGGAAAAGACATAGATCAGTATAAACAGATCAATAGCCGAGCCACATCTCGTTTCTGACAGTTTTCACAGGCTGATAATTGGGACGAGGAACAAAGTGTTGCCTCGCTCCTGTTGATCTCACGGTTCACGGTCTCTTCAAGGTGGGGGAGGGTGCTGACGGACTGAAACTGACCAGTGAGGTGAGATACGAAACCAGACATTCCTCCAGAGGTGCTGCTGTTTGTCACTCAGTCTTAAAATTTAAAGACAAAAGGAATCATGGATTTGGAGAATATTTGTGTTGTGACACGAGCTAAACTGTGCACTATGGTTGGAATAAATCTGGTCGGCCATTAGAGTGAAAACGATTCCTGAGCCTAACTTCTTCTCTTCTCTGCTGCATCTTCTCTGACATGTAGACGCTCTAAATAAATAATGACCTGCAGCTTCTAGCATGTCAACAAACGTGATGTTCACAGATAAACAGTCTGGTTCGCCGGCCGGCTGCCCTGGAAGTAGATCCCTCTGCAGTGAGCAACGATAGTCGTGTCCGTGGATACTTCAGGTGACGATGGAAATCTAAGGATGTCAGGATACGTATGTTTTAACAGTCGTGTTTCTCAAGAAGACTTTTTTGGCCCAGTCACTTCCTGGAGTCGTCTGAGAGAAGGTTTCCAGACGACCTGTTTCAGGGAAGTTACCGCCACGCCTGCGACAGTCGAGCACATCACCTGCTGTGAATAATGTTCCCTCTGCAAAAGAGCCGGGCTAGCTGTGTCCTTCTGTTTATTGTCTTTGTGCTAAGCTAAGCTAACATAACCAACTGATGTCAGAACTTCTTGTGTAACTATCAGGAATAAAGCAAATATGTTTCTCTCCCCAAATCTTGAACGTTTTCCTTAAAGTGACCTTAAAGGCCCCCACACACCGGGTCCGACGTCTTCCTTATCCGACCACTCCGTCGGAAGTCACATTGAAACACACCGCCCCGGCTACACAGCAGCGTATACGTTCTGCTCCTGTGCGAGATGCAATAAGTCTCCTAAACATCAGGTGGCGCTAGTCTCGTGCCAGTCACCCAAAACATGAAAACAGGAAATGACAGAACGGAGTGCGGACCGTAGCTTATCAGAACAAAGCACACACAGTGTTAGCTCAGCATTACTTGCGTGATGTCGTATTACGGTGGTCTCTCTTCCACCAGGGCAGCCAGCTGCTCCTCAAAGTCCTCGGTCCACACAGCCATGGCTTCCAAACATACGCTGGTTTATCCCCAAAATAACGAACGGTGAAGTGTTGTTTGTAACTCTGTGCCGTCTCTGTTTATGTGGTTTGTTTACCATCGTCACTTCCGCCGCCCCTCCCACACGCCGCGCTGATTCGCTGGCACACCGCCAATCAGAATGGTCGCTGAACAGCTAGCTAACAACCAATCAGAGTATCCGACGGCGTCCAACCTCAGACGGCCGACTGAGCATGTTCAGTCGGATCAGACGCCGTCCTCGTGCTTCCGCGCGGCTCCGACACAACTGAACACACCGAACAGAGCAGCTCCCGAACTCGTCCGACTCTCTCCTAATGCTTCAGACGTCCGACGTCGGACCCGGTGTGTGGGGGCCCTAAAGTTCCTAAAAGCGGTACGACACCAGCACCTGCTCTTGTAAAGATCTTTGCAGGACCAGGACCAGGACCGCGGATCGCGATGAGGTAACGTATTTATATGTGATTGGACCCGAGCGCAGGTAATTTATAATCATCAGAGGAATCAGCAGACTGTTTCCTCGTAGTGATGTCATTACATGAGTTTTAAGAAAACTAAATCTAGAAAAGGTGCAGCTTCACCAACTCTCACAATCAAATATCAACAAAGTGCTTCAATACTTTCTTCCGTATTTGACCCACTAGATTCTGGTAAAACTGTGAAAAAGAAGCTTCAGAGAACATCTTGAAAAAAAAAACAGATTTGAGGAATAACAGCCTCTTAAAAGGTAAAAGTGGGGAACGTGGCCTGGAGGCGTCTGCAGGAACACGGCGCTTCAGGTGAGAAATCAACCAGAAGACTGAGGCGTCTGTCTTCGTACGACTTGCGAGTGTCAGCGGGCGAAACCACGCCGGCCGGAAGACGACGCTCAAAGGGCGATTTTCACACTCGAACTGATTAATTCGATGATTTCTCCAAAACGTTATCTCACAATGAGTCTGCGGTGAGTCACGTATTTGAAACAGAAAGAGGCGCTGAGAGGAAAAACACATGTAGTTTCATCTGCTGAGTGGGAACCAAACACCTTTCTGTTGTTTTTTATTGTTTTATGATGTTGGCCGGATTGATTTCTACACACACACACACACATTTGGACCATCTGCAGCTCAGCGGATGATAAAATACTCTAAAAATAACACGTCTCTGTTCGGGCTTTCACTGCTGAACTCATCCAGCTTTCATCAAAGAGCATCACAAGTGTTTTTTGTACGGAAGAACAGCAGCGAGCTTCTTGTTATGTGCACTCACCACGGATTCCTGTGCAGAAGTGTATAAAAGCCGTGTGCACTTAAGGTTGAATTTCTTTAATAAGGGGCCGCGTGAAAGAGTTTCTCCGGTGCTTCTGCTAATATATACAGCCTGAACGATGTGTGAAGAGGTCATGAGTGGGGGGATAAATTATGTTGTCGCTCCGTGAGAGAGTTTAAAACACACACATGCTGTAAGATAGAAGACTCCCACTTGGCGCACAGGTGTGAGTAGTATCTGCATTAAGGTAACACTCAGGACGAAGTGTGTTTTGCCTCTTGTCATTGACTTTTTCTCCATTTTTCTCTCGACCTGTAGTTCACAAACTGTCAGAAAACAGGAGTTAACATTAATTGAACGCCGTCCCTAAAGTAATAAGCAGAGATAACGCAAACCAGGAGCCGTAAAGAGGATGAAAAAAGTTGTTTTCTCCTTTCTTTCAGTGCTGACGACAGGAGATAAAGGGGACAGACGAAGCAGGAATTATCTCTACAGCGCTGTGACAAAGGGTTCGGGGTTAGACGACATGATTCCTCGCCGCAATCGCCAGGAGAACATTTCTGCAGAGCCACCGATAAGTTCGAACCGAACGTTTCTTCAGGCCGAACATCCTTTTTCCTTTCTCTTGTCACAGCGCTGTGTTTACGCCCTGAACCACTCGGTTAGGCGAAAGGGAACAACGTCAAGGTTTGGCCACGATCACAGCTGGGGATGGTCAGACTTCCCGTGAAAAAACAACCCAGATGTCCTTAAAAATATCCACCGGTGTGACTCAAACTGTAGTCGACCGTTTGCCTCCACCATCTCCTCCGTCTCCTCCGTCGGCTGATGGGATACGACACGTTTGGTATAAATGTCAAACCTGGACGGCACTGTGAGGCCGAGCAACAGCAGCAGTGCACTTTATTCTCTTCTCTCGCCTCTAAACGCTCCAATCAATCAATGTACTTACTTAATTAACTTCAGGGGGAAAAAAAAAACCCCCTGAAATAATAACCGTTAAATCAGCCGAGGTGATGTGCGCTCGACTGCCTCTGCAAAACTAAACAAACAAACTCTCTTAGTTTTCATGACTGAATAAACAAGCTGACCGTAAAAGGACGACACAGATTCATACTGTTACACTTTGTTTATATGTGGCGGACCCTGCCACCTTTCTAGCTTCAGTCTTCTGACCTGACATCAGGGCCTCTTTAATACTGTACAGTTTGTATGTTTTTACTGTGAATGTGACTTCATGCAAACACAGAACGAACATGAGCATGAATTATTTATCCTACGTCAAACAGAATCGTAATAAAAGACATGACATTATAACTGTTTACTTGCATGTTTTAAAGACACACTGTGGAATTATTTCTCCCATCTGGTGGTTAAATGTTATTCTGCATCCAAACGAATACTGCTCTCTAGCGCCTCGCGTTTTCAAACGTGCGTTGCAGCCTGTTGGAACTACGGCAGGCGGGATGTGTCAAGATTCAAGAAGCTGTGACAACAACGTGTCTTCAAACAGCACTTCATCAAGTTTAGTTTCGGGTGATGAGGTACGTTATTTCAAACAGACTTCAAACTGCAGCTGACGAGCGCGTCTGGCTAAGCTCCTTCTCCGTTCCACAGTCACGCTGGCTCTGAGTGAAAACGCCTTTAGCCTTATCTGTACCACGTAGAGCTTTTTGTCCCTCTCACCAGCTCATCGTTTTTTATAGAGCGGAAGGACATGGAAGCCTCCGTATGAAAAACTTCCCATAAGGAATGAATGGGACGGGGTCAAAAAAGTCGCAAAATCATCGACGTTTTTCAAACATCTCCTGCTCTGGCAGACTTTGACCTAGAGACACCATTCAAACTTTAAAATGTAGACACAAGTCTTATCTATTTGAGTTGTATTTGAACTTTCTTTCTACGATGTTTAGTTTTTGAACGGTGACCCTTAATTGATCGTGAGTGATTTCGAAAAAATTCAGGATTTTCAATGAGTGTGTATTGCGAAATGTTCGCGCAGCACCAACTGGCAGAGTGGGGGAGCCTGAAAAAAACTCTCCGAAAATGTTTCTTTAGATGACGATCCTAGCCACAGATTTCACACTACAATAGTGATATTTTCCAAGAACGTAGCCACACTTGTCTTCTGTCTGGCAACGTGTCCACTTTATCGGGAGGATGTACGGTTTTTGAATTATCTGCGTCTAACCGACACAAACTCCAGCAACTGCCCCATAAGCCCCAATGTTAAACGGGAAGAGGATTTTGGGAGAAAAGCAGAAACTGCCCTGCTTCTCTTCACGCCCAACTTCCTGCTTCACGTCACAATGTGTGATTCTTCCCTCAGGAGGAGAAGTGAGATTGTTGGCAGAGATCATTTTACACCAATGAGGACTTATTTATGAATGAAGACGCTGATTTGAGGTCATAAATTACTTAAAACACGACACAGTGGACCTTTAACTTTAAAAACAGCTGCAGTCAATAGATTTCTTTTAGCAAAAGCTCACATCACTATTGTTGCCCGTAGTGACAAACCCGATGAACTGATGAACAAAGTAGAAACTGAATCATCTTAAAACCCAGATATTTTCTCTCAGGAGCTGGTGGAGACCAAACACAGAGCAAAAAGATGAAGAATATCTGACGTGTCGTCATCAGATGGACACAAACACGACTCCACATCGGTTTTAATGCTCTTCTGCCTTGAAACGTCATCATTTACATCTTAAAAGATGTAAACACATCAGTGTTGTGGTCGTAACTTGTCTCCGCTGCCCCCAAGTGGCCAAAAATCTGTAACTGCGAGCTTATCTGATCCTGTATCAGTTGTTAAATGATGTGTTTCTTTTGTCTCATTTCTAACAACCTGCCCTATAAATAAATAAGCAAAAGGTCAACAAGGCTTCGCTTGTTTTTCCCAGGAGGCATCATTATATCTGTGAAAACATGTATTTTCCAATTAAAATCCGTTTTTTTTTTTAAAGAGCAGGAAATGATGTGTTTTACATTTCAATGAATGTTTTAGTTTAGACTGAGGTAGAGGATGGTTACAGGGATCTGGGGACAGCTGCTGTTTGATGGCAAGACTAAGTGAAGATGAAGGAAAACAAGCACCGCCCACATCAAGTCAAACGCCATCAGGAGAAAATCCAAGGACGACTCTGTCGCTGGTTATTGATTAAGCGCTGACCTCTGTGGGCTTTCAGGAGATGACGAGGAATCCACCGATCGCCGCCTTAAAGAAGATTTTTTACGCTATTTATAGACGCTACCTGGATGTTGTGTATCAGAAATGAAAGAGAATCGCGGCTGACAGGTGAAGCTGCGCTATGAACATCATATTTTCGAGGTGTCATCTAAGATCACGTCAGTTTTTTAAGGGTGTGAAAGAACCATTTTCTTCAAGCAAAGGAGGGGATAATGTTATTTTGAGTTTTTCTGCGGGTGACGACCATCGCACATCAGAGAAACTCTGGTATCTTCCACCAGATTTGAAGATTACAAAAGAGACATAAAATAAAAACCTCAGGAACGCTCAGAAACCCTTCCAGTGTGCCGTCTTTCCTCCGTGTGATCCTTTTAGAAGCAATAAAACTCTAATGATGTCAGCCCCGAGAAGGAGTCGGCAGCTTTTTGCAGGGTCGAGGTTACAAACCAAGTAAAGCAATATACAGCAAGTTATGACTCCGCTTCACAAGAGAGACTCTGACATCTAATTTCAGATATCGAGAGGGCCTGGCTTCCTGAACCATGGGAAATAAGTGCAATCTAGCCGGGGTCAAAGGGATGAAGGCAGTGCGGCCCGTTTGTATACACACAGCTGAGATCTCACAATCGGCGCTTTCGTAATGCCGAGGTTTTCAAGTCCGCGTCGGTCCGTCTTTGCCGAGATCACAGGTCAAGGCTTAGACATGTCTCACCTTTTGATGGAGAAGCCCTCCGGTCGATTTAATTTCTCAGCTGTGGCTGGAGTTCCTTTTGAAATGCTAATTCCCCCCAGAGCAGCAGGGACCAATCAATGGTATCGATCGCCATCAGGAGTAAGGAGGAGAGCCTGCGGTCATATGGATGAGTATTTTACATCCCCCTTTTTTTCTTCTTCTCCTCGCAGAGCTCCATATTTTGTGCGCATGCAGAGCACCGGGGCTAATGTTCGGTGACACTTTGATGGTCGAGGCCGTACAGATGTTCGGGCCTAATCAAGATAAATGTGGAGTCTTTTGTTGCCGGCTGTAAAGTCGATAAGGTGGTCCGACTGAGCTACCCGGAGAAACTCCCCGCGGAGCGCAGACGCCTCGCAGACTTTAGATTACTCAGAGGAAACAGTTCAGGACTCTCGCAACAAGCAGCAATTTGCAAGTTTCCTTCGGCTGTAGTCTGATTCTGCAGCTTCAGCTGAAGGCGACTTCTGCAGGGAGTTTAGGACGAGAAGCAACAACAGCGATGTATTCTCACAAATATTCTCCAAATCCATGATTCCATTTGTCTTTTTGAATTCTAAGGTCATGATTTGATAACATTTTCATATTTTTTTTCCAGCTATACGACTGCAACCTCCAGATCTGGAGTCGCAGAGTCAGTTTTCAAAATAAAACACTGTGTGCCGACTTATTATCTGAAGCACAACAAAGTCAGAAATATTAACGACAAACACACTTAAAATGGACAATTAACGACTCTGTTTAATGGCATAGCTTTAACTACAGTAGAAGCGCCAAAAACAAGGAGAAAGGATGAAATAAACACAATCTGTACAAGTCAAAAGTCATCGTTCGTTCAGTGAATGTGTGTGATCTTTAGTTTGTTGGTTATTGGCGTGGTCTCCACGTTTGAATCATCGTCTTTGTGTTGAGTCATGTTCCTGTGTGATACTCAAGGATGAAAATGTCTGATTATTACTCCATTACTTCCCTTATTTTCCCTGTCAGCTCTCGATAATAAGAACTGAGCATTCCATGGAGTAATAATCAGACATTTTCACCCTTGAGCTGCAGAAATCTACTGCACTCGGTAATCGACTCGTCAGGGCTTCCCCACACAGGCAGGCTGCTGGAGGAGAGGGTGAGTTGTGCTGTGTTTTTAATACAAATCCAGCAAAGCTAGCAGATGTTTGATGCTTCGTACTGTGTGCTGGGACTGTACATGTACTGTTGCTGAAGTTTGGTGCTGTTCTCACCATTAATTGTGGCTTTTTGATGGCGGTTTCTAGTTGGAGACATAAGCTGCAGTGTATTGTTATCGTGTGGTCTTTTCTGAGGTTGCTAAAACTAGCTAAGCTAGCGGTCAGCTAACTTGACCTCTCGAGGGGGAGTCTTACTCTGTGTCAAGGTGTGTTAGACCATGGATTAAACTTACACAAAAACAAGGAGAAAGGATGAAATAACATCTTCGTTCAGTGAATGTGTGTGATCTTTAGTCTGTCGGTTATTGTGAAGATTTATCCAGGTTTCGTTGGCGTAGTCTCCACGTTTGAATCATCGTCTTTGTGTTGTCTCATGTTCCTGTTTGATACTTTAAATTAGCTTTGAAGTCTGGTGGACTTTCCTGGATGTGATGACGCATTTCTTCTCTTTGCTCCCTCCAAAGTTTTCTCTGGTGGAGTCTCACAACCCTTGGAGGGATGAAGATGCTCTGCAGTCTGGTGGTACTTCTGTTGACCTCTGTAGCCTTCAACTTCAACCTCATTCAAAATGTTCAGTATGTAAATATGTTCCTTAAATAAATACTAAGTCCTGGTTTAGTTTTTAAAGCGTCTCATCACCAGAGATGGACACAAAAACAGGAACATTCCCACCAGACAAACTGTCTTTATAACCTGTTTCCTTCGTGTGTGCGCTCTCAGTGTTGCTGTTTATCGTCTCACATGTCGGAGATTCACATTCGGTGCGACGGCGGGGGACCGGCTCTCACAAACAATCAGCGTGACGCGCTGCTCCGGCCTCTTACGCCTTCATTTGATTAATTTGCGGCTCGGCGTGGAGACGGCTCGTCGTTAGATGAAGTCAGACCACCTGTTCAACTCGCTCCATTAACGTGTCAGTCTGAGGAAGGTATGAATCGCTCTTTATGCCGTTTGGCTGATTTGGTTGTTATTTCTCCGTCGCCTGTTATGCAGAGAAGCGTTCAGACTCACAAACACGGCTGACTGTAAATCTGTGTTACCTCTTTTCATCCTCCTCCACCAACAATGAACCATAAATGCCCCCATTATTTCTCACACTGGGTTGACTGTCAGTTTCTACACATTAATGCCTACATGGACTCATTTAACATATTTATGTGAGAAGAGTTTTGCATTAAACGTCAGTCGAGGAAGATCTCGAATGTTCATACTTGGCTTTAGATATAGAAGTTTATGGCAAGAACAAAACAACTTTTTACATTTTTATTAAACATTCAGACTGAAATCTTGTAAGTGTGAGTGAAATGTTCTGAGTAGTTTGGTCTTTTTTTCCTTCTACAACTTAACCACTTAATTGTTTTATGACAATTACATTTCGTATATTTTTGATATACGGTGCAAAGTAATGCGATATTATTTTAAAGTAATTCCAGGAGAAAATTTTAAAATCCTGCATTGTATGTTTCTGCAAACTAAATCTGTAGTCTGCTGATGGTCTGGTTGGGTTTAAACACAAAAACTTCTTGGTTAGGGTTAGAAAAAGATCATGTTTTGGCTTAAAATACTCGGTTCTGTCGCCACAAACGGGGCTCGAAATGTCCCGACGTCTCATCAAAAACATGCCGTTTCGCTGTCACAAACGAGACTGAAAATGTCCTGATCTTTCATCTGAAATATCCAGTTTTGTTGCCACAAACACAGCTGTTAATGTCCCAACATCTCATCCCAAATATCCAATTTTGTTCCCACAAATACGGCTGTAAAATGTCCTGATGTCTTCTTAAAAGTATCCGGTGGTTTCATGCTTACAAACGTTTAAAGACGGTCTCAATCAGCGGTTCTGGCTCGGCAGATGTACATCCTACGTACATCCTCTCCACCTCCTGACATCACAACAACATACTGTAAACATTATATTATATATGAGTACAACCTTGAACGTACGTGTGATTCACAGATCATAAAATGACGACATTTATTCTGTCAAGCTGTGTGGTTTCCGCTGTGGTTCTTTGTGGACGACGGACGTCTGACTTCCTCTTTGCCGTTTGAGCTTTAAAGATTTCATCCTCCGACAAGCGAGCGGAGGAACAGCCGACTCCCTCGGATTCACGTCGATACGATTGAGTTTTTCCCCTCCTTTCGTTCTCATCTGCCTATCCAGACGGCCATTGATTTCTTTTACTTGCTTCATTTCAAAAGAGGAGCCGGGGTATAATTACAGCAGCCCCTCACTGTCAGAACATTTTTCTTTCCTCCAGAAACGCTCGCTTGTCTGAAAATCTCCCTCGTGCAAAAAAAGTTAAACACTCAAACTGTACATCTGATTGTGCTCGCCGCCTCCTTTCTGCACGCCGGTGTTCTGTAATCGACTCGAACATTGTGAGTATCAACACGTTCTTGGCAGCTTTATTTTTCTTACACTCATAGTTCATTATAAAGCGCATGTTTGCTGAAAGACTCACCGCTCTGAATTATTCATGAGTGTACTCTTTTTCTCCCCCCGAATCTGTTTTTTGTTTGCTCCGAACTGTCACGCCGCATTTAATTATTCGGCAGCCTCTCCACGCTCGCAGAGGAAAAACACAAAGAGGTTTGACCTTAACGGGGCAATCTCTCTGCCACTTTGGATCAAAACATTTATGAGCTGCTTTACTTTTTCTTCAGCCAATTCCTTCGCAGGACACTCGAAATGCCAGATGAATCGAGGCTGCTCGTTCTCTCTCTCTCTCTGCAGTGCACACCCGTTAAGGTCAACAGTCTTTTTCATCAGGTTCAGCGAGAGCCGGCACATAAATCCACCGAGAGACACGCGTTTAAGAATTTCTTGATGTTGTTTTTTTTTTTCTGCACTCACGTACACTCAAATCAATACATGTGACTGTGAAGGATTCTCCCGAAGCCCAGAAACCAGAGAGTGAAGACTCACACTGGTGATATCATCAGGTACAGAGAGCCTGAAGCTGGACGGCAGACGGTGGAGATAGTGCAGCTGAGCGACGGAGCGTCCATCGTTATTCACCGGTGATATAAGAGGCGACTGACAACGACCCTGAAGAATGAAGCTGTAACAACGAGTGAACAAAGTTTTCTCAAGGTGGGAAGATGAACCGGTGGTGCAATCTCTTGCAGTAATGGCATCAATGTTGGGATCTTTTCTATAGTTAAAGCAACTGCAAGGACCTTTTGTTGTGTTGATTCTGGTGCCCCCTGTGGACAGAAGTGGTATGAGTCTTGAACTGCTAACTCCATGCAATTGTTTGGAAGCGAGTGAAAGACGGATGCATGATTAATCATCAGCACTTTGACTTAAAAACTAGTTTTTATTTTCATTATCTGACCCAGTTACACTAACCTGACTCTCGCCAGATGCATTTCGTTCCGCCTAGCTCCACTCACATCCATCTGGGATCGCTCCCGTTGGGAGGGATTTCGGCACCAGATTTTCAGGTCGAGCCAATCAGGACCGTCGGGCGGGACTTTCATAGATGTGACGTAGCGGAGAAGCGACTGTTTTGATTCAGACAACAATGGCGGCTCGCATCGAGGAAGCAAGCGTCAACATTGATGCTGTTATTTCATCCGTGTTCGTCCAATCTACCCAATATTTTTTCGTTAAAAGAACGTCGCTCTCATCGACGTCACAGGTTGGTTTCGATGTGAGTGGTTGAAGTAGCACGTCAATAAAGATGACAGACAAGAGGTTTATCCAATCGTATGCAAGGATTTTTGATAAGGCCCAGCCTTCTGAAACACATCTCCAATGGAGCGATCCCAGATGGATGAGTGGAGCGAGGCGGAACCGAAATTCATCTGGCGAGAGTCAGGTTACCAGTTACAGGCAGAATGAGAATGACAGCAATGACGGTCTTGTTTGCTTCGGAAGGTCATAGAGAGGCATTGAGACTGTTTCATAATCAGTAAAACATAACGAGTTTCATAATCATTTGGACAAAAAACAGTTGACACAGTTAGTGCCAGTTATACAATGACAATCAGGGGGGTTTAACTTTTACTCCAGGGCAAATGTTTCTTCCATTAATCTGTTGACACCTGATGCAATATAATTCAGAGTCTCTAAAGGGATGAAAATCAAATCAATACATGTGACTGTGAAGGATTCTCCCGAAGCCCAGAAACCAGAGAGTGAAGACTCACACTGGTGATATCATCAGGTGTAGAGAGCCTGAAGCTGGACCGCAGACAGGGAAGGGCGTCCATCGTTATTCTCCGGTGATATAAGAGGCGACTGACAACGACCCTGAAGAATGAAGCTGTAACAACGAGTGAACAAAGTTTTCTCAAGGTGGGAAGATGAACCGGTGCTGCAATCTCTTGCAGTAACGGCATCAGTGTTGGATCTTTTTATAGTTAAAGCAGCTGCAAGGACCTTGAGGAGTCTTGAACTGCTAACCCCATGCATTTGTTTGGAAGCGAGTGAAAGACGGATGCATTGATTAATCATCAGCAACTAGTTTTTATTTTCATTATCTGACCCAGTTACACAACCTGACTCTCTCCAGATGCATTTCGTTCCGCCGAGCTCCACTCACATCCATCTGGGATCGCTCCGTTGGGAGGGATTTCGGCACCAGATTTTCAGGTCGAGCCAATCAGGACCGCCGGGCGGGAGTTTCATAGATGTGACGTAGCGGAGAAGCGACTGTTTTGATTCAGACAACAATGGCGGCTCGCATCGAGGAAGCAAGCGTCAACATTGATGCTGTTATTTCATCCGTGTCGTCCAATCTACCCAATATTTTTTCGTTAAAAGAACGTCGCTCTCATCGACGTCACAGGTTGGTTTCGATGTGAGTGGTTGAAGTAGCACGTCAATAAAGATGACAGACAAGTGGTTTATCCAATCATATGCAAGGATTTTTGATAAGGCCCAGCCTTCTGAAACACATCTCCAATGGAGCGATCCCAGATGGATGAGTGGAGCGAGGCGGAACCAAATTCATCTGGCGAGAGTCAGGTTACCAGTTACAGGCAGAATGAGAATGACAGCAATGACGGTCTTGTTTGCTTCGGAAGGTCATAGAGAGGCATTGAGACGGTTTCATAATCAGTTAAACATCTCTAAAGAGTCTCTTTAGAGTCTCTAAAGGTATGAAAATCTATCAAACTAGCTAAATAGTTACTAACGTAACCTAGCCATTGCTGCAGGTAAGCGAGCGTAGACATCGGAGTTACGTTCAGCTGGTTAAGAAATGGCGTGGTCCAGTTTAGGGGCGTCTGAAACTGTATTAGAAGATTCTTGCAGGCATGAATGTGGGAAATACAGACTGTGATATTTAAGAATACAGGTAAGAAGGATGTATAAATGTTTAGACACCCTCGACTTCTGTTTTTACCCCTTTGGTGGGGTCCAAGTCTTAATGAAACCATCTCTTAGAGACAAAATTAAATATTTCTTGGATTAAAAAAGTAAAATTTACACCCCTTGCTTCTTGTTTAGCCAAAAGTCTTGTGCCTCAACGAAAAAACTGTCAATAAAGTCACCGCAGTTAGTTGATAACAGGCTACTTCTTCCAGGTTCTTCAGGTATCTTGTGCAGCGCCGGGTGAAATTAGCAACTCTCTGATTTGGCAAATCACAGGAGGGAAGCCGGTTTTAATTAGGTTAGCAGTTAGCCTGGTTTTTTTTTTTTCTCCACATCTCGGGAATCAAATGTGGCACGTTTCATTTAGCAAATCGTGAAGTTCAGTTCCTCTCCAAGATGATTAGGATTTTTTTTCGAGTCTAGTCATATTCTCACATACGAGCTTCACAAAATCTCCACTGAGGCTGTTTGCATGTCAATTAACTTGATACGGCTTCAATTCCAGGGATGAGAAACCTCAGTTTTACAACCTTTACAACCTCTGATGCTCCATTAAAAAAGAGAAGTTGCACAAAAAGTCTGAAATAAAAGAAACATTCATTGTAATTTAATGTAATTTTGCTGGATGACGTCAAAGCGACAGTTCGTGTTTGGACTCAGTGCTGCTGCTGGTCTGAGAGCAGCCGTGCTGCAGTGAAGCGTCATCACGTCTCGTCAAGTTAGAGGCCGTTCACACACACACACACACACACACACACACACACACACACACACACACACACACACACACACACACACACACACAGGCTGCTATTTATTGTGAATGGGAGAGATTTTGAAAAAGGCAGCGAGTGAGAGCCGATCACGCTTGTGTTTTTGTTTTTTTAATGAAACAGAAAGAGAAGCTCAGAGTTGTTTACTATTCAGCTCCACCGGCGGGTTCTGGACCGCTTCCAGCGCAGATACAGAACCGCAGCGCCGATCCGTCCTGCCAAGTCAGGCGCCAGCAAAAACACAGCAAAACAGCTACTTTACTCTTTACTGAGGGAAACAAACTGCACCAGGAGAAATGAACTATCAGGACACAGCTGATGCTACCTCACAGGAGAGAGAAGAAACATTCTTATACATTCATGAGCTCAGATTTAAAGCAGGAAGGTTGGAACCTGTAGCGTTTCTCTCTACGTCTGAACTTTCTCCTCCTCACATTCAAATCAAAACATACTCGTTACTTTAGTTTGGTGCATTTGAGGGGAATTATGGATTATTTTTATCTGGCGTCATCGCACGCTGCCTTCCTGACATCACCAGACTGATTTCAGTCCTCCTCCTCCTCCTCCTGCATCTCCTCATCCTACTCCTCCTCCTCTATTTCTCCTCCTCCTGCACCTCTTCCTCTTTCTCCTCCTGTATCGTCTCCTCTTTCTCCTCCATCTTCTCCTACTCCTCATCTGTCTCCTCCTCCATCTCCTCCTCCTCTATTTCTCCTCCTCTTTGTCCTCCTCCTCCTACTGCATCTCTTCCTTTCTCCTCCTCCTCCTCCATCTCCTCCTGTACCTCCTCCTCTATCTCCTCCTGTATCGTCCTCCTCTCTTCTCTGTCTCCTCCTCCATCTCCTCCTGCATCTCCTCCTCCTCCTCCTCTATCTTCTCCTCCATCTCCTCCTCCTCTATTTCTCCTCCTCTTTGTCCTTCTCCTCCTCCTCCTCTATCTCCTCCTGCATCTCCTTTTCTATCTCCTCCATCTCCTCCTACTCCTCATCTGTCTCCTCATGCATCTCCTCCTCCTCCTCTATTTCTCCTCCTCTTTGTCCTTCTCCTCCTCCTGCATCTCCTCCATCTCCTCCTGCATCATCTCCTCTTTCTCCTCCTCCTCCTCCATCTCCTCCTCCTCTTCCTCTATTTCTCCTCCTCCTGCACCTCCTCCTCTTTCTCCTCCTCCTCCATCTCCTCCTACTCCTCCTCTATCTCCTCCTGCATCTCCTCCTCTATCTCCTCCTGCATCTCCTCCTCCTCCTCTATTTCTCCTCCTCTTTGTCCTCCTCCTCCTCCTCCTCCTGCATCTCCTCCATCTCCTCCTACTCCTCATCTGTCTCCTCCATCCTCCTCCTCCTCCTCCATTTCTCCTCCTCTTTGTCCTCCATCCTCCTCCTGCATCTCCTCCATCTCCTCCTGCATCGTCTCCTCTTTCTCCTCCTCCTCCTCCATCTCCTCCTGCACCTCCTCCTCTATCTCCTCCATCTCCACCTCCTCCTCCTTCTCCTCCATGTCCTCCTCCATCCTCCTCCTCCACCTCCTCCATCTCCTCATGCACCTCCTCCTTCATCTCCTCTTTCTCCTCCTCCATCTCCTCTTTCTCCTCCTCCTCCTCCTCCTCTTTCTCCTCCTCCATCTCCTCTTTCTCCTCCAACATCACCAGACTGATTTCAGACGCAGCGAGACGAGACAAAGCCGTAAGAAGCCGTGAACAGACAGAGAGGGAGGCTGGAATGTGGAGAAAAGGCGTGTTAGTGTCTCGTATCTGCAGAGAGTTTCTGATTTTCTCTCTTTGTTGCTGCTCGGGACGCTTTACAACCCAACATGTGTCTATGTGACGTCCTGGGAATGAGACTCAACGATCAGCTGTCTCTGTGGTGCGTTCAGGAGCAGCTGGGACAAATCCTACTGATTCTACCTTTAACTTTAATAGTCTTTGACCATAAATGTCCTTCATAATAAGACTTTTTTACATTTCGGAGCCTGAAGTTGGATCAGTACTTTCCACCTGAGCGAAGAGTATTTGTACTCTGCACAGCTGCAGTTCATTAGTATCCAGCTAATCCCTCATTAGATCCTACACGTGCATTTATTCTAGTTTCAGAATCAAACCTGTGCGCTGTCGGTACCGATCAGTGTGAGCCGGTCTCACTCCTCCCCACCAGATTTCATCCTGAAAGTAGGCTGAGCGCACCACATCGCACCGCTCCGACACAAAGTGCAGCTTTTCCTTTAGGCTTAAGGAAAATAAATCAGAGCTCTGTAGGTTTCCCCTCCCGTAGAAATCAAGGTCATACAGTGTCTTTAAAATCTGGGACGGTTCGCCTCATGGGACGAGCTGTTCATCTACCTCGTATTACCAGGGTGGCGGAGCGACCGGGCACTTTGGAGCTGCACCACAAAAATGTGCGCCGAAGAGCTGAGGAGGTTTATTGTAAACTATAACTTCCCCTCAGAACAAGTTGATCTCCTGAAACCCCCCCACCGTCGAATCCTCTGTGAACTTTTCGCGAAGCCGCCGGAGGCCTCTCCAAACTGTTTACTGCCGAGAAAATTTATGGAGCACGGTGGGTATTTTCTTCTTCTTTTGTGTGCTTACTTTGTGCCCCTCGGAGTAAATCCCTCAGAGAGACTTCAGCCTAGTTGCCCACATTAAATATCTGCCTGGAAGTGGTCGGCTCGCGCTGGAATGAAACTTCAAACCAAGTAGAAAAGTGAGTTTCCCCCCTGCCTCCTCGCTGCTAAACATCCTGAAAGTGTTCAGGCTGTTATGTGTTTAAACTCCTCACTTATACTCTCTTACATCCAAAAAAACAATCGGAAATCGAGTGTGAACAGAGATCACTGACACAAACGAGCACAGCTCCAAACACAGCCGGTAAACAGGCGCCGGGCTCTGCTGGGGGCTCCCTCCCTCCGTCAGATAGCTCTCAGCAGGATACAGTCAGATCAGCGGCGTCTTGTTCAGCATCCTCGTCTCATCATGTTCAACCAGTCGGAAGCCTCTCCTCCGCCTCACCTCGGAGGAAACAGGAGGCCCCACATGATGTTCCTGTGTCGCCACCGCCGGGAACCCGACTCACAGATAATGTGTACTTTTACTCGAGTGCCACGAGCCAGATGCTGAGAATAATGTCGGCATTTTACGTTTCTGCAAACCACCTGTTCATGTGCAAGGTGGAGGTGATGGCAGTGGCAGACTCAGGATGTCTGAGGGTCCCCTTATCATGTTTTTTCTACCATAGGGGCATCAAAAGGTGGCACTTCCGCCCTCCACCTGTGCCGCTGGGTATTTATAATGACACATCAGGACAATTTCCTGCAGTGTTTGAACAACAAACATGATCTTTTCCCAGCCTTACAGGTCATATTGATAACATTTTTATGTAGACAAATTATTATTATTTTTTAATTAAACATCTACAGAGCATGTAGGCTACATCTTGAACTACGCCTGTGTTAAAATTGGCAGGAGGAGAGCTAGTTAGCTGTTAGCATTTGCTGATGGGGCAGACCTGCAGTGTGTTTGGCTAATCGAGCTAACAGTAGCCCCTTTTAGATAGAAAAGGTGGCACATGTGCAGCAAGGTAAAGGCTGCAATGTGCCTCCTTGTCTGTCTAAAAGGGAGGTGTAATATTCCTCCTTTTCCAAACAGCCTCCACTTTTCCTCCTCTGGTAGGCGTCAACATGTGACGTGACGTGAAGCAGGAAGTTGGGCGTGAAGAGAAGCAGGGCAGTTTCTGCTTTTCTCCCAAAATCCTCTTCCCGTTTAACATTGGGGCTTATGGGGCAGTTGCTGGAGTTTGTGTCGGTTAGACGCAGATAATTCAAAAACCGTACATCCTCCCGATAAAGTGGACACGTTGCCAGACAGAAGACAAGTGTGGCTACGTTCTTGGAAAATATCACTATTGTAGTGTGAAATCTGTGGCTAGGATCGTCATCTAAAGAAACATTTTCGGAGAGTTTTTTTCAGGCTCCCCCACTCTGCCAGTTGGTGCTGCGCGAACATTCCGCAATACACACTCATTGAAAATCCTGAATTTTTTCGTTCAATCACTCACGATCAATTAAGGGTCACCGTTCAAAAACTAAACATTGTAGAAAGAAAGTTCAAATACAACTCAGATAGATAAGACTTGTGCCTACATTTTAAAGTTTGAATGGTGTCTCTAGGTCAAAGTCTGCCAGAGCAGGAGATGTTTGAAAAACGTCGATGATTTTGCGACTTTTTTGACCCCGTCCCATTCATTCCTTATGGGACATTTTTCGCAGTTTTTCTTCAAAATAAGAGCTTTACATTGCACCCCATCGGAGTTTAGAACTGGGTTCTTAGCGGGGGGCTTTTAATTTGAAAGTAGCAACCGCTATTAGCTCGCCGCTACAACAACAAGCGGACAACCAAGACAGCTACAGAGAGCGAGGAGACGCTAGCATCTCCCGGATCTCAGCGGCTTTCCAGCTGCTCATCTTCGTGGATGAAGTGACGAACTGACTGCTGTGATCAGCTGTTTCCTGGTTTTAAAACTCCCGGCTGTGGGTGCGCAGCAGTGCACGTCATCCACACCTCCGCCCATCTCAGCATTTGCCACCACATTGCCGCCTCGGATTTACACAGCAATGGAGGCGCAGATAAGTCGGACCAAAACAGACCACCAAAAGGACGGCAAATTGGTGGCTTACTGCCCAGAATAAAAACGGCTAGAAATAAGTTTGTGGTGATGGAGACGAGGGCAAAAAAGTTAGCGAGGCCCTGTTGCATCTGGAAACTAGGCTGCGAAACCAAAACAGAGAATTTAAAGTGACGATAAGCTGCAGACTTGTTGTGAAGACCTTTATTTGAGAGCATTATTTTAACTTGAGAAGTTGCTGTATTGCCTTCAATGGAAGGTAAAAATTCACCACGTTGACAATCTGGCGCCGGTTCAACCTTTCACCGACAGGTCAGCTCAACGTGGAGCTCTTGTAGTGGCAGCAAATAAACTGAGAGCACTCTGATAACCCCCCTGAGCTCGTCCATTGAGGTGTGAAAGGTGTTTTTTCTCACATTATTCCTCATATTTATATATATTTTTTCTGCTGGCATTCGATCAAATGGACCTGCGAGCCGGTCTCAGGCTCTGGAGAGGCTCTGATCTCTGGTGTGCTGCACATTGATCCGCTCTGTGGCCTCAACCCGTCTGAAGCTTCGTGGCTTAAAGTCCAGACTGGAGGAAAAAAAAAAAAGACTGAAAGTGACATTGAAGCAGAAGATGAAAAAAAAAAGCAAACCTCAAGGTGAAGAGAGGGAGGAAGGAGGCAGAGGATGACGGAGAGGAGTACGAAGGCAGTGTGTGGAGAATTTAACAAACCGCTGCCATTGTTATCTCGGCAGCAGATGGAGACTGAATCGTGTGTATGTTTTGTGATTAATGAAGGTGCTTGTCAATAAGACGATGCAGGCGGGATATTAATTCATCAGTCTGGCAGGAGGCTCCGACTATAATTGAAGAATGTTTCTCTCTGGATGTGGAGCACATAGAAATAGGACTTTTTATAGCTGCGAGTTGTTTTCAAGGCCGTAACGCGGAGAACATACGACTCGCTCCGGTCGATACTCGAGCCTGAATGACATTCATCAGCCTCCGCTGATGAGCAAATGTTAGCACTCTGCAGCCGCATTCATGCCGAGAAAATTGGAGGTTTTTGACGACACATCAGGATATTTTCAGCCCCGTTAGTGGCAACAAGACCGGGTATTTTTAATGAGACATCGAGACATTAACAGCCGTGATTGTGGCAACAAAATCTAATATTTTGGACAAGATGTCGGGATATTTTCAGCTGAGTTTGTGGAGACAAATCCAGTTTTTTTATGAGATGTCGAGACATTTTAAGCCCCGTTAGTGGCAACAAAACCAGGTATTTTTGACAAGATGTCGGGATATTTTCCAGCTGTGATCGTGACAACAAAATCTGATTTTTTTTAAACATTTAAGACATTTTCAAGCTGTTTCTGGCAACAAAATCAGACATTTTTAGTGAGATGTCGGGACATTTTCAGCTGAGTTTGTGGAAACAAAACAGGACATTTGTGATGAGAAGTCAAGAAATTTTTGGACAAGACGTCGGGACATTTTCCAGTCATGTTTGTGGAGACAAAACCAGATTTTTTTTATGAGATGTCGAGACATTTTAATCCCTGTTAGTGGCAACAAAACCAGGTATTTTTGACGAGACGTTGGGACATTTCCAGCTGTGTTGGTGGCAACAAAACTGGATGTTTTTGACGAGACATTGGGACATTAACAGTCGTGTTTGTAGCAACAAAATCTAATATTTTGGACAAGATGTCAGGATATTTTCCAGCTGTTTGTGGTGACAAAATCAGACATTTTTAGTGAGATGTTGGGACATTTCCAGCTGTGTTGGTGGCAACAAACCCGGATGTTTTTGACAAGACATAGAGACATTAACAGTCGTGTTTGAGGCAACAAAATCTAATATTTTGGACAAGATGTCGTGGCATTTTCCAGTTGTTTCTGGTCAGGACACTTGATAATCAAGACATTTTCAGTGAGATGTCAGAACATTTTCCAGCTGATGTTTGTGGAAACAAAACCAGGACATTTGTTATGAGATGTCGAGACATTTTAATCCCTGTTAGTGGCAACAAAACCAGGTATTTTTGACAAGACATTGGGACATTAACAGTCGTGTTTGAGGGAACAAAATCTAATATTTTGGACAAGATGTCGGGATATTTTCCAGTTATTTGATGAGACGTCATGGACATTTTCAAGCTGTTTCTGTCAACAAAATCAGACATTTTTGGGGCGATGTTGGGACATTTCCAGTGTTCATGGTGACTAATCCAGGTATTTAAAACATGTTTTTGTGCCTAAACCTAACCAGACCATAAACACAGTATTGTCACAAAATAAAACTGAAAATTTAACCTAAAGAAACGTAAAGTAAGAAGAAATGTTCAGTAAAGTTTGGACACACCTGCAGCTTGTAGAAACCTACATTCATCCCGGTGATTGGGTTGAACTGTTTCCATTTCCTCGGCTCTAACGAGACCAGTTTAACTCGATGTTCTTTGTTACTCAGCTCGTTACCACAATTAAAGATGTGAATATATATCAAACCGGGACGTTTGGGCGAATAAAACAATAAAACCATTATGTCGGCTGTGATTTGTTGGAGAACTCTACAGCTGCTGTCGGGAACATAATGCTTCCTTTGAATGCAGTTTACCGTGATGAGGACATTTCCACGATATTTGAGGAGGGATTTAATAATAACTCCCATAATTGTTGTGATTACGTTTATGATGCAATAATCATCATCATTCCCCGGTCCTTGTGCCGGATGCTTTGTGTGGCTCGCCGGACCTTTAAATCGTTCGCTGGGTAAAACTGTCCGAGGCGATGAGGCCTGAGCACATTCGGAGTATACGGCCGATCATCGTGGTCCGCCGGTGCTTCGCCAAGCCTCATTAGGAAATTACCCAAATCACATCCACGTTATGGATTATTACCTGCAGGTAGCCACTTCATAATAACTCACATCTTAATTTGTAGAGGGTTATAAAAACAGGAGAGAGCTCAGTGTTTATGTGAAGACTCGGCTCAGCGACGAGCCGCTTTAAAGGAATATACCGTCAATAAATACATATCGTTATCTTGACTGTTGTTGCAAGTACAATATAGAAAATTTGAATAAATGTTGTTAACCTGTTGTTATTTCTGGAAATGTCTCTAAAATAATCCTAAAACACCAATCCCACTCCGGCCCAAAGTAAGTCCAAAGCTGTTGTTGCACCATTTTGGAGTACAGACATGGTTTGGGGCTTTTATTTTGAAAGGTTATAAACTATATATTTTCTCAGTGCTTCTGTCATTGATCTATCGGAGTTTGAACACATTGAATTATTACTAATTAATTGCCAATATTAAGTCAGAAAACACAATGGAATGTCAAAATACCCCTGCTTTAAGGCGAAAACTCATTATAGTTCTTTATTTCCTTATTTACACCAACTTTATGCGTATAAAATAGTAAAAGATAAGTGCTTAGGTGGGTCACTGGTCTACACGACCACTCATTGGCTGTTGTAGGCTCTAGGGTGGGCATATAAACTCAAATGAGACTGAAATTAGTCTTTTTTACAGATAAAACCATGAAAAAGCATCCAAAATCTAATTTTTAAATGTCATTTTGTCACCATTTAATCACTGAATACTGTGTTTTGGACTGAAAATGTTACTTAAATGCATCTAGTGCACATTCGGCCACTGGATTGGTGCATCAGACTGCAACAAAACTGTCTTCTTGTTCCACTTGGTGATTGGTTTGTTTATTGATTGAACCTTTCTAACAACGTATAGCATGACTATATCTTAAATTGAGGTGTTGGCCTATCTGCTTAACTCTGACTTGAGCCTGTAGTCGTTAAATCCATTTTTTCTGGGGCTTACACAAACCTCCGTACTTTATATAAAGCAAACAAACTCTTTCAAGAACATGAGGTGTATTATGTTGGTGTATTATACTGATAAACTGATGGTTAATGCCTGAAAATAACTAGTTTGTATCATGTGTTTGCATGTTTGCTGTTCCAAACGGCTACACATGAAGGTGGATTGAAGTTTTTCAGATGCAGCTTCTCAATCCGACATCCGAGACGTTTGCGGGGGAAAGTTCTCGTCAACCCCCAAACGATGATTTCCCGGCGGGTGATCACAGGGAACAGCGGGGCGCTCCGAGCCTTGTCTGCGCCTTGATTTCTCAATGTCAAGAGAAAAATATCAAAGTGCAACGTCTGATTTATTCAAGAGAAATGGCGAAGAACATGAAGACGTGTCCTTTACCAGTGATGAAGAAACTCCATCATGGCCACGGGAACATCGAAACATGTGGACGCGTCATGTTTTGAAGGTCTTTTCATTTCAAAAGCTCAAAAAGGAAACCAAAAGGAAAGAAATCTCTCCCCTCATTCAGATTGTCTGCTGCATCTGTTCTGCAAACGCAAATCGATTTTTTCCCTCTTTACGCTGTAGTTACACAATTTCCCCTCTTTTATAAAAAAAGAAATCTTTCTGTTCTTCCTCAATCAACAGCTTTCCATTCCACCGCAGAAACACTCGAGGCCATCTCGGAGACAGCTCTGCTATCGACTGCTCTCATTTAAGCAGTGGTGAAGCAGTATGTCGGAGGGATCGATACCGGCCGCCTATGAGAGCGACGTACACGAGTGTGTGTGTGTGTGTGTGTGGCGCAATGAGAACTGCCTCGGCCTATTAGCTGCATTCATCATCGCACTCCCATGGTGGTACGGTCACCGGTGAATGCCATGGTGTTTACACACTCGGGCTCCTTAAGCACCCGGCTCTATTAACTCGCTGCATTTACATGTTGCCCACATCCAATCGCTTCTCCCTGGAGGTGAGCAGCTCTGTGAACCATAAATAACACGAATTGTCCAATTTCTGCTCAGGTTGGATGCTGTTGGTATAATTGCAGCTCAGATAATGGTTTCCTATTTCTGCCCAGGTGGTTTGTTCAGCAGTGGAAATAACCAAGTACATTTATTTTATTTTTTTTTGTCTATCTTTATGCGCTACGACATCGAATTTCAGAGGGGAATAGTTTTCTTTTCAGCCCACTGCAATTATATTTTTGTGCTTTTTTCAGTACACAGAGTTAAATGTGATGCATTGTTATAGATTTAACTAAACAAGCAGGGAAATATTTGAGTTTTAATATGAGAAGAAATGCTGGGAATGGATGTTTCTGCGCACCATGCATGGGAATGTTTTATCATCTTTGTGCTCATGGGTTCAGGCATAAAGAAACACCTGGTTAGGGTTAAGAGAAGATCGTGTTTTGGCTTAAAATACCTGGTTATGTCGCTACAAACACGGCCAAGATTGTTCCAGTGTTTCCTCAAAAATATCCCAATCGTTGCCGCAACCATGGCTGGAAAAGTCTCGATGTCTCGTTCAAAGAATCCACTGGTATCAGTCTTACAAACGTGAACACGTCGTCTCAAACAGTTGTCTCTGAATTTGAATAAAACTTGAGAAAACTGAATTCAAATATGAGCACAGTGACACAAATCTAAGAGCAGGGAATGAAAGTATGACCTTAAATTAAACATGTTACGATTAAACAGTAAACATACTACACTCTTAGAAATAAGGGTTCCAAAAGGGTTCTTCTACAAGGGCTGAGGTTCTACCTGGAACCATTTGCTTCTGAAAAACCCTTTCCCGAAGAAACGTTTTTTCAAGGGTTCTTGGTAACACTTATGGTTCCAGTAAGAACCATTTTGATCCAGAGAACCCTTTAAGAACCCTTTCCTGAATAGAGGGTTTTAAAAGGGTTCTTGGTAACACTAACGGTTCCAGTGAGAACCATTTTGATCCAGAGAACCCTTTAAAAACCCTTTCCTGAATAAAGGGTTTTAAAAGGGTTCTTGGTAACACTAACGGTTCCAGTAAGAACCATTTTGATCCAGAGAACCCTTTAAAAACCCTTTCCTGAATAAAGGATTTTAAAAGGGTTCTTGGTAACACTAACGGTTCCAGTAAGAACCATTCTGATCCAGAGAACCCTTTAAAAACGCTTTCCTGAATAAAGGGTTTTAAAAGGGTTCTTGGTAACACTAAGGGTTCCAGGAAGAACCATTTTGATCCAGAGAACCCTTTAAAAACCCTTTCCTGAATAAAGGGTTTTAAAAGGGTTCTTGGTAACACTAACGGTTCCAGTAAGAACCATTTTTGATCCAGAGAACCCTTTAAAAACCCTTTCCTGAATAAAGGGTTTTAAAAGGGTTCTTGGTAACACTAACGGTTCCGGTAAGAACTATTTTAATCCAGAGAACCCTTTTTTGGAGAAAGAGTTCTTCAGGGATTGTGGAAAGCATGGGTATAAGATCCTGTATGGGTTCTTTGTAGAACCTCTCATTGGGGGTTCTGGGTGGAACCTTACACTACACAGTTCTAGGTATAACCCTTTATGTTGGGTTCTAGGTAGAACCTTCCACCTTTATAAAAGGTTCTACCTGGAGCCAAAAAGGGTTCTCCTATGAGGACAAGCCGAAGAACCTTATATGGTTCTACTTAGAACTTTTATTTCTAAGAGTGTATTAAGATGATGTGAGGTTACCGAGTCTGAGAGTTTGGTTTTAAATCCAGTCATTCTTGTCTGGAAGAAGATTCTCAAAGATTGAATTGTATTTGTATGAACACAAAACTGAAATACAATCACGTCAAATAAATTATTGTTGGCGAACGATGGCGTATTTGCAGACGTAGAGAACAACCCTATCGTGTTAATGTCCGGTTGATGATTGTTAGTCCAATATTCACTCTCTCTTCGCTCTGTTTTTGGTCTCCACCACTGTGTCTGACTTCAAAACTGCAATTTTCTGGGTTGTGAAACCAAAACAACGAGCTAAAAGATGCTAAAATGCTCCGTAAAGCTGAGGTGGAAACTGCAGTCAGGTGATAATCGTCTGCGGGTTCATCACTGCAGTTGACTCCTTTCACATTACATGCAGTCCATTTGATCCTTCGTTAATAGAAACATATTGATTAGTGCAGCTTTAAACGACCTCAGTAGCTCTTCAGCCGATGTTTGCTTGTGTTGTACTGTACACATCTCTTTTCCGCCCGGCTTCCTCCTGACCTGCGGATCTTTGTTTGGCACGTCAATCAATCTTGTCCCTCACGGCGCTGTGGCTTCTGATCGGATCAGGTCGGCGGTGATACGTAAAGTCGACAGGAGCCTTTTTGAAATCCTTCACTCTGCCAGTCAAGTCGGCGCACAAATTCAGGGAGATTAATAAAATAAAATGGGAGGGGGAGGAGAAAAAAAAGGCGGAAAGCTCTGGCTTCATCCCAGAGGTCTGCATGTTTCCCTTTTTTTCATAAAAAATGTAAAGGTCATCCCATCAGAGACGAACCTCAGAGCACGACATCAGACACAACGACTGAACAGGAAGATTTATGGGCGAGCGGTGGATATTTTACATTGTTGGCAGTGGCATTTGGTTTAAATGGACACAGTGTTCTTCCCCCGGGCTCGGGCGGACCCCTCTGATGGTCGGATCTCTGATAATAACACTGCATGTTGGCCTTCGACAGACACAACACCACCTTTTTTGGATGGCGGACGACCAAGTTGGTTTGCGATGATCGGGATCATTCGAAGCAGCGTACTGCATTAATTCACCCGATAAGGACGCTGGCAGGACAGAATTGTTTAATGGCCAAACATTTGACCATTGCTCCTCCATTTGGGCCACTGTCGTCCAAATAACCTTGTTCCTTTTTCCATCTAAATGCAAATGGACGGGTATTGAAGAAAGTGGAAACCACTGCCATTTGCTATCTGCCCATTTGTGTGTGTGCACTATTGTAACCATCTGGTTTTTTGTTCTGGTTGTGCGAGAAATGCATTGCCCCACTCGCCCCTCTATGAATTTCAAGAAGGTTTCTGATGGCCCAGGACGTGACGGGAACAGTGGGTATTTATACATTTGTCATAAAAGTAATAGGAGTCTCGGTGCTTTCTGTGATGGTGTCAGTGACCAGATGTACAATGACCCACTAAAGGTTTTTTTTTTTTTGCTTGTGAGGCAAAGGCAGGTTTAGAGTGAGCATTTTGTGGTTTGTGTTTCCAAAATAAAAGCATGGTGGTGGAAAGAAAGTGTGATTTTTTTCCCCCACTAATCAAGTTAAACAGCGCAGGTTATTTTCTGCAGTTTACGAATTTACGAATGTTCCTTAAATGCATCACTTGAAAGTAACATCGTTAAGACAGGTGAATGATGTTGGATAAATTAGACTTGGAGGACGCAAAACAACTTCATGATTAATTTTGTAAAGTTGAGGTGAAAGTGAGAGGAGTTGGTAGTGTTGAGGGGAGTCAGCGGGAGAAACTCCGACGAGCCTTGTCTCCAATTAACGTGGATATCCTGGTGAGTTAGCTTCACGAGCTAGCTGACTAGCATTGAAATTTTGATCTGAAACTGTTAAGTATTGTTACTTTTATTTCCATTTCCATTATTTTACTTCAAACTTTAAAGGGGCAAAGACTGCAAACTGAAATGTCTGAGTAGTACATTTAATTTTGTTATATGGACAATTCAGTTGAGTTATTTAATTTCCAATGTTTGAGACTTGAGTTTGTCCTATTTGCACATTAGAGTTGGAAGTTGAGTTAAACTGAGGTATTCAAGTTAAAGTTATATGCTTTACGGATAATATATGTAAGAGTCTAGTAGATGAAAGAAACCTGTAGCCGAATCGACCCCTTAGTTTGAGTTTAATGCATTTTGGTGAAGCCTAAGACGCTGATACCAAGAATATTAGGGCCAGGATTGGTGCCATAGGCTTTCTATAGATAGATTACCGCCTCTCTCGGGTTACAGGAGTTACATGTAGTTCTTAATTAATGTGAAAAGGACACGTCATCCCATCTCTTTCTCTGATGAGTCACTCTTCTCCTCATGTCGGGAGGAGGAAGGAAGGGATGGTGGTGGCTGACGACTGGCCAGATGGCTGACATTTCAACATTTTGTGTCAACAAAATCAAATATCTCTAAGGAGATGTTGGGTTTAGCAACCGTCTGTATGTCAAAGCCAAAAACAGTATCTTCTTCTAACCCTAACAAAGTCTTTTGGTCTTTTTGTGCCTGAAGAGCGTTGTCACAGCACTGAGATGAACAAATTTAACACATCCATGGTACGGCTCTTTCATTCATTAGTCTTCAGAGTAAGTTACTGAAAAAGAGGATATAACCAAGTCTCTCTAACTTCACAGTGTCTTACATTTTCAACCCACGACGTTTATGTTTATGTTGCTACTTTACGTTTGTTTAGGACCAATTTTCTATTTCTCTCTCGTCACAACTGGTGACCAAAAATCATGGTTTGGTTTAAAATACCTGCTTTGATTTTGTCGCTACAAAAACAGATGGACAGCACCATTTTGTGTGTAACAATACAATAGAGGAGGGATTTGCTTTTGGTCACCTCTAAATTAATTGGATTTTTGCCCAAAATTGTATCTCTGCAACCCTGTCTCTGGGTTTTCTTTAAAGGTCACAGTTAATATTTGAAACCTGCCAAATCCTCTGTGGAAACACGCAAGTCAAAAGTCCAATTTCAGGACAATTAACGCTTAGAAGACAGAGCTAACAGAACAGCTGAGTCTAAATGCTCACTTAAATAAAGACACATATGCAATCAGAGCCACGGTGACCACGCAGGAAACTAAAGAGCGGTGTCTTTATCGATTGTGCACAATGTCAAACACAAAGTCTGTCTCGGACTGTAACAAAGCCGTTCTCTCCAAACAGCTTTTCTCTCCGAGGAAACTTGGGAACGACTTTCCCTGCAAGGTCACAAGTATCGACTTGCATTCTCAGACATAATAATCACAGATGGAGCAGCATGTAGGGAACAACAACAAACCAAATGAAAACACAACACGCCTTTTGTCCACATCTTTTAACCTATTAGGAGATAAACTGGATTAAGGGGTAAAATCTTACAAAGGCTGCCTTTACGTAAATGGTTGTTCAATCACATTGTGGGATTGCTTTAACTTTATCAGCCTTTTGATAGTGTGAGAGCTGAAAGGCCTCATTCTACAAGGGCCGCATTCGATTACATCGTGCACTGGCTGCAGAAACACCGAGACCGATGTTACAAACTCGGCTATTGCATCTGCTTTTCTATTTGTTCTGTGTTTCTGGGCGAGAATTTTAAAGAATTGACTGTGGCACATCGTTAGGTGCCTTACTATAAATGAACAGAGAAAACCACGCAGAGCGGTGGAACCACTGGAAAATAACACCTCAACAAAGCTGCGCCCTCATCAATAAAAAATGAAGAAAGAAACTAGAAACTCTGGATCGAGGAGGCAAAACAAAAGGAGGTGAAAAGACTCATCTGTTGCAACATGGGGACTTTAGGCTCTACGTCTTCCCTTGTTGGATAAACCTCTCATGAGCTAAATGAGTTAAAATTGCCCATAATGATAAATTTTAAGTATATGTTTTACACATTCATAATAATCTCTACAATGTCATTTCTGTATTGCAATGAATTGTGGGTAATTAAATCAGTGAAGTCCGGTGAAGTCTGCAGCCCAAGCGGACTCCCTGGAAGTCTGCAAGTCTTAATAGACCTTGTGGACTGGATGAACACCCCCACAAAAAGTCTGCAAGTCCGTGAAGTCCAGACATTTGGATGAAGCCTTACAATGTCATATTTCTTTTAAAGGAGTTATTTGATTTTTGAGTCTCATTCTCAACTCGTCAAATAATGACTTTGGGATTGTAGGACGGGTCAGCCACCATCCAAGATCATTGCGATTGAGGATTTTTTTCTCTCAATCTATCTATCTATGATCTATGTTTCAATGAAAGCTGTAGTCTCTATGCTCACAAAGTAATTGTTAAAATCATGAAGGTTTCAGTTTCGAATGGTTGGAGACTTGCCCATTGATCCGACGGCGTATTATTCCGAAACCCCATTAGTCCTGAAAACAAAGGCCGACTGCCCCAAAAGGCCAGTTGTTTTGAAAATGCAAACTCTCAAATGCCCTGAATGTGTTATTGTTACGCTGATGACGATGTCCTAATACTCTAGTATTCAGTTAGATCAGTTAGTTAAGTGTGTAAGTAAAACAGCTCTGAACTTCAGACCTTCCAACAATGGACGTCTTTGGCATAGCAGTCGGATAAATGGGGATTCAGCCTCTTGAGGGGCATTTTTTGTTTAATGGGCAAAGTTGTCTTGGAATATAAAAGGTAAACCGCATGAACACGTTTATTCTTCAGAAAGTGGAACAGCGGCTGGACAAAAAACACCTCTAGTCAACTGTAGAATATCGTTGTGCAGGTGAGTAGTAATAAGTCTTCTATCCTGTTTCATCTTACTGATAAAATCTTCAAAGTTTGCCACGGATCTGACTTCAAACTCCCATTTCATCGACAGAGCCCACCCACAGCGTCTGATAACTCGCAGCTCACAACTGAACATTTTCACAGATGCACATTTGGCACGTTACGCGGGGAAAGTCACTGCGACGAGGTTTGAGTCAGTCTGAGATGAAGAGCGATGCCTCCAGCTAGCTAATGCTAACATGACCCAGTATCACGAGACGTAACCAGAGAGATATTTTAGGTGCAACAGTCCCAAGCCATTTAACCTCTATATTTTCCTACTGTACAGCACTTTGCCTTTTTTAACACATCATAAGTAAATGGAACAAAGATAATCAGAGCAAGCCAGCTGAGAAAATTAGGTCTTACCTCATGAAAGTAGGTCTGTAGTCAGCTCGTTTTTTCAGAAAATAACCACCAGGACCTCTTCTGGGTCACTGTCTCTGTGTTTTTAGAACAGTGATGCACTGATGTTACTCTTTATTTATCCTTTTAATTGTTGTGACAGCTCCTGAACTTTAGATTTTAGCTTGCTTGGCACTAGATCTTAGCAGGCGAGTGGATTTCGACCGACTTTTTGGCAAAACACAAATGGTTGGAAAAAGTTACGTTAGCTGATTGCTTCTATCTTTTGTAAAAGACAGCTAAAGCGATGCTAACCTCAAAAACAGTAGCTTAAACCCCGCAAAAACTGCCTCCCTAAAGAAATCCAAACTGACGTGCTACACTGAAGTAAGAGAACTCAGAACATGCTAACTCCTCACCAGTCCTCGCAGCCGGGTCTCGAAACCAGGACCTTCTTGCTGTGAGGCAACAGTGCTAATCCAAGAACGGCATCGTGACACAGCCTTTGAGGCGGAGAACCGTTCGTTCCTATGAAAGCTGCTCAGTGGCCAATAAAGCTTGACTTCTCGGCTATGAAAATACCCTGATCTCCCAAGTTGTGTGACCCATCGAGCGTGCGCACTAGAGACTTCCCCCGACTGAACTGCCTAACTTCCGTTTTACGTTACGTCTACGTTATTGGACCTAATGGATCTAGTTATAACAGTCAAATGAGTCATTTCGAGGGGTTTTGACGCTCAAAATAGCTTATGGGAAACAATCTTTTTGGGCCACAGTGCATCACGTTGCGTTGTAATTACACCGTTTGTCCACTAGGAAAGCTAGCTTCAAATCTTGGCACTCCTCCTGGGGGTTTGTGCTAATGACTGCACCTCTGATTGAATTAATTCAGTCTCTTTTGGTGCTATGCTACTGCCCCAGAGTTCACTCCACCAATTATGGCCGTGTCACTTGAAGATGAAGATCTAGATTAGTGACTTTATTGCGAGAATACTACTAACAATAATACATATATATAGGTAAACCTTCTAAAGCCGTGAAGTCTACTGCTGAGTCAGTTATTATGATTCTTTACTTTCTGTTTCTAATACTTCTGATACACAACTATGAAAGACCATACGTGATGAAATTGATGTATACAACACACATGATGTGCTTTAATAGTAAACAAACAGAAAAATGCACAAGAACAGTCATATTTTGTTGTTTTGAAGCCTTCAAATTCGTCTCCAGTTATTTGTGCAGTTTACACAGACACCTTTTTTTTCCATTCATACCACATTGAGCTGTGTTATATAAAAAACAACTCCTCTTTGACTATGAAAGACAACAGTCCTAAATGAAAAAAAAGGACAACAAAGCCTTTATGGCAGCAAATGAACCTCACGACATTTTTCAAAAAGAGCAAGTGGCTATAGAGTTATGCTGCATGAACAGGAAATATTGCACATAGAGAAAAAGGCTCTCGGGATGACATCATTATTAATTAAGTGAAAAGAAGGAGCGACGTCTGAGCGAGGTGAAAGGGTACAGATATCTGTCTGAAGCGGTCTACTCCACCCTCAGCCATAGCTATCAAATATACTTACATAACCTGCAAACACTCTCCAAGATAAAGGACAAAAAAATCATATGTACAAAGACAATAATTTTGGGAAAAACAAAAAAAATACCATCTCTAATTGACATCATTTAATACAAACCTGACATAAAAAATTAAAAGTAGCACATCAATTTTTTAAAATAAGTTCCTCATCAAATCATTAATTTATTAAAACAAATTAGTCAACTTAGGAAAAACAACAAGACATGAGCGCATTCCAACATCGTGACAGATTTATGTGTAATGAGACATCTGCCATTTAAAAAAATCAAGTCTTTACATACAGTAGCGTACAACTCAGATATCTGATGGTAGAAACAACAATGTTCCTGATGTTTTACCTGTACAATAAGGTCAAGTTGTAGTCTGATTAATGTTATCAGTATAGGATACCCACAATTTCATAATTCTTGGCATTTTGGGAGTGGGTAGTGCACGTTTACAAAATATAAAGGCTTCTCGTCCGACTGTTTTTGACCCTCAAACTTTTTAAACTTACATATTAAGGCCTTTGGACTTAGTTTAGGTCTTTATGGTGGACATGATTGGGAATGGACCTGTGGGAAATCTACCCAAACCATATTGATTCATGGGTCTTGGGAGTTACATAGACCGTATAAAACATGGATGTAGTCTGAATGATTTCACCCACAGGCATTTTTGAAGAGCTGTTCTGAGGCTCTAAGCGTGGTGGCTCGGGTTGTTGGTTTCGGGCTAATCTTAAAAATGGGCATAGACATGAAGCTGAGACGGGCCTAGACGGGCCTGGGAAACAAGACATTTCTTGTACAAGGCTTTAAACATGTTTATTTCCACTGTAAAGTCGGGCATTTTTATACGGGGGTCTGTGGGGATTGACTCGCTTTTGGAGGCGGCCCCAAGTGGCCATTCAAAGAACTGCAGTTTTTGGCACCTCTGCGTTCGCTTCAGTTTTCACTCATGGCTTGTTTGGGACCAAATTGTCTTGACTTGGGAGTTGACTTTGGACTTCAGCTTCCTGACTAGAGAAATTTGGACTTATAGCCAAGACTTGAGCCTTGAGAGTACTCAAACTCGTAGTTAGTGGTTAAAAGAGTGATACAAGGTATTATACAGACCTTCCGCCACCAAAATTGGCTGTCTAGGTCGTCTTTGCAGGCAATTTATAACAGTCCGTTTGTATGTTTCTTGTTAGATGGTGACCTCTAGTGGCTGTAGTAATTATGACAGGAGCAAAGGAGGATGTTATTACTATAAAGAGATAAAAACTCCACTTTTGGAGAAGGTAAGGGTGGATGGATGGGTCAAACACAGGATTTTCAACCAGGGGTCCCCTCTTCGTGTCCCGTGTGAGATCAAAATGAATAAGTACGTTACGTATAGTTAACGTAACAAGGTCCGTAACAAAAGCTTACTTACGTAACATCCTTATTTTAACCCTAAACAGGTCATTTCGTTGACTAAACTGAACCAAACCATTTCAGAACTGGAACTCTCCTCAGGTCAAATGATACTGGGACGTGTTGGTATTACACATAATGGCAATGAGTCCAGAGACCTAACAAATCCAGTGGGACCCGAACTGACCTGGTTACACCGGCAACAACTCCAGGAACCAGTCACAACTCTGTCTTGAATACTGGGAACCAGATGACTCTGCAGTTCATCTGACTGAACAGCTGAAATCAAAAGCACTGTATACTTATGAGCACATAAACCTGTAACAAAGCTAATTCAAGTAACGTGATTAGTCTAACAATTCTCCAATAGAAATACCCTCAAGTATCAAATGTTCTGATTGTTTCTCCTTTAAAAATTTTGACACTCCTTCAATTGAATTTAGTCTTTTTTGAGGTATATGTACTGCATCATCTATATCACTGTACAGGTTTAAACTGCTGGTAAATTATAAATCAATAATATTGCACAAAAAGCGAAGACGAACGAGACAATGTGACAAAAGCGTGATTGTTCAATCAAGAGCATATGGGAATCCATACAATAAGGCATTGCTTTAATGAAAACATCCGGACAAAAACAGTTCACAGTTTTTGATTAATGCTTGATTGACAAGGGGCGATGACGTCCTTTCTAACACTGATTGTTTCTGTCAACACATCGACACGAAACTACGACTCCACCTAAACGCTCCTCAGAGTACCTGATATGTAGAGATGGAAGCAGCCGGCCAATCACTACCCGAGCAACGGTGGGAGGGTCACCCTCGTGGATGACAAAGCAAGGAAATGAACAAGAAATTAAGCTAATTCAGGCAACCATCAGGCGCCAATTTTCACCTGTGGATTTAGACTGAAGCTGCCAATCGACGGTGGTTTCATACACAATCATTCTATGCTACAAGCACAGTTAAAAAAAAAAGAAAAAATACTCCCCATATACATATTACATCCACATATTTTGCAGACATCTGTGGAAATAATATCAACGTGGGACCTTATCTAAAATTAAAATTACTAATTGAGGGATCTGTGATAGATTCCAGGTGGGAGAGAGAAAAAACAAAACGTAACGCCAAAAAAGGGCCAGCTTCTCTTGTTTAAATGCCGCTAATATAGCCTATTTACAATCATCTATTGTACGCAACAGAAATAGCCTCTGTTCTCACTAATAAGCTGATATGTTCTGGCCGTTTACCAAAGAAGAAGAAGAGTAAAATAAAAAAAAAAAAGGGAATTCATTAATTGTGCTTTTTAACCCACAAATCCACTTCATCGTTGAAATGGGACACTTTTTAAGAGGCACCACTTGAAGTGCTTACATCAGTCAATGAGAATCTCTAAAGCTATAACAAGGACTGAAAATACAAATAGTAAATATAGTATATTTATATATTTATAAAGTTGATACAATTCCCTTCCAGTCCCATGTTCCAGTTTTAAAAAATATGTCCTCACGCTGTTGAATGTCTGACATTGAAGGATCCCTCTTTGTGTCAACGCGCAAAGCCCTTATGATGCTCTAACAGAGAAAACGTCTTTGCCGGGGTTGATTCTTGGGTGGGCACAGGAAGCTTGTGTTAAAAAGCGGGAAGAGTTTTTAATGTAGGAGGTTGTTTTTTTTCAAGAAGAAGACAGAAACACCTCTGCTGAGGGGACTTGCTGATTTCTGTTGACGTCCGTGGTGAGTCTCAGGAATCCTTCCGCTGACCACCCCGCGGGTTAAACAGTTACCTCGTTCTTACTGGCAGTGCGGTATGTGTGGTGGTGGCCGGGAATGTACTGTAGGTGGTCCACCGTGTGAGTTCGTCGGGAGGCGAACGCCTGCCTCTTAGACGTGGTCATTTGACCGTGGTTGACCGTCAGCGTGTTGTAGGAGTCGTTAGAGGCACTGGGCTGAGAGTGCATCTTGGCTATCTTGTGGCGGTCCATGACAGGCGTGACTGGCATCAGCATGTCGGCGTGGGACATCGCCCGCGCCATCGCCTTCTCCCGGAACTTGTCGCGCCTCATCGCAGGAGACAGCAGCAAGGGATCCTGGGAGTGGAGGCGGTCCGCCGACAGCAGCTGCTCCTCTGAGAGGTGGCGGCTGCTGCTGTACGCGTTGGCCGCCATGACGCCGTACGAAGACAGGCCGTAGTCCCCGCGACGTGGCGTCCTGGGAGGAGACAGGACGTGGTCCTGGGACATGGCCCTCTGGACTCGGCGGGGACGCTGCCGCTGCTGATGCTGCTGGTGCTGCTGGTGCTGATGGGGGTCTGCGTTCAGCTTCACCATGTGGGTCGTTCCCTGGCCGCTGAAGTCGGGATGATGATGCTTCCTTGCGTAGTACTCATCGATGTCCTTATCACCTGAGGACGAAGACAAAAGGTAATCAGAGAGACAACAGTGTCAAGACTTCTGGCTCTGCTTTCAGTAAATACACCCTCGGATACTTTGAGGGTTAGGGTTAGGGTTAGGGTATATATCACTTTTCAAAACAGACATATATTCTTGCAACCCATGCATGATCATGCAGGGGGGTGTGAAGGACTTGCAAATTTCTCTGCAATTTGCAAGCAACAATCGCTTTTGTGAAATGTATCCTAGTCAGATTTTTTTATATGGAGGGCAAAGACTCAGTTCTTTTTCTGTCTCCAGTGGCACAAATATTTTAAAAAAGCTTCAAGACAAGATCTCTGGCCAGACTCAGGCCCAGCTGGGAGGAGGCTTCTTGTTTGGAACAATAGTTTCCCCATGTCTGGTTGCTGTGGCTGTGTGGACACCATCACAGTTTGACTCACAGCTGATCAATCGGAAACTCTGATCCTTTACTGGCAGAGCTCCGACCAGCCAGCTGAAGTGGGGCCAGAAACAGCCCCAGAGTTAAAGAGCTTCACAGGGCTGCGTTGGTGGGAACAAATGATCGACAACGAATGATCCAGGAGATCCACTTTGAGCACAGATGGCTTATATCACTCAAAGACAAGATTTTACAACTCTGGAATGAAATCACTGTGGCTGCTTTTTTATTCACGTTACAAAGTAAAGCACCTTTTTTTGTTTTGCCGGAGCGTCCTGCATTTTCTCAAGTCGGTCTGCATGCAGCACTGGACACTGCACTCTTAGAAATAAAAGTTCTAAGTAGAACCATATAGGGTTCTTTGGCTTGTCCTCATAGGAGAACCCTTTTTGGCTCCAGGTAGAACCTTTTATAAAGGTGGAGGGTTCTACCTAGAACCCAACATAAAGGGTTATACCTAGAACTGTGTGTGTAAGGTTCCACCCAGAACCCCCCATGAGAGGTTCTACAAAGAACCCATATGAGGATCTTATACCCATGCTTTCAACAATCCTTGAAGAACTCTTTCTCCAAAAAAAGGTTCTCTGGATCAAAATGGTTCTCACTGGAACCATTAGTGTTACCAAGAACCCTTTTAAAACCCTTTATTCAGGAAAGGGTGTTTAAAGGGTTCTCTGGATCAAAATGGTTCTTACTGGAACCGTTAGTGTTACCAAGAACCCTTTTAAAACCCTTTATTCAGGAAAGGGTTTTTAAAGGGTTCTCTGGATCAAAATGGTTCTTACTGGAGCCGTTAGTGTTACTAAGAACCCTTTTAAAACCCTTTATTCAGGAAAGGGTTTTTCAGAAGCAAATGGTTCCAGGTAGAACCTCAGCCCTTGTAGAAGAACCCTTATTTCTAAGAGTGTGGACGGTGTCTCCAGTGCTTGTGTTGTGTATCTCTAGTGACGTTCAATCAAATAATATATAATAAAATTAATTTTGCCCATCCAGAAATGTAAATTTGGTCAAATCAGACTTGTTTAAATGTAAAATGGACTACTGTATATAAAATAGATTACTTATTTGTTGTAATCTGATTACATAATCCTGATTACGTGCAGTCTGTTGCTACCCAGATTACCTCACAAACACACCGACGGAACGTGAGCGGTTGAAAAAGCATCTAGGACGGATAATGTCGACTCATCAGTCTCCATTATCTGCTGCCTGCTGCTGAATGGATGAAGTGATGATGAAACCAACACGCCGCTGAAGAGTCCATTCAAACCGTTTTCAAAAATGGTTTTGTCCCTTTGCGTCACGAACAACGGGACAGCAGACTCTCATCAGCATCATTGTCCTTCGGCGTGGAGAGGACTCATCAGGCTGCCGCGATACTCGGCAGCTCATGAGCCGGTTGTGCCTGAACGCTCGACCGGTGTTTAATTCCTCTGGCAGAAAAGCAGGTCTGCGTCTCCGCGGGCGCACAAACGCTCCTAATGGTGAAGTCGTTCACGGCTGTATTAACCACAGGTCGCCAAATTGGCTCTCAGCACACTTCTGTCTACCTGTTTTTGGCAGCGCTGGCTCACAGGGGGGACGCTACCGCAGCAGCTCGGTGATGAGCCGCTGTGGCTGAGGGGTCGTTACCTCCGCGGTAGTTAATTATTGCAGAACACAGAGGTCGAACGGCCGCTTTAGGACCATCCCACGCTTCAGCGAGTTGGGGAGAAGAGGGATGATGGGAATTGTTTGTCTGGATGCTCGGCTCTCTGGGAGAGATGTCATGCCTGGATACAGAAGGTCACCTTATTGTGCCTCCATGAGGGGCTTCACGTCCACCGCCCGGCGCATTTTTAATGACGGAGGGCCCAACTTTGGCCCGTGGCGATGTGCTCCAGCATCGCTCCCTCAAGGGGTCCGGTTAGATGTGACATTATGGCAGGAAATGTCAACCAAACTCAACCAGAGGCTACAAATATACAGACGATCTACAACGCAGAGGCCCATAGCTCCAATAATAGGTCAGACTCAAGTATCCAATCACTGAGAGAGATTTGTGGTTATTAAAGAGGTCCCAGTTCAGTTCACCAGAACAAAATGCTGCAAACCACAGATATGTTTACATTTGTATATATATTTTTTACAATATGTGTCATGTCATATTCACTATACATGTGTACTGTATGAGCTGACTTCCATGTCAGGAGGCGATCGAGCTGGTGGTGGCGTTACAGCAAGAACAGGCAAGAACTGCCAAGCCAGAGACCACTGTTCAAGACGCTGTTTCAACATCTGTTAACGTGAAACCTCTGGACATTTTCCAGCCATGCTTGTGGTGACAAAACCAGGTATTTTAACAAGCTTGTGAATCACTTCTCATTCATCCAGGTCATAGTTATCTCAAGGAAATTGAATCGAATGCAACTGGATTTGGTTTATGTCTTGAAGTCCTAGTCGGACTAGTCCCAGCCTAGTCAAGGGAGCAGGAACTGATGAAGCCTCTCGGATGAGAGGTGAAACGTCTTCAAGACAAAAACCAAATCCAGTTGCATTCGATTCAATTTCCTTGAGACAGGTATTTTAACCCAAACCATGGTGGTAGGGTTAGGGGTAGGGGGTAGGGTAGGGTAGGGTAGGGTTAGGGTACCCCAGGATGTGTAAGGTTAGGGTACGCTACCCTACCCTACCCTACCCGCCATGGTGTTTTTCTTACCCTAACCAAGTGGCTTGTGTGCCTAAACCTAACCAGGCCATGAGCTCAGTGATGTCACTACATATCTGGGGTTTGCAGAAATGTCCATTGCCAACATTTATTGGTGTTAGAGTTTAAATAACAGCAGGAAAGGAGAGTTTTTGTAGGTTTCATACACACTGATGGCAACAGAGACTGAGATCTGATACAGGATGTTTGGGGACGACAGGATGTTGGTTAATAAAGGAATTTCCATTGTCACTATATCAGTCATTATAGAGAACTGTAGGGTCAATGAGTCCTAAAACAAAGACATGACTGAGCATTTTTGTACTTCTGGTTTCCTCTTCTGGAAGGCCTCTATGTGACGTAATGATCCCAGAAAGGTGTTACAGAATGTTTTACCGTTGAGACATCAAACCTCACTCAAAGACCTCAATTGTAATTTTGCGTAATATATCCGTGATAGGCCGATATTGGCCAATAATATCGCCCGACTCCAGAGTGTTAAAGCAGTAAACACACAAGTGAGTGGGAGTAATTAGTCAATGAAAACTGTGAATCAGCTCCGGGAGCGTGGTGAGGATGACATCACTGTTGTACCGAGCTGCGGAAACGTACAACGCTCTGACATTTATTATGACAACACGGAGGCAGTTAGCATTAGTTGTAATTAGCAGCGAATTAAAGCGGAGCGGATCAGAAACAGAACAGGGTCCTGCTTTAATCAGAGCAAAGTAGACCTCTCTCTACCGCCGAGGTAAATAGAGCTGTAATATTCATTTCAAAAACGTCCACCCACAAACACACTTCCTCTTCCTCCGGACCGGCCTTTGATTTAGGGCCTGCTCTTTACGAGCGTTCACTTGTTTCACTGTTTACACTTTAAGTGACTGAAATGATTTAGCAGGGGCGGCGCGATACCGCTCGATCTCATCTCCGCGCCGCTGATAAAATGCAGCACTTTACAATTAACATGATTGCGAAGGGGGCGAAGGGGTCCCAAACGTGGAGCGGAGCTACAAACACAGTAAATTGCTAACAACGGCTAATTAAACCCCCAGCTCCCCACTCTGCTAGATTAGATTCAATATAGCCGGTTTATTTATGTGTCAGCTATTGATCACGGAAGCCTGTAATCATATAATGCACTAAAACCCGCAAAACCGGTGGAACATCAATTATAAAGTGATCTTTAGAGCCGGAGCGCTGGAATTAAAACGGGTAAATATCATTTCATGTTTCTTTTACGGGCGTCTTGTTTTGTTCAGAGGTGTTTTGATCCCTTTTAGTGCGATTGAGACAACGGATCTGTTCCTCCTCCTCGTCGCAGCCTCCTCGGAGGAGCCGGGGTTACTTCAGAGCAGCGTCCTCAATCTCCGTCTCGTTGACATCGCTGAAGGACGGCGGGATGGAAGAGGAGTCGCACACACACACACACACACGCCGTACGCACACACACGATCATTTAAAATTGCAAATAAACCATACTAATTTAATTTTGTCATCATCAGCTCTCCAGATGGTTTCATTAAAAGGCAACTAATTATATTACTTTCAGGCTCGTTTCCAAAGACCTCACTCATGCTTCAACCTGCAGTTTACATTTTTTTTCCCTCTCTCTCTCTCTCTCTGTGCGAGTGAAAGGGCCTCCGTCAGGGGACGACTTCGCTCGCTTGTTTGACAAATTCCGCAGGGCTCCCGTCTCAAATTCGAAAAGCTCTTTTTGTAGTTCGCCGTGATTCATCTCTGTGATTTTTCTGTGTGTGTACAAGGCTCCAGCGAGATAAGAGCAAAGCCTCGAGTTGATAAGGGAGTAAACCCGCCCATCCCAAAAAAAAACCGCAGAAAAGACGAATGTTGAATGCGCTAAGTTCTCCTGATAGCACTTTTAAAACGACTTTCTGTCTAACTTCTCTTAAGAGTCGAGGACAGAGAGCGGCGCACTGCAATTTGGAAATCGTCTCTGCAAATAACGCTGTGAAGAAAAAGTACGGCACAAGTGTTCTGTGTGTGGACAACAACAATAAATCGATGTGAGCCGCTCGAGGCTAAAGGAAATGTTTCTCGGGAAAAAGATTTACTGTCAACAAATGTGTTAAATGTGATAACTCACAACATAATACGCTCGCCGGCGCGCAGTGTGTTTCCACCGTCGGGCTTTCACTCAGCTGACAAACGGGCGACGTGACGGCACGCCGAGCGGCACACGCTCAATGCATGTTTACTTGAGTGTGTTACAAAAGAAGTCTGAGGAGTCTGAAGGTAAAAGCTGTGAGAGGGAGAAATGTGCCGTTCGATTACATTTCACACGTCTTGAAGGAGTTTTCATGCTCAGACGAGAAGAGTCCAGCTGAAACCTGCAGCTCTCATCGCTCCGAATCCGCCTCGAACACTGACGCAAGAAAAAATGAAAAATGGATGGGTCTCAAGTGGAGGATCTGAGGCGGAAATAGTCACTAAATATGGTAGATTTGTATTAAATATTTCTGCTCCTGCTACTTTAAAGGGTTCCTTTGAACGTTTGCAAGAAATCCTCCAGAGCTCGACGTCAGCGTGAAACGGACGAGATGATGCGTTCTGCTTTTTACACACCTCGGTGTCATCAGAGGAGCCGAAGATGAAAGAAAAACGTGTTACTATAAATGTTTTCACGCCATTAAACTGAAAACCAGGAGCATCAGGCTGACTAACAAACTCCAGTTATCATTTTACCAATCGAATCAAACCTTGAACGGCTGAAAAACACATTGATAACCTTCTAAAATCAGGTCCATTCTGTGCAAAGAGAAAGATACCCAACACATGCTGGTATCATTTTTAGGAACATTTCATCTGCAAGAAACAAAAATGAGGCAAATCTTTGTGATGTCACCTGCAAAAACTCAAAATCAAAGAGTGTATTTCTCTAATTTCTAGTCTAAACATCACACGTAACACATATATAATAATACACAATCACCTAAAAGAAGCTTTTCAGTCACATAAACGTTTGTTCATTATGTTTGTGCTTATTTTTGAAGATGCATTTTTGCAGCGTGTGAACCGATGTGGAGAATTCAAGGCCTGGTGACTGACAGTAAGTCACTTAATGCTTCTTATGTGCATATTTATGTCCTCTGCTGTCACAAACAGCTAAAAATGTTTTTAAGCAAGTTATTACTGGGGGACTGCAGTTTGACTTTTAGTGTTTGAATAATGAACCGATGAAACAGGACAACAACAAGATATTACAGGTGGAAGGAGGAGGAGGAGGAGGGAGGCTGCTGTGTTTCACTTTTAATGAGCTGAGCTGCACAACACAGCCAAACTGTCTGATCAGGGAGATCTCTGCAGGATCTGATGATCTGAGCTGTGTTGGTGTTTTTCCTGCAAGATCAAAATTGATCATTGAAACCGACCGATCACTTTTTTATGTAGCTGAGCGACTGATCAGGGTTAAAAATCCAGTCTCATGAGTCACACAACAGCTTGTTCTACACTCACTGTAAGTAGAAATGACGGTCCTGGAGCAACACTAATTATTATTTAATAAGAATAACACCAGCGCGGTGATATTAGTCACCCTTTCTCAATCTTTAATTCACAGTGACGTACACACACGTTACCAAAACTTGCACCTTAAATGTGCGAGGCGCTCAGACAGATCGCTTTCTTGATCGTTCACGAGTGGTTTGACTTTTGCCTTCACGCCAAAAATGTGCACAAGCGGTCTCGGTTGGATCGTTCGGCAGCTTTCAAACCAACCAAACGGGTTAATGTGAAAAAACTGCATCACTCTATATGTGTGACGTTGATGGATCTGACTAAGAACACAAAGGAAGATTCATCTTTTCATCTTTAAAGATCTAAAAACTACATTTTTTTTAACTGAACATCTTGGTTTTGGAATCATTTACAAGATGAAGTTACATTAGAAACTCTGACATTCAAAACACGTTCAACGATGAAGGTAACTTTTTTAATTGGTCGATCTCTTTGAAGCCGCTCGTCCCATCTGTCTCTTTGTTACTGAAGTGCACTTTTGAGGAAACTGTGTCTCCTGGTTTGATAAAGGATGCATCGATAAGCAGAAAAACCCGGACAAACACAGGAAACATGCATCTCATCGAAAAGAAAACTGGTCATGCCGGGTCACGAGGTCAGAACGTCATCACCCACGTCAAATGCCACAGCGCAGATAATGAACTGCGGCATCGCCGGAGATATTAAAAGCGCCGTCTTGTTGGCGTATAGGAGCCATTCAGCTGAAAGAAAACGGCCCTTAATATGTCATTAAGAGACATTAGCAACATGATATGGGCTGCAGATGGAGCCAAATTACACACCAATTAGTTGTCAGTCGATGGGATGAGAGGATGGGAATGAGTATGGAGGCTCTGGCGCCGCGTCATGCATTTTAAAAAGGAAGTTTATTTCCCTAAAAAGGTGAGAAAGTGAGAGGGCGACCGGCGTGATGAGGCGCCAAACATCTGGAGATACTCATCATGATGCATGTCTCTGTAATGGACATTCAGACGTGGTGAATGTGGCGACCCTTTAATGCGCCGGGGCACGAGGGTGACGTCATTCCCGTCCTTTTTTTTTTTTTTTGAGTGCATCAGGCAGAACACGGCGATGGAGGACGAATGAAGGACCACCTACTTAATCTGTGGAGGGAGGAGGAGTATTTACTTAAGTCAGACTTGAGGGCCAGCTCGTAGGAGGGCGGCAGATGGCTGAGGTTCTGGAAGGATCTGGACAGGGACAGGTCGTACGGCTCCGTGGCTGAGGTCAGGATGTTGTTCATCCGCTGGGGTCTCTCTACAGGGGACAGGGGAGGAAGCGGTGCGCTGCAGTCAGTCAGAAATAAGGCTTAAACACTGGGAGTCTTTTTACGGGAGGAGAGAGAGGGAGGCAGGTGGAGAGAGGGGGTGATGTGGAGAGAAGAGTGGAGGTGACAACGTTTAGCGGAGGGGTTTAGAGATTGATTGATTTTACGTGTCGGGGTGTTAACCACCTTGAACCGCCTCGTGTCATCTGCTTCTGATAGGTGTGTTCAGACCAACTGTGAGCTGAAATCTCACAGCTGCAAAAGTGAATTAATTGGCAACTTTTTCAGTCATTTTACAGAATATTTACAGTTTCCAGCTTCTCAAAATGTTTTTCTTTGTGAGTGACGACAGTAAATGAAGAGTTTCTGGGTTTTGGACTCCTGATTGGACAGAAGAAGCAATTTCTACTAGTTGTTAGCTACCGAGACATCAGCTAGCTAACGTTACATATTGCTGATTGAGTCGTGCATGGCAGAACCCTTAAATAAATGCACTTGGGCGGTCCGCTCCTGTTTGCTGGATCTGAGCCACAACCTGGACTCTTGTCAGCCAAATAAACCAGAACGGGCCCAGGTCTTGGCCTGATCCAGCCCACGAGAGAATGAAATGAACTGTGGCCCATATTTGGATCAGGGCCTGATGAACGCCTCTCATGTGGGACAGATCTGGACCTCATCAATGCTGCTATCTGTGTTTTTAGCTATGAACCACCTCGTATCATCTGCTTCTAAAAAGGTCCGTTCAGACCAACTGTGAACTGAAATCTTACAGCTGCAAAAGTGAATTAATTGACATCTTTTTCAGTAATTTTTTACTTAATATTTACAGTTTCCAGCTTCTCAAAATGTTTTTCTTTGTGGATGACGACAGTAAATAAAGAGTTTTTGGGCTTTTGACTCCTGATTGGACAGAAGAAGCGATTTCTACTAGTTGTTAGCTACCGAGACATCAGCTAGCTCACGTCACGAACCCTTAAAAGCATTTCTAGAGAGCATCCAGCCCAGATACTGCGTGGAATAAATGCACTTGGGCGGATCTGAGCCACAACCTGAACTCGAAACCAAATAAACCAGAACGGGCCCAGGTCCAGCCCACGAGAGAATAAAATGAACTGTGGCCCATATTTGGATCAGAGCCTGATGAAGTCTCTCATGTGGGACAGATCTGGACCTCGACAATGCTGCTATCTGTGTTTTTAACTACTGAACCTAGAGGCACAAACTAGTGACGACTCATTAATTGCTTAATCGTTAGCGGTTCTTCACGATCATGAGAAGCGGCAGCTTGGTTTTAACTCGGGGTCACAGCTAATTGTCATAATGACGGAGTAATCAGGGACTACTTAGTGTGATGTAGCACTTTAAAATCCCTGATTCTTGAATGGAGTCTGGTGACGCTCCCCTGAGCATTTTAAAAGTTACGTTTAACCGAATGCTGACGAGTCGTAGCGTCGTTAAAACGCACTAATCTGTGATTCTGAGCCAGCTGCGTCGAAACAGCTTCTTGTGAAACACCTTTAACGGTTGTGCGTCAGCGTCGGGGATACGTGTGGCACCGTTAAAAGGCTCCCCGCACTGCGCCGGAGCTCCCGTGGCTTCAAGTATTTGGGACGCCCAGTCACGGGTCAGGAGGCGCAGCGGGTGGGGAGGTGCTGGGATTCGGGCAGGGACTCTGGTGCCGGATTTAAAAATAGGACGGGGCGACGACTGCCGCAGCAAGGAGGACAGGGGACACACAACATATGGCGTTAGAGGGGAGTGTGTGTGCATGTGTGTGTGTCGGAGAGAGAGAGGTGGAGTGAAAATGTGTGAAGAAAGAGATTCTAGCAGATTCGGGACTAAAGGTCATGGATTGTAAATGCAGCAGCGTGAAGTTTTGTGACTGCAAAAATAAAACACACAAGCAAAAAAAGGAAGAAAAGGGGAAAAATAAATGACCCCCAGTGTGCAGGTAGGATTAACTGAACTCTACATGATAAGAAGAGGTGAAAGAAAGAGAGGAAATACACATAGGCACCATGTGTATGTGTATTACTTACCGTATCTCATTTGTCTGTGGGCTAACGAATCCAAGTGAGAGAGAAAGGATCAATAACAATCAATGTGCACAGTCAAACCTCCCATAAACTACAGGAGGCTGTTCAAATATGACAAGAATGTGTTAACCAGAAAACTCTTGAATTATGCAGAACAGACACGACCCGCTCTCGCTCGTCGGATGCTAAATAGACCCGTTTGAAGAGTTTTATTTGGTGCTGGAAGTACTTTCGAAACCCATTTTGCCGGTGAAAAGGTGGCAGAACGTGGACGGCGGCGCTCCATTAATGCTGGAAGCGTTTGTACGAGGACTTCGGTGACGATCTCTCTCCGCTGTAACTCTGAAAAAACGTCGACCTCTGTGGGTTTTTTTAGAAATATCAAAGAAGGTTTTTCTCTTTTGTGTCGAGTTCAGGCCCGATTCCTTCTTTAATTACACGGTGTTTCATTTCATTGCCGTTTAGTCGCGGGAGCGTTCAGTAATTCCACACTAAGAGCTGCTCCCCTTTCACAGAAAATCACATTAAGAGGAATAGATGGGATGCAATAACAGTAATTGGGCTTTCAATAACTTTTTTCGGCAAACTGCGCAGATGATCTTTTGATTATCAGACACTCTTTTTTTTTTTTTTTTTGCTTTTCATTTTCTCAGAGGACTTCTTTATCGGCTCCTCGGGTTTTTAATTTCCCCGTGAAAAGATACACTTTGTGTCCTTGAAATTGGAAATGGTCCATCACGAGCATTGTTTTGGTTTGATTTCATTTGGAGGCGGATAATGAAGCAGATCGTTCTGGGAAAGTCGAAGTCGGGTCAGTTATTCTTGTTTAAAAGTCAGAGAGAGAAAAAAACTACACAGAAGTTTTATTTTAACGAGCCGACACAACACGGTGAGACTGTGAGTGTTCGTTTCTGTTGGACTACGTGTTCTTTCGTGTTCTTACCCAGTTTAGGTGTGAGCGCCGTCAGATCCAGGTGGCTGTGCTGGTACTCATGGTGGTGGTTTCCTGTGGAGAGAAAAGAACCCAGAGTTCATTTCAACGTTGAAGTCACTTCAAGTGACGAGAAGAAAATCAGACATTTCATCAGACGGGTCCGTACCCTTGACGCTAAAGGGTCAGTTCGATCAAATCAACCCAAAAAATCATATTTTCTCTCCTGACCTCGGTGGTTTTCTAGACATAACAACTCTAGCCCCTTTTAGATGTCTATGTCTGTCTAAAAGGGAGGTGTAATATTCCTCCTTTTCCAAACAGCCTCCACTTTTCCTCCTCTGGTAGGCGTCAACATGTGACGTGACGTGAAGCAGGAAGTTGGGCGTGAAGAGAAGCAGGGCAGTTTCTGCTTTTCTCCCAAAATCCTCTTCCCGTTTAACATTGGGGCTTATGGGGCAGTTGCTGGAGTTTGTGTCGGTTAGACGCAGATAATTCAAAAACCGTACATCCTCCCGATAAAGTGGACACGTTGCCAGACAGAAGACAAGTGTGGCTACGTTCTTGGAAAATATCACTATTGTAGTGTGAAATCTGTGGCTAGGATCGTCATCTAAAGAAACATTTTCGGAGAGTTTTTTTCAGGCTCCCCCACTCTGCCAGTTGGTGCTGCGCGAACATTCCGCAATACACACTCATTGAAAATCCTGAATTTTTCTGAGTTTTTTCGAAATCACTCACGATCAATTAAGGGTCACCGTTCAAAAACTAAACATCGTAGAAAGAAGGTTCAAATACAACTCAAATAGATAAGACTTGTGCCTACATTTTAAAGTTTGAATGGTGTCTCTAGGTCAAAGTCTGCCAGAGCAGGAGATGTTTGAAAAACCTCGATGATTTTGCGACTTTTTTGACCCCGTCCCATTCATTCCTTATGGGAAGTTTTTTGCAGTTTTTCTTCAAAATAAGAGCTTTACATTGCACCCCATCGGAGTTTAGAACTGGGCTCTTAGCGGGGGGCTTTTAATTTGAAAGTAGCGACCGCTGTTAGCTCGCCGCTACGACAACAAGCGGACAACCAAGACAGCTGCAGAGAGCGAGGAGACGCTAGCATCTCCCGGATCTCAGCGGCTTTCCAGCTGCTCATCTTCGTGGATGAAGTGACGAACTGACTGCTGTGATCAGCTGTTTCCTGGTTTTAAAACTCCCGGCTGTGGGTGCGCAGCAGTGCACGTCATCCACACCTCCGCCCATCTCAGCATTTGCCGCCAATTTGCCGCCTTCTGTCTAAATCCGCGGAGCGAGCCACCAAAAGCACATTGGTGGCTTACTGCCCAGTATAAAAACGGCTTCTGTTTCTTCTGAAGCTGCAACAGTAGACTTGTTTAAAACACGAATACAGAAGCAGCTGTTCACAGGAGGTTAGCGTAGCTGCTGTAGCATCAGTTCTATCAGAACCGGAGAGTTTATTTCATCCTAAGAGGAGCAAAGAACGACTCTGAACATATGCGATCGCTCTCCTGTTGACAGAAGAGTTTGATTTACCAAATGGCTCCGCTGGTGCTCGTGCTCTCTTACTGTATTGATCCTGTGATAGACAGATGTTTTGTCCAATCACCTGCGAGTACCTGCCCTCTATCAAAGGACGACCTCCCAGATGTTTCTGCCGTGTCAGGTTGAACCCTGTTTGCCTTTTGTAATCCTCACAGCTCGTGCATCGTCTCGTGTCACTGTGGACGAGCTGGGTGAGAAATGTGTTGTGGGATTTTAAGTAAACGGACTCTTTTTTAAAAGACAATCCCTTTGTGAGTCGAGCACAACGAGCACAAGTCTGGCTGACGGAGTATCAGCCGGCTTTTCCATCCGCTCCCGTCAGTGCTGGCTGTTTTTTTTTTCCAGATATAAGAGCTTTGATTTTCTCGCCGTGTCTCAAGTGAGCAGTAAACTGTCACGACTCAGTTACGGGCCTGTGAGCGTTTTTTCCTTCCGTCTGACAGGATCCAGTGCGAACCGCTGCTTCGCCAAAATGATTGATTACAGCCTCTTTATTTGGGAACGTGGAAACACCTCGCGGTGATCCATCTTTTCGCCGCGGCGGAGTCATTTTGATGTCGCTGTAATATCGTTATGTGTTGTTCGAGCGCTTAGAAGAACAAAGCGGCATCATCGGAGACCTCCATCACTGAGCTGCGATGGGAGTTCAAATAATTTCAGAGAGTGGGAAATATCGCCTTTATTCAATTACAGCGGGGTGTTTTGTGAACGGCGCACACAAAACATGGATATGTGATACTTGTACCTTATTTGCATTTAAATATGTTCATCTATCATCCTCTAAGGGTGCTAAAGACAATAAAAACACAGCTCTGATGGCTTTAAACTACAGATATGAGCTCTTTAGAAGTGGCGACGGGGGGAGGATGTGTTCGGCTCTTGTTAAAGATCAGTGTGTGCGTTTCAATCACGACGCTCTCCCAGCGGCTCCGTGTGACATTTCCGACAGATGTTATTTGACTTTTTTTTTGCTCAGATCCGAGCCAGTATGAAGATTAATCCCACATATTTTCGCAGTGGTGTTGGAATTTTACTTGCTTAATCTCCTCTGAAATTTATATTCCAGCTCAGGGAAACTGGAGGAACATAAAGACTGGAGTTAAACGGTTTTAAGTAGCTGCGTAATTACAAAAACAAGTCGTATTCGGTCTTTTTTTTTTCCACCAATCACACAGGTTTTGATCAAGGGACCAATAATAACAGTTTTTAAATTCCCCCACCATGAACTTAAAACAGAAGCAGTTTTCTACCAAATAAATAACAACCTTTTTACTATCAGTGTAATTGCAGAAACAGATCAGAGAAACTGCCTCGTAAAAATGTCACACATTAAAATGTAGCGCGAGTGTTTAACCGAGGTTCACGAAGTTTATCACCGAGCGAGGATGCTGTTTTTTTTTTTCATTGAGGTAATCTCTGGTTCAGGGTTTTTACATTCCCGTGATCCAATTATCCTCTTTATGTGAGATATCTGACGGTTATTGCCGGTGTTGTGCAGCAGCTGCGGCGCTAAACTGAGCACATGTTGTTAAAAGAAAGAAAGAAAGAAAGAAAGATGTTTATTGGAGGGGTAGATTTCACAGAAGAGTCTGGTCCAAAGTACTCGACCGGTGCAGCGAGGCGTGAATCGGCCTCGGGGAAAGTGAGCAATCACACCGCACGAAGCAGTCGGAGAGGAACACGTTCACAGCAAGTACAGTTATTTTCTGCGGCTGGAGTGTCGGAACAAAGTCACCTGAGCTCGAGTGGAACCACAGAAACTGCAGCGAGACGTCTGAAAAACAATCGAAGGCCGTCTGACGCTCACACTCGTGTTTCTTTGTTTGTTCTTACATCAGCTGAGACACGAAAAAGATGAACACGTGAACGAAGAGCCACAGGTACCAGAATCCTCTCATCCTCCGCAGACTGAGACTCGGAGCAGGATGACAGATCGGTCGATGAAATTGCTGCTGCAATAAACGACAGTCTGTTGCAGCAGAGACGGATGAGGCAGGAGTTTGTCACTCTGCATTTGCAGTTTCCACAAACACTTGACAGGAGGAGAAAATCTGACAGAGCGAGTAAACATGAAAACCACGTCGGGACATAATAACAGGTACTGTGGACACCAGATCATTCCCAAACATCACTCTGCAGCTACAACAGCCTCCAACCGTTTGGTTTCAGTCCGTCCATCAGATGTTCACGCCTGGCTGCAGGGATGTGAGCATCAGTGAGGTCCGACACTGAAGTCTGGCTCACAGTCGGAGCTCCAGCTCGTCCCAGAGGTGCTGGATGAGGCTGAGGTTCTGGGCTCTGTGCAGACCGGTCCAGTTCTTTCATTCCAAACCAGTTCTTTTAATTATTAAAGAAATTCTGTGGGGGCAGAGAGGCAGGGATGACATGCACAAAGGGTCCTAGCTGGAATCAAACCGGAGATGCTGCAGGTATGATGTGTGCACCTTCACCTCTGAAGGCCACCAGGAAAAAGGATTTCTTCACGGAGCTGGCTTTGTGCACAGGGGAAGTGTCATGTTGACAGCAGAAGCATCTCCATCAACATTACGTTTGCACTGCTCTCAGCAGGAAGACACAGGCTGGGAACAAAGAGCAGGACTTCATCTGCTCTCTATGTTGTGAAGAGTACAATTAGTGCAAAGAAGCAAAAGAGGCGTTGTAAAGGACTGAATAAGAGAAATAAAGACTAAATACTGCAGTAACGAGGCCGCTATCATGGAACTATATTCAGCGGCGGATTAATCCACATTCGGCACATGCATTTCAATGTCTTGCATCCTTAATTTTCTTTTTTTTTACTGCACATGGCTACCTTCTCATCGATTAATACAAGCAGTCAGATAAATCAAAGTACAACACGGCTTGTGTTCTGTCCAGTCAGTTCACAAAGTCTGAAATGTCTCCATGCTTTCAAAATACCTTTTGTCTCGCTCTACCACATCTCAGTTCATAATGTTTACCCACAATGCAATGCAAGACAGCGAGGTTGAAACTTGAAACTTTACATAGTTTCATGACGGCTGCAAACTCCTGATCGTTTGGTCTTTTCATTGGTTTTGTTGATACCAAGAAAAATCCAGAATATCAGCCGACTTACACCATTTAAACCCATCTGTCTCTGCAGTATTTTGGTCATTGAAGATGTATTAAGTACACGAATAAACGTATCTGAAGCTAAAGTCCCTGATTTTCCTCACAGCAGTTGGTGTTAAAGGTTTAAACCGTTGCACGACGATCAGAACTGACCGAGAAAGTGGAGCAAATATCAGGGGACTTCTTCTAAAATATCAGTTTTATCATTCACACCGAAGCGTTCGACATCCTGAGTCCAGCTGAGACGGCGCTCTGCGCTATGTGAAGCACACGGAGGAGAATATACCTGCTAAGTGTTGATACATAATGCAGCAGCTCTCGCTGACGGGTAAGTGTGTCACGCGGATTGGCAGCAGCGATGCAGGGCGGCCCTGTCACAAATGAATCGAACGCTTCCAGGTTCCGGCGGGTGGACGGAGGGGGATCCCACTGTGACCCAGATCCATTTTAAACGCCTCGCTCTGGGGAAGCTGACGGACAGACGCTGGCGACGGAGAGAGCCCATGCAATGTCATTATGCTGGCAGAGTGTGGAGTACCATGTGGACCCGCCGGTGGGTCGGATCACCTCGTTTTGTCCTTGTGCGTATGCGTGTGCGTGATGGAGAGGCAGAGAGACAAAGGAAAAGAACGAGCCTGCTGTTTGTTCACCTTCAAAACCACTCAGGGCTTTTAACGGCGGCGACGCTCGAAGCCGAGATTTACAGCTCAAACACTAAAATGTCAAGTTACAGGAGAATCATTCACAACCGGACGATCTGAAAATCACATCGTTATCCGACAAACAGGCAGTTTAATCCGAGCTGATTCATCGCGTTTTGGCAAAACAGCTACGATTGAAGCGACTTCTCATCAGAATCGAATGACACAAGAGAAAAAAACTTGATCTGAACAGATCACAAAGGAAAGTTTGGCCTGTTTTTGTCTCATCCTGTGCAGTAATGAGATCTCGGTGAGTGTGTGTTGCTCTCGGAGAAAAAAGAGGTTACAGTAGAATTGGTCCAACGCCTCTAAATTGCTGCTTTTGTTTTCGGCAGCTCATCTGGTCGAGTGCTCCTGATTGGCTGTTTCCTCCTGGCTGGAGAACAATCAGTTTCGTTGGCCGACATTTTCTGTCCCAGTATTTTATACTGCCAGTTTACAGTGCGATGATCTCGAGGTGCATCATGAGACAGGACATGTTTTATAATGGTTCTTTTGGGTTTCTGTAAATAGATCAAATTTATTCATGCATTCAAATGAACACAACCATGGAAAAATCATGTTCATGTGTCTCTTTTCTCTTAAAATAAACCTTGATCGTGTTCAGGTTATGTGAATTTGTTTCGAAGCTCTGTATAGGCCACTCCCCCTGCCACGCCCACTTTTAACCAGCTAGCACAAAAGTAGATCAGTGGTACGTTAGCGTCTTAACTAAAGGGCGAGTTAAACTTCTGCAACTGCGTAATGCGCTATCCAACTGCGTAACCACGGAGACCCCTCGAGCCCTCATAGTTCTCCGTCGTGGTGCCGGATACGCAATGCAATTTCCCGCCCGATCAGTAGGGGTCGCTACTAGCTCGCTACGCAAGACTGGCCTAGTCCCGTGACGCCTATGGTCAGTAACGTCGTTGGTTGTTATGCTTCCGGTTACAGTGAGCAATGGCGTCCGAGAGAGAAAGTCTGTTGTTGTTGTTGCAGCTGAATAACATTGAAACACAGATGCTTTTGTTACAAAAAATGAGACGTGAAAGACTGAGGAGACGTGTCCGGAGGTGGTATGTACGTCCACTAAATGTACCGGAGTCATCTCGAATGCGTCTTCGTTCTAGTCGGTGTTTTGAAAATGGCGCGTCCAGTGTTTACGTTGTGATAGTAGTCAAACCGGAAAAGTAATTCCGGAAATGGTGTTTTTAGAGGACCAATCGTAGCCCTTGCCGTCTCCGTTGTCGCTTGACGGAGTGACGGACACTTAAAAAATATTTCGTGCCGCCGGAGAGGACGTAGAGGGCTCTCCGCGACCTACGTACAGCACTTTACTCAGTAGTAAAAATTAGGCTTAACCCACCACAAAATATAGCACAAGTTTCAGCCACTTAGGGTGAAAACTGAGGCCAACAATGATGAGGACATTTCTGTGGATCGACTGACCGACAGACTGAGCTACAGATTTGCTAAAAATCCTGGTTCTTTACCGAACTAGAAATGTTTTAAATGGACGATATTTCCTCATTCCAATGGAAATTATTAAGAAAGTTGTATGAGACAGATGCAGCTGTGCAGGTTGTTGTGAGTCAACTTACAGAAGAAAACTCAGACAGAAAATTAATTTATGAATGAAATTAAACAAAAACGGCAACCAATCTGATCGACAGGCTGATGTTATCGTAAGTGAAATCTGACTATGGAGATGTGGTCGCAAACTTGTAATGATGAAAGGTTTTCTGGACCATTTTTCATCGGATGGATGGAAACAGACATTTCAGAAGTCTGAAGCCAGGCCTCCGTCCAAATTTAGCTCACATTTCAACAAATCGCCGTCAAGATTGTCAAAAGAAAAAATGCTAATTAGTGCGTCTCCCCTGCTGAGAAATGACATTCATTGCGGCTGTTTTGTTTCGTGACATCACGTGGCGACGAGCTGCGCCGCTGAAGCCAGATAAAGAGACGTGAACGTTCGTCATGCATGCAGCTGGTGTTTTTCATCTGCGGGCCTGTATTCATCTTTGATGACTCGCTGGCATCTTGCTGATGTCACGTCTGCGTCTTCTCTTCGACGAAACTCCCCTGAGCCTCCTAATGGCACATCTCAGTGTACTGGGTATTTAAAACATTTACACTCTGCGCACTTCACTCGATAATGGTATTTCTCTCTGCACATGAATTAATCTGAACTCCGTCTTTCCTGGAAACATCGCAAGCAAACACTGAGTAACATCCTCCGCTGACCACAAATCTCTTCATTTTCCATCTCAAGCTGCAGCAGAGAAGCAGTCAGCGTGTCTCTGCTGCTTATTTTACTTACTGGAAAGCACTTTCTTACATTTTCCCAGCAGAGAGCGTTCGGCCCCCGTACACCATCTTACCCGTACAAGTGTCACGATCTTGACCGACGGCGTCCCAGGGAGCTTCTTCTGGAGTCTGTGAATTACTAACAAGGATAAGCACAGATTTATCTGATGTCTTCTCCGATACGTCAGAAGTAACATCACACAAAGCTGCCGTTATCCTTGCCGTGGAATATGGGACTCCGTGAAAAACGAGACGATGCTGAAGGGTCCGTGTGTTGACATGCTGAGGCTGAATCATGTCCGGGTCTGCAGAGAAAAACCTGCACCGAGACACAAATCTACCTCGAGATAACGACATAAAAAATATGTTTTAAACAGCTTGGCTCATATATTGATGTGTAAACTATATGGCCAGAAGTTTAGGGACACTGCATTACAGGAGATGTTAATGCTACAACTTAACAATTATAATAATGTGCTTCCAAATTTGTAGCAACAGTTTGTCATGCTGAAATGGAAAAACACTGGAAAATGCAGCTTCAAAAATAAAAACAGGTGTTTCTTGCTTGTATTCAGTAAAATCTGCCCGTGGTACAAGTCCAGTTTTTCTCTCTGGTACATATTTAGTGTAATGAGAGATTTATCTAGAAATTACCTAGTTTTTTGCAGCAAACGGACAAAACACAATGTTCCAGTGCACAAAGCCAGGTCAATAAGGAGACTTACCAGCTCAGAGCCCATCAAACACTCTGGAACGCCGACTGTGAGCCGATCTGAGCGTTAAAAAAACTGCACTGTACCAGAAGTTTATTTCTTTCCAATCCTGCCGCCAAGAAATGATGTTTGTATGTTGCACGGAACATTTTTCTTTGAGTAAATGAAACACTACGTATACGTACAACACTGGAGCTGCAGGAAGGACACGAATATCCAACCATCCACCCCATCTTCCTCTGTATGCAGACTTTTTTGCTCTCCTGACTTCCTCCTTTGCTGCTGTAATAATCACCAAGGCCACTAGAGGCCGCCGCCTAACAAGAAACATGAATATTGGTTGTGATAAGCTGCTCTCACAGTTTATATACAGGTTTTTTGTGAAGTGGATGATGCAAGGTTGCATATTTTGGGCGGAAAACAAATAGAAATAGCGCTAATTTCACGTTCAGTATCAACACTTACGCTGATGACACTGTTGTTTCCTCATCATGTCATTCGGTTTCCCTTAAAACAAGTATTTACATCCAAATATCCAACCACAACATCTTCCTCCCTTTAACCATCCAGTTGCTTCGATGGGTTAGACGTCAGTGTTGGACCTCACTAATGTTCCTGTGTCTGAATTGGAGCAAATCCCTGCAGCCAGGTTCAAACACCTGTGGGAAAAAAGCTTTGCTGGAAACCAGACGGAGGCTGTTAGAGCTGCAGAATAATGACTATGATTTGGACCGGCGTGTTCAAAAGCCAGATATGGCTTTGATATTTGGGTGTCCACATACTAATGACTATAACGTGCATCCAAACACTGAGTAAATTCATCTGAATTATATCAAATCCATAGTTTCAGTGTGGCGTGAAGAAAACTTCTGGCTCAGTTTTTCTTTTTGTCGAACTTTCAAAGAATGTAACGAGTTTTTTTTTATTCTGCATCTGTTCGTCTGTGCACTTAGAGAGCATCTGCAGACTACAGCTCTGTTATGATGAAACTTTAATGGTTCAAAGCTGAAAAGCAGAATTTAATAAGACTCGTGGCACAAACACAAGACAGTATATGTCAGAAGTAATTAAGTGAGGACGCCAAACTTTCTTATCGTGGTTGCGTGTGAAAGAAAAAAGGCAGCCGAGTCTTCCAAAAAATGAATCACCCCCGTAACTTATTTTCCATAATTACACTCCGTGTTTTCCCGTAATTATATTGGTAGTTTGGCACAAAGCTACTGTTGATAAGCAGGATGATGAAAAGATTAAATAAAGAGGAGAAAAGGCCGTCTTTGTGAGGACACCACGCGCTGGAAAATTACTGCCGAGATCTTTTAATGGCTTTGCAATTACGACTCGAGCCCCGGATGCTTGTTGCGTTTAACAGAATGCTAATTCGAAAAATGTTTACATCTCTCACTTCAATTTCAGGGAACGCGCTTCAGTTGAGACGCGGCTAATTTGAGTTCACGCCGGTTCACGCTTCGATCGGACACGATTACGCAGTCGTGCGTCGTGTAAAATTCATACTGGAGTAAGAAGGAAACTCCTCGGAGAGAAATCAAGGAGAGAGAGGAGGTTGTTTCCATTCCAGCTGCTTCTATTTGTGTGTCTGTGTGTGTGTGTGTGTGTGTGTGTGTGTGTGTGCAGACAGCCCTCCCTCCTTCCCAAAAGGAACAGAGGCGACCGGCTCGGCATTACACATGAAGACTTCCCACCAGAGGCCCCCGAGGCCGAGGATCTTTGTTTCTCCTTTATCGATTAGGGATTGTGTGTCGCAGCTCCTGGACACATCATGCGCTCCCTGACATGTTTTTTTTCCAGTCAAGAGAAAAAAAAGGCTCAGACTGTTGTTTCCCTCCCCCTCAGGCTGACCTTGTGACTTCTTAACAAAAAAAAAAAGAGAAAGAAATTCCGGTAGACAAACTCCTGAGCTCTCCAGAGCCTGTTGGGCAGCGGTAAATGAGCGTGGAAGGACGAAGAAGTAAAACGAGGACGTGATTTTTAAACAAACTGGGAAATCTACATATCATCCTGACTTGGAGCCCCCAGTGAGGACTTGTTTTAGGACTACATAATGAATGAACTGTTCCAGTGTTTAATTCGTGGTGGTTTGAAGAAGGATCTACCCCGGATATTTTTGGTCTTTCTAAGAATTGGTGGGAGGTGTTTTGGGATGAATTGTGGCCTCCAGCTGATCTAATCAGAGCTTTGTCTGTTTAATTCAGCCGTAAAAAACAGCTGAATTTTTCCAGCTGTTTATTTATAGAAGACGATAAAAGCGTTGGATGACTTTAAAAGCTGATCTATGATGAACGCGATGTGTGAAAAGGCAACTACGAAGCGACACAGTTGTGTTTGCGTCCAATATTCACTCTTTAAGCTCTGTTTTTGGTCTCCACCACCTCCTGAGGGAAATATCTGGCTCTTTAGCTGCTAAATGCTCAACTACAGTTTGTTCATCAGCTGGTTTCTAACTGTGTCTGTCTGCTCGTCCTCATCAGGTCGTCTCTGCAAGTCCCATATTTACGTATTTGTTAGGTGGCGACCTCTAGTGGCTGAAGTAATTAAGACGGCAGCAAAGGAGGAAGTTTAGTGATGTGATATGAAAAAATGTCCATAATGTCACTTAAATTACATAACTAACTTTAAGTTTTTTGCTTTAATGTATTATTGAGAACACCAACAGTGTTTATGCTGGTTCTTCGCTGTCATTTTCCATTTTTGTTTTGCCATCAGACGTGAAATCTCTCAGGAAAACACGAGCTGGCAGGTGATCCAGTGAGGCTGGCACCATTTCTATCTGCTTTCACGTCTCTATTTTGGACTAAATGAATAAATAAACTCACATTTTCTGACCGCTTGGAAACACTCAAGGTAAAAGTGTCCGTTTCTACTTTATTTTAACCCCAAACCAGGTTGTTTTTGGTGCATAAACGTAACCAAACCTCAGCAGTTTCCCAACATTAACCATGTGGCGACGTAAGGTCCGGTACACGTGATATACGGTGGGCTATTGTAGTCGGGGAGCGGTCATATATGTCACTTTGGGATTTTTTATCTCCCTACATGATGATTTAAAGGCTCTATTTTAAGATATTAATGTTTTGAGACTAAAACCAAAAAATGTTATTTAAGTATAAAGTCAAAAATGGAAGAATAAGCAACATAGTGAACCAAAGTACCCTGTGTCTTCTAACTTTCTCACTTTTTTTAAGAAAAAAGGACTTTTACAGCAACTAAAAAACTCAATTAGATGATTTTGGCAGCTTTGTGACCCGAGTGGACAAAATACTGGAAACCTCGAGTTTGTTTAGTAACGGTGAGCGAACATGACACTGAAAGCTGTGACTAATCTGAATCCCCAGCAGGAGATGTTTTATATTTTTCCCTCTGCAGATGTGTTAGCTTTCTTGTGAAATCAAAGTGGATGCCGAGCGAACGTAACCTTGGCGTTCCTGGAGGGAAAAAGCAACAAAGACGGAAGGCTTTTGAGTAAGTGGGTGTTGTTTTACAGCCGCTTCCGTCAGACGAGCGTTTCTTGGCTCGTCTTCGAGACGCTTTGTCTCCTTCACACTTCTGCCACTTTCACAGAATTAAAAAGCAACAAGCGCCCTTCTCTTCCTCTGCCTCGTGAGTAATGTGTGATGATTAGTGCAGATAATTGCATCTATTTACATATAAATGTGATTGATACTTGTCCCACGGAGCTGAGCTTCCTTAAGCCGCCGCAGGAGCCGTTTGCCACTGATCTTGTTATAATCTATCCATAATATTTGGATCCTCCATCTGAAGTTACCTAATTAAATGATCATTCGCGACAAGTAAACAATTGGGGATGATGATGCTAATTAACGATGGCTGAACACTGTGAGCCGCGTTGAGAGACGCCACTGTTGCGTTCGTCTAATGGTGTTTATTAGGAGACTTTTTGATTAATACGACTTCATAAAGAGACGGAGGATGATCTGTTTTTTCTCCCCCAGTAGCAGCGGCGTCTCTGCACACTGTCTGAGAGGCCGCGGGCCTAATTGATTAGGTGCTGTCATTCTGAATATCGACCGCCCTCATAAGAATCTCAAATGAGCACTCGAGCGATAATGCCAGCACTCGTTAAAATTTGGGCACAGTGGGACTTTTGGAAATGTCAAGACGAAGCCAAACGGGTTCCCAAACAGGAGGACCTTTAAACAAATAGATCCCATTTTCATAACAACGAGCGACAGTGTCTTGATTATGCGTTCGTACATTTTCAGATATAATCACGTTTCTGCTCCTCGTCCCCGCTGTGCCTTTTAATTCTTACCGGCCCGGAGCCCCGTCGGTGAAGGTGTTGAGAACATTTGCTCACCCTGTGCAGCCTCGTGTCAAACATGCCCTGCAGTCGGGTTGCGCCTCAACAGGTACACAGTCAGACTGCTTATTAAAACTCTGGCTCGGAGCCCAAAGAGCCTCTGGCTGCTTCTGGCTCGCCGGTGGGCTGCAGGTGCAAAGCGTTCGGCGAAAAAAAGGCGCCTGGATGGCGGTTTTGACCTCGGGTCAGACCGAGACGCCGTTTCAATCGACATGCTGTAATAAACCTCACACGCCGGGGAGCTTTCACTCACAGGTGTTTCTACGGACGTATACGAGAAGTGGAACATGTCACAGTGCAGCAGCGTCTCCGACAGAGCACGTTTACCAAACTGTGTTCCTGCTCATAATGTTTTGTTTCTGAGTCTCGTCTTTGGTCACTTTGGATGTTTTCTGACGACCAAACCACATCCAGGTTTCTCAGCTGAATGCCTGAATTGCAAATCCCAGTAAAATACAGTCTAAATATGAACGTTTAATCAACACCGGCGACAAATTGTTCACTTTTCTGAATGACTTTTCGGTGGAAAAATGCGAAGTGGCCAAATTAAACTTGCCGAAGTGGAATTCACATGTGAATTAAAAACATTCATTGGTGCTTTTTCACATGTGGATTAGAATTTTATGTGAAAAATGTAAATTTCATGTGTGGAAAAAATTAATTGAATGTTTAAATTTTAGTTCGCATGTAACATTTTCATAAAAGGGACAAAAAGTCCCTGCAAGCAGTTTTCGTATTGCACTATTAAAATGTTTTTTCAGAGGCGACAATCGGACTTGGACAGAGACCAGCTTCACATCCTGAGTCTCGTCTTTGTCGCTTTGGATGTTTTCTGAAGACAAGCTGACGACCAAAACACATCCAGGTTCCTCAGCTGAATGCCTGAATTGCAAATCCCAGTAAAACACAGTCTAAATATGAACGTTTAATCAACACTGGGGACAAAATGTTCACTTTTTTGAATGTCTTTTCGGTGGAAAAATGCGAAGTGGCCAAATTAAACTCGCCGAATGCCGTGAAAAAGTGGAATTCACATGTTTCATTGGTGCTTTTTCACATGTGGATTAGAATTTTATGTGAAAATGTAAATTTCATGTGTGGAGAAAATAAATTGAAGTCACATTTCTACATGTTTAAATTTTAGTTCACATGTAACATTTTCATAAAGGGACAAAAAGTCCCTGCAAGCAGTTTTCGTATTGCACTATTAAAATGTTTTTTCAGAGGCGACAATTGGACTTTATGGACAGAGACCAGCTTCACATCCTAAATCTCGTCTTTAGTCACTTTGGACGTTTTCTGAAGACAAGCTGACGACCAAACCACATCCAGGTTTCTCAGTTGAATGCCTGAATTGCAAATCCCAGTAAAATACAGTCTAAATATGAACGTTTAATCAACACTGGTGACAAAATGTTCACTTCTAAACCTTTTTTGAATGTCTTTTCAGTGGAAAAATGCGAAGTGGCCAAATTAAACTGCCGAATGCTGTGAAAAAGTGGAATTGACATGTTTCATTGGTGCTTTTTCACATGTGGATTAGAATTTGATGTGAAAATGTAAATTTCAGGTGTGGAAAGAATAAATTGAAGTCACATTTCTATGTTTAAATTTTAGTTCCCATCTAACATTTTCATAAAAGGCACAAAAAGTCCCTGCAAGCAGTTTTCGTATTGCACTATTAAAATGTTTTTTCAGAGGCGACAATTGGACTTTATGGACAGAGACCAGCTTCACATCCTAAATCTCGTCTTTAGTCACTTTGGATGTTTTCTGAAGACAAGCTGACGACCAAACCACATCCAGGTTTCTCAGCTGAATGCCTGAATTGCAAATCTCGGTAAAATACAGTCTAAATATGAACGTTTAATCAACACTGGTGACAAAATGTTCACTTTTTTGAATGTCTTTTCAGTGGAAAAATGCGAAGTGGCCAAATTAAACTCGCCGAATGCCGTGAAAAAGTGGAATTCACATGTTTCATTGGTGCTTTTTCACATGTGGATTAGAATTTTATGTGAAAAATGTAAATTTCTTGCAATGCCGTGAAAAAGTGGAATTGACATGTTTCTACGTGTGAATTACAAACATTCATTGGTGCTTTTTCACATGTGGATTCAAATTTGATGTGAAAATGTAAATTTCATTAAAATGTTTTGGCTGAAAACAAATTAAATATCCACATATTTGTGCAGAAAGATAATTTCAAAGAGATTATTTTAGATATTTAGTGAGGTTTGTACGCGCCACCTCTAAATACCGAGCTGTGTTTGAGCTCCTCGTTCAGGTTGAGCAAAGATGACTTAGTTTAAAGAGAGCGGCGATGGCTTCACACCTCTCAGCCTGACCTTCTCCCTCCAAAGTGTTTCTCCTCAGACGTCACACACGTCCACGACCCAAAGAGGCTGTTAGGAAAATAAACCGATGCTGTCGTCTCTCCAGTGTCAGACCTATAATTCTGACTGCAGCAGCAGCGGCGTTTACTGGGATTGAACATCTGAGAACAAGAGCATCACACAGAAACTGTCCTAGTTTCAGAAGTACTGACCTTCTCCTCAACTTCTGATGAACTGGGTTGGACGTGGACACCTGCCGTCCCCCGTTTCTTTCCTGTAGTCTGTTTGTGAGGCGAGACACTACAGGTGAATAGGGTAATTTTTTTAAATAATAGGTATCACCGTGAAACTTTCTCAGTTGATCACTTATGATTACATGAGAAAAAAATGTATTGCAAGTTTATTGTATTTTAATGTTTGAATATGCAAATGAGGCATTATCTAATTAAATATGCGCTCATTTGCATATATTTTAAAAAACAAAATCTGATCATGGGATAAAGCCAGGTTAAAAATTCCTTTTTCCTTTTGTTGACATATTAGATGGGAAAAAAATTACAGAGGGATTTATGGATATCTACTTTTGTTATCCTGTAAATCAGAAAATACTGTCAATAGCCTTAAAAAATCGATTTTCGCCATGTTTTTGGGGATAAAATGTTATATAAATCAGGCTAGGAATAATATATTTACAAATCCCTCTGTAAATGTCTTCATAATATAGCTGGGTGCAAGACTGGAAAGTTTAGTGCATATAGGTGCAACTGAAGTGGAGATTTTTTACTTGGAGTATGAGAAAAAACTCATTTTGAGAAAATGGCATTTAAAGATTTATATTCGAAAATCCACACATTTCTATTAGAAAAGCATTGCTAGCAAATTTGTGTGTCTGTTTATGTTGTTGTCTCCAGTTCTCTGCAATGGAAGACCTTATATACCTGTTGTGTTAATAAATTATCCATTTTCATGTATTTGGGATGTTGTATATTGTTATTACCAAGGACCTGACTAGTTATTTTAGTCAGAAATCTAACGCCGCGAGCAGACAAAATGTGATTAAATATACACATTAATGTATAATTAGGATATTTTCTTTATGCTAGTTTGAAAGATTACATGTTCAGGGAGAGAACTGGCTCAAAATCTCAAAACTGCAGGAAAAATTGATGTTTTTGCCTGCAGTGTCTCGCCTTAAACACGTCACCGTTTTGTTTTCCAGCATCGACACAAACTCAGAATGGCAGCAATTTTATGCCATTCGCTCCCTTTTGATTGACGAGTCAGTTGTACGTTGTTGGGTGTCAAATGATGCAACGCTACGTAAAATCACTCAGGTGTGAAACGCTCATTACGACGCCAGCACACACGCCTAACACGCTTCTCTGTTCGTCCACAGAGTCACCGAATCACACCGCCGTACTTTCAGGAAGCGAGTTAATTCACTTGTTTCTCAGGGAGGTCCGTTTTGTACTCGCCGTGTGTCCACAGTTGTCTACCTGGAGCTCGCCGCGCCCCCCCGCCGTCCCGCCTGCAGGACCGAATACTAATTATACAGCAGCAGGGAGGCGCGCTGTGAGAAAAGGTAACTCCCCCGCCGAAAACATCAGAAATGTAACTTTGAATAAAAAGCTTTTGTTGTTTTTCTCTCCCTCAAAGAAATGTGATATTCTGACGCCGTGTTGTTTCATGTCGCTCACAAAGAAAAAGCGAAGGTGAGATCTGATTATCGCAGCAGGAGAAAAGGATTTATTTCGATGAATGCGAGTGAGGGAATATTTCGAGGGACTGCAATAAGAAATCGGGGAAAATACTTTGCTTCCTATCTGATCTCAACCTTTCCGATGGGGAGGAGGAGGGGGGATAAGGATCGGAGGAGGGAGGGAGGGAGGGCGGGAGATGAAAGAGAGCGCTGAGAGAGAATGAACGCGTAGGAAACGGTGAAGTGATTGTCGGAGCTTTTGAAGAGCCGTCTGGTTCGTACAAAAGGAGAGGTCAGTGAGCAGATAAGGGCAGAATAGTCTGTCATATGCACAGGTGAAGAAATCCCACCTGGCCAAACAAAGAGAATGAGAAACACGGGTGAGGGAAGAGGACGGACGCAAGAGCCAACCCTCCGAGGGACGGGAGACATTTTCTGACCGAGGCGACATCAAAGAGGACGAAAAACACAAACCCGGTCTTTAAGAGCAGGTCTCGGCTTTTTAAAATTACATGTTCTGGGAAATGTTCCCCCAAAGTCACGACGTGAACAGAGTTCTTATCTTGTTGTTCTGCAGAAATTAGACGATCCCAGTGTGTCGCTGCAGCCCAGAGAGAAGGTGCAGCAGGGTGCAGCAGCCGGAGATTAGAACTCATCATTCTGGCATTTTAAAACTTTCTTATCATCAACAAATCCCATGAAAAGACCAAAACCAGCAGCGTGTTCATCCGTCTTCTGAATCCCCTGCTGCGTATCTGACAGCCAAACCCCATTGTTTCCCACTGAAGCTGTGGAGAAACAGCCAATCACACATGAACGTCTGTTGAAAATGTAAACGTAGGTGGAATAAAGGCCAGTTCACATGTGCAGAAGCATAGTTCACGTTATTTATGCGCCATGTTTTGTTGCCACATGTGGAAATTATAATCCAGATGTGGGAAAAGATGATCACTTGTGAAAATGTGAAAAACATTGTCAAACATTTTAGTTAATTTGAGAAAATGCTGACTATAAACGGATGTTTGAATGTGAGATTCACTTGTGAAAATGTCTGTTTCACATGTAAAAATATTTAATTTAAAAAGAGATAATTGCATTTGACTAATTTATTAATCACTGAGTCTATAAAACAGTGAGTTTCGAGGTTCATTTTCTCATAAGCTTACATGCAATTAGACTTGACAACCAGTGGAGTCGCCCCCTACTGGCCACTAGAATGAATTCAGGTTTAAGGCTGTCTAATGTTAATGCTTTGTGTTTGCTTTTCTTATTTTCAGGTGTGGGAAAAAGATGATCACTTGTGAAAATGTGAAAAACACTGTCAAACATTTTAGTTCATTTGAGAAAATGCTGACTATAAACGAATGTTTGAATGTGAGATTCACTTGTGAAAATGTCTGGTTCACATGTAAAAATATTTGACTAATATATTAATCACTGAGTCTATAAAACAGTGAGTTTCCAGAGCCCATGGTGACATTTTTCACATAGCTCAAAGATGTTCAATTAACTATTTAATATTTATTTATGTGACCCGCTGTGATGTCACACCTCAAGTTTTAAAAATACAGCTGTCGCCATCTTGTTAGCTGTCGATATCCTGATTGGATCGCCTGCTTTATCGTTTATTTTTACTATAAATGGGACCAAAATGTACAAAATGATCATCATGTGACCATAAACACATCAAGAAACTGTTTACTGAGGTGAGAAGTAGGTTCATTTTCTCATAAGCTTACATGCAATTAGACTTGACAACCAGTGAAGTCGCCCCCTACTGGCCATTAGAATGAATTCAGGTTTAATGCTGTCTAATGTTAATTTGCTTTTCTTATTGACAAATGCTCAAAACACACGACACATTCCTTTAAATGTCTCAGTAAGATTTCCATTTTTAGACGCTCGATAAAAAAACACAAAATCCCTTTGTGAAGCTTGTTTTCCTGAACATTCACACCTCCTGCTGTAATGACATTTGTAATGCCATTACTTCCCCTCCTCCTCTCACCTGAGAGAAGCTGCTCTCCTTCCTTCAGTTTGAATACCTGATGTGTGGAGTCAATACGAAAAGTTTCAGCGCCACCAGAAACCCTCCTTCCTGACGGCGGCTGCTGCGGGTATCACACAGTCACGGCTTAAAATTTTAACAAAAGCTGCACAAAAGCAAACAGCTTCTCGTGATTTGCATTCCTCGGTGTACGGAGGATGTACACTGGAAGACCTCGGGGCGTTCACTTACAGTCGGAGATGAGAAAAAAAAGAAAAGGGAAATCATTTGAGAGACTGATTTGCTCGGAGCGGCGTTGTGCCTTCAAGTGTCTCACACGGTGGAGCAAATGAAGTTCCTGCTACCTCTTGTCTCCCATCTGAAGACTCCTGCTGTCGGTGAGCCACCGCCAGTCACATTTTGATCTTTGCTTTCATGTCTCTCGCTCCCTCTCTCCCCCTCTAACCAAACACATCTCGCTTTTTTTTTTTTAATTAGAGCCTCGGCTTCACTTTCTCATGTGCGAACCTTAAAATACATTTTTCAATCTGAAAGGAGATTGCATTAACCGAGGCAAGAAATCTCGGCGTAATAGCCTACGGGGGCCATATGTGCGGTAAACACGCCGGCGACGACCACACAGACAGCGCTTTATTTATATTTTAAAAACACGGGGAATTGCACTTTTACGACCTGATAGATGAAAACTAAATAAAAACTGAACTGGGAGAAATGGGAGGTATGAAAAGGCCGGATGATTTGCCGGTCCGGGGGAGTTAGAAAACACACCTCTGCGACGAGCGGCGGGAACAACAACAACAACAACACGGAGGCACTTCTCACAAAGACAGAGCGATGCACTAACAAGGCCCTCGGAGTGCCTCGTTTTTCCACCTCTCGCTGTTTTTGTGTTCATTTCGGGTGCCAGACGCATCAGTCTGTGGGGTTCGCCGGGGTTGTGACTGCTTTAGAGATGAAATCCCAGCGGGCATTGCATGACTGGAATCCACGCAGGGATTGAGGCTGCTGTCTGTGTCGGCCGTCGCTCCTGACGAGGAAACATGATGTCAGAACGGCAGCTTTTTTCGAGGAGAGTAGCTGCAGATAAGCGAGCTAAATTGGACAGGAGGTAGGAAAATATAATGACCTAATGAACCTCTGTCTTGATATCTTTATACAACAGTGTCGTGTTTGTCCTTTTCCTGTTACAACAGGACCAAACCAGCTCCGTAATGAAAGAGCTGCTGACCCAACCCTGACTTATCACCTGAGATGAGTGTCAGACCTCCCTGATGCTCGTTGTTTCTGCAAATCCCCTGCAGCCCAGATTTCAAAAATGTGTTGGAAATCCTCAGAGTATAACCGAGTTCCTGTTAGCTCTCTGCAGTGACCCGAGTTTGGACGTCAGAGGAGGGCGAGTGAATGAAACTCTTGATTCGAAACGATTCATCGCTATTTAATTAGAAATCTGACTTCAACTGAAATGGACAGTGATTCACTCTCTAATCAAGTCAGTTTCTGTCGCAGCCTGTCCTCTCAAATGCTCCAATATACGGAAAAAAACAGATAAAGAAGCATCTTACATCACAGGTTTCAACATAATCTGACCACTGACTGATCAAATCCTGCAGATCTCTTGAAGGGTCACAAGTGTTGTTGGGTTCGATTAAGTGAAACATGTAAAAATGAGCAAAAGGGAACAAGCTTGCAAACTTTGTGCGACAGGCACCAGAATCTCAAAATGTAAAAATCTCAGATCTCTGCTGTACAAGTAAGGGATAATGCCCGACGAGGTGTCCATAATCAGGAATTAATGGACGACACGGGGGCCTTAGAACCGTCCGACGTGCAGCGGAAGACGGTTGCCTCCGCGAAAATAAATTAAGACCATTAATTTATATTTTCATGCGTTTTACAATCAAAATATAAAGTTTTTCACAGGCAATAACTTAGTTTCCCTGGTAACGCCTGAGGGTTTGACTAATACCTGGAACAACCATTATCCTCCCGTAAGGTTCTTATGCAACGGAAACGTTGTTCACCTCTCCAGTAAATAGGACGGACCTTAGATACGACTTGGCAACGGGAGATATTCTAGTCCGCTCAGCGGTGAGCCAGAAAGCTAACGCTATGCTAGCGAGATTCAAAGTCGATAACATTGCGTACGGTTGACGAACAGTAAATATAATCTGACAGTATGTTTAACAACAAGACTAGCTAGCTTACCAGTCATGTCATTGTCCCCAAATCAACATCAAGATGTTCACGAACAAATGATCGGCCGTGTGTAACGTTACTGTGGCCGCAGCCTGAAGTAGAGAGCTGAACAGCCAACGGGATGTGAGATTATTCGCTTATGTGATATAAAGTCTGAGTAAGTTTAGAGGGGAAGTGAACTTTCTGCAGCTTGTGTGTTACAGTCGCCATCCTGTGGTGTTCAGAGGATAAGGCACTGAAGGACTGACGGACTGCACTCAGTGCTGGAAATAAACTGTAAACAGAGGCTTTGACTGCGTTCCCGTCGCTATGGTTACGCCAGCTAGCGCATTAATTTAGACGGTGAACAGACAATTTGACTGGAACTACTTAGTAGGTGTCCATATACCAGGGATTAATGTACACCCTGCAGCCAATCAGAATTGAGTATTCCCCCAGACCATGGTATAATAAAGAGTTAATTCAGTCCCTGGTAAAATATTAATTTCAGCTGCGTCTGTCAGAGATGTTGTAATTACTCCCGCAGAGGTCGACAGAGGTCACAGATTAACTTTAAAATGATCTGGTTGACAAATCATCAAGACGGAAGCTCTACACATAATTGAAGGAGGAGGAGGAGGAGATTTAAATCTTATTACAAAAAACAGTCTCCATCAACCTCCCAGAAATGCTGATCAGGAGTATGTGAAGTAATGAGCCTCCATTATGAACAGCCGGGCACCTCGGTTACTGCTGACACTGTTGGAAACCTATCATCACCTTGGCAGATTAAAAACAATCGAGCGCAAACATTTCAAATTCATAATTCATTTCCGGTTGTGCGGCGTTTGATGAATGAAGCCAGACTGGAGATCATTGTTTGAAAAAGGAGACTCTGAGAACAGGAGTCGTCGGCATCAGGTCACAGAGAGAGAGGCACAAATAACAAAGCACAGCGGGAAAGACGGTTTCAAATAATATCCTGCTAATTAAATCCCTCCAAAAGTCGAGCGAAAAGCCATTAAAATGACTCGATTGCTGTTTGAGTGGAGCGTTATTGAAATTGCATTCATCTGGAGGCACGTCCAAAGATAAAAAAAAAGGTGATAAGAGTATAAAAAATTAAGTGTGAGCCACTGCTGGGTCACATCATTTAGTCAGTGTTTCACTGCACAGAACTGAAGGCATCACTTTTACCCACTACATGGTCTAAAAGCTAGTGTGTGAATAGGTGCATGTTCACATATAATTTCATAAAATCACAAATAAATCAGACATTAATCACAAATGGTCGAGTAAAGGAGTAACATATCCACATGTAATATATCTGTATACATTTAAGACGTTCGCTGATGCTTCACTAAGCCTTTTAGCTTCAGTTTTGCTCGTTCTGGGCTCTGCAGTCAAGTTAGCAAAAGGTTTAGGCACCAAACTACTTGATGAGTTAGGTTCAGGTTAAACAACTACTTGGTTAGGTTAAGTTCAAGTTAAACAACTAGAGGTGAATTTTAAGCTCAAAAGCTATTTGGTTAGGTTAGGTTTAGGCTAAACAACTAGAGGTTAGGTTTAGGCAAAACAACTACTTGGTTAGGTTAGGTTTAGGCTAAACAACTAGAGGTTAGGTTTAGGCAAAACAACTACTTGGTTAGGTTAAGTTTAGGCTAAACCACTAGAGGTTAGATTAAGTTCAAGATAAACAGCTATAGGCTAGGTTTAGGCCCAAAAGCTATTTGGTTAGGTTAGGTTCAGGCTAAACCACTAGAGGTTAGGTTTAGGCAAAACAACTACTTGGTTAGGTTAAGTTTAGGCTAAACAAGTATAGGTTAAGTTAAGTTCAAGCTAAACAGCTATAGGCTAGGTTAAGGCTCAAAAGCTACTTGTTAGGTTTAGGCTAAACCACTAGAGGTTATGTTAAGTTCAAACTAAACAGCTATAGGCTAGGTTAAGGCTCAAAAGCTACTTGTTAGGTTAAGTTCAGGCTAAACCACTAGAGGTTAGGTTAAATTTAGGCTAAACCACTAGAGGTTAGGTTTAGGCTCAAAAGCTATTTGGTTAGGTTAGGTTTAGGCTAAACAACTAGATGGTTAGGTTAAGTTCAAGCTAAACAGCTATAGGCTAGGTTAAGGCTCAAAAGCTACTTGTTAGGTATAGGCTAAAAGCTACTTGGTTAGGTTAAGTTTAGGCTAAACCACTAGAGGTTAGGTTAAGTCCAAGCTTAACAGCTATAGGTTAGGTTAAGGCTCAAAAGCTACTTGTAAGGTTAAGGCTCAAAAGCTACTTGGTTAGGTTAAGTTTAGGCTAAACCACTAGAGGTTAGGTTAAGTTCAAGCTAAACAGCTATAGGCTAGGTTAAGGCTCAAAAGCTACTTGGTTAGGTTAAGTTTAGGCTAAACCACTAGAGGTTAGGTTAAATTTAGGCTAAACCACTAGAGGTTAGGTTTAGGCTCAAAAGCTATTTGGTTAGGTTAGGTTTAGGCTAAACAACTAGAGGTTAGGTTAAGTTCAAGTTAAACAGCTATAGGCTAGGTTAAGGCTCAAAAGCTACTTGTTAGGTTTAGGCTCAAAAGCTACTTGGTTAGGTTAAGTTTAGTCTAAACCACTAGAGGTTAGGTTAAGTCCAAGCTTAACAGCTATAGGTTAGGTTTAGGCTCAAAAGCTACTTGTAAGGTTTAGGCTCAAAAGCTACTTGATTAGGTTAAGTTTAGGCTAAACAACTACCTGGTTAGGTTAAGTTTAGGCTAAACAACTATAGGTTAAGTTTAGGCTAAACCACTAGAGGTTAGGTTAAGTTCAAGCTAAACAGCTATAGGTTAGGTTTAGGCTCAAAGCTATTTGGTTAGGTTAAGTTTAGGCTAAACAACTAGAGGTTAGGTTAAGTTTAGGCTAAACAACTAGAGGTTAGGTTAAGTTTAGGCTAAACCACTAGAGGTTAGGTTTAGGCTAAACAACTACTTGGTTAGGTTAAGTTCAGGCTAAACAGCTATAGGTTAAGTTTAGGCTAAACCACTAGAGGTTAGGTTAAGTTAAAGCTAAATAGCTATAGGCTAGGTTAAGGCTCAAAAGCTACTTGTCTAGGTTAAGTTCAGGCTAAACAGCTATAGGTTAAGTTTAGGCTAGGGTTAGGGTTAGGGTTAGATTATGCTTTTAGTTAAAATAACTATGTTACTTTATGACTTAATTACATAATTTATGTAAGTTACCTTATTTACAGTACGTAACATAACAAATCAATCTTGACACTTTGCCACACACGGAAATAAAACCTCAGTCTCTTTGGGGAAAGTCCAGTGCATAACACGTCCAGCTGCATGCAATTTAGCCACTGAGTGAAATTTTAATCAGATTACCTGCAGCTGGAGCCACAGTGGATTACTTTCTCCCAATTATACAGTGATACTCTAACAAGACCTGTTAGCACACTTTAATGTGTAAATTGGTGGAGCTGCCCTTTAAGCGGGCAGGCAGACCTTTTTTTTTGTTGCAGTCAAGCAATTTAAATTATAGTTGTCAAATGTGCAGAGTGAAGTATTTTTTATTGGCAATTGTGGGCTCAGTTTTATCATCCTCTTTATCTGATCTGCTTCTGGCCTTTTTACGGTTTCATAATTTCCTCCGTAACCATTTTATCTTTTATGGCGGAGCGAAGTCTCCTTTAATACGAGAACTATAAACTGAATGGATTCTCCCCCTAACTTTTGATGGCAGTAATAGAGATAGATCACTCTAAATGATAGTTTACAGGTCAATTAGAATGATTTTTTTGCTGTTTTAAAATAGCCACAGCATCTCATCTCCTCCCAAACATCAACATCTCCACCGTGACTGTGATCCTCCCACCAACATAATAAAGTTGTTTGGCTCCAGAGACGATCCGCTTTGGTCCAAACTGAAATAGTTCAATAACTACTGGAACCACATGGCGTGAAAATCCATCACACATTCATGGTCACAAGAGGATGAAGCCAGCTGAGTTTAACACTTTAGTTTATAGCTTCTGTTGTCCTTTTTGTGCAAATGAACACGTTTTAGCTTAACATCATCTTCATATTAGCATGTTAGCATGATGTTGCTAGCAGGACCATCGTGTCTAGGTACAATCTGACAGAGCTGCTAGCATGGCTGTAAACTCTTTGCACTATTTATCCAATCTTTAAACCTACAGAAGAGGATTAGGGCCACGTGTGAAAAGAGATTCAGACTTTAACGTCAGAATTTTGACTTGAAACTCCCAAATATCATTAACCTGACTCTCGCCAGATGCATTTCGTTCCGCCTAGCTCCACTCACATACATCTGGGATCGCTCCCGTTGGGAGGGATTTCGGCACCAGATTTTCAGGTCGAGCCAATCAGGACCGCCGGGCGGGAGTTTCATAGATGTGACGTAGTGGAGAAGCGACTGTTTTGATTCAGACAACAATGGCGGCTCGCATCGAGGAAGCAAGCGTCAACATCGATGCTGCTGTTTCATCCGTGTCGTCCAATCTACCCAATATTTTTTCGTTAAAAGAACATCGGCCTGAAGGCTTTTGTTGGTGGAAACAATGTTTTTGCCCTTCTACCGACCGGATTTGGCAAGAGCTTGATCTACCAAATGTCTCCGACAGACAAGTGGTTTATCCAATCATATGCAAGGATTTTTGATAAGGCCCAGCCTTCTGAAACACATCTCCAATGGAGCGATCCCAGATGGATGAGTGGAGCGAGGCGGAACGAAATTCATCTGGCGAGAGTCAGGTTAAAATATCGTATCTCCTCCGTCCAAACCTAAACAACGAAGGTTTAGTTGGCTTTACTGATTTGAAAGACGACTTTAGAGTGACAGGAAATGGGAAAAAGAGGAGGAATGACGTGCATCAAATGGCCACAGGTCAGATTCTAGGCCTCTCTACAGGGAGTGCATGCTTCACCAACTGAGCCACTGGGGCACCCTTAGTTGCCCAGATTTAACAAAACCTACGCAGATCATAAAAACAGTCACCTGAAACACGTGTTAAAACGTCTTTTGGAAGGAACAAACAAAGAGAGAGATAGCAATGCATCCACGTTTCTTAAATATATATTTATATTATCTTAACGTGCACATCGTTAGTCACTGTAACAAGACGATGGCGTAACAGTCTTGTCTTGGGCTCTTTCCTCTCATCTGACACTGAAGGAGGCTTCAGAAGGAAAAAAAAAAGGCTGAACTTCAGAAGGATACGAGGGCAAATCAACCCGTGTGGGAACTCTTAAAATACCCCTTTAACTAGGGCAGCGCACGAGGCTCGGGGTGTAGCACGCCGCATGGCGAACCTGTCCACGCAGGAGGGGGGACACGAGTTATATAAACCAACACGAGACGCCGCAGGATCCCTCTGACTGGCGGTTGTGATAATAAAACCGGCGTGGTGATCGGGATTGGGGCGACTGGGCAGGTACACAGCGCACGGACCTGGGGATTAACTCCAGAGCTCCTACTTTTGAATTCCAACAGTGCCAGCCAAGCAAACTCCAACAACTGGGGGAACGGAGCGGCGGTGGTTAAAGATTCATGGGCTCCATATTCACAGCCATCCGTTCCACTGATGAGGTCTATAGCGAGGGATTAGGGGAGCCTTGCATATTGTTAAAAGTAAATTGGTGCCTTTCAATTCTCGCAGCATTACCCAGTCTGTCCTGCACACATAATGAATTCCAGTAATGAACTGGCCTTATACAGGAGAGCACAATATCAGCCGTAAAGTGTTGTACTATGCACACCGCATTTGTCACCATTACAGTCAATATTTGGTGACTGCCACAAGATTTATGTGGCCCTGGGGAACAATGAAAGAAGCCTGGTCTAATCTAATGTGAGTCATGATAGTCTCTGTGGCTCCGGTCGGGCCCAGGTACCGCTCTGCGCTATACAATGCAGCACCAGCTATTCTCCGTCGCTTCACCTCGATGCTCCGCTGTATGCATCACACCATTAAAAGGCTTTATTATTACTTTGAGAAAAATAAAAAAAAAGTATAAAAGTTCAGCCAAAGATGCTTTTGTGCTCAAGCTGAAAAGTTTTATCTCGAGGCTGACCCAAATATTTGTGCTGCTCGTCTCTGGTGACTGAGTTTAACATGGAATCAATTCAACTAATTGGAGACTTTAAATTGTTCTGAGTCGTCGCCAGAAGCTGCAGTCTTGTTCAGCCAGTGGAAAACAAATGATAGTGTTTTGTCTTTTAACGCCGTCTTCAATTAACTTCTTAAACTCTTGATTTTAACTTTGCATTTTCACCCCTCCCGTCTAATTTTCTTTAAATTTAGTGAGGGAAACATTTGGTTATATAGTAACTTCTGTTCTCTGAGTGAAGAGACCATCCCGACCAATCAAACCTACCTGAAACAAAATACAGCATGAGGTGAAAGAGACCGGTTTATGTATATCTAATGTGAGTCGTAATAGTTTGGCTGATTGGCGCCAAACAACGAGCAATTATTTAAAGTACTCCGGCCGGCTGATTCGGTCACCGCGACACAGTCGGCAGCTGTGACGCACCGCTTATAGGAAATATATCAAGCTGCTTAAGAGCACAAATTTGCATCAAATCCTCCACTTCAAAGTAATAACTCAGAGGAATGATCCACATATTTTTAGATTGAGTGGGACGGACACATTCTGAGGAATCATAATAAGACGTTACAGTTCCAGACTTGCTTGAGAATTGTCACGTTTTAAGGTGTATTCAGCCTCACAGTGATTTAGAGACAGCAGTCTGTACATCCATGAGCACACTGACAACAGGAGATGCTAATCGCTAATTCGGCCCATGTGTAGGTATCAATTTGACGTTTGATACCGTAGATACTGTGGGAGAAAGATGTCGTACGTACCCTGTATAAAAGGTATGGATGAGGGGATAGTGACCTCTTGATCTATGAGGTTATATCGCTCACGGTCTGCTGATGGTGTAAACTCGTCGGAAGGCCTTCGATCTATCATCTGAGAGCCCTTAAGTCATAATATGAGTTAACAGTTTGTCAGCAAGCTTTATTTTGAAAGTCTAACCGGTGCATATTACGTCTTATTCATACTTGACAGTTGAGCCCTTCACGTCCAGACGTGATGTAGATGTGTTGGTAGAGCTTAAGGCCACTGTAGCCCACATTGTTGTGTTGTTTCATCAAATGTTCCACTTCAAAGTAATAACTCAGAGGAATGATCCACATATTTTTAGATTGAGTGGGACGGACACATTCTGAGGAATCATAATAAGACGTTACAGTTCCAGACTTGCTTGAGAATTGTCACGTTTTAAGGTGTATTCAGCCTCACAGTGATTTAGAGACAGCAGTCTGTACATCCATGAGCACACTGACAACAGGAGATGCTAATCGCTAATTCGGCCCATGTGTAGGTATCAATTTGACGTTTGATACCGTAGATACTGTGGGAGAAAGATGTCGTACGTACCCTGTATAAAAGGTATGGATGAGGGGATAGTGACCTCTTGATCTATGAGTTTATATCTCTCATCGTCTTACATAACGAATCTGTGACAAACCAAGGCTGTTGATGGTGTAAACTCGTAGGATGGCCTTCGATCGATCATCTGAGAGTCCTAACGTCATAATATGAGAACAGTTTGTCAGCAAGCTTTATTTTGAAAGTCTAACCGGTGCATATTACGTCTTATTCATACTTGACAGTTGAGCCCTTCACGTCCAGACCTGATGTAGCCCACAGTGTTGTGCTGTTGTTTCAGTTTTTTCAGACCTCGAAAAGCTGCGTGATGGGAAACATATTTCTCCACATCGTCCGACTTTATCACAGTAACACTCCGTCTCTTATCTTCTCTTTGCCGAAGCCGTGCACGGTGAAATATTCAAACCCGACACTTTTTGCGGCCGCGGCGTCCCATCAGACAGAAATATTCTCGTTGTCTCGCTGGAACACTTTAAAAACCATTTCTCTGATATTGTTGGGACGTTTAGGAGCACGGCAATCTCCGCTGGAAAGTTTGGTTAGTTTGACAAATGTGTAGGTAGAGATGGAGTCACCAGTGGGTCAGAAGCTTTCGGGTAATCATTCAAGCTGGTCTATTGTTGTGTCATTAGGTGCTGAATTAAAGCAGCACTCCGGGCGGGTTGGACGAGTTTCGGCGCCCAGATTCTGATCAGCGAAGTTCAGTTATTTTTCCGTGAGTCTGCCAGATTTTGCTATTGGATCTAAAATGTATTCACGTCTTAAAAGTCAAGATCAGTTAATGCCCCTTTAACCCAGAGGTAATGAGAGTGTTTTTCACACACTAAACCTCTTTCATCCAGCCAGACTCTCCTCGGAGGAGGAGGAGGAGGAGGAGGAGAACAGCTTGCTCAGCGATTCGCGCTGTACGCTTGATTTTTTTTCCTCCTCCGACCAGGTAAATCCTGCCACAAACAACCTGAAACCGCCCGACCGTAAAGCATTTATTCTCCCCGGCGGTGTTAAGAGTACCATTCCACCTCCCCACCTCTCCGCTCTCAATTTTTCCTCTTGATACTTCACAAGAATCTGCCAGCCACACTCCCGACAGGAAGCTTGCGAACAGACGAAGAAGAAGAAGAAGAAGAAGAAGAGCGCCTCGAGGGGGCCGACGTCCAGCCGGGCTCGGACATTAGCATGCACACACGGTCCGCGGGCTTGTGTCCACATCACGCCGGGCATCACATCTAACCCTCCCTCCGGTCAGTCGCACTGCAGGCAACCCCACTTTACAAAAGACACGTTGCCATGGTTACCACGTACAGCAGCCAGCAGGCCAGCTCGTCTCGTGAAGCGTGAAGCTGCTCTGGATTTTCTTTTTTTTTGTGTGTGTTTGTTTACGTTCAGTGATCTACAGTTTTCTTTTTTATATCAACGATAGATCAGATGGCGCTTTAGTGTCTTTTGGCTCCTTGTTTCGGTTTCTCAGCCTCCATCTTTACTGTTTTATTTCACTTTTTACTGCTCTCATGGCGCCTGTTTCACTGTCGTACATTTCTGTACTCGCCCAGCGAAGGCAGGCGGAGAAAAGTTTGCGACAAGCTGGTGACATTAAGGAGCTTTTAGCTGCTGGAGAGCCAGATATTTTCCTCAGGAGATGGTAAAGAACAAAACAGAGCTAAAAAAAAAAGGAGAATAATGAACTTTCTTGCTGGTTAAACGGTCACAGAGACATAAAAACGATCAGGGAGCACTTGAGCCTAATCTTTAAATAATAAATTCACCTTTTATTTTGGTAATCCTCTGCATTAGTGTGACATCCTCCTCTTCTAACGTGCCGAAAATCACATCAGTTGAAACCTTAGTGAATCTTAACCGATTGATTTTTGCCGTTATGGACTTTTTTTTATTCAAAATGCTTTGTCTCTTATAAACCTCTCTGGGCTGACTTGCAATCACTGCTCACTGGAAAATCATTGAATATCTTTGTGTTTAAGTGATTTGATTGTCTTCAAATTTGTGTTTATGTTCGATTACAAATTAAATTCTTGCATTTTTAGCTGCTCTGACTCTTTCAAGACCTTTATTACTGTCGTTTAAGTTGATCTCGATTGTGTTTTGTGAAATTATTGGCAAATAAACTGATGCACAAACACGTTGTGATGATGTAATATCCCGATAAACATCCCCCCTAAGAGCTGAATCTGTCCGTGTCATGTTTCAGTTTGCGATTCTGTGATTTCCTGTTTTACTTTGAAGTTTTGCCTTCATGTGTCGTGTGTTGCTCTTCAGTTCCTCCTCCTCTTCTGTGTTCTGTGAATCAGAGTCTGTTCGCTCCTTGATGTCTTCGTCAGTTCGTCCTGTGTTTTCCACCTGAGCCGGTCCTCCCTGCGTCTCCTGGTGTTTCCCCTCGGAACGTTTCTGTTTTTACTGGTTGTACTTTGCTCAGCTTTTCTTTTTGGGTCTTTGTAGTTTTGGAATTAACACTTCTTGGTTTTCTTTTTTCTTCCTGCTTCACATTAAAGCTTGTTGTTAGTTCCCTCCTCACCTTTTTACCCACAATGCAACAGGGCCATGCACACAAACCACACTCAAGTCTTAAGATTTAAAACGTGTCAACTTTTCACAACCTCATTACAGCCCGACTTCACTTTTATGAACTTATGAACTCTACATCTTCAAAAGTGTTCATGAATTCCTTCTTACATTTGAAAGAATAATAAAATATCCCGGAGTTCTTCTCAGGTGAGCGGTGCGTTTATAGTTTTTTAACTCCGGCGCCGAGGCTGCATTGGAAATAAAAAAGAATATAATAACACTGGAGGGAGAAAAAGATTTAATAATCTGCTCGGAGAGAAGCGGCGATGTAAGTGTTCGAGTTATTAATTCAGAGACGGATCTTGACAGTGTGGATATCACAGCAGAAAGTGGGCCACGGATCCCGACCAGAGATCATGTCATCCTCTCAAATGAACATCGTCAGTGCAAAGGCCGATGAGGAGAGCCACACCTCCAGCCGGCCCACTCTGCAGAACGGGGTCAAGTGTTAAATATGCCGCCTTTCACACTGAATTTCATTTCCTCTCTGCCTCTCTCTGATCTGCTCATGTCTTCTTCTTTTTTCTCTCCTTCTGTGACATTTTAATTGCCGGCAGAGCTGCCGAGTGAAAATATTGCCAGTGCAACATCAGTTAGGAGATCATCGCGAGTCGCTTCGCTCGTGACGCAAGAGCATCAAAGTCGTCTGTAAACAAACTCTGAATGAACGGCGACGTTCGAGCGGCGGAGGGTTTATCTCCACGCAGGAGGGGGGCGAGGACGCTTCCTCCTCCTGACAACACGTGAGCGTCGAATAAGGAAGTGAAGTGTTCAGCGGAGCGTCTGCTAACCTTCTTTAATCCCTCTTCCGTGTGTTTGAATCACTCGGCGCCACTTTTGTTTTGTCGTTCGCCGAAAGGGTTCCTCCGTCGTCGCCGCAGAACGCATTCCCCCTGAAATCTAATGAACTCATCAAGAGATGTGACTTTTCATTTCAGAAGATCCCCGCTGGCTGCTCGGCTAATTGCATTTCCCCCTCCGTGAAAAACACGTCTCCTGCAATACTGGGAATCTTCTGGAGTGACGTGTGTCACAACAATGCCGTTTTTTTTTTTCCGAGGCAGCGTGAATCAAAAGCACATCAGTGAAACTTCTTTTCATTTCATTAGAATCTGGGTGAGGAAAAATGTTGAAGATGCAGCAGGAAGGAGACGCTGAAGATTTATACATCAGAGAGTCGGCTGACGAAACAGCTGTGAATGTAACGTGTGCGTACAGATCAACTGAGTGTTCAGGGTCGCTTTACTCACTCCTGATGTTACATCTCGGTAAAGAATTGAATGGTCTTTGTTTAGAGTCTTTTCATGGAGACGTTTCTCATCGTGTCACTGGGTTTACAGTCTGTGGTGGACACAGGACAATTTAAAGACACACTGTGGAATTATTTCTCCCATCTAGTGGTTAAATGTTATTCTGCATTCAAATGAATACTGCTCTCTAGCGCCTCACATTTTCAAACGTGCGTTGCAGCCTGTTGGAACTACGGCAGGCGGGATGTGTCAAGATTCAAGAAGCTCTGACAGCAACGTGTCTTCAAACAGCACTTCATCAAGTTTAGTTTCGGGTGATGAGGTACGTTATTTCAAACAGACTTCAAACTGCAGCTGACGAGCGCGTCTGGCTAAGCTCCTTCTCCGTTCCACAGTCACGCTGGCTCTGAGTGAAAACGCCTTTAGCCTTATCTGTACCACGTAGAGCTTTTTGTCCCTCTCACCAGTTCATCGCTTTTTATAGAGCGGAAGGACATGGAAGCCTCCGTATGAAAAACCTCCCATAAGGAATGAATGGGACGGGTCAAAAAAGTCGCAAAATCATCAACGTTTTTCAAACATCTCCTGCTCTGGCAGACTTTGACCTAGAGACACCATTCAAACTTTAAAATGTAGGCACAAGTCTTATCTATTTGAGTTGTATTTGAACTTTCTTTCTACGATGTTTAGTTTTTGAACGGTGACCCTTAATTGATCGTGAGTGATTTCGAAAAAATTCAGGATTTTCAATGAGTGTGTATTGCAGAATGTTCGCGCAGCACCAACTGGCAGAGTGGGGGAGCCTGAAAAAAACTCTCCGAAAATGTTTCTTTAGATGACGATCCTAGCCACAGATTTCACACTACAATAGTGATATTTTCCAAGAACGTAGCCACACTTGTCTTCTGTCTGGCAACGTGTCCACTTTATCGGGAGGATGTACGGTTTTTGAATTATCTGCGTCTAACCGACACAAACTCCAGCAACTGCCCCATAAGCCCCAATGTTAAACGGGAAGAGGATTTTGGGAGAAAAGCAGAAACTGCCCTGCTTCTCTTCACGCCCAACTTCCTGCTTCACGTCACAATGTGTGATTCTTCCCTCAGGAGGAGAAGTGAGATTGTTGGCAGAGATCATTTTACACCAATGAGGACTTATTTATGAATGAAGACGCTGATTTGAGGTAATAAATTACGTAAAACACTACACAGTGGACCTTTAAGTCCCTGATGTTAAAGAAGTATTTCACTGAGAAACACAGAAGAAGAGCTGCAAGTTCCCTTTTGATCAGAAAGGTAGAAAACCTACAATAACCACAATGCACTGGGCTGCAAGGATAAATACTGGGCGGTGCAGGAAAACAGGAAACAGGAAGGCAACTAACTGGTACCAAACGATATCATATTACATCCAAAGAGTAAATAAAATGTGTTTCTGAAAACATTTTAGGAGAGAAAGAACACAACGAACGGGATCGTGGTTTGTATTCGATCAACACGTCCTTATTTTACAGTTGTCGATCAATTCTGTAATTTCATTATGTTGGTTTATTCTCTAGACACAAGATCTATTTCATATCTTCAGTCCTGGTCGAGGATCCCTCCACGTTTTATTTTTTTTTGCCAACTTTCTCGAGCTGCAGGAAGCTGCATGATGTACAGATCGTAAAGCTCCTTGAGGCAAAAAAAAAAAATGTTATTTGCAAAATTGGGCAATTCAAATAAATTGACATGAAACGGAGAGAGTTGTAAATCAGCCCTGGAGACACAGTCATCACCTGGATGAGGTGCAAAAGCAGCTCAGTCCAAACACTTAACGCCTATTTCCTCTGTGACGAGTCATTCTGTGGACCGAGTCTGAGCATCCTGTCACGAAACTACTTATTTTATTACATACTTTTTCAGTAATTCCCTCGACTCCGGTGCAGGAAGCTGTTCAAAGGCTACAGTCTTCCACAAAACCAACTTGTTAAGATGCTTGTTTTTGTCGCACTGCCTACGTTTGTCATGTGCTGGAAGCAGCGTCGGTATCAACGTCCCAGGAGTCTGAACGTGAAGTTTCCTCCATGCCACCAGGAAGAAGTTGCCTCTTTTTAGAAAACAAACCCTCATTAAGCGTCGTGCTGCCCCTCATCAGCCGGACGTCTCCCCCTCACCACCGAAGAGAGTTTAATAACCGAGGTTAATGAAAGGAGCCAAAGTGTTCGTCTGCATTCAGCGAGTCAGGCTGCGGCACAAAGCGAAGGTGGAAACTTTCAATTCTTTTTTTTTTTTACCACCATCGCAAACAAAAGCTGTTTTCAAGCCAACAAGAATCCCCGACGGTGTCAGAGAGGAAACACCATCTGTGCACAACAATCGAGCCGGTGAGGACCTGCTGCAGCGCTCACAAAGAGCGTCGGGATTACATTCAGCGTCTGTAATCACAACACACGGAGGGAACAGTGGAGGAAGGAGCTGATTAACATTAGAAGTAGGCAGCGATAACAAGAAACAGTGTGAGGAGGAGAAAAGATCTGCAGGTAGGAATAAAGCGGTGGCCTGTTTTCACGGAGGCACAGAAGGTTCCCACAGCAGATTTCTTTAGTTATAAGATGAATAATCCCAAAATACTACGGCACAAATCTGATTTCATCTCGTCCTCCACAGCCAGACCTCATGATCATTCTGCTGACGGGAAAAAGACGCGTCGTCTCATTCGTATTTCTTTAACCCATTTGGAGTTGTAAGGCAGATCATTTTATCAGTTGAGTCCCTCTGAATCATGTTTTGTATTTATTTTTTCCATTTTGTACTTTGTTTTGAAGAAAATAGCATTTTTATGAGTCACACAGCTTGTCACTCGGTCAAATGTCACCTAATAATAATATAGAAATAATAACAATGATATAGTAATAACAAAATATTAATATAGTCATAATAAATAATAACAAAAAGGTGGAGCGGGTAAAACAAAAGAAAATACGTAAAACTGTACATGGATATTATCATTCCAGGAAGGTAGCTAATGATCGTGGTTCAAACCTTGGTTCCTCCTGTATAAAATTCAAAACAACAAACAATTTGAACAAAAAAATATTCATCCTAGGTAAAATGTTTGAGGGTAGGGTTACTCTAGAGACTTGAATGATTAAATAATTATAATATGTTTGCGGGGAAAATCATAAGAAATGTATGAAAATGACCTCTTTCCAGGAGGATTTGCAACCGCCATGTCTTCAGCCGGAAGGAGCAGGAAGCAGATGATGTCATGCAACAGGAAGCACTTGGAAACGATTTTTTATAAATCAAAACCTTTGTCTAAGTTGTCTACTAGCATATAAGTGGAAAAAGTTGCATGAGGACCTTTGAGATTTTTTATTGTGAGTCGAAAATGACAGTGATACACTTTGGCAACAATTGTTGCCAGTGGGGCAAAACGGGTTAAACCAATCACAGTCGTCTTTGGCGACGCTTAACGGCAGCGTGCGGTGACATCCGCCGAGTCAGACTAGATTTAATCCCAGCTGAGGTCTTATAGGACAATATTCAGTCTGGTTCAGCACCACTAGATGGTTTTCTACGTTCATGTTGCGTCAGAGATGTGTCAGCTGATCATTTCTTTCTAAAAAAACCCTGCAGAAATACTCTAATAAGAAGCATCCAGACAAAATAAAGATCAGTGTTTGAGCAGCTGGCTGTCTCCGTCTGCCTCCAGTTATTCAGACAGACAGGTGAAATATTTTGTTCTGCAGTTTTTCAGAAATGCCAGCCAAGAAGCTCCACATCAGAGTTCAGCGTCTGATTAGATGCCTGATGGATTTTTTCTGTTTCTGTAATGAAAAACAAAGCGACATGCTGCTTTTTTCAGAAAAAAAAGGGATGAGGTTCAAACTGAGAGACAGATTGAAGTCAAAATTACACGAAAGACTAAAAAAAAAGTCCTCACATGAGCATCTAATAGAGCCACCAAGCCAATAAACAGACACGAGTCCGGTGCCAAACATCCCGTCAGATTTGCGGCCAGGCGTCTCTCAGGTTAATCTCTCGTTGATTAAAGGGCTGCGTGGAGGTGAAAACCCTCTCAGGGACGGTTATTGCTGCCGTGTGGAGCGACAGCTCGCTAACGATCTCAGTGGGGGAAACTTGATGAGCTTTAAACGCGTCGACGCTGTGGCGATATGGTTCCACCTCGGCTTCGATCCGTATCCCCGAGCGTACGAACGGTCCACGGAGACGAGCCGGGGTCCTGACCCGGATGTCACGTCTGCTGCCTGTCGTCAATAAAGGCTGATGGTGAAGATTCCTCGTTTAAAGTGGACGTGTTCAGCTTGAAACAGAGGAAATATGGTGCCGTAAACGTTGATATAACTTTGATTTGCTCCAGAGTTTTCCACTTAATACTCTTTAACTTGTTCCATCTAAACGTCTGTGTGCAAAATTGTAAATATTCAGCTTTTTTCCTGTGGAGCACAACTACAACACGATCTTGCGACTGCTTCTTCCTTGCATGAATTTGTGTAAGTGTTCCCCTGCAGTCTCACTTCTGTCTGCACTGCAAGAACGTCGAGGACATTTTTCACTCACGAGTCGAGAGAAAGTTGGCGTCATACATCGTACAAACCCTCTGGGAGAACTCTGCAGCTTCGGGCCGTATAAATAACCTTGACGAAGCAGCGCTGCGCTGAGCTAACCTAAACGAGATTAATCTGAAACACCTGCGCTGGTGCTCGTTAGCGAGAGGAGCCGCTCCGTCCTGAGGCGGCTCAGGAAAGCTGTTTGGTAATCCACAGAGGATGATCGAAACATTAAGTAATCAGCCACACGTGCCAGAAAACAAATTTACGACCGTATATTACATCCACAGTCAAGGAGTAAACATCCCATCTCGCTCTGGTGCCGATGTTTCTAAAATGAGCACAATCTTTACAAAACCAGATGAATCAGGTGGCTTCAGCTGTCTGAACTGTTGTGACGACGTGGAACTGAAAATTAAACCTAAGTGAATGTTAAAAGTTTGAATAAACAGTACAACCAGAGCTGGCTCCAGAGGTAATTGCTCTGTTCCCTTTAGGAGAAGTGCTTTTGGCCAAGCAATTTTTTCCTATAGAGCAACAAATACCTGGAACTCTATACCAAGTGCAATACGCGAACTATCTACCCTCACCTCTTTTTCCAAACATCTTAAAAAATGGCTTCTGGAAAATCAAACCTGTTGTCACTAACTGGGATCATTTTTAATTTGTCCACTGCTGCTGATCTGTTTGTCTGTTATTATCTATTTTGTCTATTGTAATGTTTTACTCTGTTTTGTTTTATTGCATTTATTTTTTTTAATATGTTTAGGGACCATCTACCTGTCAGGGACTAAGGATGGAAATTAGCCTTTGGCTATAATCCTGTATATTTACATTTTTATTTTTATTTTTTTTTAAATGTTCATCAATATACTTTGTCCCTATGTGAAATAAATAAAACTTCAAAACTTCAAACTTGAACATATCTGTGGTTTGCAGGAACATGCATGCATACATTTAAATATAAAACAGAAAACCTTCGGACACTGGTTGATTAATGTGTTTGCAAGGTTTTCTTTTATATTTATCACTCGTTAGAGGCGTTTTCTTTGAGGGAGGTCTGTGGTTTTTGTGTCTGTAATGGGTTAAGTGCCAGGCACTGGGCAACCCCCACCTTCACACCTGTGCACCTGGTCCAGGTTGACCCTGATGAAGACGCAGCAGTGTGGAAACAGTCCTCCTGCTTTATTTGAAAATCCCCATAACAAGCTAATTTCAAATAGATGCGTCTAAACATTAAATCTCAGAAGAAAAGAAGTTTGGATCGGCGATAAAATGTCTTCATTACAAACCAAATGTTTCCACTACAGACGATGGCGACATCTGAATTTACATCTCTGCGTATGGTTAACAGTTTACTGAATCTAAGACAAAAAACTAATTTACGACCGTATATTACATCCACAGTCAAGGAGGGTTACTTGAACATCCCATCTCGTTCTGGTGCTGATGTTTCTAAACTGAGCACAATCTTTACAAAACCAGATGAATCAAGTGGCTTCAGCTGTCTGAACTGTTGTGACAACATGGAATTAATAATTAAACCTAAGTAAATGTTAAAAGTTTGAACATATCTGTGGTTTGCAGGAACATGCATGCAAACATTTAAATATAAAACAGGGTTCGTCTCATCTTGAGGACAGAAAACCTTTGGACACTGGTTGATTAATGTGTTTGCAAGGTTTTCTTTTATATTTATCACTTGTTAGAGGCGTTTTCTTTGAGGGAGGTCTGTGGTTTTTGTGTCTGTAATGGGTTAAGAGCCAGGCACTGAGCAACCCCCACCTTCACACCTGTGCACCTGGTCCAGGTTGACCCTGATGAAGACACAGCAGTGCTCCAGTCCCCCTGCTTTCTTTGAAAATCCCCGTAACAAGCTAATTTCAAATAGATGTATTGAAAAGTTGGGTTAAAATGACTTTAAACCAACCAAATGTTTCCACTACAGACGACGGCGACATCTGAATTTACATCTCTGCGTATAGTTAACAGTTTACTGAATCTAAGACGTCTCCACATCTATGAAACTGTAGTTAATCTGGTTTTAAAAAGGCACTTTTTTAGTCCGAGACCACAACTCTAACTGCCTCTTTAGGATGACAGATGAGCGTGTTGAACGAGGCGCTGCGTTCTCTGCTTGTTTTTTGTTAAATCCACTCTGTTCTCAGTGCTTTTCACACCCCTGCTTGACATTCAGACTGTCTGCTGGCACGAGAGAGAGAGAAAAAAAAACAAAACACACAAAAAAACATGAATTAGTTATCTGCCTCCGAATGCAAGGCGTCGTCAATACCACTCACAACACGTAATTATTTCTGACACACAAAGAAATATATTTATGTCTGCGCTGTTGTGCCAAAATCTCGATAGTGGGGGAAAAAAATAAAATAAAACGAGCCGAGCGCTCGGAGCTGTGTCGTGTTCAAGGCTCCGCAATTATCACGCAGGACATGAATATTTCCATTAACAGATAAAGCTCACGGTGAAACCTTGACAACAGCGAGAAAAAAAAAAAGGAGATGGGTTGAGAGAAAAACCCGTCCAAGGCCGAGCGAGAAAAGGTCATTTTCTTCTTCCTCCTGTTGACACCTGGTGCCGTCGAAACAGCAGTGGATGTTTTATATTCAAGGAGAGAACACGTGACTGTCCTGACGCCTTCGCAGCCGACCATATTACAGACGCCGCGTACGGTCGGATGTGTGTTCATGCCTGGAATGACTCAGGCTGGTTTTCGATTTCGCACAGTGTCTGATTTCTCCGTCGCAGCCTCCCGGTCTCCTCTCCTCTCGCCGTTCGTTTTCCTCTCCTCTGAAGGATGAATTACAAAATGATAAAAGTGCGTTTTTTTTTTGCATCCAATCTCCACAACACAATGCCGACGCCTCCAGTAATGAGGTCGTTATTATGCATATCACAGATATCAAGAGGAAAGAGCTTAAAAGCTTACACGTTTAATTGATTAAGGCGGGCAGGCAGCCGTGGAGTTTTATAACAAAGGAGGCTGTTTTTCTTAAAGGTTGTGGTATTTGAACCACATATTCAAAGAGTTCTAATTAAATATCACTATACTTTGACTTCTATTAATAATTGAATGTCATGCTGAAGTTCATCCTTGAAAAGCAAACAGCTACTTTTTGTTCTATCGCCGTTTGATCGATGCGGCAGCAACACCGGGACGCATTTGGAGGCTTTTAACATAAATCTTTAAACCTTTTTTGTGAGGTGCATTAAGTTCCTCGCTCATTATGCCACAAACATAATGTTTCACAAAGGCGACGAGCTTTAGATGTTTTGTGTCGCACAGGGTTCGTAACCTCTTTGTGTGATGTTCAGTGAATTCGAGCTCTTTTATCTTTTGTATGATCGTCGACCTGAAGACTTGAATTCAAGTCAAGTCACAACAACACAGTTTGAGACTTGATTGTTGTGAGATTTAATTTGACTCCCTGAAGATTTGAAAGCAGAGTCCCAGGACTTCACTGGACAAGAAAATTGCTTTAAAAGGACTTGAAACTGAACAAAAGACTTGACTGACATGATGTCTGACTTGTCCTAAGGGACTTTAGACTTGCCTTTATTTGGACTTTGTTGGAGATGACTTGTGACTTGTATTCAAGGACTTGAGACTTTACTTGATCTGGGCTTTGTTGGACTCAACAAAAGACTTGACTGACATGATGTCTGACATGATGTCTGACTTGTCCTAAGGGACTTTAGACTTGCCTTTATTTGGACTTTGTTGGAGATGACTTGTGACTTGTCTTCAAGGACTTGAGACTTTACTTGATCTGGGCTTTGTTGGACTCAACAAAAGACTTAACTGATATGATGTCTGACATCATGTCTGACTTGTCCTAAGGGACTTTAGACTTGTGACTTTGCCTTTATTTGGACTTTGTTGGAGATGACTTGTGACTTGTATTCAAGGACTTGATGACTTTACTTGATCTGGGCTTTGTTGGACTCAACAAAAGACTTAACTGATATGATGTCTGACATGATGTCTGACTTGTCCTAAGGGACTCTAGACTTGACTTGGACTTTAGACTTGAGACTTTGCCTTTATTTGGACTTTGTTGGACGATGACTTGTGACTTGTCTTCAAGGACTTGAGACTTACTTGATCTGGGCTTTGTTGGACTCAACAAAAGACTTGACTGATATGATGTCTGACATGATGTCTGACTTGTCTAGTCAAGTCAGACATGATGTCTGACTTGTCCTAAGTCCTTTATTTGGACTTTGTTGAGATGACTTGTGACTTGTATTCAAGGACTTGAGACTTTACATGATCTGGGCTTTGTTGGAAACGACTTGAGACACCTCAGACTCTACTGGAAAGGACAGGTCTCGAGACTTGAATTGAGGACTTCACAGACATGCTATGTGACTTGTTGGACAGGACTTGAGGCTTAACTTGGACTTGAGTGGACATGACTTCTGACTTGACCTCAGAGGGGTTTGAGACTTCACCTAGACATAAAGTTTGGTCTAAAGGACTCGAAACTTGACTTGATAAATACTGTGTTGGACACAACTTCAGACTTTTGCTTAAAAACTTGTGAGACCAAGGACTTGAGACCAAAGACTGGACATCGTTGTTGGACATGATTTAAGACTTGACTTGGACCCGGCTGGACTTGACTTGAGAGGAGGACTATTGAATATCGGCTGTTCAGTTGATTCTGGATAGATACAAACCTCAGTGTTGATCTTGTTTTATAACTGGCAGGATGGAAAACACAACTAATGTTTGATAAAAGAGAGACTGAGTTCCTGCTGCTTTAAACGTCGCTGCACTGACGACCTCTCGACGAACAAACCGGTGGCTTCAGATCCACTCGGAGCCGTTGTATAACTGCTGACCTGAAACACTTTGGACCGACAGGCTCTCTCCGTCACGTACGCAGTGTTTTCCTCCACCTGAGCCGTCGCAGCGGAGCCTCCGAAGCCCCTCTGCTGCACTCTGCGGCGCTGTGTGACCTGGATGAGAGCTGGAGGATACTTATCTAATGTGGGGCAGCGCAGATTGCATTGTATCCACGGGGCCGAGCCGAGCCGAGGAAAAACTTCAGGGACACAAACTGCTTAAAGCAGAGCGCCGGTAGAGATGGCCTACTCTCGTCTTTTCGCTCCGAGAGCCTCCGGTCGGGTCGGCTCGGCCTCTGGCCCGAAAGGCCACGAGGTAAATTAGCTCCCCGCTGATTACATTTCATCAGACGGTGACTCGAATATAAAAACAGTTTGGACGGAGGCAGGTGTTGTTTCCACTATAAAACAGGCTTCAATAGTTGATCTCGGTTCAAAAGTAGCTTTGTGCCTCACTTTTTTTAGTCTCCGGAGGCCTGAACTGAGTTAAAGGAGATTAATTTCCTCCACCTGTGTTGGTCCTCGTTAGAGCGAGTGCCTGCACACGGCGCCAACCCCGAGGCTGCTAATAACGAGAGCCGGGGTAAATCACACAAAAAACAACAAAACAGTTTGAGACTTGATTGTTGTGAGATTTAATTTGACTCCCTGAAGATTTAAAAGCAAAGTCCCAGGACTTCACTGGACAAGAAAATTGCTTTAAAAGACTTAAGACTGAACAAAAGACTTGACTGACATGATGTCTGACTTGTCCTAAGGGACTTTAGACTTGCCTTTATTTGGACTTTGTTGGAGATGACTTGTGACTTGTATTCAAGGACTTGAGACTTTACTTGATCTGGGCTTTGTTGGACTCAACAAAAGACTTGACTGACATGATGTCTGACTTGTCCTAAGGGACTTTAGACTTGCCTTTATTTGGACTTTGTTGGAGATGACTTGTGACTTGTATTCAAGGACTTGAGACTTTACTTGATCTGGGCTTTGTTGGACTCAACAAAAGACTTGACTGACATGATGTCTGACATGATGTCTGACTTGTCCTAAGGGACTTTAGACTTGACTTGGACTTTAGACTTGAGACTTGCCTTTATTTGGACTTTGTTGGAGATGACTTGTGACTTGTTTTAAAGGACTTGAGACTTTACTTGATCTGGGCTTTGTTGGACTCAACAAAAGACTTGACTGATATGATGTCTGACATGATGTCTGACATGATGTCTGACTTGTCCTAAGGGACTTTAGACTTGAGACTTTGCCTTTATTTGGACTTTGTTGGAGATGACTTGTGACTTGTATTCAAGGACTTGAGACTTTACTTGATCTGGGCTTTGTTGGACTCAACAAAAGACTTGACTGACATGATGTCTGACATGATGTCTGACTTGTCCTAAGGGACTTTAGACTTGACTTGGACTTTAGACTTGAGACTTGCCTTTATTTGGACTTTGTTGGAGATGACTTGTGACTTGTCTTCAAGGACTTGAGACTTTACTTGATCTGGACTTTGTTGGACTCAACAAAAGACTTGACTGACATGATGTCTGACATGATGTCTGACATGATGTCTGACTTGTCCTAAGGGACTTAAGACTTGAGACTTTGCCTTTATTTGGACTTTGTTGGAGATGACGTGTGACTTGTATTCAAGGACTTGAGACTTTACTTGATCTGGGCTTTGTTGGAAACGACTTGAGACTCCCCACTGATTACATTTCATCAGACGGTGACTCGAATATAAAAACAGTTTGGACGGAGGATGGAGGCAGGTGTTGTTTCCACTATAAAACAGGCTTCAATAGTTCAAAAGTAGCTTTGTGCTTCACTTTTTTTTAGTCTCCGGAGGCCTGAACTGAGTTAAAGGAGATTAATTTCCTCCACCTGTGTTGGTCCTCGTTAGTGCGAGTGCCTGCACACGGCGCCAACCCCGAGGCTGCTAATAACGAGAGCCGGGGTAAATCACACAAAGCTGTTCATTTGTTGGAATTAAAGGTAGAAAGAACAGAAAAACAACCCTGTCAAAAAAAAACCCCTTAATATAATGAGCTGTACAGCGCGGTAAACATCGATGCAAATATGTAATAAAGCACAAAATTATCTCCACTGCAGTTTTCCTCGAACGTGTGGGAACTTAAAAAGCTCCGTGCCGGTGCGCCTCTCTGTGCTGCCGGTGTTTTTTTCCTCGACGTCTTCATTAAAATAGTCAAAATAATTCATGTTGATTCCTCTGGCAGACGGCAGTAATCTGAAGTTAAACCTGTCTCCTCGGAGGATTTCATTTAAGCCGTGATTTAGACCTGCAGTAACTCTTGATCTTCATTAAGGGAATCACATCACATATTTTTCCGATCTAAGGATGAAAATCGAAGGTCTTCGGGGCGTTTCAGACGGATCTATATTAGCACAAGCGGAAGATTGTGCAAATGTGGTCGGACAGAGTGTGTTTAAGCTGCTGTTAGACGCTCCAGCGAGCACTTTATTTGAAATCACACTACGAAAATTGAAATATCCTCCGATATCTCGGCGAACTAGCCTTAATCCCTACAGAGTACACAATCGTTATCTACAAGACCCGTCATGAACTTGACACGATGGATCCGCGGACTCCCCCTCCGAAAGTAATGCCTCTAACGAGAGCCGGCGGCGTGACAGCACGTCTCGCACACTCTGCTGCAATGTCACGCGAGTCAAGCGAAGCTCGGCCACGTCCGGAGACATCTTGTCGAGGAAACTGACCGCGGATTCCGGTCGGCGCCTCCGGGCTCGGCTGTTCCCTCTCTCATGAGCTAATGTAAGAGTGGTTGCACACTCGCTTCCTCGAGGCCGGATGCTGGTCTCTACCCCTCGGATCACAAGTTCAATTAATTTCACAGTTGGCGGCACCCACAGTCATTTCGCCGGGGCCTGTTGTCTGGAACTGGAGAGAAATGGGAAGAATATGATGCACCCCGAGCCGCTCAGCCTCTCCTCCACCTCCCCTCCTCCTCCTCCTCGCCTCCATCCCTTCTCCGCCCATGAAGGCTCCAGTCGCCCGGAGCCACATGTGATCTGATAGGGCCGCGGCTCTGCAGCACATTAAAGCTCACATCACGACGATAAGGGAGAGACAAGACGGCCGCATGCATCATTACTGCTCCATAAAGACATCGCTTTTCCATCTCGTCCGACAGAACATTTCTGAATCGTGCCATCTGAGACGCGGCTCGTTGAAGAGTCGAGTTAATTGACGGTCTGCAGATCGATCGTATCGGTTTGATGAAGTCTCGAATGCACAAAAAAAAAAGCAGTAAGCTTTTTTTCCAGACGTGACCTTCAGTCAAACTCAGCTCCACACGGCTGAGTAAAAAAACGTACAACACATTCCCCCGGACGTCGGCTTTTCCATTTCACCGAGCCCGACGCCGACTTTTTGTGATGTGAGCATTTCAAATATTTTCAAACACAAACTGGAGCAGCAGCACTCCAAAGGCCCCCAAACAAGTCAATACCACGGCCCCTCAGATTGCATTTTATTTCTGACAGTCAAAAAAAAAAGTATTCTGCAAGAACGCGACTCACCCTGCGAATAGGAAACTATCTGCAGGTGTGGAGGAGAGGCGGCGTACGGTGATCGATTTAAAGTCTAGACAGATTTATTTACTTTTTTTTGAGTGAAAGGAATACAAAGCCGTCAAACAAAACTTTCTGTATGCAAACAAACTGCAGTTCTTCGTCATTAGAAGTCTGACTGACAGCTGATTTTTTAAAGACACACTGTGGAATTATTTCTCCCATCTCGTGGTTAAATGTTATTTTGCATCCAAATGAATACTGCTCTCTAGCGCCTCGCGTTTTCAAACGTGCGTTGCAGCCTGTTGGAACTACGGCAGGCGGGATGTGTCAAGATTCAAGAAGCTGTGACAACAACATGTCTTCAAACAGCACTTCATCAAGTTTAGTTTCGGGTGATGAGGTACGTTATTTCAAACAGACTTCAAACTGCAGCTGACGAGCGCGTCTGGCTAAGCTCCTTCTCCGTTCCACAGTCACGCTGGCTCTGAGTGAAAACGCCTTTAGCCTTATCTGTACCACGTAGAGCTTTTTGTCCCTCTCACCAGTTCATCGTTTTTTATAGAGCGGAAGGACATGGAAGCCTCCGTAGAGCTCGCCCGTCCTATGGAAATACAGAGAAGTGATTCTTCCCTCAGGAGGAGAAGTGAGATTGTTGGCAGAAATCATTTTACACCAATGAGGACTTATTTATGAATGAAGACGCTGATTTGAGGTGATAAATTACTTAAAACACGACACAGTGGACCTTTAAAGATTGATATAACGACGATTGTTTGGAGCAGAGAGCTGATTAATCAACCGATGTTAGAATACAGGTGAGCCATACGTGATCGTTTGAGGGTCACGTACATGTGATTAACCAACGATAATGAGCAGCAGCAGCTATAGCATGTCTAATAATGCCAAACCATAACCTACAACCTCATCACGCTTCATCCCTCCACACGTTTACATGAACACAATATGGGAATAATCAAGGTTTTGATAATAATCTGATCTGACTGACAAAAACTGGTTTACGTGATTCAGTCAATTAGTGCGATTTCTTTCCGAGTACATGGCGTAAAACTGTTCTGTCCTGTCAACGTGACGTTGCTTATCATGGCGTCCTCGTGTGGGATTTGTTTGGTTTGCAGAACATGCAAAGAAAAGCTCTTCTTCTTGAGCAGAACAACCAGTTTCCTTTAGGTGTTTTACAAATGCACAGATGTAAAAGAAAGAAAGAAAGAAAGAACACTGGGCAAAAACTCGCTGTGTTCATCGGATGCCTCATAATCCGATAAAGCACATCACATTATGTCGTCTACGTGACCGCTTGAGTAATCTGGTTACTCCATACACCGGACGCTGATTGGTTTATTAGTGTGCATGTAAACAAAGCTGCCTCATGTAAAGTTTAGAGCCTCCGTGCAAAGCGATTATGTACGTCGCTGCGTGATTAGCGGAGGCTGCGGGTGATATCCGAGCACGACGACAAATCAGATCAGGCTTTAATAAAATCACGATGAATCAAAACACATTCGACCGTCTGTCTTTCATATCCTCCGTGATGAAGATGAAGAAAAACACAGTTTGTTAAATGGTTTTAGATAAGCTTTTTTTGTGTTGTCGACCTTTCAAAGAACTCAAATCTGACAAACCACAGACTTTATAACACCAGATCATGTGCTCCTGCAGGATGAGGCACAGCTTTAGCTCCACTGTGATCAAAAGTGCAGAAAGTCTCTGGAAACGAACATCTCTGAACAATGAAACAGGATTTAAAATGTCAGAAGTAATTACTGTCTGCGTTGTGTTAAAACTCTGCCATAAAGATGAGCAGGCAAAGTTTATTTATACACCAACCTTCACAGACTTCAGTCACAAAGTGCTTCACGGTCAACGAAATCAAGCAAATTAAAAGTAATTAAAATAAATGAGTGTGCGATCAGTAAACTGTGGACGAGTAAGGACACATCAGGTTTTGCTTCCTGAACAGTTTCTGCAAAATACTTCAGGAACACAGCGAGCAAAAGGAAGTTGATTGGCCCCTGAAATGTTGATTTGCTGTGAGGTTGGTTTAATTTTTCTCGTCAGAAAGTAGAGTAGGGTCGTGAATAAAAGTCTGTCGGTCGACGTCGACGCCAGAGACCCGAGTTTGTTTCCTGTCTGAGACGAACCACCAGACAGTGACCTTCCAGAACCTGCCATAAATCGGACCGCACCGTCTGTATCTGCCAGGCCCAGATTCTGTAGAAACATCCACTGACGGAAGATTTACATGATTATAAATGTCGACCTTCTTTACTTCCGAGCCTCAGACTGACTTTGTTTCAAGGGTGACCTGGTTCCATTTCTGCTTTGCATACCTTTTTCACTCGCTGGCTGGGAGAGAAAATGTAGATATGGCCTCAAAACTTCTTCTGTCTGCAGTCATCCATGCATTCATTTCCTACACTGCTTATCCTGTTCAATGCATTTGTGCACTGGGCGAGAAGCAGGATAACAGGAATCTGGTCTCTAATCCACATTACTGTACCTGGATTCAGCCAGAGGAAAGATCAAAACCAAAGGCAAATTAAAATGTTGGCACTTTAAGGTTTCTGCCCTGAGTTGGCTCCTCGTGTCCGGAGGAGGTGGAGACGGCTGCCAAGCAAGACACCACTTCTACAAGATGGCCTTTCAACATTTGTGAGCGAGAAACGACTGAATATTTTAGACTTCTGGACGTCTTCCAGGCACGACGTTAATGTTCTCCTGAACATAACCATGTGTTTTTGTGCCAGACCGTAAACGCAGCCTTGTCACAACATAAAACTGAACTTATACTTGTATATCTGAGGTTTGCAGAAATGTCTTCTGGCGTTTTGTCTTGGAATCCATCCAGCTATCTTGCTGCAGGACCTTTTCATACGCGCTCATAATAAACACCCGACGCTGACGGCTCTCTGCAAACCACATTACACCCCGTGATGAATGGGAGCGAAGAGTGGGTAAATATTATAATGAACCATCGTGCGTTTCTGCAGGCGCCCAGCTGGTGACGACTCTTAATGAGCGCTACGGAAAAGTGGCCACACAGCTTGTTGAAACATCGCTGATGGATGTTTCACATTACGGGAGGAAAAAGGTCCTCATGAGGAAATCCAAACCCGGGAACCTGCCGCCCCCTCCGGCTCGCTCTCCTGTCTTTACCTCGGCCTCTATGTGCCGCTCTGTCGGGCGGCCTGGTTGCATTTCCAGGACAACACACGAGGGACGGTGCTAATCACAGGTTCATCACTGCGACTCACTCCGACACCTCAGCCTGACTCCCAAGATTTAATCCTGCGATCCCCGATCCTACAGTCACAGCACGCTGCTGCACGGATGCTGAATCTTTCACAGGTCTCCCGCACGTCTGTGCTTTTTTAAAGAGCCAGATTTATGAATGAAGCCTGCTGTGAGTGGGATGCATCACTCGAGCGGCTGCAGGTCCGCCCGGAGGGTCACGGGAATGTGGTGGGCGGCAGCTCGTCTTCTCCCATTCACAGAAAACATTCAGAGGCGGTGACTAATGAAGCATTTAGAGGAGAGAAACTCGGTGTCGTCGACCTGCGGATGAGCTGCAGTTGTAATTTCGGATGCGTTTTTACATACAATTACCAGCCGCCGCTCGCAATTTGACACTGTGTGGAGAGGAGGTGGAGGAGAGTGGGAGGTTTGACGTGGAACAAAATCACATCTCCACCCAACCGGGCGCTGATTTGTTTGTAGGGCGACGTTTCCGTCTCTCTGATGAGCTCATTGTGCCTTTTACCAAATCAGACTGTAGACGTGTGAGCACTGCAGAGTAGATTACTGTCCGTGTGCGAACGCTACAGTTGCTGTCCTACAAAAACCATGAACCAAGAAATGTTTTTAATGTTTATTTGGTTTTTCTTGGACGGTTATTTCCCTTTTTCCAGAAAATAAGTTAGATTAAATAAGCACAGGACTCCAGTGTGAAACGCAGTTAAGTTACATGACGGGTAACATCAGTACGTTTGTAATGGAAATTGCAGAAATAAGGTTTGATTTTGAACCCAAATCGAGATGATTTCCTAAACATAATCAAACTAAGAGCATGCAACTGAGAATACCAGCACACTCTTAGAAATAAGGGTTCCAAAAGGGTTCTTCTACAAGGGCTGAGGTTCTACCTGGAACCATTTGCTTCTGAAAAACCCTTTCCTGAAGAAACGGTTTTTCAAGGGTTCTTGGTGACACTAACGGTTCCAGTAAGAACCATTTTAATCCAGAGAACCCTTTAAAAACCCTTTCCTGAATAAAGGGTTTTAAAGGGTTCTTGGTAACACTAACGGTTCCAGTAAGAACCATTTTGATCCAGAGAACCCTTTAAAAACCCTTTCCTGAATAAAGGGTTTTAAAAGGGTTCTTGGTAACACTAACGGTTCCAGTAAGAACCATTTTGATCCAGAGAACCCTTTAAAAACCCTTTCCTGAATAAAGGGTTTTAAAAGGGTTCTTGGTAACACTAATGGTTCCAGTGAGAACCATTTTGATCCAGAGAACCCTTTGAAAACCCTTTCCTGAATAAAGGGTTTTAAAAGGGTTCTTGGTAACACTAACGGTTCCAGTAAGAACCATTTTGATCCAGAGAACCCTTTTTTGGAGAAAGAGTTCTTCAGGGATTGTTGAAAGCATGGGTATAAGATCCTGTATGGGTTCTTTGTTGAACCTCTCATGGGGGGTTCTGGGTGGAACCTTACACACAGTTCGTTCTAGGTATAACCCTTTATGTTGGGTTCTAGGTAGAACCCTCCAAAAGGGTAGTTCTACAGGTGGAACCTTTATCGAAGGTTCTACCTGGAACCATTTGCTTCTGAAAAACCCTTTCCTGAATAAAGGGTTTTAAAGGGTTCTTGGTAACACTAACAGTTCCAGTAAGAACCATTTTGATCCAGAGAAGCCTTTAAAAACCCTTTCCTGAATAAAGGGTTTTGAAAGGGTTCTTGGTAACACTAACGGTTCCAGTAAGAACCATTTTGATCCAGAGAACCCTTTAAAAACCCTTTCCTGAAAAAAGGGTTTTAAAAGGGTTCTTGGTAACACTAACGGTTCCAGTAAGAACCATTTTGATCCAGAGAACCCTTTTTTGGAGAAAGAGTTCTTCAGGGATTGTTGAAAGCATGGGTATAAGATCCTGTGTGGGTTCTTTGTAGAACCTCTCATGGGGGGTTCTGGGTGGAACCTTACACACACAGTTCTAGGTATAACCCTTTATGTTGGGTTCTAGGTAGAACCCTCCAAAAGGGTTCCAGGTGGAACGTCCTTATAAAACGTAACGTATGTTTGAGCTTTAAACTTAATGCTTCTCTGTTTTCTCCTCGTGGGAAGTAACCTTTCCTTTAGTTTAGATTTAGGATGAAAACCTATGAATAAAATTGTGAGTGTGTGTGTGTGTGTGTGTGTGTGTGTGTGTGTGTGTGTGTGTGTGTGTGTGCGAGCGCCAGTACTCTGCATTTGTTTTCCAAATGAGGACGTCGTCCTTCAGCACACAGTCGTTAACACTCTGCCTCTCCTCATCACACCAAGGCTTCTCTCCGTCCTTGGCTGTCAGCGGATTTTTCTCGAATTATTCTGTCTTTCTTTTTTTCTCGCAGCTTCCCGGTTTGAATACAATCCGTCCTCGTTGTGAGGGGAGAATATTTTCCCTGTGATAGAAACAAGGCTGCTTCGGGGGGGAGACGGCCTGCCTACTGTATCGGAGCTGACTCTCTGCATACCAATGCGAGCCGTCCTCTTAAGTGTCGGTATTCGATTGTGGCCGGCGTGCTGACTGAAGCGTTTCCATGTCCGGCCCCGGCCCGTCCTTGCCCTCCAGCCATAATAGATATTGACAGGTGCGGCGCAGATAACGCTAATCTGCATCCTAACAGGATTTCCACGTGTCTTTCTCATCGCGGCCGCATTCAATTCACAACTCTGTTATGCTGCTAATAGCGTTTCACGGTGGCGCAGCCCGCGGCCTTCAGAGGGGAACGATGTGAGAGCTGAGCCCGAGCAGGTGAACTGATGCTTGTTAGACTCAGCAGACGGCCCTTTGTCCCGTTAACACAGATGACAGGAAGCGTATTTGGCTAGAAAAGCAACGGTAATAGATCTAATTAATGAACTACGGGGCTGAAAATGATATTTTGATCAAAAAATAAAGGTGGGAAATCACAAATTTGAAGGAAAAGTCGGTTTTAAAAAGAATTTGAGGTAGCAAGGTGCTAACAAAAAGCTTGTTCGATGCATGCTGGTTAAATTTGACTGACACACGGCGAACAATGACCTCACGAGACTTGAGGAGGGTGCAGTGTTTATCCACGGCTGCTGTAATGTCAAGCGACAGGTTATTACGAGCCAACATGGCTGACGAACGGCTGACTGCAGCTCGAGTCATTCTTGTGGCGACCAAAACAGGTATTTTTAAGCCAAACCATGATGGTCTTTTTTCAGGTTTTTCTAGTTTTTTCAACCCTTTTCTTATCTTATCTGTCACTTGTGAGCACCTCAAATTTATGGACTTGCAACGGTAATATATTTAATTAATGAACTACGGGGCTGAAAATGATATTTTGATCAAAAAATAAAGGTGGGAAATCACAAATTTGAAGGAAAAGTCGGTTTTAAAAAGAATTTGAGGTTGCAAGGTGCTTACAAGGACAAGCCTTCACATTGACAGCTGCACAAGGCTTGCTGGTTAAATTTGACTGACACATGGCGAACGATGACCTCACGAGACTTGAGGAGGGTGCAAAGCGACAGGTTATTAGGAGCCAACATGGCTGACGAACGGCCGACTGCAGCTCGAGTCATTCTTGTGGCGACCAAAACAGGTATTTTTAAGCCAAACCATGATGGTCTTTTTTCAGGTTTTTCTAGTTTTTTCAACCCTTTTCTTATCTTATCTGTCACTTGTGAGCTCCCCAAATTTATGGACTTGCAACGGTAATATATTTAATTAATGAACTACGGGGCTGAAAATGATATTTTGATCAAAAAATAAAGGTGGGAAATCACAAATTTGAAGGAAAAGTCTGTTTTAAAAAGAATTTGAGGTTGCAAGGTGCTAACAAAAAGCTTGTTCGATGGCCAGGCTTTTACATTGAAGGCATGCTGGTTAAATTTGACTGACACACGGCTAACAATGACCTCACGAGACTTGGTCGCTGTAATGTCAAGCGACAGGTTATTACGAGCCAACATGGCTGACAAACGGCTGACTGCAGCTCGAGTCATTCTTGTGGCGACCAAAACAGTTATTTTTAAGCCAAACCATGATGGTTTTTTTCAGGTTTTTCTACTTTTTTCAACCCTTTTCTTATCTTATCTGTCACTTGTGAGCACCTCAAATGTATGGACTTCATTCGTTAAAAGCATTTTCTACCCTGTTTCGCTCTGCTGCCAGACTCAGGTTCTGTTTTCCCACCACTTCCTATCACCTGACCTCCATATCCCCCTTGCACACCTGCTCTCTCAGCTCCCTGGTGAGTACCTCCGAGCTCCTGACAGGTTGTCTGTAACCCGGCTGCAGCGACACTTTCTTCACTCCGTCATGACCTTTTGTTTCAGGACGTTTGCCCGCTGGTCACAACCTTTTCTGACTGTGCTTTAAAACAAAAGCACAGTAAACTTTACTGCTTCTACCGTTCGTGTCTGACACAATCCACACGCTGTTTTACTGAACCGCAGCAGATATCATTAATATCAGTGTTTATTTTCCGTTCTGACTTCAGTTTTACGGCTCTGGCGTGCGTCGCTTCAGCCCCGTCTTCACTTCCTCGTGCATGAACCGTGCAGTATAAATAAATGGGCTTTGCTTTTACTGTTATGTTCCGGTTTTAACGCTGTCAGACAGACGCCGGTTCAGCGAGGGGTAAAATGCAATCTCGACGCAATCTAATGCAACACGGAAAAATTACGGCGTCAAAAACGTGAAGATGAGGATGAGACGCTGCACAAACACACATTTTAAGAAGGGTTTTTTTTTTATCGGTTCGGAGTCGGATCATAAATAAGTAAATGAAAACGGGCTCGAAATATCAGATCGAAGACATTCTGACACAAATATATACAGACAGATGTGTGGAAGCCTCGATATGAAAATGGAAGAAGGGGCCGTATATATTTCCAATTTGAGATAAAGAGCGTTTAGAGGAGGCGCTTTAACGGAGATATCGCAGGTTGACGTCCGGTCGGTACATAATGCATGAGGGGAGGCTGTGTATGAGAGAGGTTATCTGCTCGCCATCGCAGTATTCACTCTCGGGGAAGACTCGTGAGAGTGTGAGCTTCATCTCAGCCGCCTCATCAGCTTCATTAGCCTCCCTATTTAACGGACACGAGAGATGAGGAGAGGAATCAATTCATATTGTGCTTTTGGCGGCTGGCAGAGAGGGACCGACTTCCTGCTGTTCCAAATCATGCACATTGAGAGAGGAAGAGGAAATGACCGGTTCGGCGAACGCTGCGCCGACTTCAAATGACCTGATAAAAGACCGTCGGAGGCCCCGACGCCGCACAGCGACGGACGGAAAGGTTTGGAGTTTAAACCTCATGCTTGTGCTTGTTTTGAGTGTCGGCCAATGACTTCTGCCTCTGAGGGAACATGCACACGAGTCTTTTCTTGCATTCTGGTGAACGTTTCTGCAGCATTTACGGTGGAAACATCAGTATTTCAGTGAAGAAATCAGACCCTCCGTGGTTACGAACCATGAAGAGTTGCTGCTCCTTCTTTACGTTTCACAGCAGATTGCAGCCATTGTTTTTTTTAAATTGCATCCTGCCCCTCGGGACAAACTCCTGTATTTAAAATATTTAGAGGGACGCGTCTCCCCCAGAAATCTACAGCTATGAATAAAACATAATCTACACCGACGTGTTGGTCCATATTATTTAAGTGTTTTAACCCTTTTCCTCCCTTACAAACAATATTTTCTTTCTTTCCGTTCATCAGAAAACAAATATCAACCGTCCGTCCGATCTCCCGTTCAGTTCTGTTTCACCTCTGTCATTCGTAACTGGACTTTGGTACCGTGAGTCCAGAATAACTAGACACTTAACACAGCTAGCGTATCGACAAAAAACATGGTTCTCAATCTCATTTTGCACACATTTGCCAAATATCGATCTATTAATATTAGAAAAACCATCTTATAAATATGATTTTGTTTCAGCATCAACGTGACTTTCTGACTGTAAAACATCCTCGACCCAAATCCGACCTCTGATTCATATTTCATTCCTCTGTCGGACACTTTGAATGCAGCAGGATGCATTTATTCATCAAGTCTGTCAGGAGGAAACATAATTCACTGTTTAAAGCTGTTTCTGGTAAATGTCTTGGGATCGGGGGGGTTTTAGTGCTGCAGCGAACTCCGGAGCAAGTTTCTGCTCGAAACAAATGTGTTTAATGGGTTTTTTTTCTCTTAAAGCTGGATTTTATATGAAAATGTAATTCAAACTTTATGCAAATAAACCAATTAGTGTTGCAGAAAGTGTCTCATTTAACCTTGTCGTCACCTGCTGCTTTAATCTCAGCGGCGGCACAAAAGCCTCGACACCCTGATAAATATTTTAGACTCTCCCTGTTTTTGTTTTTTACCTCTGAAGGGAGAAACTTCCTCCGCAGACACATCTGAGAGTTTGTCGTTTTTGGTCAAAAATGCTCGGCTTTACAAGATTTGTGTGCGTCGGGGGCTCGTATCCGTCCCACGACACAAATCACCGGGATGAAAAGTTGGCAGCTCTGCGACGGGAAGCTTCAGGGGCAGAGAGCGTCGTCTTTGAGCCTCGGTCCTGTGATCGTCTCAAAGACTTCCCACACCGCATCTGCCATTTGTCTCTGTTGTGCTGTATGGATGTGGCCAAATGTGAGATCAGCTGTGAATGTGTGGAGGACGAGGAGCCGCTGTTAGGAACAAAACAACAGCAGCATCGTTGTCCAGAGCGCAGCGGGACTAACAAAGGCTTCTCCGCCTCACCGGTAGATTTCCTGCAGCTCTGCTTTTTGTCTCCGAATCTATTCGGGGAGCGTTAATGGCCGAGGAAGACGTCAGGGTTTCCTTTCAGCTCAAGACTGAATGTGTCACATCAATCAAAGGCCAAACATGTGGTCTTAATAACCTGACGCTGCCGCCCACCTGAGAACGAGAAGTTGTGACTTGATTGTGAACCGTCTGTTTCATTTGTATTCAGAGTCAAAGGGAGAGGGATGGGAAGGATTAATGTCGGCTGTGTCCACTGAAGGAGGTGGCTCTCATTAAAAAAAAGGAGTCCTATCACCAGATAAGAACATCAATATTGGGGCACATGGAGGTTAAGACGCCGACCATGAACCACAATTTACTCAGTTCTTCCTCCTCCATCACTCTCGAACTCATCTCTCTACTTTCTGCTTTCACAGAAACAAAATGCTCCAAAATAATAAAGAAAAGATTCGTCAGTGTGCCAGATTTAGTGTTCAGTGTTCGGGAAAGACTGTAGTTGTGGTTGATAAACTCTGGATTAGATACAGTATGGTTCAGTTTAGGCAACTAAATCACTGGGTTGAAGGGTAAATTCCTTCCTGCATCGGCATCGGACACCGATGCAGCTAATCAATGTCATAAAACGGTGGAAAATGCTCATCAAAATTTCCCAGAGCCCAGAGAGTCGCTTCTTTTGTCCAACCAACAGTCAAAAGACTCATTTTCTGTCATAAATGACAAAGAAAAGTGGCAAATTATCTCATTTAAGACGCTGGAACCAGCAAATGTTTGACATTTTTGCCTGAAAAATAACTTTAAAAGATTAATTTTCTTTTGATCGACAAATTGTTGCAGCTCCAGTCAGAATTTCGAGCTCAAATCCTGAAGGATAGTTGGCTGTTAAATAGGGCCACATTAAAAGGGTATCTCAAGTTGCATTGTGGGTAATGTAGGCAGCAGGGTTTAAGGAAGGAACGTGTGGAATAAAAACAGTGATGTCTCTGGTTCTGCTGTATCAACTTCCATCCTTTGTTTTTAAAGAGTCCAACAGTGTGACGGGAGTGTTGGACCAGTGGACTGCTCTTCAAAACCCGGCATCGACCCAATGGCGTCTTTGAATCGCTTCTTTTGTCCAACCAACAGTCAAAAGACTCATTTTCTGTCATAAATGACAAAGAAAAGAGGCAAATTATCTCATTTAAGACGCTGGAACCAGCAAATGTTTGACATTTTTGCTTGAAAAATAACTTTAAAAGATTAATTTTCTTTTGCTCCAGTCAGACTTTCGAGCTCAAATCCTGAAGGATAGTTGGCTGTTAAATAGGACCACATTAAAGGGCATCTCAAGTTGCATTGTGGGTAATGTAGGCAGCAGGGTTTTAAAGGAAGGAGAACGTGTGGAATAAAAACAGTGATGTCTCTGGTTCTGCTTCCATCCTTTGTTTTTAAAGAGTCCAACAGTGTGACGGGAGTGTTGGACCAGTGGGCTGCTCTTCAAAACCCGGCATCGACCCAATGGCGTCTTTGAATCGCTTCTTTTGTCCAACCAACAGTCAAAAGACTCATTTTCTGTCATAAATGACAAAGAAAAGAGGCAAATTATCTCATTTAAGACGCTGGAACCAGCAAGTGTTTGACATTTTTGCTTGAAAAATAACTTTAAAAGATTAATTTTCTTTTGCTCTAGTCAGAATTTCGAGCTCAAATCCTGAAGGATAGTTGGCTGTTAAATGGGACCACATTAAAGGGTATCTCAAGTTGCATTGTGGGTAATGTAGGCAGCAGGGTTTTAAAGGAAGAAGAACGCGTGGAATAAAAACAGTGATGTCTCTGGTTCTGCTTCCATCCTTTGTTTTTAAAGAGTCCAACAGTGTGACGGGAGCGTTGGACCAGTGGACTGCTCTTCAGAACCCGGCATCGACCCACTTACAGGTGATCAGAACACTAAAAGCATCATGAAGCTGCAGTACGATCGAGCATCTAATCCTCACACACTGAAACTGTGAAACTTCAGAGTGGATTTGAAGCAGCGAGCGAGCGAACACTCGATCCAGAAAGAGAACTTGACTCACCACCGCTCGATCATTTTGAATCGATATCCAGCGTCATGGTGAGGTCGGTAAACATGAGTGTGCAGCGTGCTGATGATGTCACATTACATGATTTATTGATCCGCCTCTCGCAAGATCAAAGTTTTCAGTTACGGCCCGCTGGAGTTCAGAGCCACCCGCCCGCTTTGAGCATGGTTAGGTTTCAGGAAAGACTGTAGTTGGGGTTGATAAACTCTGGATTAGATACAATACGGTTCAGTTTAGGCAACTAAATCACTGGGTCGAGGTCAAGAAAAGGGTAAATTCCTTCCTGCATCGGCATCGGACACTGATAGGGCTGCAACTAATCAATGTCTTAAAACGGTGGAAAATGCTCATCACAATTTCCCAGAGCCCAGAATGGCGTCTTCAAATCGCTTCTTTTGTCCAACCAACAGTCAAAAGACTCATTTTCTGTCATAAATGACAAAGAAAAGTGGCAAATTCTCTCATTTAAGACGCTGGAACCAGCAAATGTTTGACATTTTTGCTTGAAAAATAACTTTAAAAGATTAAATTTCTTTTGATCGACAAATTGTTGCAGCTCCAGTCAGACTTTCGAGCTCAAATCCTGAAGGATAGTTGGCTGTTAAATAGGACCACATTAAAAGGGTATCTCAAGTTGCATTGTGGGTAATGTAGGCAGCAGGAGAACGTGTGGAATAAAAACAGTGATGTCTCTGGTTCTGCTGTATCAACCTTGAGTCCAACAGTGTGACGGGAGCGTTGGACCAGTGGACTGCTCTTCAGAACCCGGCATCGACCCACTTACAGGTGATCAGAACACTAAAAGCATCATGAAGCTGCAGTACGATCGAGCATCTAATCCTCACACACTGAAACTGTGAAACTTCAGAGTGGATTTGAAGCAGCGAGCGAGCGAACACTCGATCCAGAAAGAGAACTTGACTCACCACCGCTCGATCATTTTGAATCGATATGAAGCGTCATGGTGAGGTCGGTAAACATGAGTGTGCAGCGTGCTGATGATGTCACATTACATGATTTATTGATCCGCCTCTCTCAAGATCAAAGTTTTCAGTTACGGCCCGCTGGAGTTCAGAGCCACCCGCCCGCTTTGAGGACGGAGACATATAAGGACTCGGTAATGGAGGCAAACTGGGCAAGTGATACCTTCTTGGCACGATCCGACCGCCATCCATTTGCACTCACACTCGGCTACACAGCCGTGCACAGACTCACTGTAGGCCTGGAGGGATTACAGCGAGGAGGAGGTGGGAGCACTGCAGCACCGCGTCCCAATAACACAAGGTCACCTTAAGTGGATTGGGATGAGGAGGGGGGGGGGGACGACTCCCTCGGGACGAAAACAGGGAGCAACTCATGAAAAAGTAATTAAGCAGGATGCACATCAGTGGACGCCACAGGCGGAGAAGGCAAGGAGAGCGGCGAACGAGCCCCGAGGACGGCGGGGGAATGTTTGTACACACGGATATCTGCGAGCCGATCGCTGAAACGCACAAAGCGGTGATGGTTTAACCTCGGACGTCTGCTGTTGCACGGGGTTTGCTTTTAGAGGAGGAGCGAGAGCGATCAAATGTTTTTCTGATTTACTCATCAACAGTTTTTGTTGTTGAACAACCTTTTGGGTTTCAGACTTTAAAGAACGAACACACACCATCAGAGACTAACTTGAGGTGATTTAAACACAAATGCCTTGAAAATAAATCAACCTAAAGAGCAGCTACGGCTGAGCTCGGACAATACAAGTCAATCAAAGCTAAACAAATTTTCTCTGGATAAAGTGTTTGCACAGTAAATCCTTCAAGCTGTGGCGTTTCCAATAAGTTAGATACACAACCGCTTAACATTCGACTGCAGGAACAAGAAGACAAACACATTTTCTGTTCAGGGAAGGACGCCGCCTCACACACCTTTAAATATATGTGTTTGACTGAATGTGCTCACACACAAGAAAGGAAGGAAGGAAAGGGAAGAAAGGAAGGAAGAGAGCAAAGGAAGGAAAAAAGGAATGAAGAGAGCAGAGAAAGGAAGGAAGGAAGGGAGCAAGGAAAGGAAAGAAAGAAGGAAGGAAGAGAGCAAAGGAAGGAAGGAAGGAAGGAAGACAGTAGAGAAGGGAAAGAAAGAAGGTAGGAAGAGAGCAAAGAAAGGAAGGAAGGAAGGAAGGAAGGAAGGAAGGAAGGAAGGAAAGAAAGGAAGGAAGGAAGAAAGGAAGGAAAACAGCAGAGAAAGGAAAGAAGGAAGGAAGAGAGCAAAGGAAGGAAAGAAGGAAGGAAGAGAGCAAAGAAAGGAAGGAAGGAAGGAAGAGAGCAAAGAAAGGAAGGAATGAAGGAAGGAAGAGAGGAAAGAAAGGGAGGGAGGAAGAGAGCAAAGAAAGGAAAGAAGGAAGGAAGGAAGAGAGCAAAGGAAGGAAGGAAGGAAGAGAGCAAAGAAAGGAAAGAAGGAAGGAAGACAGCAAAGGAAGGAAAGAAGGAAGGAAGAGAGCAAAGGAAGGAAAGAAGAAAGGAAGAGAGCAAAGAAAAGGAAAGAAGGAAGGAAGAGAGGAAAGAAAGGAAAGAAGGAAGGAAGAGAGCAAAGGAAGGAAAGAAGAAAGGAAGGAAGAGAGCAAAGGAAGGAAAATAGCAGAGAAAGGAAGGAAGGAAGGAAGAGAGCAAAGGAAGGAAAATAGCAGAGAAAGGAAACACATTTTCTGACTGCAGGGCGACTTTAAAGCACCTCAGACACTTTGAATCAACGTTTCAGCTCGCTCAGTTTGAGCGTCTCCTCCGTGACAGCTGTTCTCCTCGCCGTCAGACCGAACCCGCCGCGGTCCGGAGCTGTTAAATGGCCGCTTCACTGCAAACAATCCATCAGAGGCGATAGAGTCGGACAGACGGGGGCCGGTGAACACACCGCTCTCATCCGGCGCTCGCTCATATCAGACACCACGACTCCATCTCGCAGCCTTGGCGGCGTCCTCACACACTCCGCTGAACCACATGAGTCAAACCGTGCAGCAGGTAGAACCGGCGCCGCTCGTGTGGATCCACACAGAGCTCCGAGTGTCGTGTTACATCACAGAGCCATGAATATTAATGGCGGCATTACTCTGCGCTTTGTTTAGCAGCTTGTTAGGCCTGACGTACGCTCAGATCTGTACTGTGTGTGCTGTTCCTGCACTACGACGCGCCCACGCAAACAATCCAGCGCTACGACGCCGTTGTTTCGTCGCTCGAGAGCGAGGAGATTCTCTAGGAATTATCGGAAATGTTTTGTTTGCCCGGAGAAGTTGAACGTTTGAAATGCAAAGCGAGGCTGTAATTAAATGTGCCACAGTGTAAAAATACTCTGACTCACAGATTCAACTCATGAATACAAATATTTAACCAACTAATAGCAACAGTTAGTCAAATCATTAGGAGGGCAGACTGAGCTGTGTGTGGATTTTTTCAGTTGAAGAAAATTAAAGCAGAGAGAGGAAGGAAGGAAGGGAAGGGAGAGAGGAAGGAGATAAGGATGCAGAAAGAAGGAAAAGATCTAAGGAAGAAACAGACGGGAGGTTAAAGAGAAAGAAGGAAAGGCAAAACTATAGAAGGGAGGGAGGGAAAATAGGGACCATGCAAGGCAGAGAGCAAGGACGACTAGTGAAGGAAGGAAGGAGGGATAAAGCAATAGAGGTTAGGAAAAGACGGAGGGAGCAAATTGAAGAAGGAGGAAAGGAAGGGATGGAAGGAAGCAAGGAAGGTAGGAAAAGAGGGAGGAAGCAAGGACGACTAGTGAAGGAAAGAAGGAAGGAAGGACGGGATGAAGCAAAAGAGGGTAGGAAAAGATGGAGGGACCAAATGGAAGAAGGAGGAAAGGAAGGGATAAAGCGAAGGAAGGAAGAAAACAAAGGAAGGAAGGGACAAAGGGATAAACCAAAGGTAGGAAGGGATGGAAGGAAGCAAGGAAGGTAGGAAAAGAGGGAGGAAGCAAAGGGAAGAAGGAGGAAAGGAAGGGATAAACCAAAGGTAGGAAAGAAGGGACAAAGGGATAAACCAAAGGAAGGGATGGAAGGAAGCAAGGAAGGGTAGGAAAGGACGGAGGGAGCAAATTGAAGAAGGAGGAAAGGAAGGGATCAAGCATAAAGCCAGGGAAGGAAGGGATGGAAGGAAGCAAGGAAGGTAGGAAAAGAGGGAGGAAGCAAGGACGACTAGTGAAGGAAAGAAGGAAGGAAGGACGGGATGAAGCAAAAGAGGGTAGGAAAAGATGGAGGGACCAAATGGAAGAAGGAGGAAAGGAAGGGATAAAGCGAAGGAAGGAAGAAAGCAAAGGAAGGAAGGAAGGGACAAAGGGATAAACCGAAGGGATGGAATGAAGCAAGGAAGGTAGGAAAGAGGGAGGAAGCAAGGGCGACTAGTGAAGGAAAGACGGAAGGAAGGACGGGATAAAGCAAAGGAGGGTAGGAAAAGAGGGAGGGACCAAATGGAAGAAGGAGGAAAGGAAGGGATAAAGCGAAGGAAGGAAGAAAGCAAAGGAAGGAAGAAGGAAGGAAGGGTTAAAGCAAAGGAAGGAAAGAAGAAAGGAAGGAAGGAAGGGATAAAGCAAAGGTAGGAAGGAAGGATCAAAGGGATAAAGCAAAATGAAGGAAGGGATGAAGGAAGCAAGGAAGGAAGGAAGTGATAAAGCAATAGAGGTTAGGAAAAGACGGAGGGAGCAAATTGAAGAAGGAGGAAAGGAAGGGATCAAGCATAAAGCCAGGGAAGGAAGGGATGGAAGCAAGCAAGGAAGGTAGGAAAAGATGGAGGGACCAAATGGAAGAAGGAGGAAAGGAAGGGATAAAGCGAAGGAAGGAAGAAAACAAAGGAAGGAAGGGACAAAGGGATAAACCAAAGGTAGGAAGGGATGGAAGGAAGCAAGGAAGGTAGGAAAAGAGGGAGGAAGCAAAGGAAGGAAGGAATGGAAGGAAGGTAGGAAAAGAGGAAGGAAGCAAAGAGAAGAAAGAGGAAAGGAAGGGTTAAAGCAAAGGAAGGAAGGAAGAAAGGAAGGGATAAACCAAAGGTAGGAAGGAAGGGACAAAGGGATGAAGCAAAGGAAGGAAGCAATGGAAGGAAGGTAGGAAAAGAGGGAGGAAGCAAAGGGAAGAAGGAGGAAAGGAAGGGATAAAGCATAAGGTGAAGGAAGGCAGAAAGCAAAGGAAGGAAGGAAGAAAGGAAGGGATAAACCAAAGGTAGGAAGGAAGGGACAAAGGGATAAAGCAAAGGAAGGGATGGAAGGAGAGAAGGAAGCGATAAAGCAAATGAAGGAAAAAAGGGATAAAGCACGAGTCAAAGGAAGGTAGGAAATGAGGGAGGAAGCAAAAGGAAGAAGAAGAAGGGAAGGAAGGAAATACAGAGAGGAATGAAGCATAAAGGTGAAGATAAGAAAGAAGGAAGGGCAACAGATAAAAGCTGTCAGATAAAAGTAGGAGTGGAAATTATAAATATTAAAAAGACAAAGAAGAACAGAGGAGAAGGGATGAAGGAAGAAAATAAAAGGTGGAATATTATCATCTTGTAATAGACGACAGAGAAGTGATGTACGAAGTCAATATTTCCCTGAAAATAAACGCTCATAGTCGATATGACCCGAGGCGAGTCAGATGACCTGTGCAGATGTGTTTAACTCCAGATGTTATCTACAGATTTGAGGTATGAGCTGTTTGTTCAGCAGTTGTTCAGGAAGCAGTCTGCACATCTGTCAGTCTGCTTCCTCCTGACAGCAGGTCTGGAGACGATGGGGGGGGAGGCTGAGAGCTCGCCGACAGCCAGCTGTTAAACTAAGTCACGCAGGATGGAGGCTGACAGGACCGCCACTTTGAAATGACAGCTGCCGCCATCAGGACGCCACAGAGCGTCTCCTAATAGGTGCAGCGAGAGGGTGACGGGTTCAGTCGGGGGGGGGACGCCGCCTCACACACCTTTAAATATATGTGTTTGACTGAAGCTGCACACACAAGAAAGGAAGGAAGGAAAGAAGGAAGGAAGGAAGGAAAGAAAGGGAGGACGGAAGGAAGGAAGGAAGGAAAGGAAGGAAGAGCGCAAAGAAAGTAAAGAAGAAAGGAAGAGTGCAAAGAAAGGAAGGAAGAGAGCAAAGGAAGGAAAGAAGGAAGGAAGGAAGAGAGCAAAGAAAGGAAGGAAGGAAGGTAGGAAGAGAGCAAAGAAAGGAAGGAAGGAAGAAAGGAAGGAAGGAAGGAAGAAAGAGAGCAAAGGAAGGAAAGATGGAAGAGAGCAAAGGAAGGAAAGAAAGAAAGGAAGAAAGAGAGCTAAGGAAGGAAAGGAGGAAGGAAGGAAGGAAGAGAGCAAAGGAAGGAAGGAAAAGAGCAAGAAAGGAAGGAATGAAGGAAGGAAGAGAGCAAAGGAAGGAAGGAAGAGAGCAAAGAAAGGAAGGAATGAAGGAAGGAAGAGAGGAAAGAAAGAAAGAAGGAAGGAAGGAAGACAGCAGAGAAAGGAAAGAAAGAAGGTAGGAAGAGAGCAAAGAAAGGAAGGAAGGAAGGAAGGAAGGAAGGAAGAGACCAAAGAAGGAAGGAAGAGAGCAAAGGAAGGAAAGATGGAAGAGAGCAAAGGAAGGAAGGAAGCTAGAGAGCAAAGAAAGGAAGTGAGCAAAGGAAGGAAGGAAGGGAGAGACCAAAGAAGGAAGAGAGCAATGGAAGGAAGGAAGGAAACGAGAAGAAAGAAAGGAAGTGAGCAAAGGAAGAGAGCAAAGAAAGGAAGGAAGGAAGAGAGCAAAGAAAGGAAGGAAGGAAGAGAGCAAAGGAAGGAAGGAAACGAGCAAGAAAGGAAGGAATGAAGGAAGGAAGAGAGCAAAGAAGGAAGGAAGGAAGGAAGGAAGACAGCAGAGAAAGGAAAGAAAGAAGGAAGGAAGAGAGCAAAGAAAGGAAGGAAGGAAGGAAGGAAGGAAGGAAGAGACCAAAGAAGGAAGGAAGAGAGCAAAGGAAGGAAATATGGAAGAGAGCAAAGGAAGGAAGGAAGCTAGAGAGCAAAGAAAGGAAGAGAGCAATGGAAGGAAGGACAGGAAACTAGAGAGCAAAGAAAGTAAGAGAGCAAAGAAAGTAAGAGAGCAAAGAAAGGAAAGGAGGGACAAAGTGAAGGAAGGAAGGATGAAGGATTTAATTCTAGTAGATTTGATGTTCATAGACGAGGTGATTGTTTTTAAGTTTCATTCACGTTTCATTCATGACGAGTCGTCTGATGCTTCTATCAACAGGCGACCAAATGAAACAGTTACCTTGAGTCACATTCCAAAACATTTCTCTGGGTTTGAATACAGCTCAAGAAACGTAGACGCAGAGTTGTGTATTTAAATTATATCTTGGAGTGAAGGATCTTCTAACACACACAGCCCGTCCTCTCTAATGTGTGTTATAACCCAAATCTCTCCGCCGCAACGTGAAATAACACAGAAGTGAGTCACAGTTCATGAGCGCTGACATGCTGTTTGCAACCTGCTGTTGAGTGTTCGCCTCCAGGTGTTGTGTCAAAAGTTAGTTGTGTGTGTGTGTGACTTCTTTCCCTCGCTGCCTTTTTCCAAAAACGGCAATTTTGTTTTGTTTGTTTAATTCTCAGAATTGCTCAGCGCAGGGGAGTAAAACTCAGACGCCTGACTTCAGTGTGTCATAGTTGTTTCAGTTGAGTCATTTCTAACCCGTCACTAACAATGACTGTCAGTCAGCTCGTTACCAGCAGCCGAGCTGGGACTTCTAACAAGAAAGATGTCCTCAGATTTACCCCCGTGGAAAAGTCTCATAAGGCCACTTAAAGGCGAGGGGGGGAAGGCAATTCTGGAGAAAGATGGCTGACGAGTGAGTCTGATGAAACTGTCTCCAGAATCGCCTTGAAACAACTGCGGTGCTGGTTGTATGGAAGTCAATGGTAGATGCATGGAGAGAAACACTAAAACCCAACATATCTTTGTCGTCTGACACACTTAAGAGAGAAGTTAGAAGTCAGACGACGTAGATTTGTTGGGTTTTAGTGTCTTTTCAATGGTCTTTTCACCTTCAACACTGATTTATTGAGTGCTTGTGGTCTCTCATAAGTTTATAGAGCTGCAGAGATCGTACACTGTCAGAAAAGAGGGTTCATTTTGAGGGTACATTGGGTTGTCGCCGAGGCAGTACCCTCTACGTTACAGCTGTTGTACCCTTCATATTGTGTATTGTACCTTTAAAGAACCCAGTCCTGTATCTCTGGTGGCAATTTCAACCCTTGAAAGAGGCTAAAATTAAAGAAAAACTGTACATATATGTGCTTTTTTGGCCCTCAAAGGGTACATATATGGGGCTTTTCCACTTTTGAGTCAAACCGAGGCGCTAATTTGCATTTCCATAAGCAGTTTTGCTGAACCACACCCAGGATGTTCGCTTTTGTGTCTACGGCGGCTCGTCTGACCGAAGCTGAGCTCATCGTCGGTTAACAGACACACCTTCAAGCAGCCCAACTGGGACTTCTTACAAGAAAGATGTCCTCAGATTTACCCCCGTGGAAAAGTCTCATAAGGCCACTTAAAGGCGAGGGGGAAGGCAATTCTGGAGAAAGATGGCTGACGAGTGAGTCTTCAAATACTGATGGTGGGAATGAAACTATCTCCAGAATCGCCTTGAAACAACTGCGGTGCTGGTTGGATGGAAGTCAATGGTAGATGCATGGAGAGAAACACTAAAACCCAACATATCTTCGTCGTCTGACACACTTAAGAGAGAAGTTAGAAGTCAGACGACGTAGATTTGTTGGGTTTTAGTGTCTTTTCAATGGTCTTTTCACCTTCAACACTGATTTATTGAGTGCTTGTGTTCTCTTATAAGTTTATAGCGCTGCAGAGATCGTACATTGTCAGAAAAGAGGGTTCATTTTGAGGGTACCCTCTACGTTACAGCTGTTGTACCCTTCATATTGTGTATTGTACCTTTAAAGAACCCAGTCCTGTATCTCTGGTGGCAATTTCAACCCTTGAAAGAGGCTAAAATTAAAGAAAAACTGTACATATATGTACCTTTTTGGCCCTCAAAGGGTACACATATGGGGCTTTTCCACTTTTGAGTCAAACCGAGGCGCTGATTTGCATTTCTATAAGCAAATTTGCTGAGCCACACCCAGGATGTTCGCTTTTGTGTCTAGGAAGCTGAGCTCATCGTCAGTTAACAGACACACCTTCAAGCAGGTAGCCCTGTTGTCATGGCAATGCGAATCCCTGCCGCGCCGGGCTGATGCGCTGAGTCAAACCGAGTGGAAAAAACGCCAATGGTTTCCTCGAGGTCCGATATTTTAGCCCATCACATTAGTGCAGATTGTGCCTTAGGGGACCAGAAGTGGACTCTTACTGTACCTCCTGTTTCTGACAGCGGAGATAGATGAGACAAAAAGCGACGAGTTGAAGAGAAGCTCAGAAGTCATTTCCTGTTCAATAGCAAACCCATTTTCCACGGCGACCGTCTCTCTATATCACAGAGACTCTGAGATAAAGCTGTCAGGTCGCAATCATCGGTCCAATAAAACACACAGCCCGACACGAGAATTTTCTACGAGGAAACACCTTTTTCCTTTTTGTCTCGGCGCTCTCTGGATATTTATGTCACAGTAACTCGAGAGCAACAAACGTGACGTTTTCACGGCGCTCAAAATAATGGACCTGAACTGAAACAGAAGTGTGGAAAAGCTGAACGAAAGTGACGCAGAGGAAGTCTGTGAAAGTCAAAACTCCAAGAAATTTGGATCAAGCAGCTCGTGAATCTGGATTCAGAAGGATTCGGTGTGTAAAAGCTCAAATATCATCACCGAAAGAGACGTCGACGTCAAACTGATTACGTGATGGATGCAAAACACAAAGCAAAACTGACATCGGTGAATAAATAAATCAAACCACCGACCGTCAGAGATAAACGCTTCAGATTAAGTGTCTGGATCAAACTTTCACTTACCTTGCAGACACCTAACACGTGTTTATCAGCTAATGACGCCCTCACCTGTCCGTCAAAGTCACATAAAATACATCTCGACACATCATTCAATTCAAAACCACCAGTGGGAAAAATATTTTGGCTCACGAAACCGCCGACTGAAAAGAAACAAATAAATAAAATATTACAACTCTGGCAGACGGTGCTGCGATTATCAGCCGAGTGCACTCGACTGGCTCCTGTGTGTGTGTGTGTGTGTGTGTGTGTGTTTTTGGTGTGTGTGTGTGTGACTTCTCTTATCAGGTGCGAGCAGAAAGCCGAGGCGTGCGGCGGTGGAGCAGAACATTCGGAGAGAAAACGTACCGTAGGAGATGGGGATGTCCAGATCGCCCTGCCAGGACATCTGCCCCGATTCGTCGATGGAGTGCTGCGCTGTAGAGACACAACAACGGGCCTCTTGTTTACAGCTCGCTCTCACTCCCGACACTCATTCATTACAACTCCGAAAGGAAGACAATGGCGGGGGGAAATCTACCGCTGTGCCGTGCTGCACTCTGGCACACTGGCCGCCCACCAAGCGCGGAAGTGTTACTTTGTCATTGCAAAGTGTGGATTTAATCATAGATAATAAAATGTGTGTGTGGACTTTACAGCGCAGGATGGCTTGAAGTGACATCTTTTGCAAAACTTCCACTGAGCTGGAACAAAAGTCACACTCACACATTTTGGCAGAGAGAGCGACAGCATGACACGGTAGCTTTGAGAGCGGACGGATGATTTATTATTCTGAACCGTGAAGAGGAAGAAAAAAAACTTTACCTTTCAAGTGGCCACGTCCGAGCGTCACAAAGCCGGAGGAGATGAAGTTGTGCATGTCCTGGCCTCCGCTGCGCAGGTTTTCCTTCCCATAGTGGCCTGGTGAGAGGGAAAAAAAGTGGAATATTAATATTTCAGCGACATTACGGTGACTAGACGTCGCAGATTGTCCAGGATTGTCTCGCTTTCAAGTTTCAAGCTGGGTGTCTCGAGTCCCAACAAATATTTCTAAAGCACTAAAATGTCCCAGTATAACAATAATGACAATGTCCTACTCGTTTCCTCGCTCTATATGCTACTAAACATTTTTACTCAAAGAAAGACAGAACTTGACTGTAACTGCATTTAACATATGCCGAATTTACAAGAAGGCCCAGATAATTAAGAATTTGTCAAAGACAGTGTTTCACAAAGTTGTACATTTTCTTCTTACTCGACAACTCACAAAATTGAGTGATTTTCTAAGGGAGTCTGGGGAATTTCCTTCAAGGAACATACAGTATTAGCACTAGACAGTCACCTAGCCTTTTAGCTTGTGTTTAGTTTCTCTGCGCTGGGTCGTTCACTCCCTCCCTGACATTTTGCTCTCAGGATTGTTCATCCATTTATTCAGGAAATAATTAGTAAAGACCGTAAAATTCTTCTTGGACTGATTTTTTTATTGACCGTCGGTGAGCAAGCTTGTGAGGTTCGTCGCTAACAGGACAATAAGTTCATCGTCTATCCAAAAAAGCATATTTGTACCATTGAAACCTGTCTTATAACTGTCTTAAAAAGTTTACTGCTTGGAACATCATGAAAATCTCCTGGTTAAAGTAAACAGGAGAAGTTAACTGGTGCATTTCAGCAGGAAACATCCAAATACTTGGCTAGCTAAAGATTTTGGTGTTGAAAAACTGACAATGTGCAGCTTAAATTAATTTGAGCTAGCTTCAGCAGCGGCCCAGGCTCATAAAATGATGGACACGACCTGATTTCACATAAACAAAGTTGAGATAATTAAAACCGACCCTCTACTGTGTTTGTATCTGAAGCATAAATTGAGGATATCGATATTTGAAATGTTAGTTCATCCATTTATTCAGGAAATAATTAGTAAAGACTGTAAAATTCTTCTTGGACTGATTTCTTTGTTGACCGTCGGTGAGCAAGCTTGTGAGGTTCGTCGCTAACAGGACAGTAAGTTCATCGTCTATCCAAAAAAAGCATATTTGTACCATTGAAACCTGTCTTATAACTGTCTTAAAAAGTTTACTGCTTGAAAAGTCATGAAAATCTCCTGGTTGAAGTAAACAGGAGAAGTTAACTGGTGCATTTCAGCAGGAAACATCCAAATACTTGTGCAGCTTCAATTAATTTGAGCTAGCTTCAGCAGCGGCACCAGGCTCATAAAATGATGGACACGACCTGATTTCACATAAACAAAGTTGAGATAATTAAAACCGACCCTCTGCTGTGTTTGTATCTGAAGCATAAATTGAGGATATCGATATTTGAAATGTTAGTTCATCCATTTATTCAGGAAATAATTAGTAAAGACTGTAAAATTCTTCTTGGACTGATTTCTTTGTTGACCGTCGGTGAGCAAGCTTGTGAGGTTCGTCGCTAACAGGACAGTAAGTTCATCGCCTATCAAAAAGCATATTTGTACATTGAAACCTGTCTTATAACTGTCTTAAAAAGTTTACTGCTTGGAAAATCATGAAAATCTCCTGGTTAAAGTAAACAGGAGAAGTTAACTGGTGCATTTCAGCAGGAAACATCCAAATACTTGTGCAGCTTAAATTAATTTGAGCTAGCTTCAGCAGCGGCCCAGGCTCATAAAATGATGGACACGACCTGATTTCACATAAACAAAGTTGAGATAATTAAAACCGACCCTCTGCTGTGTTTGTATCTGAAGCATAAATTGAGGATATCGATATTTGAAATGTTAACAGAGCGAGGAAATACACTGAGCCACTTCAGAGTCTGCGTCCACGGTGGCCTCTCCGTTTAAATGAATTCACTGCCAAATTTCAGCACTTTAAATGCCGCTGCGAGCCGGCCCGTAACGCCGAGCAGCGTCTGTACTCAATTCCCCCGTCATCGCCTGTCTTTTATAAAGCAGCAGCCGCCGATGACAGGAATACTAAACAGGGCTAAAATGGCGTAACTGACAAAACGGAGTGTCAGGTGGGATCAGCTCGTCAATATGTGTTGCTTAAGGATGCCAGAGATGCAATCTGCAGGTTTCGGGGCGTCGGCGTAACGCATCGGCCATTTATCACACACCTCGTCTTCCTTTCAGCACAGTCAGTGAAATATTAAATATAATTGGAAACGCTTTGGCTCCTCGGAGGCGAACGGACCGGGGTTTGATACACTTGATCTTCCTCAAGGATGCCAGCACACCTCAGGCAGGTGCAGACATTTTTGGATTTCCTCTCTTGTAATGCAGTTTGTGTTAACTCTGCTGCGAAACAGTGCTGTAATTTGAAGAGTCTGAGCACAAAGGAGCGAGACGAGGTGCCCTGACAACATTCAATTGTCCTGTCAATCACGGACGAGTCTCACGGCGAAACTGAAGAATGTAGTATCGACAAAAAACAGGAGGAAAACAACAAAAGAAATCCAAAATCTGGAGAGTTTATCAGACCTCCTCCTCGTTTCTCTTGTTTTTTCCTCCGTTAGTCTCCATTAACTCGTGAACAGCTAAATGCCTCCTTCTCCGAGGAGCCACTTCAAAGTCAATAACATCACTCAGACCTTTGGGCCTCGGGAAGCCGAGATCAAACAGCATTTCAAATTATCATAATGAGAAGAAACACCTGGGACCGGTTCGGCCCGGTCTTCATCACACTGCAAGTTTGGCACTCGAGCTTCGGCGGCGGAGCTCGTTTGTTTCTTATTAACAAACCCAGAGGATGACTACACGCCGATTACTGACGCACTCGGACCATCTGTTAATTTGGGACCTTTAAAGAAATCAGAATAATTCACACATTTCGCAGAATCTAATGATTTTTTTTAAAAAGCACGGTCTCTGAGGGTGATTCACAACCTCCGCATGCTCCAAGGACGGCGCCGCGGAGCTGGAATCAGGTAGCCGGGGATGCTGACCGTGATATAAATTGCTCCCATGTGGCTGCACAAACATATAGCCCCCTTATTATCTCTGAGAATGGTCTTTAAAATTGCCTCATCTACAACCGCATAATGAAACAAGGTCTAACCTTTCCGTTGAAAAGGATTTTCGGCGTGAATGAAGGGCGAAGGGGTTTATGTTGGAGATAAAAAGTCAAACCTGGTGATGGAAAAAAGCTAAATTTGAAAAAGTAACATCTGAATTGGCCTTTTGGGGAAAGCGAACAGTCATCAAATTAGTGACTCAATGTGCACATTTCTGCACTCCGGTCACGCAGCACAGGAGTCGATGTCAAACAGGGTCACGTATTAACACAAAACGTTTGTCTTAATTGACTGCTGGATGCTGTTAACCAGGAGGCAGAGCGGGTCGGTTTGAATCCCCAGCTCCCCCAGCTGCATTTCTAAGTGTCCTTGAGCACAAGTGCTGTAAAGAAATGCAAGTCCAAAGGTGTAATAACTACTTTTCCAGGGCTTTCAGCCACATGTGACGGTCTTCATGTGCAGACAGAATGGTTTGTATAAACTCTGGTCAATTCTTACGTCTGAATAATTTGATGTCTTGGGAAACAAAATGCTTCGAGTTCTTGCCCTGGACAAGCTGACTGATACTTCCCTCCTACTTTCCCTACTTTTTCCCTCTCGTCTTTGTATTTTCAAGCATCTATACAGCCTAGACATTCACACAAATCGTCAATTTGCACCACGATGGGCAAAACCGATGTCGTCTAGTTTACATCAGATTGTGCCTCCTGTAATATGCGCTTCACATTCTGCCTCAAACGTAGTAAAGCTCACACAGGTTATATATTAAAACATTAAAGAAAGCGGTGACTTTCCTCCGTCTCCGCTGGTTGCCTGGCAACCTCACTGTAACGACAGGACTCCTGGACGTGAGTCAGTTAAACAGATGATAGAAGAGAAGACGCCGAGCTAGAGTTTAGACACAACCTGGCCGACTGCATCCCCCTCGTTTCCAGTCGCAAGGCTAAGCTAAGCTAACTGGCTTCTGTCTGGGGGTTCATAAACCCCTTTCACACTTAGTTCCCGGTAAATTACCGGGATGACCTTTAACTTTTCACACATGGAGGTGCAATGCTGGAATAGACGGGGTGATGGACAGTCCAGCCGATGATGGTTATGCAACACTTACGGATGCCAAAAACCAAAAAGGAGAAGAAGATGATGGGGGACGTATCTGTATTTATACCATGGTCAGGGTGAATACTCGATTCTGATTGGCTGGAGGGTGTACGTTAAAAAGTGTTAATGGACACCTACTAAGTAGTTCCAGTTAAATTGTCTGTTCACCGTCTAAATTAATGCGCTAGCTGGCGTAACCATAGCGACGGGAACGCAGTCAAAGCCGCTGTTTACAGTTTATTTCCAGCACTGAGTGCAGTCCGTCAGTCCTTCAGAGCCTTATCCTCTGAACACCACAGGATGGAGACTGTAACACACAAGCTGCAGAAAGTTCACTTCCCCTCTAAACTTACTGATACTTTGTATCACATAAGCGAATAATCTCACATCCCGTTGGCTGTTCAGCTCTCTGCTTCAGGCTGCGGCCACAGTAACGTTACACACGGCCGATCATTTGTTCGTGAACATCTTGATGTTGATTTGGGGACAATGACATGACTGGTAAGCTAGCTAGTCTTGTTGTTAAACATACTGTCAAATTATATTTACTGTTCGTCAACCGTACGCAATGTTATCGACTTTGAATCTTGCTAGCATAGCGTTAGCTTTCTGGCTCACCGCTGAGCGGACTAGAATATCTCCCGTTGCCAAGTCGTATCTAAGGTCCGTCCTATTTACTGGAGAGGTGAACAACGTTTCCGTTGCATAAGAACCTTACGGGAGGGTAATGGTTGTTCCAGGTATTAGTCAAACCCTCAGGCGTTACCAGGGAAACTAAGTTATTGCCTGTGAAAAACTTTATATTTTGATTGTAAAACGCATGAAAATATAAATTAATGGTCTTAATTTATTTTCTTTGGCAAGTGACCATGGTATAAGCGGGATAATGCCCTTCGAGGTGTCCATAATCAGGAATTAATGGACTTCGCGGACGGTTCACGCCTCCGCGTCGTCCATTAATTTATGTTAATGGACACCTCGTCGGGCATTATCCCTTACATAAACAAGTTCGCGAGGCAAGAAAAGAAGTAGAGACAGATGGCGGTTTCTGATTGGTCGGGTGGCTACACGTGAGAGCATCTTACATCAGATGGAGGTGACCCTTCACGTATACGTTCCACAGCCTTCTCTTCTGAAACAGTAGTAGGTCTTGAGGTGGACAATTGGCGGTACAGAGAATAGATACTGATCTTCTTATCTCACCCTGACTCGCCAGAAAACAAATAAGCAAACTCTGAAACTATTCCTCGGATGCTGCACAGTAATATTTTAAAGTTACGATAAAGTTCCTCCAACTTTGAGGCAACAGTTTGTGTTTATCCTTCTGCTTTTCCGCTGGCCTGCACAGTGACCTCAACCGCATCCGACACCTCTGGGATGAACTGGAAGGCCAGCTGCGAGCCGGAGCTTACCTCCCCCCGAGCCAGCTCTTATCTCCCAACATCACTGCTGGACCTCACTAATGCTGCTGTGGTTGAGAAAGAGAGCAAATCCCTGCAGTCGGGTCCAAAACATCACGGTGGAGAGTTTAAATTCGGTTGTATTAATTCTCAATGTCACAGACGTGATGGAGGGAATTTAACGGCTTTCAGCTGAATGAATACACACAAACAGTCTCTAATTGTTCCTCTGCAGGCGGACTGAGGCATCCAAACTCATTACCATCAGCAGCACGACGTCATCCTCTGAAAAATATCGCTCCAAAATTGCTCTCACACTGAACTTCTCGCATGCTTTTAAAAAGTCGAGATGAACCCGGCTGCTGTGAGCGTCCCACCGAGATGATTCCCGTGTTTTTTCTGCAAAAAGTGTGGAAGACATTTGTCGCCCATTTTCGCAGCGCCGCGGAAACTTTCCGAGCACAAAATGAGAGAAGAGAAGTGAACTCTGGGAAATTGAAGTGATAATGCTCACTGCAGGACAATTCTGGAGAGTGCTATCCTCGCCGCGGCATCACATGTGGGTATAATATCTCCTCCGGAAGATCGAGTGGGACGACTTCACATCATATACTGCTGATGTTTTCACTTCAAATCCAGAAATCCACCTCTGCTCCATATCATCAGCCTCTTTTTATTGTACGTTCTGGTAAAAAACACCATAAAATCGCTCTCTTTTGGCTGAACTGTAATAATGATTTTACGGTCAGCTTTTATCACTCAGTGTGTAAGAAGGAGCGATAAAAAAGGATTAAAAAAAGAGCAAATGAGCTACACTAGTCCATTTGATTCTCTTTTACGACTCTACATCAGCGTCCCAAAAATATCTATTAAGATCTATCTTTATTCTCAGATCCGACCCAGGAGATGGTTTTCAGACCGAAGCTGCTGGCTGCCCTCGTAAGAGCCATCTCATGAACCTGAAGAGGATCATTTTCTCCTCCCAGCTACTTATCCTTGACCACAATGAGAAACATCATGAGGTCACAGAACGGTGTGAAGGAGGATTTGTAAGAAAAACAGCCATTTATTTACCACACAGGCAGAATGTAGCTCTCAAAAACAGACCAGAATGTGCAATATCTTTACTGTTGTCCCTCTGGATTGATTGCAGTGGATTCAGATCACCTGGGCCTGGAGACCGGCTCCTAATTAATGAGTGAGAACAGCTTGGGGCATTCCCCTCGCAGCCAATCAGAGTGTGACGACGGCCTTTTATAAAGAGGTGGGGAGAGTCGGGTCGTTCTCATTTCTAATCTGTCCATGAAACACTGCAGACCTCGTCCAGAAACTCTGCTCTCTTTAGGCCCGGTTGAGATTTCTCGCCATCCTTGTTCTGTCTAGTTGAGGGAAATTGTGAGCGTTCAACAATCAAGTTGAGCCCAGGTTTCTTTAGCTGTTTATATAATCTGCACTCCTTCAGTTTGTTTGTTCCCTTTTCATTTCATTGTGTGGCTGAAAAAAGTATATTTTAGTTTCATTACCCTTTAAAGAGGCATTTGTGATGAAGTATTTCTGACCTTTTTGTTTATATCTTTATGTGGTTTGGGGCTGGTTTGCAGGCAACCAGGTAGTCAAAACATGATCTTTTCCAAATGCTAAACAGGTGGTTGAAGAAATGTAATGTTTCAACATACACTGCCAACATTTATTCTGGTGATTGGGTTTGTTATCTAATAATGTAGAAGAAGACGTTTCAACTGAACTTCCGTATAAAGAGAGACGTCATCTGCATATAACTTTATCTCTAATAATGATTTAAACGGAAGGTGATTTAATAGATCAGCCTGAGTTAGAAGAAGTTTACAAAATGATAAATCCCTTGTTGTAAACTATTTTTTTTGTCATGAGTCAGTAGAATAAAATGTTTTTCATTTCACATTTTCTGTGAACCAACAATGTTAAATTTGTACATTTTGGAGGAGACAATATGAGACAAACATGAAACTGCTCGTTAACTTTTGAGCGAGATGTCAGGACACATTTGTGGCGACAGAAGCAGGCATTTTAAGACAAAACATGATCTTTTTCTAAACCTAACCAAGTGGTTTTGTGACTCCAACCTAAACAGAGCACGAGCACAACGTTGTCATGACATAAAATTGAAAACTGATCACACAGAAATGTAAAATGTATTGTTGTGATTGGGTTGTTCCTAACCTCAACCTGTAACTTTACCCAAAAAACAAGTTTTAATCCTTAAAATGCAAGCTGGAAAATTTAAATGTGAATATAATGAGCTTTGACCATTTCTACACTAGCAGAAGAACAGATTCTTTTTCCTTTTTGTTAAATTCACATCACTGTTGTCATAAAATCTGAGTCACGTCTCCCCTGGAGTGCCTCCATCCCTGCTTGGACTCCCTCCACCCTCCTCTCCGAAGGCTTCTCCGCTCTGAAGCACTCGCCCCGGCCGTGCGACGTCCCGCTACTGTTCACCCGGCAAACAATAGGAGGCTGATATGACACAGGTTGGACAATAAGGACATCTTTTCCGTGGGCGTTTATCATATAATGAACAAAATGACAATGTGTGGCTTTGTGAGTCACACAGACGGGTAATCTTTTGCTCTGTGTTTGCACTTCGAAACGGAGGCACTGCAGCCGCCAGCGTGTAGTCATGATAAAATATGACTGCACAATTAGCACGAGGGCAAACCTTTATTAGCTCTGACTGTTACATTTTTCAAACTGTCTTCTTTTAAAGGTGGTATTTACACATCTGAAAGGCCACATTTGAATAAGAAAGACTGGGAACTGTTGTCACAGCAGGCATTTTTCTGCTGCTGAGACATAAACAGCAAAGACATGAGCTCAATGAAGGTTATAAGGTATTGTTAGAGATTTAATTCTAATTATACTGTACAACTTTCCAACAGACTGGCTGTTAATTGAGTTGTCCAGTATGGTGATGTTGTCTGTCTTGTGTTTTTTATATTCAGATGAAGTTGAAGCTGCATTAGTTGGGGGCTCGGTGCCAGCCCAACACTCTGGACAGCCTCGGGCCACAAATGATCTGTGGCCTCCCACCGACGCTCTAATTTCTTCCACTGGTAATCACAATAAATTGTGGCCAAACAGTGTTTCAGCGGTGCATGCAAACAAGTCTGCAATAAATTAAATTACCCCACAGTGAACCTGGAGCGTTTGGGTCTCATGAAGGTTTAATGATTTGGGACAGTTGCCCATTTTTGCCCGGTGGATAATCAAGTCTTAGTGGCACTACTTCTGTCTGTTCGGCCCGGCTGGCTTCAACTTCTCCGGTTAGCTTCTCTACTCGTCCGTCTTTTACTTATTCCAAACAAACTTTGTTTTAAAAGGGGCTTAATCACTTTTTTATTGGTCACACGTGAGCGGATTGTAACGCGATGTGAACAATGAGACCTTCCCTTCTCTCTCGGTTGGAGAGACTGTGAACGATGTGTTTAAGTTGTTTTAAGCTGTTCGACTGTGGATTTCTTGGTGAAGGACTCGAGTACCTCTCTCCGATCTGCTAACAGAGAGGAACACTAGCTAACGTAGGCTAACATAAACTAACGACCGGCTTCCAACACAAGACAGAAGTTCAACAGAGCCCCTTTGGTGAACTTCGTAGATTCCTGGACTTTCTTAACTCTCTTAAATCCCAGAAAAACTGTATATTGTAGGTCCAGTGATGTAACTTAAGTAATACTTACAAAATACTGTTGATACTTACTGTAACTTCATTTTATATTTAATACTCAAGTACGTTTCATATTATGCCTGACTTCCACTTTCACTACTTTCACAACACTGAGGGCCAAATCACAACTGTTTTAGTTGAAGGAAAACTTTTGATTAATATATAGATTGGATTGTAACTTAAAAAATACACTTGCTGATTTGGTTATAATGTCTAATTGCAGCCAGCAATCTCCAATATTCATTCCAGCGGTCACTGCTGATGTTTTAAGACTCAACTTTGACACTTAGACGATGTTTTGACAGTCGACGTATGTGTTATTAATTAAGAATAAAGTGACATAATATAAAAGTGAAGCCCAGTTTTTTTTGCTTTATGGAGCTGTGGACACATTTACATCCGTGTTCGACCAAAACCTGCGATATTTCATGGGAAGTCGTATCATCGCCATTCGTGAGCGAGGCGACCAAAACAGGTATTTAAAGCTTAACCAAGATGCTTTCCTGACCCTAACCAAGTGTCTTTTGTGCAGAGCATGAGCATTGTACAAAAGAGAAAAAAATTCAACCTAAAAAAAATGGAAAGCTGCATCTTAAAGACGACGATGATGATGATGCTTTAAATACAGCAGCAGATGTACGACAAAGTCAAAATAATTCAGGACCATCTGTTGGCGACCAGACGTGGTATCGTCTACTTGTCTTAACTTATCTTCTCCTCCTGAAGGCTGAACCCCTCAACAGTCATTCTGCTGCAGAGAATCAGAATCAGAACGATCTGTTTCGGCTCTGCTCTGACACTCCGTCCATGTTGGGTGGTGGTGGCAGTGATGGAGGGAGCGGAGGGGTGGAGGCATGCAGGGTGACACGAGAGCGAAACATAACACTGTTGAATCTGGGACACCATACTAGGGCACTTAGCAAACGAGCTGATCCCCGGAGCAGGGATCTGGAGACCGAGCGGATAAAAGTAGGAGGGAACAGCGTCGCACGACAGAATTATCTCCGGACAAAAAAGCAGGCGTCTCCCGCAGAAGATGATAATTTGCATCTCCATTTTGAGCCCAGTGCTGAGTAGGCTTATGGGACTGCAGCGCTGCATTTAAATCGTTATATATTTCCTTATACGTTCTCTTGGAGAGGAGAAGCTTAACATTCACAGCCCGTCCATCTATTTCAGTGGACGTCAATCAAAGGAAGTGGCAGATTTAGGAAAGCAAAGGGAGTTTTTCTATACAACACTTAAGCTTAACGACATCGTAGTAATGTAAAGTTGGATTTTTTTTAAATGGACGTGCAGAGAAAGCTTCACAGAAGACAGTTATTTGGCCTTCAAACACTCTTTCCACAGAGCAGTCATCAGAATAAAACGTTGTTAACATGCATATGAACTGTATATGAACTTTCATGGCGCTGGCAAACCAGTGACCCCTGTTCAAGACTATGTTTCATTTGTAAGAGAGCAACCAGCGGAAATTTGAGGATTCTTCAAGACATTTTTCAGCCGTGTTTGTGGCGACAAAACCAAGTGTTTTTAACGAGACGTCAGGACATCTCTGGTCATGTTTGAGGAGATGAAACCAGGTATTTAAACAGGTTATGTTCCTGTAACATCATAATTAATGCTGCTCCAGGATCATGGTTAAACTTTTGGAAAAAAGTGATCACTTCTGGAGAGAGGTGTCATGGTTATATGGGTCAGTTATTGGACTTTCGCTCAAGACAGCTGAGTTCACATCCTGTCTGGAACACAGACTGTTGACTGTTTGGTTAGGTTTAGACAAACATGGTTTCTCACATGGGTAACTTCTCCCCATGTGTATATTTCTCTTTGACATTACTGAAAAGCAATTGGTGCGTCGCAGTGATGTTCCAGAAGCAACACCAACATGGCAAAACCAGATCATGAGTGGTGGGTCACATGCTGGACCTACACAGGGTTGTCAACTGTCTTTTCAGAACCCCAACCAAGTTATTTCTGTGCCTAAACCTAACCAGACTATAATCTCGGTGTTGTCACGACAACATATCAGGAAGTGGAGAGGATTTTAGTGGCGCTGGCAAACCAGTGACCCCTGTTCAAGACTATGTTTCATTTGTAAGAGAGCAACCAGCGGAAATTTGAGGATTCCTCGGGACAATGGTCAGCCAAGTGTTTTTAACGAGATGTCAGGACAACTCTGCTCATGTTTGAGGAGATGAAACCAGGTATTTTAACAGGTTATGTTCCTGTAACATCATAATTAACTGCTCCGGGATCATGGTTCAAACTTCTGGAGAAAAAAAGTGACCACTTCTGGAGAGAGGTGTCATGGATATATGGGTCGATTTATTGGACTTTCACTCAAGACAGCTGAGTTCACATCCTGTCTGGAACACAGACTGTTGACTGTTTGGTTAGGTTTAGACAAACATGGTTTCTCACATGGGTAACTTCTCCCCATGTGTATATTTCTCTATGACATTACTGAGAAAGCGATTGGTGCATTGCAGTGATGTTCCAGAAGCAACACCAACAGTGGTGGGTCACATACTGGACCTTCAAAGGGTTGTCAACTGTCTTTTCAGAACCCCAACCAAGTTATTTCTGTGCCTAAACCTAACCAGACTATAATCTCGGTGTTGTCACGACAACATATCAGGAAGTGGAGAGGATTTTAGTGGCGCTGGCAAACCAGTGACCCCTGTTCAAGACTATGTTTCATTTGTAAGAGAGCAACCACCGGAAATTTGAGGATTCCTCGGGACAATGGTCAGCCAAGTGTTTTTAACGAGACGTCAGGACAACTCTGGTCATGTTTGAGGAGATGAAACCAGGTATTTAAACAGGTTATGTTCCTGTAACATCATAATTAATGCTGCTCCAGGATCATGGTTCAAAAAGTGATCACTTCTGGAGAGAGGTGTCATGGCTATATGGGTCAATTATTGGACTTTCACTCAAGACAGCTGAGTTCACATCCTGTCTGGAACACAGACTGTTGACTGTTTGGTTAGGTTTAGACAAACATGGTTTCTCACATGGGTAACTTCTCCCCATGTGTATATTTCTCTTTGACATTACTGAAAAGCGATTGGTGCATTGCAGTGATGTTCACCAACATGGCAATACCAGATCTCATGAGTGGTGGGTCACATACTGGACCTTCACAGGGTTGTCAACTGTCTTTTCAGAACCCTAACCAAGTTATTTTTGTGCCTAAACCTAACCAGACTATAATCTCTGTGTTGTCACGACAACATATCAGGAAGTGGAGAGGATTTTAGTGGCGCTGGCAAACCAGTGACCCCTGTTCAAGACTATGTTTCATTTGTAAGAGAGCAACCAGTGGAAATTTGAGGATTCCTCGGGACAATGGTCAGCCAAGTGTTTTTAACGAGACGTCAGGACAACTCTGGTCATGTTTGAGGAGATGAAACCAGGTATTTAAACAGGTTATGTTCCTGTAACATCATAATTAATGCTGCTCCAGGATTATCGATTAAACTTCTGGAAGCAAAAGTGATCACTTCTGGAGAGAGGTGTCATGGATATATGGGTCAATTTATTGGACTTTCACTCAAGACAGCTGAGTTCACATCCTGTTTGGAACACAGACTGTTGACTGTTTGGTTAGGTTTAGGCGGATATAGTTTGGGTCAAAACAGACCCTTTCACAATGTTAACCGAAGGGTAACCTCTCCCATATTTCTCTATGACATTACTGAAAAGCGATTGGTGAGTGGTGGGTCACATACTGGACCTTCAAAGGGTTGTCAACTGTCTTTTCAGAACCCTAACCAAGTTATTTTTGTGCCTAAACCTAACCAGACTATAATCTCGGTGTTGTCACGACATAAAATTGAGACTAAAGAAAGGTAAAGTTTAACAAATCCATCCTTTGTGCAGTAGCAACCCAACCCAACAAAACATTTCTGCAGTCAGAGCTGTTAATCTGTGTAAAAGCTGCGTCTCCTACCGTGGTTTGATGTCTTGCCGTGAACAGGTGTGTAATGATTCTTGGAGGTTCTGACCGGCGTCTCGTCTTTGGGCGACCCATCAATCGCTGCGATGTTTTCATGTTCGTACTGAGATATTGGAACCGGTCCTTGTTGCCTCAGAATGTCTGCCAGGGCTCTGAAAACAAAATCACACAAGTGAAGAAGAAGAAGAAGAAGAAAATGCTGAAACTGAAATGTTTTCCAATTACCGACATTTTCTTTTTTTTTTTCTCTCCTCTCGCTTTTGGCCCTCTAAGGTCTCCCTAATTTATTTAGCTCCAATTTGAATCATAGAGGTTTGAAGCGAGGCAGAGAGGAAATCCTAATTACACCCACAGTCACGAGGGAGTGAGGGAGTTTCAGTAGCCTGGTACACAAGGTACAGACGAGTCCTATTATGTGTGCCGGACGCAAGCTGAAAGCCCATTTATTGAGCGTTAAGTCAGTGTCTCCTCTTCAGCCACACAATAAAAGCAGTGTTTCACCAATTCCAACTTCTGGAGGCACAGCGACACTGCGTTTTCCTTAAAGGAAATGATTTAACTGTGTCAATGTCAACCTAAAGGAACCGCACAGTCCACTTTTCCAGAACTCTGTGACTTTGGGAGATACAGTATATATTAATAGCGTTTCCCTTCCAGGATGAGCACACTTTCGCCGTTTTCTTTTTCGCAGACGGAGGCGACCTGATTTTTTTTTTTTTTTTTTTGCATTGTCCCAGTTGGCGGATACGTCGTGTGCAGCGGGGAGCTACAGCAGATTTGACAGGGACGGGCCCGACTTTTAACATATGTTTTATAAGATGGAACAACATCTGGTCTACGGAATGAAACCACAGAAGCAAACAGAACTTTTTAATTGACATCAAGTCGCATGAGGATTAGTCAGAAATGCTGTTACTGTTTAAACTCTGGATAGAGCCTGATTAATACTGAATTCTGGAGATGATACTACGAGTTTAAAGGTCGAATTTATAAGAATTCCCAACCCGTCAAATACTGAACTCTTATAAATAAACGTTAAAACACCTGTCAACATATCGGAAAACGTTATAAAATGTATAAAAGCTTTACAAAGGACAGTAAATAAACTTCTAAAAAATGAAATAAAACACATGTATAGAAGAATAATGTTGATGGTAGATGAAAACATATAGACAAAAGCTGTTTATAAGACGTAAATTTGATATCTATAGGTGTTGACTGAAGGATTGGTCACCGTTTGTCTTGAGCTGAGACCGACAAATAAGCAGCAGAGCTCCCGTCATAAATCTAATGGTACATAAGGAGTCAACAAATCTGTTTATTTCCTTTTATAATCTGATTTTAAAATGAATGACAGAACCGAAGAGAGATACAGGAAAGTGTTTAGAAGTGAAAACAACAGTGGGCTGAGAACGGATCCTTGGGGAACGCCATAATTGAACCCATTTAAACACAACGTTGACAGCTGTTTCCAGTATTTGAGTGACATGGAAGCGCTAAAGAAACAAAACAATGACTAATACAACACAGACTTTGGTCAGTTTCTGTTCATCAATGTAATGTTTACTGTCATCCGCCATGTTTTAGCGTCCTATGACCTCAACTTGGCAACTCGTGTGTCAAAATGTTCTTCGGCTTTCCTAGCTGTTGGTCCGACTTGAAGGCATTCATGTGAATTTTCCTTTTCCAATAAATCTGACAGCACATGAACGCACCATAGACACTCAAATCAGTCCAATGAGAGCTGCTCACACTTCAAGAAGTTTACTTCCTGGTTATGCGGCCCACAGACTTTACATTTTGATGACGTCATAGGTTTTTAAATCACTAAATCAAATATAAAACCTCCCATGGATCAAAAAATCCTGATAAAGAGTCATTTCACCTTTCTTGGCTCTGTGGGGAAGCTGCTTTTTTGGTCCACAGGGTTATATTTCACTGTAACTGGGCAAAATTGGAAGCAAACCTGAGCAGCAACACGACGCATCCAGGTCTTAATAGCGGATCAATTGCTTTGGCCTGAGGGCAGCAGACGAGGTAGATAAAGTATTATGAGACGCACGTTATTGGGTTTGTTGTTTTTATCGGACGTTATTGAAAGAAACAAAAGCACACAACGTCAGCCTTCACCTTTTAAAGGTAAAGTCAACTTTCATGAATCTTTCTAGAATCAAACTGTTGTTGCTTGTTGTTGTTCTCAAGTCGACAATCTGTTATAACTCGGATGATAACTTGGACTCTGCTGTTCTTTACAGCCCAACACATATAAAATCAGATCTAAATCCTAACCGCAGACTTCTTGTACAAACTTTGCCCTTTTCTGTCCATTTTACTCTGAACTTTGTGTCCGTCTGCTTCTATTTCTGCACATCCACAGTTTGCCTTTCGGGTCCTGCAATCGGAGAGCCGAGCGTTATTCTCAACCAACCTTGCCGGCATAAATTGCATCTTGGGTTTGCTCTGCAAGAAGGTGATCAATACATCCCGTTCAAATCACTGGCTTCAGCTCTCACTCGGCATTTTCTTGTGTTTCGGTGAAGGTCACGGACCGAACAGCAAAGGTCTGCCAGCAGCTCAGTATTCTGCTCACAGTCCTCCCCCTCGGTCGCAGAGGTAGGAGTCTAAACGACATTCGAGGAAAGCGCCGGAAATTAACAGAGAAGCTCCCACTTTTTTTTTTTTGGGTAGCGGGGCCCTTTGCCAAATATAAAGCTAATCCCATGTTCCACTACTTCTTCTTGGTCACGGCTGTCAGCGTGAATGTCTGCCGCCAGCCTCCGAGGTCTATTCCAGCAGACATCATTACGACGGCTCTGTGTGCCAAACGGTCGGTGAGGAAATAAACAAATCATAAAAAGGAAAAAAAAGACTCCACGTCTGCTCGCTCTAAAACTCTCACGGCCACCGCTCGTATGTGAAGTGGCGGCATTTGCGCTGATCCACTCGAAAGGACGCCCAGTGGCGACGACAGAAGTGCGATACGTAGACGTAAACTTCACCATCTCTTCATTTCTCAGAATGAGAAAGTGCTGCATCAGGAGTTTTGTTGTTCCTTTTGTGTTTTGAAATAATAAAAAAAAAACCTCTCTCATGAGTCCATATGGATATTAAAAAGCTGACTGTGCCAACTTTCTGAGAAGACACTTACGGCGATCGCTGGAGCTTAAATTTAATCTATAACTGATCTACTGAAAGAGCTCCTTTGTGTTGTCGTCGGGGCTCGAGTCTCAGATTGTTTTGTTTTTCTTTTATCAGGAACGTGTCTGCGTGTTTGCCCGAGCGAGCGAGCGAGCGAGCTGAGTAATCTCCCCTGACATTTTTCAAAGCAGCAGGCACCAGAGTTTAATGACCGAGGCAACAATGCTCAATTATATTCCTGTCCTTTTTTTTGAATCAGTCCTCCTCTGCGCCGTCCAGAATGGATTCCTAATGGCAGGTGACTCAGGTGACTCTTGTGTAAGAGCAGTGACTCGATGATTGTGGGTGGAAAAACACGCAATTTTATTTAGTCGTCACCCCAATTAAAAGTCCATTTATCCGCCTTTTTGCAGCTTCAGTGCCTGCGTCAGTCGGGATGAAGAGAACGGACAGGCGAGATATTTATACCACTCTGAGACGAACGCATTCAATATCAGGTTTCCTCTCCACCTGACCTGCATGTGTTTGGACTTGAATATGCGTCAAACCATTGAGACGCCCAAAAAACAGTTTAAATCCTTGAAAGGATTGAAAGAAATTCAGGAACTCATCATCTCAATCGGCTTCTCTCTGGGAGCAAAGAGTCCGACACGAACGCAAAATAATCCGTCAACATTCAAGCTGTTTGTCACATTGTCACAGATTTACTGTAATTCTGAGATGAAGTGGGCGGGGCCTGGCTGGGAAAAGGTGATGTCATATCCAAACCGTAGTCATGTCTTGCCTCAGGCTTTTCCTCACAATACACTAACCTTCACTTTATGCATGCAGTGTTACGAGGGGCTGCAACTAACGATCATTTTTATTAGCGTTTAATCATCGAAAGCTCTAAAAAACTCGTAAAATAGTGAAAATGCCAAAAGCTGACGTCTATAAATTGCTTCGTTTTGTGTCGTAAAACACAAAGAAGTTCAGTTGAGGACCATGAAAGACGATGAAAAGCATCAAATCCTCATAATATATTTGACATTTTGGTTGAAAAATCAACGATCAGAGTAAATAAAAACAGGATTAATCGTCCTTTAAAGAGCCTGAAGAACTTATTTTCTCCATCAGCTGATGTTCAAACAGTTTTTTTTCCTCTGTTCTTTTCTTGCATGTTTGAAGTGGGCGGGGCTCCATCAGAAAAAGGTGATGTCACATACTTCTGTGCACCAATAGGAATCCAGCATCAAGTCTTTTAACAGTCAGGGGGTTGTTGGCTAATGTCGCAGAGCTCCTGTCAATCACAGCTGATCAAACCTCAGACATTTATCATTGATTAAGCCTTAAATACAAATTTCTGCCACTAGAGGTCAAAACCAAGGAACCTGTAAAAGAAGAACGGGTCGTTACGTCACCAGATCTCGCTCTCGGGCCAGAGTTTGTGTGGAAGTCAATGAAGTCAATGCACGGAGAGAAACACATCTACGCATCTACATCGTCTGACTTCTGATGAAGAAACACCTCCAGAAAATTAAAGACCACACTTCAGAGAGCAGGTTAACTACTGATTTCTCCCCCCAAATGATGATATTCTGATCAAACGAGGCAGGTCCGACTGATTTCCAGCGATGAGACGGCAATTACACCGTGAACAGGAGCGTTTCTTACACAAATTTGATGTGTTAGCCTCCTCTCTCAGGTGTGTTCTTTCATTTTCTGGAGGCATTTCTTCATCAGAAGTCAGGCGACGTAGATGTGTTGGGTTTTAGTGTTTCTCCCGTAGACTTCAACACAGCTGTCACCACAGACCCTCCCTTCTTTAATAAGTTCCTCGGACCTCTGATGTCATGAAGTAGCGTGACATCATGGGAGTTGCTGACTGACGTCACTCAGGCGGTGAAGCACCTTCGCCGACTTCCTTCCTCACCCTCTGACGTATCATCTGACGTTTCCTCTAAAGGTTTTAGCGACAGGCGACCAAATTAAACACGTTACGTTGAATAAAATTATGTATTTCTTTGAATTTGGTGCACAAGGCAGGAAGATGTATGAAAAGGTTTTGTCTTTTTCTGACATTTTAATGCAGAATTGAACAGATTATATCTTTAACTTTTGACTGTCAAGAATATTTAACATTTTCATGACGGATTTAAGATCTGAAACTAAGTTTTCCGACGCTCTCTGGATGCATTTAAACACACTTACACTTAAAAAGCCAAGTTACGGCCACAAATTTGTCCATTGGAGTTGTTTTGAATCTATTAATCTCTCTGCGAGGTTTGTTTAAGGACACAAGTGCAGAAAAATCATTGCCAACACTGAGAAATCATTTGGTGTTGAGGTGATCGGTTTGTTCAGCTGCAGGCTGAAATGGCCACAGGACGTCTTTTTTTTTTTTTTTTATGTTTGCTTTCACGCTCATCAAGCAATTCTCTGACCGCTACGGGTGCCTGGAGGACTCAAACATATTGCCACTGTAGCAGAGACCACTCCCATCACGGTGAACGTGATCACTGATAATGGCTTTCCGTGGCATTTGCTTCATCCCCCCCTGAGGCTGCACCGACACAAAATACCACGGCCTCCCCCTCCTGGGATCCGCCGGGATGGGATGTGTACCATAGAAAGGTATACAATGGTGACATTTTTTGACAGGGGGGCTCTGGGGAGGAGAGTAATGGCACGTGTTAAAGGGCACGAGCTTGATTGAACCCGTGATATTGACGCTGTGAGTTATGTAGGCTGCAGGTTTTCACTTAAAGGGAAATGTCAGTCATGTTTTTTACAGTTTTACGCACCAAACAATAGATACATGTGACAGAGTGAGGTCGTTTTTAATGCAGTTTTCAGCAGAGGGAGATGAATTTAACATGTTTTCTCACTAAATCAATCAAACTGTAACGCAGCGAAACGCATCTCCAGAAACATATTGGTGCGTTAGGATCCAAATCTGTGCACATTTTATGCATTTTTTTTAGCAGCTCATCATCTATGAAAAAAGAAGATCTCACCTGTGTACATTCATTTCCTGAGGCGGCTTGGTGGCTTTATCATAGGCAACTTTAGCAGAAATCCCAATGGCGATGATGAGCGCAACGACCCCGCAGCTGATGTACACCGTGGTGTTGGTCTGGTCCAGCTCCGGGTCGTACGTGTCACCTGTGGGCGCCGGTGACGGGGGCTGGGTTTTGATCCAGTCCGGCGTGTTGTAGTTGGTGCAGATCTTCTGCTCCAGCCGCTTCCCCCGGTCCGCGCAGCAGAAGCGCAGGAAGCAGCTGCCGCAGCAGAAGCGGTGGTCGGTGTTGTTGCAGGAGAACTCTTTGTCGTACTGGCCGCTCACGTCGTAGTAGCCCAGGCAGGTGTCGTGCTGCACCGAGGGCGCCTGGACCTGCGTGATCCTCCCCGGGACGACCGCGGCCAGCGGGACCGCAGTGGTGCTGCCGTTGACCTCCTTCACCTTTGAGGTCCTCCTCGGCGGGTTTTTGCTCTTTTTATTGGCGGTGGCGGCGCACAGGACATTCAGCGGGTCTAAGTAAATCAAAAGAAGCAGAAGGTGCTGTATCCCCATCATTTGAGGACGCGCTGGTGTTTGTTCTTCGGCCTCCACTCTCTTCTGACGGATCTGCCTCTCGGAGCGTCGCTCTTCTTACCGACTGGAGCGTCTGGCGGCTTTCTCCATCGCAGCTACTCCTTCGTGTGCCAAGCGTTCACTGACGGACTTTGACTGCTCATCACACACACAAGGAGGCATCTTCTGACTTTGTCGCCCAGTGAAAAAGTTTCGCTTTGGGCAAATGTCCTCTTTTTAATGTTCTGGCGCAGAGACGCGTAAAGAGCCGATGTCCTCCTGGGAAATCTGTCTTCTCTTCGCCGGGAGCTGTTGATCTTGAAGCTCGTAGTTAGACTGTGGAGAATGTAAAGAGGGATTTAATCGATGAATTAGGACTAAATATCTGTCAGAAACTTGACTAATTATAGAAAGAAGAGTTCGGATCGTAACTGCAGTTTGAGCGCGTTCAGCACCGCGGACAGCGCCCGAGTTCCCATTTTGGTGTTTTACGCGTCTCGGCACCAAAAAGTGAAAGAAATTCGACATTTTTCTGATTGAATTTCACTTTAATCATAAAAACGAGGTGTTAAACTATAAAATACATACAATCTGTGTTCCTGAGCTGCACAGGAATTCAAAATAAAACCAAAAATCGCCTCGATTTTACGCACGAACTTTCTTCCATCCGGAGCTTTAACTTTGCCTGTTTTGTTTCCGCACTAAGAGATAAAAACTGAAGACTTGGTTTGATTTAAAAAAGAGGGAGAAGATGGTGAGGACTTACCGGGGGAGCGGTGGCCGGTAACGGGCTCGTCTCAGCCTCTGCCACTGAATCAAAGAGCCTCAGCAAGACAAGAGCCAAGACCTCTCTCTCCTCTCCGGCCCGCCTCCCTCCCTCTCTCCCTCTCTCTCTCCTCCTCTCTCTCTCTCTCCTCTCACCCCTCCACCCACGTCACTGATTCAGGTACCTCAGTTAATTATCAATCGGCATCTCCTCTCCTCCTTCTCCCCCCCACCCCTCCACTCACTCTCTGCTTCGGTCATATACCTCCAGGCTTCACTCGATAACTCGCGGAGGTGGAGAGAGGAGAAAAAGATAAGTGTGTTGGAGATTGTGTGTAAGAGGCGAGGAGGCGCGCGCTGTTGGTGTACATTCACGCATCAGCGCGCGCACAAGCTGCATCCACTCACAAGTCACCAATCAGTGTCCGCGGTGCGTGTGTGTGTGTGTGTGTGTGTGTGTGTGTGTGTGTGTGTGTGTGTGTGTGAAATGTGAAAACATGCCTGAGCTGGTTGACTTTAGAAATCAAATGGCAGAGCAGAGAGGAGGAGGAGGAGGAGGAGGAGGAGGAGGAGGAGGAGGAGGAGGAAGGATTCTGTTGCTGTTTGACACAAAGTGGGAAATTTCTGTTCTGACTTTCAAAGTAAAATCACTTATTATTGGATGGATGTGTGTAAAAGGCTACATGTGGGGGAGGAGTTTATGATTTTAAGCATTATAAACTGAATTCTGACTTCTACTTCCTCAAATTAAACCACAGTCTGAAATCTGACAGATGGACGCTGAGTTTTGGTTTTATTCTGAAAATCTCCTCATGAATCTATAGATATTCTGATTCCATACAAACTTTATTACACGCTCGAGGTTCCTGATAAAAGACAAGACACTCTATAGAATAAATTACATATAAAAGCACATGAAACAATGTTGGTTTAAGATGTTTTAGAATTTATCTCCGCTTTGTGACTTTGAGCGATAAAGCGTCACAATATTTAATCATATTTTCAGAAAACTCATCAGTTGATGACCTCAGAAACTTCTACAAATATCAACTTCACCCCCAGAATTATGACTTTATTCTGAAAATGATGACTTAAATGCTTAAATGATTTTCTGACTTTGATCTGAGATTCATAACTTTTAGCCTGAAATGTGACTTTGAACTCACAATTAAGTTTTTTTTCTTCTTTAACTTCATCATGAAGTTAATAACTGAGTGCACAATGTCGTGGTTGGAGGATAAACTTTGCTCTCACTGTGTTGCTCTGACAGTCTCCAGAGGAAATGACACCATTTCTATCTGCTTCCAAGTCTCGATTTATACGACTACATTCATGAATAAACTCTGAGGAAAATGGAAACTGATCGGGTTGTATTTTCAACCTGATCACCACTTGATTCACATTTTCTTGAATCCACTTTACTCTCAGAATTCAGAAGTGTATCAGACTTTTTACTTTCTAATTCGACTTTAGTATAAACATAAGAACTTTACTCTGAAATGTTAAAGTCTCAGACAGTCCAGCTTCTTTACTTCAAGCTAAATATTGACTTTTGATCGAACTGAGCCTTAATTCATATATTCTGTAATATCTGAAACTCAAACTTCACCGTCCTCAAACTCTGTGATTTCATCTTCTTCCACAGGTGTTGATTCTTTGAGAAGGACACGAAAGACGTCATCTCCAACATCAGCATCGCATTGTGAGTCTGTGTGCGTATCATCGAGGCAAAAATGTGGTCCTGGAGATGAGAAATGTAGCAGGAATGAACACAGAAACAGCTCCGAGTATTTTGTCAGGTGTTTATTTGTCACAGTCGTGCAACACGCAGACATGAAACTTGAAGATGTCGAGGGGCATGGTGATCCATTCACAGTTTTATTTGTGCCTACATTAAGTTAATTCCAACAGTCCGTCTCCACAAAGGCACCGCAAGGAGACAAATTTGCGGTTTGAAAAATGTTTTTAATGGTATTCACCGGTCTGGTGAAGTCTGGTTGTGCCAGATGGTGAAAACGAGCCCATTAAAACATCGCAGACAGGTGAAAGGACATCAAATCAAAATTGACTTTCAAATACTTTGCTGTCATTGGCTGAACTCGGCTGTCCTCATTCACTCAGTTATTACCCGGCGTGTCAAAGCTCATCCATCTGGTGCGCAGACTAAAAAACCACTGCCGGGATTTATTTGTCTTAGCCGGCCTGAGTGCTATTTGATCAAGGTGAACGCTGTTTGACCAAGGTCTGCTGTTATTACCTTTACAGCACCGAGGGCCCGTGTGGCCCCCGGTGGACCAGCTGATCATATTCATCAGAGCAACATTTAACTACACCGGAGTTATGACCCCGACGCTACACAGCCACAAACCAGCAGCCTTTAACAAAGTCGTCTTTATCGCTCGGCACGACTTGTTGGATTTATTTTTACAAGTACAAGATGAGACACACGACGATGTTCATCCCGCTTTGTTTTATGTTTTAAGTGAATTCCTGTTTTCTCAGTACTGAATTGTGAGCTTCAAAGCTACATCATCAAAGCTTCAGAGGTAGAAAAGAGTCCACACCTCCAGGAGACGTTCAGAGAAAAGTAATAGAGTACAGGCTCTGAAATGTACTCGGAGTGAAAAGTCTCATTCATCTCATTCAAAGACATTTATCTTTTTATCTTTTTCTGTCTTTCACCTCTACAGATCTCTAAGTATTGTAGCAACACTACAAAGTGAAAAATCTTTAGGTCATGAAGACATGTTACCTTATTTTGTAATTTTGTACAAAGAGTTGCCGTTTTCTCAGAGAAGGACTCTCCTCATATCTCTTTATCTACAGTATATATTAGTCCAGCTGATGTATCAGTAGTTATAAACTGTAGAAAGATTATAGATCATTAAAACACATGATACATTTACAGTATTTAAATGCATTTACTAATTTTGCGTTATACTTTAACAGTCACTAATAAATGGTGCATTTAAAGTAAAAGGTGCAATATGTAAGAAAAGAAAAAAGCACCTAGTTAGCTAAGTTAGCCGTGTAGCTAGCACTCCTATTAGCTTGTAGCACCTCATGCAGACGATCACCTCATGGGGCACAAAAGTGGCTAGCTGGTTAGTATGCTAACTTCAGAAGATAAAGACGGTTATTTTCTACATTGTGCTGATTCAATTGAGTTATTTATTTTTAATGGTTTGATCTAAAATCTTACATATTGCACCTTTAATTAAACTTTAGTTTATGTTAACGAACGATTAAATGCTTTGTGAGCCATTTATCATGCATGTTGTTCAATGTAAAGTCACAGCCGATGTTTAAGAACAGTTAACTAAATGCTTCATTTTATTGTTTAACGGTGAAATAACGACTAATTAAAGTTAAATAAACGACGTATTTACCATCAGTTAACGATGGTTAATTTAAGGACCATGATTTCTGTTTCCCTTTTCTCAAAGAAGGACTGTTTTCATATCTCTTTATCTACAGTATATATATATATCAGTCCAGCTGATGTATCAGTAGCTATAAACTGTAGAAAGATTATAGATCATTAAAACACAGGATAACACAAGTATTTGCACCATTATAATTTTATTTCATATTAACAGTCACTAATAAATGGTGCATTTATAGTAAAAGGTGCAATTTGTAAGAAAAAAGCACCTAGTTAGCTAAGTTAGCCGTGTAGCTAGCACTCCTATTAGCTTGGAGCACCTCATGCAGACGATCAGTGGCTAGCTGGTTAGCATGCTAACATCAGAAGATATCTCTGACACTTTATCAAAACGGTTATTTTCTACATCGTGCTGATTAATTTGAGTTATTTAATGGTTCAGACTAAAAATCTTACATATTGTACCTTTAATCCAACTTTTAGTAAATGTTTATTTCCTGTTAATGAACGATTAAATGCTTTGTGAGCCATTCATCATGCTGTTGTTTAATGTAAAGTCACAGCTGATGTTTAAGAACAGCTAACTAAATGCTTCATTTTATTGTTTAACGGTGAAATAACGACTAATTAAAGTTAAATAAACGACGTATTTACCATCAGTTAATGATGGTTAATTTAAGGACCCTGATTCCTGGTTCCCTTCTGGACCTCTGCTAACTTCACAGCCCGGACACAAGAGGAAGTGGACCTTTAATTGTCCAGCCGGACTTTTTCACACCAGTCGTTTGATCTACTCGTTCAGGCCGTAGAGATAAAGTGAGATCAGCTCGGCGGCGCCCCTGACAGCACCGTACAGATAATATGACAAGGAGACAAGAAGGAAAAAAAAAAGGGCACGGAGCTTTTGATGAATGTCTTTCCACACTGGATGCTCCGGAAGTCAGCATTTGCAAATTGGCCCCTCCATTCCTCTGTCAGTCAAAGTGGCACATCAGATGGCATGTTGAGCACAAAGGGGAAGAGGAATTGTCCATTAGTGTTAAACAGCTCCGAGTGCACATAAGCTGGCCTCAGCAGAAAAGCGCTGACAGGTAACGGCGGGGTCGACATTGGCTGAAGAATAATGAGGCCATATTTCCAACAGAAGAATGAAATAATGAATGACACCAAAGAGATCCGGAGCCTCGGCTTTCCGGCGCCGACAGCACAAAAACAATCACGCAGGAGAAAGTGACACGGCTCCGCGGCGCTGCGGGGAGGCTCTTGAAAGCTCTCGCCTCGTAATTGTCACGTTGATTAGTATCACGAATATTTGCCCCACATTCTCTCTCTAGTATCCAGTTGGTCTATATTTTGTCTTTCAATCAGGGAGTCTATGTGGGTCTTGATTTGGTTTAGCTCAGAGCACCAACCAAAATGTCTGCCCCAGTTCTGGTGCAGAGGGGAATTGCTCTCCTCTGACACCGGCCCTGTTCAAGGGTCCGCTCCGTCGCCTTTGTTAATGAGCCAGGCAGCCTCAACATGTTTCAAAAGGCTCAACACTCGATGCAAAGTGAATCTTAACACCATTCTGGTATGACTGAGCATCGCTAAAGGGGCCACGCGGCTCATTTTCCCGGCGACCTTGCAGGGCGTCCGATCCTCCATACCGTGCCTCTCCACCTGAAGTGGTCCCATAATAATCTTTACTCTGCGTCGAGCACACGAACCTGCAGAGACACCGACGCTATCGAGTCACAAGCATATATATTCTGTGTCGCCTTCAGAGCCGAGCAAAGACAAAGAGGATAATGAGATCATAAAGATAAGGAGGACGAGAATGCTATCAGATGAATGTAAGGTGGCCCTGAAGGGTCAAAACATGGCAACATTTGGGGAAAAATGGGAAAACTAAACTTAACATTTCTGAAAATTGTTTTAAAAAAAATACACAAACATTTCAGATCACAGAAAAGGTCGGACAACATTATTGTGATCGGACAGAACTCAAGAAATGTCCTTGTGTTTTGACCTTCAGGGCTGCCGTACAGGTAATTATTACATAATTACACAAATAAATGTTAAATCAAATGAGAAATAAATAAGAATTTCAATAGGAATCATGTTTCATTTCCACCCAAATGGGTTACTTATTAAAAAATGGGGGTCATCTTGTGATAATTTAAGCAAGAGCACTTTTAAATCCATTCAAGTAGTTTCCACTTCTGGAAATTTGGGCTCTATATTTATTAAATTTTCTCCTCCTGTAAAAACTGAGCTACCTCATTTGTGATAACTGGATCGAGTCTCTAATTGAGCTTCTTTTTGTGCCAAATCTGATTTAACCAGAAAGCTCCTGTGAGTCCGAACAACAAGAAACTGAAGCAACTTTAAATCAGCGATGCTCCTTTCATGAAATATGCACAAATATTCAGGACTTACAGCCTCTTTTTATTCAGTGGCGAGGAAGGAAGAAAAAAAGGAAAAGGCTCTGATTGACAATTTCACTTGCAGAATGTTATTTACTAATTACAGGACTCTCTCGAGGCAGAACAAAACATTTCAGCGAACAGATAATATTTTAAGCGATGCCGCTGCACTCTGACTGAGCGTTGTTCCTCGCTGCCAACCCACCTGTCACCAGCACTTCTTATTCCCATGTGGAAGAGATCCTGATGATCTGATGAATTATTTACCAAATATTATGGAAATGATGAAACTCTCTTTGTTGCCCTCTTTTTTTATTTATTTATTTTTTTCATGGAGAGTTCTCCTCACACCCTGATGGGAATATTTGAGTTGCACAAAGTTTTCTTGATGAAGCTGGTGGAATACAAAAACCATCTATATTTGTTTCCAATGATTTTAAGAAATTATGGGAATAAAACGATGAGACAGCCCAGTTTTTAAACTGTCCTGTCCTTCATTAAAGTGTTTCTTCCACGGCTTGCTGCCAGTATCCTCTGTCAGAACAGCTTTGACTTTACACTACAACACCCGACATTTTCAGCCAACGAGGCTGCCAAACGTTTCGACCTCAGTTCAAGTCACACTGGCGGATGTTTTTAAGGACACCTGGAGACATTTGGAGACATTTCTATGGCAATCAAATACAGCGATTTTTCACGAGGAAGTTCGGGACCATCTCCATCTGTGATCTTGGCGAGCAAGCCAGGAAAACATCATGGTTTGGCTTGAAAGCAATAAGCACAGCGTTGTCATAAGAGAGAGTTTCCAATGATTTTAAGAAATTATGGGAATACGACGCTGAGACAGCCCAGTTTTTAAACTGTCCTGTCCTTCATTAAAGTGTTTCTTCCACGGCTTGCTGCCAGTATCATCTGTCAGAACAGCTTTGACTTTACACTACAACACCCGACATTTTCAGCCAACGAGGCTGCCAAACGTTTCAACCTCAGTTCAAGTCACACCAGCGGATGTTTTTAAGGACACCTGGAGACATTTGGAGACATTTTCATGGCAATCAAGCCAGGGATTTTTCACGAGGAAGTTCGGGACCATCTCCAGCCGTGATCTTGGCGAGCAAGCCAGGAAAACATCATGGTTTGGCTTGAAAGCAATAAGCACAGCGTAGTCATAAGAGAGAGTTTCCAGTGATTTTTAAGAAATTATGGGAATACGACGCTGAGACAGCCCAGTTTTTAAACTGTCCTGTCCTTCATCAAAGTGTTCTTGCTTTCTTCTTGCTGCCAGTATCATCTGTCAGAACAGCTTTGACTTCACAACACAACACCCAACATTTTCAGCCAACAAGACTGCCAAACGTTTCGACCTCAGTTCAAGTCACATCAGCGGATGTTTTTAAGGACAGCTGGAGACATTTGGAGCCATCTACACGGCAATCAAGCCGTCGATTTTTCACGGGGAAGTTCGGGACCATCTCCATCCGTGATCTTGGCGAGCAAGCCAGGAAAACATCATGGTTTGGCTTGAAAGCAATAAGCACAGCGTTGTCATAAGAGAGAGAGTTTCCAATGATTTTAAGAAATTATGGGAATACGACGCTGAGACAGCCCAGTTTTAAAACTGTCCTGTCCTTCATTAAAGTGTTCTTGCTTTCTTCTTGCTGCCAGTATCATCTGTCAGAACAGCTTTGACTTTACAACACAACACCCGACATTTTCAGCCAACGAGGCTGACAAACGTTTCGACCTCAGTTCAAGTCACACTGGCGGATGTATTTTAAGGACACCTGGAGACATTTGGAGACATTTTTATGGCAATCAAACCAGGGATTTTTCACAGGGAAGTTTGGGACCATCTCTAGCCGTGATCTTGGCGAGCAAGCCAGGAAAACATCATGGTTTGGCTTGAAAGCAAATGTCATAAGATAGAAATTCAAACATTAACGTCAACAAATGTAAAGTTACAACACAGATTCTTACTCGACTAAAATGTATTCTGCCGATTGGGTAGCATTTTTTATACGTGGCAGTTCGAACACGTCTGTTTACCACCGAGCTTAACTGGAAGGTGTTGGATCACCTGCATGTAACTTGAAAAGTCTGAAGTTGTGTTATTTAAAAGAACTCCTGTGGTTGGAAAAAGAACGACAGGAGGATCAAGGAAAGTTTCAGAGGCTCGTCTTTGTCTTTCCCTTCAAACTTAGTAATCCTGAGCTGCCACAGAGTCCTGTTGGCGTGTTCGCTCCTGCATTGTGTTTCTAATTGACACACCTCGCTGCTCTTTCATGCATAGAAGAGGATTACAAGCTGCACCTAAACTTCTAATTTGGACCTAAGTGACTGGGATGAGTTGCACCTTAAAGAATACCTAATGAATTCCTAAAGAGTGCAAAGAAAAAGGTCGGGGGAAATTAAAACTTTGAGCGTCTTTTGTTTGTTTTTAAATGTGTGTGCGAAGCCGACGTACAGAACCGCCGTGCAGGAGGGAGGAAGACTGCAGAGGTTGGTCTCAGAGGAGACGAGTGATTGCAGAGTAAATATCAAAACAGAGTCGAGGAGCAGACTGAGTGCATCGCGGCATCGCAGGTGTTTTGTGACTAGCAAACATTTATTGACGAGCAGGCATCTGGCCGTCAGAGCTGGAGGGGAAATAAAGCCCAGATTTAGGAGAGAATGCTTCGGTCTTTAAGAGGGACATCAGAGGAAACTGAGGGATTTCTGCTCTTCACATAAAAATCTAAATATAATAAACCAGAATCACAGTCGTCTGCGTCTGTCCGGCAGTCAAGTTGCACTTTACGCTGACGTCTATCCAGACTTCTGTATCGTAAAGACTTGATAAAAGCTATTTTTGGACAAAATGGAAGTTATCGTCCATCGTGTGCAACAACAATCACCTGAGAGTCGATGTCAGGAAGAAGCAGTGAGATTGTGTGAGACTTCAGTGTTTGTCGTAAAAGATGCTGCACATTTTAAAACACAGATGTTCGAAACAAACACTGCCAACGTGGACACGAGGCTCGCTGCAGTTGTTGGTGTTACATGGTATACACCGATTGCATTTTTTCCAATCGTTGTTTTTCCTTTTTAAAATCAATACTTAGTCGCACGACTGATTCTTCAATTATAAACTGAGGGCATCTGCTCCAGACTCTGCAGACACATTTTGGATGAACGATGGTGGTAACTCACCGAACACACTGCATTTCCTGTCACGAGCCCACTTCATAATAAAATTCAACCTGCGTTTTGCAAGTGAAAGGCTTTTACTAGCTGTTTTTATTCTGGGCAGTAAGCCACCAATCTGCCGTCCTTTTGGCGGCTCGCTCTGCGGATTTAGACAGAAGACGGCAAATTGGTGGTCTGTTTTGTTCCGCCAATTTTGCCCCTCGGAGGGTAACGTTACACTTATTTGCGCCTCCATTGCTGTAAATCCGAGGCGGCAATGTGGTGGCAAATGCTGAGATGGGCGGAGGTGTGGATGACGTGCACTGCTGCGCACCCACAGCCGGGAGTTTTAAAACCAGGAAACAGCTGATCACAGCAGTCAGTTCGTCACTTCATCCACGAAGATGAGCAGCTGGAAAGCCGCTGAGATCCGGGAGATGCTAGCGTCTCCTCGCTCTCTGTAGCTGTCTTGGTTGTCCGCTTGTTGTTGTAGCGGCGAGCTAATAGCGGTCGCTCCTTTCAAATTAAAAGCCCCCCGCTAAGAACCCAGTTCTAAACTCCGATGGGGTGCAATGTAAAGCTCTTATTTTGAAGACAAATTCGACCTGCTTCTCTTCACGCCCAACTTCCTGCTTCACGTCACGTCACATGTTGACGCCTACCAGAGGAGGAAAAGTGGAGGCTTTTTGGAAAAGGAGGAATATTACACCTCCCTTTTAGACAGACAAGGCGGCACATTGCAGCCTTTACCTTGCTGCAAATGTGCCACCTTTTCTATCTACAAGGGACTAATGTGAAGCTGTGGCAGTAAGAAATGTTTGGTTGGCGTTAGCAACCTAATCATCTGTGTAAAGATCCCTTGTGGAAAAACTGAAGTTAGCATTTGAACCTTTGATTGTAGGTGTTTAAACGCCTAAAAACATCCGGGCAGTCTGCTGAAGTTGGTGCCAAATTAGAAGAAATTCCCTCGAGGTGTTCGCCCCATGAGCGTAATATCTGAGGGACAGAAGACCTGAAAACACTATGAAAATATAATCTTTCTTATATAATTGTGGTAAAGGAGAACAGTCTTTATTAAAGCTGTCAGTCATGCCTCCCTCTCACGCTGGTTCGCACGACTCTGAGATAGTGGAGCTTAATGAAAGACGCCAGAGGAAACCTCGCGGAGCTGATGATTTCCTCGTTTCTGTTCATCACTCGTGCGACACTAACCATCGGAGGGGGGGCGACTAGATTAGAGGGTGTAAACCGCCGAACGCTGTGGATTCGTCTTGTTTAGCAAAGATTGTGTTGCTGAAGTCATTCCGGCCTGATTGTTTGCTCGAGAGGAGCCCTGGATCGCTGTAATGAGCGGAGGAATCTTTGGGCGCAGGGTTTTTTCTGGTGCGTCTCTCTCATGATAAGTGGTCGCCTTCATCCGTGTGAGCAGCTGCTGAATGAAAAGACACACTCAGGACTGCACAGTTGCAGAGGTCACATTACACGGCCAATCACGGCTTCATTTGTTCTCCGTAAGTGTGTCATAATTGTGACGGTCCGCGGTAATCGTGAGTGACAACTCGAGGTGTGCATGCAGCCAGCGTGCCGGATGTGATGCCATTATTTCTGTGCAGCAGGCCTGACAGTATCTGGGGAGGATTACTGCAGCCTCTCCGTCCCTCATGTTGTTGTTGTTGTTGTTGTTGTCGTCGTCTCCGTCGTCGTCTGTGCTGGTGTTTGTGCCTCGACTCTCGTAGGTGAGACGCACCAGTAAACACAGCCTGCAGCCTGAGCGGAGAGTACTGCCTGTGGCAAAGTCCATTCTGTCAGTGGCATCCAATCAATAACAGCCTCAGCAGCATCCCACTGCACTGAGTGTGTGTGTGTGTGTGTGTGTGTGTGTGTGTGTCGGGAAGCAAAACGTTGAAAACAAGCCACCTCTCTTTCATCCCCCCCTCCCTCCATCTCGAGGGGAGGTGGCCGCCTCAAACACTGACAACAACGGCTACATAAAAAAATTTAATAAATAAAATCTTGTATCTCCTTCGCAGAGCTTGATCCGTCCTCCTCCTCCTCCTCCCCCCCGAGAGGAGAGTTGTTAAATTGTAGCTGCATACTAACAGCCTCCCCTGAATCAATTACCATTTGGATATAAATGTCATAGCTTTGGAAACTGTCACTGGGCAGAGACTGAGAGGAGCCGCTGCTTTATTAAGGATGGAAGAGACGCTGAGGGTTTTATAAACACACATTCCTGCTGCTGCAAAAAAAGAGAAGAAGACATATTTCCAATTAAAACTCATCTTTTACTCGCAGAGGCAGAAAACAGGAAATAGAAAACTCAGTGCTCACAGTAGCTCCGGTTATATGAGCACGATGTCGTCAATCTGACTGAACTCGTTCTGATCGGCGATGAAAACTTTTCTGTTTACAAGGACGATAAACTAAGTGATGTTCCGTTACGAGCCCAAAGCTTTTAATCAGGGTTTTATGTTTTTTAACTTGCCTGCTCCAACGTTTGTTCCCCCAACTTTATTGTCAAAAGCTTCAGTTCATTCATGCTTTTTCATCTTTTTTCGTTTGAACAACTCATTGCTTTGACCGACAATCCTTAAATCTTTTATAAGATGTCCAACAAAAATGTCGTATCGGTCACTGGCCAGTTCTGTTTGTTTCTGTCCCTTGTAGAAATGTTGTCAGCTAACGTTAGCCCCACAAACCATACGATACGATACAACTTTCCAGTTGTATTTCCAGTTTACACTTAAATCAATTTTAAGCTATTATGTTAAAGGTGTAAGTTGTAAAATATGGCCAGAATACGAAGGAAGCTGCTCTTTGCTAGCTATTCTTGGCTAAAGCTAGCTACCGTTAGCTCATGTTTCCATTAATTGTGGAGCCACCGGGGACAAACTACAGAGGTGATTTACAGCTGCATGACTCCGAATCAGCAGTACGAAAACGTCATGTTGCAGCTGTAATATTTTCACATCTTACTCTGTGAATTAAGAATTTATTTCAGCCAAACAAGAGGACTGAACCAAGGTTGTTCTGGTGAGTTTAATTAGTGTATGTCAAGTTTGAATGAAGTGTGTTTTTAGGATAAGTTAACGAGGCGATTAAGCTCGTCTTCGTTCAGTAAAAGAGAGAAACGTGGATCTATTTTTATCAGAGTTCAAGAGTATTTCCTTTCTTGACATATTGTGTGTTTCTTTTTCTTCATTAAAACATAAGAGAGCTTGTGAAACGTAGTCACTGCCACAGCTGAAACATGCTAAATTGATATTACGACACAGGAACAGGGCTAACTGGTTAGCATGCTAACGTCCAGTAGAAATCTCTGCGATCACGGCGCATAGACAGATAATGTACATGTACAACATGTTTCTGTATGTTTTAAACTAATATTCTGACCACATCCTACAACATGCTCCTTTAATCGTTTCCTCATTACGTAGCGTAACGGCAGCTCCCGAGACTCTGTAGGTGACCTTTTGCTCCGGCGACAGAAGCTCTGCATGTAACCGAAAAAAGTCCAAAGAAATTCACCTCGGATACGAGCGGTCACTGTCAGCGAGTTGAAGAAAGCAATAAGGCTGAGTGATTGAAATGTCAATATAACATTTACTTTTAATAACCTCGAGGCAATAAGGACTTGACGTGTATTATGAGAAGAGGAATCTCTTAAGCCTCTTTCTTCCTCCTCTCATGCTCCGGAGGACGGTGTTTGTTAAAAAGAGAGGAGGAGGAGAGGAGATTGCAGTCGCTGCTCTCCGACTTCATTCAGAGATATATTGTGTTCGGGCTCCGGCTGCAGAACAGCGGAGCGGCGTTAACTCGGTTTTTGTGATATTGTCTCAGTATAATGTGAGTGAAGATGCAGGCGTGTGCAGCTGGAGACTACGGATACGTCCCGTGTCGTATATACAGAATGTTTAAATCCCCAAACTATTTGCAATCTCAGAGTTTCTAAAATAACAAATCTTGGAAAGGAATAAAATATTTTCTACTTCATGTGCTGATATATACAAACTGTTCAAGAGTAAAGGGAAATCTGAAACTGTGCAGGAAGTGATTGTGTTTTGTTTATTTGCCCAAGTAATAAAAGAAACAAACACTTTTATTTAAATGCCAATAAATGTGTTCTGTGTAACGAATGAGCAGCACTTATATGTAAAGTCGTTCATAAAACGACAGAAGCTAAGCATCGTAACGATATGAACTCATAATCACACACAACTTGTTGTAGCATTCAGTGTGTGGCCTCTTTAAGCTGCTATCGATCTGCTCGTTTGCAGAACTTTTAGTAACGCTGCTGTAAATGTGTTTTCTGCTAATGAGGCAATATATACGGATATGTTTACGTTTGTCTGTGTAGATGTGCATGAAGATTACGGTGTAGAGGTAAGAAAAGATCAGGTTTCACAAAAAATACCAGTGCTGGAAAAAGTGTGCTGAAAATTATCCTGCTTAGAAATGTTGAAACGAGTCTCGGGAGGTGATCTCTGGGCTGATGAGGGAGCTCGACAACCGAAACACAGATCTGAAAATAAGAAATATTGCAAGGAAGTTTTTTTGGATTAAGTCGAAAAGGTTGGTGTATAAAACAAGGTGCAATGGAGAAAGATCGAGCAAATGAAACATGAATTATGAACCTTGTGACTTAATCTTCCAGTGAAGAGAGGAAAACATCAGGTGTGTGTTGGAGCGACGAAGAGGCTGTAACAGAAACGTCATTTCCATCATGTTTTTCCAACATTTGTGTTTTGACTCCATCTCTTTGCATCGTCTGATGAGGGAGCTCGACTACCAACAGCTGACTGAAGTCCAGTCAAAGTGCAAACACAGATCTGAAAATAAGAAATATTACAAGGAAGAAAAAAACACATCAAATAAAACAAAATGTAACAAAGTGCAATGGAGAAAGATCGAGCAAATGAAACATGAATTATGAAGCATGTGATTTAATCTTCCAGTGAAGAGAAGAAAACATCAGGTGTGCTCCTCACATTCATACATGAAGCTAACAGAAATGTCATTTCCATCATTTGTGTTTTGACTTCATCTCTTTGCATCTTCTTCTACAATTCTATTCTGGCACCTGATTCACGATGAACCAACTCCAAACTGTCGTCGATGGGAACGAGCATGAACTCACATTTTCTTCAGATGACTTTTAGAAACCGTCGCTCAGATTTCCTCTAAGATCTGGAGGGAAACTTGATTACTGTGACGGGACGAGCAGCTTGATCCCAGACGTTTTACTCCACGCTGAGAAACTGCTGCTCGACTTCACCACGTTAATGTAAATACGGCTCCGTGTGCTCACGTACGTTCTGCGAGATGATTTGTCACTGTCAGCTCCTGCTGCTGCCGCCGCCGCTGCTCTGTTTCGTTCTATAAAACCCTGATTCCACTCCGGCATCTCTGCAGCCTGTGAGTCAGTCTGCTGCCGTCACTCCCTTCTCTCTGCTGCACCGAGCTTTCTGTCGGGGAGGTGACGGGATCACAGCTCAGACTGCAAACACCACATCATCTTTGATACGTTCCAGATGTGTTTGCAGACTCTGTTGCAACAAATATGCAACTTGTGAGTCGACGTGTCGGTCAACGCTCCACATTTTATTTACCAGCTCTGCAGCAGCGACACGACTGCAAACACTCGCTGCGCTTTTAGTCCCACCTCATCATCCACCTGTTTCCATCGAGGCGTTCGCCGCCATCTGCGATCAGAGTCTGGGGTTGTTCCTCCACAAGAAACCAAGATGTGATATGAAAGATTTCTGCACTGAAGTATCCCATTATCCCGAATGTTTCGGACCCTGTGGCGGACCCTGCCACCTTTCTAGTAGCGTTGCTTTCGTCAACGAAAATTATGACTAAATATCGTCGTCAACGAACCTTTATCACCTGACGAAAACGAGACGAGACGCAACGAAAATGCTGGTCATGTGACGATAACGATAATTAAATATATAATGCAATATTGTAGACGAATAAAAACGAGACTAAATGTGGTTTACAAAATAAAAACTATACTAAAATGTGTCTTCATTTTCGTTGACCAAAACGAGACGAGACGAAATGGTATAAAAAAAATCCTTAACCCTCTGGGGTCGACGGACGCACCGGACGCACTGTGTTTAGTGTGTAGTGTCGTCGTTTTTTTGTTTTGTGTGTCAAAACAATGAGTAGACTGTTGAACGTGGAGCAGGCAGTGCAGCTCCTCATTGAGCTGTGAGGACCTGAGGGAGGCCTGAGCCTGAGGCATTGCCTGCATTAAAATGTAAATAGTTACATATAACTTTGTAAATTTCAAAAACTTATGTACAAAATAAGCAAACAACAAATTAAATTTGCATTCGAAGTAATAAAAATGGTTCGTTAAACATATTTGTGGTTTTCACAGTAAAAAATCTAACTTTTTCCTGCTCGGATTTTATGATTTTTGTGTGATTTTAGGTCCACTGTATTAATACAGTATGTCAAAATTAAAAAATAACTGTACAGTCACATAAGTGAGGTTGTGCTGAGAAAAATTACACCAAACAAGGCAAGGTAAACAGTTTGTTAGAGAGAAAGAGTGTAAAGTGGGTTCTTAGTTAAAATAAATATGTTGTAAATTCAAATCAGAGCGTTGTCTGTGTCTGGAATGGATGTATTCTTGAGTCTATAAGGTAGCAATAATATAATAATAGGATAACCTTGTTTGAATTGTAAAATGGGTTTGGCTAAATACAATCTTTGACTAAAACTAGACTAAAATAGTCATGGACAATTCTGACTAAAATAAGACTAAAATGCTCAGACTTTTAGTCGACTGAAACTTGACACGACTAAAAGGAGTATGAACGTGACTAAAACTAATAAAAACTAAAATGATAGCTTGACACAAAGACTAGACTAAAACTAAAAGTAAAACAGGCCGCCAAAAACAACACTACTTTCTAGCTTTAATTCCCTCAGAGAACAGTTTGTTTATTCACTTACGGAAAAAAATACATATTTCTAAGTTTGCATTTCTTCTCCGAAAGTACACAGTGCTCCTTTTTTAATAAACCAAACCAACACTGCAGAGTAAAGATATTAAAATAACGAGACGAGCTTTCCAAACACCGTCACGTGATGATCTCACGAGTTTGCTGACTAACCTCCGATATTCAACAAATGCACAGTTTGATGAGATCCTCACTCTTTGTGCGCGATGTTCACAGTTGAATCGGCTGCTGAGTGTCACTTCCGCTCGTCCGCAGTGATAAATCCAGTCTCGTGTATCGCTGAGGAGTGAGGATAAGCTTTAAGTTTTTCCTCTGTGGTTATAATATTCTCCTTTTCCAGGCGCGTGATTTTCCTCCTCCTCACCCGGCGCACACGACCTAATTCCTTATCAAGACTCGTGTCCTGAAATTACACCGCGAGGCCGACAGTAGGAAGGCTTTTAACAGGAATATGCTTTTATTTCTCATAGTAAGTGTTGTGTATTCAGCAGAAGAAAGCAGCCTTACGTCACCAGGTTTGGGAGAAAAAGCTTCTTTCTGTCTGCGGTGTGTAAACTCAGTTACATCTCAGCGCCCTGCAGAGCTACATGGGCATCGTCGCTTCTTCCTCTCCACAGTTATTGTTTTTAAACTGAATTTTAACTTGTTGGTGTTTCTCCAAAAAGGAGAATCTAATCAGCTTTATTATATATATAAGTACAGCTATTGAATTGTGCATATTGCAGGAGCTGCAGGAGGAAAGAAGGTTTAGGGGTCCGGCAGCATAAACACAGAAAGAATGAAAAAGAATGAGGCGATTAAACGTCGACCGAAGGAGGAAAATGTGAAACTCTCGGAGCAGAAATGTTCCCGCCTCTGCCCTTGCTTCTTGTTCACACTCGCGGCGTGTGTCAGTCCGTGAATGGCTGCGGCGGCGCCGGCGCGAGATGATGACTGATACGGTCACATCTCACCGCTCGCAGAGGACGAAACGGAACGACGGGATCCCCATCGAGCCAGCGGCGAACTTTTGCCTCGTTCTGCCCACTTAATGGTCCAGCGCCACCTGCCAGTCGGCCTTTATCACCTCCATCACTCCACTTAATCAGAAGTGCTGGCTTAGGACTCCCTCTAATCAGACCAATTAGAATTTAAAGCCTTGTCTTTCTGGCGGTTGTCCTCTCAGTTCAGGAAACTCTTTGGCTTCCTCCCGTCTCGCTGGCCGAGGTCCAGCCGAGCTTTCACAGGACAACCTTGAGCTTTTTATCTTTTCACTTTTATATCCTACATCACCTTTATTTAACAACGGAGGTCAATTAAGAACAAACGGTTGCTCGCGATGACAGTCCAGATGAATGTCTCTCAAAAAAAACAAAAGCAACAAGAGACATATGCTATCAGGACGATTAAAGGGACAGTTCACACAAAAGGAAAAGTTTCTGTAGTCCACCAAACATTTCTGGAGCTTTGCAGCATTGCAGCATTCTGCTAACCAACCGAAGTAACCGGAAAAAAACTCAAAGTGGCTCCAACAGTTTCTTCTTCGCTCCGGTAAATTCTGCTGCTCTGCTCTTTTCTAATTAGGCTGAAACACGCAGAGCTGAACTTTTAATAACCTCTTCAGTTTATAAGCCTTTCTTGTGTTCCTCGATACGCAGGACGCTGCTTCTTCTGCGACTGAGAAGTCAAACGGAGCGTAGAGGCTCGTGTGACGTCGGCTGCATCTCTGAGGAGTAAATACATACAGCTTTTAGTGCTGGAACACAAATTGACTATGACAGAAATACTTTCACCGGCATCGGAGAAGAAAGCGGGTGTTTTGGATGGAGAGGATCGACGTCCACGGCATCTTTTTGGCGATCTGACTTGACTGTTTGGAAAAAAGAGGAGAGTCGTGCTCATCCGGCTCGGTTGGCTGCAGGGAAAGGAAATGGACAAACTGGACTCAGATCTAGTTGTTGCACTCGATGGGTTCGCCGTGAAGCACGAGGAGAGGTGGACTCTGTGTTTACATTATTGATGCTTGGTGCTCACACACAGTCACCAGCCCCTTTTAGATAGAAAAGGTGGCACATGTGCAGCAAGGTAAAGGCTGCAATGTGCCTCCTTGTCTGTCTAAAAGGGAGGTGTAATATTCCTCCTTTTCCAAACAGCCTCCACTTTTCCTCCTCTGGTAGGCGTCAACATGTGACGTGACGTGAAGCAGGAAGTTGGGCGTGAAGAGAAGCAGGGCAGTTTCTGCTTTTCTCCCAAAATCCTCTTCCCGTTTAACATTGGGGCTTATGGGGCAGTTGCTGGAGTTTGTGTCGGTTAGACGCAGATAATTCAAAAACCGTACATCCTCCCGATAAAGTGGACACGTTGCCAGACAGAAGACAAGTGTGGCTACGTTCTTGGAAAATATCACTATTGTAGTGTGAAATCTGTGGCTAGGATCGTCATCTAAAGAAACATTTTCGGAGAGTTTTTTTCAGGCTCCCCCACTCTGCCAGTTGGTGCTGCGCGAACATTCCGCAATACACACTCATTGAAAATCCTGAATTTTTCTGAATTTTTTCGAAATCACTCACGATCAATTAAGGGTCACCGTTCAAAAACTAAACATCGTAGAAAGAAAGTTCAAATACAACTCAAGTAGATAAGACTTGTGCCTACATTTTAAAGTTTGAATGGTGTCTCTAGGTCAAAGTCTGCCAGAGCAGGAGATGTTTGAAAAACGATTGATGATTTGCGACTTTTTTGACCCCGTCCCATTCATTCCTTATGGGAAGATTTTTCACAGTTTTTCTTCAAAATAAGAGCTTTACATTGCACCCCATCGGAGTTTAGAACTGGGTTCTTAGCGGGGGGCTTTTAATTTGAAAGTAGCGACCGCTATTAGCTCGCCGCTGACAACAACAAGCGGACAACCAAGACAGCTACAGAGAGCGAGGAGACGCTAGCATCTCCCGGATCTCAGCGGCTTTCCAGCTGCTCATCTTGGTGGATGAAGTGACGAACTGACTGCTGTGATCAGCTGTTTCCTGGTTTTAAAACTCCCGGCTGTGGGTGCGCAGCAGTGCACGTCATCCACACCTCCGCCCATCTCAGCATTTGCCACCACATTGCCGCCTCGGATTTACAGCAATGGAGGCGTCAAATAAGTTCGGACCAAAACAGACCACCAATTTGCCGCCTTCTGTCTAAATCCGTGGAGCGAGCCACCAAAAGGACGGCAGATTGGTGGCTTACTGCCCAGAATAAAAACGGCTAGTGTTGATGAACAGTGTTCACCTGACGTCCAACCGTGTTAACATCACCATGTTGTTGCTGCTGCTTTTATATTGATAACTGTACATATACAGTATGATCTGTGTTTTGTGTATAATGACCCAAAAAAATGACCTTGTTCCTTGAAAGAAGTGGACAGTAACGGCACCTCCACCTGCTGTGTGGGGAGATGTGTGAGGAAAAAAGTCACGGTACGGCAAAAGATAGTTTTTATGGAGGGAATAATGACCATACTGTACTTTTTTTTTGGATAAACTGTTCCTTTAAATAACTGCAATACCATTTTCTCCACTTTGTTTCCTGCACAGCCGCTGACGGATGACTCCACATCACTCGCTCTGTCATCACGTCTCCAAAAAGCATCCGTCACCGTCCTGGCAGGCTTCAGTCAGTCAGATAAGCCGGCGAAACAAACCTGTCTGACTAAACATCAGACGAGTGTATTCTCACAGTCTGCGGCGTGACAGCCACGCTAAGAGATTTAATCACGGCAAACAAGGCACACACGGTACGCAGAGCACACGCCGTCTCTTCTCGCAAACATCACGTGATCTCAAATCCACACAGTCCCGGCGAGCTCCGCGGTGACATCATTCCAAATAAATCATAACGTGGAGGAGCGGAGAAGCAGCTCTTCCTGTGACCTTGTAATAGTTTTTGACATTTGGGATTTCTGAAACATGTTTAATCTCGGGATAATCACGGTGAATCGGACAGCGCGATCCATCATGGCCAATCGTAATTACCTGCGTATAGATCACTGTCACATGAAAAGGGGCCATTAAAGGGGAGTTCTGCGTGTGAATAGAAAACATTCAATCAAAGTGCCACGGGCAACACGCCCGGCAGCCGGGAGAGCGCTGATTGAACAAGAACCCGAACCAGGACATCCCAAACGCTGATGGCTCGGCTCCCAGGTGGGCCGGCTGCAGGCGACAGCCTCATAAACAGGTCCATCAGTGTGGAGAGGAGCGTTTGTGTTCTCTGTTTGACCAGCTTGGTTCAGCTGAGCTGGTGGAATAACACCAGGCCAACAAAAAGAAACCTCAGAGAGAGTTCGTGGAAACACAAAGCGTCATTCAGATTTTTCTCCAACATTTGTCTCCAATGTATTTCTTTGAGTTGTTCATTTAAATCGTCCAACAAAAGTTCAGACCCAGAACGTAACTGACTCAACATCACCTCGTCTGAGTCACAACGGATTGATTTTAATAACTTCCCATGATCCCACGCTCCTTCACGACATCACCAAACTACGTCTTTGGTTTCCTTGTCTTGGCGACACTTGGCGATGGAGAGTTTGCTCTGATACTTTTAACTCTCGCCCTCGTTTTAAAGACACACTGTGGAATTATTTCTCCCATCTCGTGGTTAAATGTTATTCTGCATCCAAACGAATACTGCTCTCTAGCGCCTCGCGTTTTCAAACGTGCGTTGCAACCTGTTGGAACTACGGCAGGCGGGATGTGTCAAGATTCAAGAAGCTTAAACATAAAACATGACTATATGAGGACATTAACGATATAGCCGCACAAAAAGACAAATGTGGACACAAAGAAAAGCTTAAACAATTAAGATTTTGTCTCATGTTATAGTCTGTTTAATGATTAGTAACATCTGACGACATGACGTTAAAAGATCCACTTTGTAAGGAAGTTGATTTTTGAGTCTCATCCTGGCTCGTCAGATGGCGACACTGAGATTGTAGGTCAGGTTGAAGAATCAAGTCGTCATTCAGGTCACTTTATTTTAACGCCACAGTCTTTAAAGACACACTGGAATTATTTCTCCCATCTAGTGGTTAAATGTTATTGTGCATTCAAACGAATACTGCTCTCTAGCGCCTCGCGTTGCAACCTGTTGGAACTACGGCAGGCGGGATGTGTCAAGATTCAAGAAGCTGTGACAACAACGTGTCTTCAAACAGCACTTCATCAAGTTTAGTTTCGGGTGATGAGGTACGTTATTTCAAACAGACTTCAAACTGCAGCTGACGAGCGCGTCTGGCTAAGCTCCTTCTCCGTTCCACAGTCACGCTGGCTCTGAGTGAAAGCGCCTTTAGCCTTATCTGTACCACGTAGAGCTTTTTGTCCCTCTCACCAGTTCATCGTTTTTTATAGAGCGGAAGGACATGGAAGCCTCCGTATGAAAAACTTCCCATAAGGAATGAATGGGACGGGGTCAAAAAAGTCGCAAATCATCGACGTTTTTCAAACATCTCCTGCTCTGGCAGACTTTGACCTAGAGACACCATTCAAACTTTAAAATGTAGGCACAAGTCTTATCTATTTGAGTTGTATTTGAACTTTCTTTCTACGATGTTTAGTTTTTGAACGGTGACCCTTAATTGATCGTGAGTGATTTCGAAAAATTCAGAAAAATTCAGGATTTTCAATGAGTGTGTATTGCGGAATGTTCGTGCAGCACCAACTGGCAGAGTGGGGGAGCCTGAAAAAACTCTCCGAAAATGTTTCTTTAGATGACGATCCTAGCCACAGATTTCACACTACAATAGTGATATTTTCCAAGAACGTAGCCACACTTGTCTTCTGTCTGGCAACGTGTCCACTTTATCGGGAGGATGTACGGTTTTTGAATTATCTGCGTCTAACCGACACAAACTCCAGCAACTGCCCCATAAGCCCCAATGTTAAACGGGAAGAGGATTTTCTGTTGGAACTACGGCAGGCGGGATGTGTCAAGATTCAAGAAGCTGTGACAACAACATGTCTTCAAACAGCACTTCATCAAGTTTAGTTTCGGGTGATGAGGTACGTTATTTCAAACAGACTTCAAACTGCAGCTGACGAGCGCGTCTGGCTAAGCTCCTTCTCCGTTCCACAGTCACGCTGGCTCTGAGTGAAAACGCCTTTAGCCTTATCTGTACCACGTAGAGCTTTTTGTCCCTCTCACCAGTTCATCGTTTTTTATAGAGCGGAAGGACATGGAAGCCTCCGTAGAGCTCGCCCGTCCTATGGAAATACAGAGAAGTGATTCTTCCCTCAGGAGAAGTGAGATTGTTGGCAGAGATCATTTTACACCAATGAGGACTTATTTATGAATGAAGACGCTGATTTGAGGTAATAAATTACTGAAAACACTGCACATTTAGATTAAAAGCTCCAACAACCTGTTCTCATCCCGAGGTCGTCAAACACCAAACAGATCTGAGGATCGTGTTGACGATGTTGACTTTCGGTTTGACACGAACAGCAGGTCTGTTTGGTGAAAGTCACCTCATTCATCAACCTCAACATCCACCTCACACAGACTTTATCTCTTCGTACTGTCCCCTGATTGGCTTTGTTTTTTTAACTCGTTCCGTCTATTCATTACTGAAAATCCAGCTCTTCTGATGCAGAAACGCACCAAACCTGCCTGATGAATTAGTTCCCCTTCAGTGCTCCTGTGGTCCGGACCGAACGCACCAAACTGTTCTGAAGGCGTCAAAACAAACCGGAGAGGTCGCGGGTAAGATTAATGGGAACGAGGAGAAGAAGAAACCTGCAGAAAAGAGCCGCTCAGATTTCGATCGTTTTAGTCTTGAATGAAAACTGGAGACAATCTGAGAAAATCTATTTGGTTGAACTTCTCAAAACTCATCTCCATACGTGTGGTGACGGGCGGAGCAACACTGGAAACCACGGCTTTATATCGAACTCTTAAAACGGACACTTTGATAAAAAACCGGCTCGCGCTGCTTCCTGGTTTCACTCGCCGGAGATTGAAGGTTATTGTGCAGGTTCAAAAAGACGGAGCCGTGAATAAAATCCGCTAATAAAAAGCCATTTCACAGCGATTTCAGAGACTCTGATACCGCAGAGTATAAATCAGAAACCATCTGTATGCGCACAGAGAGCGAAACATCCAGGAGATTAAAACAAACTCGCCGCTTTGTGGAGGAATCGAGGGCGGTTTCGTTCGGAGCTAATTGATCTCGTGATAGTAAAAAGATTAAGATGGCTATCGGCGCCTCTTTTAACTGTTTGGTGACGTTATGAAAGGGTTCAGAATCAGAAGGGAAGGATTTTCCGTAGAAATACAGTTTAAAGATTCATGTAAATGTCATGTTTTCACCTGCAGCTTCTCCTGTGAGTCGCTCGAGTCATACGTGATGGACGGAGACGACGCAGGTGAGAGCACACGGAGGTAGAGTCGACACGTAACGTAGATGCTCACCATATCTAAAAGCAGATGCAAACACTTTTTTGCCTCTATTAGCATCCTGACAGGCAAAATGTGGTGTAAGCTCCGACTGTATCGATAATGAGGTTGTTATTGCCCTTTAGCAAAAACACCCAGGAGGATGTTCTTCCCTGGGATTATGGCTATGATGTCGGTGCAGCACCAAAGCACCCATAATCAGCGAGAACATCCTGAAGGTTATTGCGGCTTTAATACAATGGCTGCAGAAGTCAAGTGTGTGTGTGTGTGTGTGTGCACACTCTGAAAAGTTTGCTCCCAAGTGATAAAAATAATAAAAAAACAAAGTTTAAAGCAGGAACAGCTGCCACAGAAGACATCAGACAGACAGATGAGATACAATCATGCAGATTTCTTCTTTTTTTTTTCACCTGCTGTGAAGAAAATAACGATTTTTACTCGCGCGGGTCATTCGTCATTCTTAACTCCAAACATAAGAAGATGCTTTGAAATGTTCTCTAAATGTCTACAAGTGCAGAAGTCAGAAGGTGTGAGGAGGCAGACGTGTTTTTGTTTTGAGGAAGCTCTCGTCGAACATCTTTCCGCCCGTCTTCTCGCAGCTCTTTCGGGGTCACGGTTTGGGGAAATTTTGGGGGATTTAAATGTTTTCGTTGCTCCGGGCGAACGTTTTTATCATCCCGAGCTGAGAAACATCGGTTTGGACCTCGCAGGTCGTTTGAAGATGAGCCCCTGCTGCAGGATAACAGGTGAGCGTGCTTCCATCGATTTCTTTCCCCTGAAGTTTGCAAGAAAAAGAGACGTCTCTGAATCGTGGAGCGCCGAGGTCATGCAACCTCACGTGACCCCTGTTTTTAATGAAGTGTTCACGTTATTCTGTCTACGTGAGGTATCAGCACGAAGAGGAGCAGGTCTGAGGGTCTGGAGCAGGTTCGGGCTTCTTGCTGGATCTCTCAGCTCCCCTCTGAGGCCGATCTGGTGAAAAAGTCTCTGAACTGGGTCACAGCTGTGCAGCTCACAGTGGCACCACGGCACATTTCTCCGCGAGAGCGAGGACTATCCGAAGGCCGGGGGAGAAAACGAGCATGCTTGTTAAACTGCCCCCCCTCCAAGTGAGATGAGAAGAGCGAGAAGTCAGAGCAATAAATCATTAATCCACCATAAAGGGGCTGCGGGAGGAGAGGCGGCGTCTCGCTGTCTTTTAATGTGCGGCTGCCGCGGCTCGTACCTCCGTCGCCACCTCCGCGAGGCCCTCAGGAGACGCAGAGAGAAAGTAGAAAACACCAGAAAACAGAGAGGAGTAACAACACAACAACAAGTCTTTGAAACGTCCTCGATGGCTCTCCAGGAGAGGGCAAAGGCACAGCTCAGCAGGGCGCCGGCGGGTCCCGACCCGGCGCCGTCTCCTCATTCATCACTGGAAGCGGCAATCAGAACTCCTCCAGCTCCGGCTCGGCCCGAGGCTTTCTGAGGCACCGCCGACACGTCCACATCTGTAACAAACCACACCGACAGCAACATGTCACATCACGTTCACGTTACGTGTTTATGAGCTGATGTTTCACTATCTGAAACTGTGACATCACGTTTGGGGCCAAAGAAAAGTCAGGAAATCACCAGCTGTGCTCGTCAGAAGAAAGGCGCCTGTTTTTAACGAGACCTCAGGACAGTTTCCAGCTGTGTCGCTGGTGAGAAAAGACAGATTCACTGACAGGAAGCTCCGACATCTCAATCCATGTTTGTTGCAACAAAACTGGGTGATTTTAACGAGACCTCGGGACAATTTCTGGGGCAACAAAATGCTGATATTTTGGATGGAAAGTCAGGACATCTCCGGCCATGTTTGAGCAACAAAAGCGGGTGTTTTTAACGAGACCTTGGGACAATTTCAAGCCGTGTTGGTGGTGACAAAAAACAGATTTTTGACAGGAAGTCAGTACATCTCCAGCTGTGTTTGTCACCACAAACGGAGGTGTTTTTCATGAGAACTTGAGATCATCTCCAGCCGTGTTTGTCACAGAAAAACCTGCTGTTGTTCACTGAGACTTCAGGACAATTTCCAGCTGTGTCGGTGGTGAGTAAAGACAGATATCACGATTTTAACGAGACCTCGGGACAATTTCTCAGGATGTTTGTGGCGACAAAATGCTGATATTTTTGGAAGTCAGTACGTCTCCAGCTGTGTTTGTCACCACAAACGTAGGTGCTTTAAATGAAATCTTGTGACAATTATCAGCTGTGTCTGTTGCAACAAAACTGGGTGATTTTAACGAGACCTCGGGACGATTTCAGGCCGAGTAGTCAGGAAATCTCCAGTTGTGTTTGAGGTGACAAACAACAGATTTACGACGGGCAGCCGGGACATGAGCAGCCATGTTTGAGCAACAAAACCAGACAATTTCCAAGCTCGTTTGTGGGAACAAATAAGAGGAAGTCAGGACGTCTCCAGCCGTGTTTGTCACCACAAAAGCAGTTTTTTTACTGAGACCTCAGGACAATTTCCAAGCTTGTTTGTGGCAACAAAAAAGATCATTTTGAAGTGTTTTTGGTGATTTTAACGACACCTCAGGACAATTTCTCGGGATGTTTGTGGCGACAAAATGCTGATATTTTGGATGGAAAGTCAGGACATCTCCGGCCATGTTTGAGCAACAAAAGCGGGTGTTTTTTACGGGACCTCCAGACAATTTCCAGGCGTGTTTGTGGGAACAAACAACAGATTTCAGGACGTCTCCAGCCGTGTTTGTCACCACAAACGTAGGTGCTTTAAATGAAATCTCGTGACAATTATCAGCTGTGTTTGTTGCAACAAAACTGGGTGATTTTAACGAGACCTCGGGACGATTTCAGGCCGGGTAGTCAGGAAATCTCCAGTTGTGTTTGAGGTGACAAACAACAGATTTACGACGGGCAGCCGGGACATGAGCAGCCATGTTTGAGCAACAAAACCAGGTGTTTTTATGAGACCTCAAGACAATTTCCAAGCACGTTTGTGGGAACAAATAAGAGGAAGTCAGGACGTCTCCAGCCGTGTTTGTCACCACAAACGTAGGTGTTTTTACTGAGACGTCGGGACAATTTCCAGGCGTGTTTGTGGCGACAAAAAAGATCATTTTGAAGTGTTTTTTGTGCCTAAACTTGAGCACAGCACTGCCACAAGATAAAACCAAAAATTAACCTGAAGGAAAGTAAAGTCTCCTGCACATCAACTCAACTCTCATCATTTCTATCTGAGCTGTTTTTTTCTGTAAAAAAAACATTTAAAAAAATACATAATGCAAATTAAAAACATAACAAAGTGAACTTAACCATTTTAATAATTTATGTATGCAAAGCTAATAGATTTAATTCCCTTCCAGCCTCGACTCTTGTGAGTTGGAGCTCCGGCGTTAAATGACTTTGTCTTGCCCTCAATTACCGCCGAGAATAAAGATCACCGAATCAGAGCCGAAGTGACGCAGACGCGGGGTAATAAATTTGTATAATCTATAACTCTGTTGGCCCAGATTGTCATTAAGACACGCTCTTATGCACTCATTGTATTAATTGCTAAATCGAAAGCGTGACCACATACCTGAGAAGGTTTTTTAAGCAATCTCCACGATCAGCATTAATGAGCGAGGTCTGAGGAGGTCAGGTCCGAAAGGTCTCAGAGTCAAGCTGAAGGTTTGAGAAGAAAGGAATCGGTTTCCCTCCCTGCTGACGGGAGGCGGCGTCCTGCAGAGAAGTCCTGCTGCCCTCCAGCTCCGATTCACAGAAACACCTCCAAAAACATCCTTATTACTTTCCCTCGCTCATGTTTATTCTCTTCACCTGGTCTGTCCTTTACCGCCCTGGTTTTCCTCAGGTACTTTAGGTGTTTAGGTGTTTCAGACTGACGGTGCCGGGGTTCTGAATCAACTAAACAAACACGAGAGACGTGTCGGTACAAACTTCCTCCATTGTTTACTCGGGGAAAGACTGACTGAACATTAATCTACTACGAATAAGTTAGTAACCATTGTGTAAAAGAAAAATAGAGAAATTATCATCAAGCCAAAATGAGAGCAGATAGATGAAACCCGTTTAACAGTAATAAACAAAGTGATGGGAAAGAAGAAGAGCTAATCCACAGCAATAAGAGTAAAATATAGAATCTAACAAAGCAGTTACTCTTTAGTTTACACTTAAAATGACCTCATGACACACATCCTGGCTTATACCTCTTCAAATTTGTTCCATTTCTTTGGTGCAAGGATGCGTAAGCTTCATCAGCAGGAGGCTGGAAGTTGTTAGCAGCATGAAGGAGACGATGCAGCAGGAAATGTTTTGCCTTTTTGGAGAAAATAAGAGTTGATTCTGGGGAAAAATTTAAATGATCCAGCCTGTTCAGACCAGTGTGTGAAGACATCAGGAGTATTTCTGCGTTGCTGTCTTGTTATTCCTCCAACTAGAAACCGCCATCAAAAAGCCACAATTAATGGTGAGAACAGCAGCAAACTTCAGCAACAGTACATGTACAGTCCCAGCACACAGTACGAAGCATCAAACATCTGCTAGCTTTGCTGGATTTGTATTAAAAACACAGCACAACTCACCCTCTCCTCCAGCAGCCTGCCTGTGTGGGGAAGCCCTGACGAGTCGATTACCGAGTGCAGTAGATTTCTGCAGCTCAAGGATGAAAATGTCTGATTATTACTCCATTACTTCCGTTCTTTTCCCTGTCAGCTCTCGATAATAAGAACTGATCATTCAGTACCTACGTGGTACAGATAAGGCTAAAGGCGTTTTCACTCAGAGCCAGCGTGACTGTGGAACGGAGAAGGAGCTTAGCCAGACGCGCTCGTCAGCTGCAGTTTGAAGTCTGTTTGAAATAACGTACCTCATCACCCGAAACTAAACTTGATGAAGTGCTGTTTGAAGACGTGTTGTTGTCACAGCTTCTTGAATCTTGACACATCCCGCCTGCCGTAGTTCCAACAGGCTGCAACGCACGTTTGAAAACGCGAGGCGCTAGAGAGCAGTATTCGTTTGGATGCAGAATAACATTTAACCACCAGATGGGAGAAATAATTCCACAGTGTGTCTTTAAAGACTGTGGCGTTGAAATAAAGTGACCTGAATGACCACTTTGTAAGATTCTTGATTCTTCAACCTGACCTACAATCTCAGTGTCGCCATCTGACGAGCCAGGATGAGACTCAAAAATCAACTTCCTTACAAAGTGGATCTTTTAACGTCATGTCGTCAGATGTTACTAATCATTAAACAGACTATAACATGAGACAAAATCTTATTTTTTAAGCTTTTCTTTGTGTCCACGTTTGTCTTTTTGTGCAGATATATCATTAATGTCCTCATATAGTCATGTTTTATGTGTATTTTGCCTGAGTGTGTTCATATTTGCAGACATTTGCATTCCCTGCGTCGTCACAGTGCTGCACGCCGGACGCATTTTAAAATCACGGCCCTGAAAAACAAACTCTGCTGAAAATACAAATGATAAACAAGGAACTGTCTCAGAAATATTTCATCGGCTGTCTGTTCAAATATGATAACAAGACACTTTTTTCCGTATAAATCAATAAAGCTGGCCTGTTATCAATTATAATTCTTTCTGCTAAGGGTTGCAGTATAGCCGCAGTCGAACAACAGCGGCCACGTAATGAGAGATGAGACAGGCGCGCTGATTAATTTATAACAAAAGAGTCAACAAAGGAAACAGCATTGTATATCACCTGGTGCAGACAAGATAAGTACAGGGGCTAAATTATATTTGTTGAGATACAAACGCAGATGGATTACCTCTGCTCCCACGCAGTAAATTAAAATGCGGCATATTCACCTCCTCCTGCTGCAAAAACTTCTTTTCCCCTTTTAATTTATTTGCTTATTTGTTTATTTATTTATTTATTTATTTATTTTTCCATTTAAGCAGGCGGCAGGACGGAATAATAAATCGTCCTCTTTGGTGGTTGCTTAAGACTCATTAAAAATCTCTACAAAGCGCCGGAGCCAACGGAGACCGCGCACCGTGTTGAATAGCCCGAGCCATATTTTCTTTCAGGGATTTACATTAATAAGATAGTGGGTGTGCAGTAATCAGCTAATGGCGCGCGTGGCCAAGGAGGGCTAATAGCGGCGAGGTTGTGTTACAATTAGCCGGTGATTGCAGGCAGCAGCTGAGACGCTGCGTTTCTCTTCTCGAGGAGGAACAGACTTTTGTTTTAGGAGGAAAAAATGCAACGCCGTCTCCAGTTTGTGAGCAGAAATGCAGCCGGAATAGTCGAACACTAAACACACTGTGGTGTCGAGTTTGTGTTGTGTGTTTGTCGCAGTAAAGACTCGGCGGTTCATTTCCAGACCTGTCACATAACTCCAGCCCGTTTTTTTTAATACAGCAGTTAAACAGAGAACCTGAGTGTGAGCAGAGGACCTGACCTCTATTCAGGAGGACATCATGTAAGCCCTTGCAATAGAACAGAAGGAGTAAAAATAGCAGCCTCCTGGTTTCTGAGAGTTTTTTTTTTTTCTTAAAGTCCTCCTAACTCATCCCACATCGCTCCGACATTTCTGCACTTACGAGTTAGTGAGCGACAAAGGAGGGAAAAGAAGGAAATGATCACCAAAGAAGAGACGTTACTGCGACCAAATAGACCGATTTCACAAGAGGAAGCTCACGGTTTAGTTTACGCAGGTTAGAAAGTAGTTCAACGACTTTGAATGAGTTCACAGGCCCCGAAAAATGAACTGATCCACCTTCGCTTGCTTCGTATCTCCTGCAGATAGCACAAGTCTGTTTTAACTGTTTGTGGTCTTTACCTTTTGGTTAAAGATGTCTTGATCTTGGGCGCCCTGGTGGCTCCGTTTGGTAGAGCGGTCATCCCATGTACAGCGGCTGTGTCCTCGTTGCATGACCCAGGGTTTGAATCTGTCTTCCTGTCATTGTTCAAACATCGGTGACCTGCAAATATCCCAAGACTGCTCAGATGTTTTGTGTAATAAAGGGATATTCCGGTGTAAGTTTAATCCATGGTCTAACACACCGTGACACCGAGTAAGACTCCCCCTCGAGAGGTCAAGTTAGCTGACCGCTAGCTTAGCTAGTTTTAGCAACCTCAGAAAAGACCGCACGATAACAATACACTGCAGCTTATGTCTCCAACTAGAAACCGCCATCAAAAAGCCACAATTAATGGTGAGAACAGCAGCAAACTTCAGCAACAGTACATGTACAGTCCCAGCACACAGTACGAAGCATCAAACTATAATTGTCCCTCTCACCAGTTCATCGTTTTTTATAGAGCGGAAGGACATGGAAGCCTCCGTAGAGCTCGCCCGTCCTATGGAAATACAGAGAAGTGATTCTTCCCTCAGGAGGAGAAGTGAGATTGTTGGCAGAGATCATTTTACACCAATGGGGACTTATTTATGAATGAAGAGGTAATAAATTACTTAAAACACGACACAGTGGACCTTTAAGGACACATTTCACTGCGTAAAATGACATCATAGCTTAGCTAATGTTAGCAGAAAGCTAGCTAACTGGTAACATCAAGAGGAGTTAGGTTTGCTTCCTCCTGATTTCTCCTGAACGTTAAAAAGATAAAGGACAGATTGGTTGGTTGCTGACGTATTTTGAGGAGGACATGAATCGTTAACATCAAGGCTTCTCTTGTTTTGTTTAATCGATACCAGAATCACTCGGCCTCAATTCCTGTTTTCAAAACTTAGATTCAGATCTGATTGAGCTTTAAAAACATATTTTACCTAACAGAGGGATGATATTTAATATCTTGGGATGATTATTCTTCAGAGTCTGTGGACCTTCTGGTTTTATGTTGGAAGCCGGTCGTTCTTTCTTCGCACTTCTCTGTTAGTGGAGCAGAAAGAGGCATAAAGTCTCTTCGGATCCAACCTTCTGAGTCCTTCAGAAAGAAATCCACAGTCCAGCAGCATCCAAACTTAAACAAATCATCCACAGCCATGAGAGACGAGGCCACTCACATATTTCCACTAAAACCTGATTTATACATACAGATTAGTACAAATTGTCACGCAGAGCTCCTTTCAGATAAATGTCCAGTGGCCTCGGCCAGTTTTGGGTTTTGGGTTTTGGCCCACAGACTCGTAACATATGGACGACAGAAGAAAAACGCTCGTCCGTTTCACTCCGACCCTCTTCTCCCCATTAAAACCGGGGAGGATGTCCGCTGTCACTTCGGCGCTCTTGGCTGCAGCCGGCGTGAAGCCCTCATCCCGCCTCGCCTCGCGCCGCCTGGGCACCTGCCAATATGTCCTCATTTAGGAAAATCGCCCGGGCTGATAAATGGCCGCACTCTCTGTCACCATAACTAACAGAGTGCCGGCCCGCACATCGGGTCGACGGAGAGGCGCTCAATCTGGCGTGACAAAATTACATCTCGTATCGGCCGAGTGGGACGAGAGCAGAGTCCAGAAAAGAAAAAACGCTTCCTATAGCGTCCTAACCGGGTAATCCTTCCGTTCTGTCTCTAACAATGTTATCTGTTTTGCTGCAAAAAACATAAGTGTGAAGCTAAGGGCAGGGATCTTTCTGTGTCGTGAAGCAATACCAAATCAATACATCGAGCTCCATTGTGTGAAAAGAGGCTGTTTTCTGCAGCAGTCAAACTCGGAGCTGTAATAGATTCGTGTCTGTTTAATTAGCCTTTCATGATAAATTAATACGACCTTCCTAATTTAGTACCTGCTCAGCGTTATATTTTATGTTTTACTTTAACCCAAACAATTTCAGCGCCAGACTCAATCTGAAATCACCTTAACCTTTAACATCACGATGAAGGTTTTCGTCTCTTCCTGGCAGAGACGGAGGGATATTTGGGACAGGGTTTTCCTGCAGAGGGGAAAAAAGTGGGCTAAATCTGGTGACATGTTAATTTTGGACTCTCCCCTCGTCTGTCGGACGGGTTTGATTAATGGAGCTCCTCGTCACAGAGAGCTGGCAGAAACAGGGCAGGAACAGAGTCGCCTTCTCTTCCTCCATCGTCCGTCGACTGAGTTCACGGTTGTGCGGCGACCACGACACAAACAGGAGAATGAACGAGAAGCATTTTACGATCAGTCAAGAACATTAGCTGCTTTCTTGCAGTTTTTATCCAAACTGCATGAAATGATTCGCAGCGTGAGAGCTGAGGTAGCTCAGATGTTTCACCTGGTCGAGAAGCCAGAAGATGTTTTCTTAATGTTGTTTTGTCTGAATCCTTAAAATGTAGCTTTAACCATAAATCTATTAATTATATCAGTCCGTTACTCACCATCTGTGCTTATAAGAGTTAAGAGATACAGATATTTCAAGAAGTCAAACCAAAAAGCTTCTCTGTGTTTTCGTCCAGCAGGGATCATTTCATATTCTCTTTGGTTTCACAATGGTCTTGTCTGCTCAGATTCCATTGCCGACACGTAATCAATCAACTGAATGTTTTATAAAATGATTTGCTGTGTGAGATCTGAGGTAGCTCACAGAGGTTTTGGTTTGACTCTGTCTTCATCAGATATATCGTTATATATCTTTTTCTCCAGCGCTGCCCGAAGTTCAAACACAAGGTTTTACACTAGAGCTAAAAGAAAAAGGCAGTTATGTGTTTTGTGCAGAGACGATCTGATCCGTGTTCTGATCCGTGTTCACGTTGGACTCCAGAGAATCAGAAGGAAGATTTAATTGTTAATTCTGACCCAGCGATTATTAAGTATTTAAAGATTTACGGCCTCAAAACGAGTCAAACAAATACAAATGTTCAGTCTCGTTATCTACTTCAAAGATTCAGTATCGATGGTTTTAGTTATTAATGGCAATAAAAATCATCCATCTGTACATTAAAGGACGAAATAACACACGATAGAGCACCTCTTCAGTTATTCTGAGTTATCCCAGATAAAAAACCTCCAGTATGTAAAAAGAAAAGAAATCAGACTGGATTTATGTGTTTACTCCTGGTGACAGCCGTCCAAACGTCCCATTGTGAACGCCTTGAGGGAATTTCTTCAAATTTGGCACAACTGTCCACTACAACTTCACGATGTACTGATTAGATTTTGGTGGCCAAAGGTCAAAGGTCGAGGTCACTGTGCCCTCACAAAACACACATTACTGGACATACAAATGTCTTAATAGGATAAAATAATGAACTTATGATATTTGATATCCAAAAGCTGAGAGCGCAGAGCTTAAAGGGATATTCCGGTGTAAATTTAATCCATGGTCTAACACACCTTGACACCGAGTAAGACTCCCCCTCGAGAGGTCAAGTTAGCTGACCGCTAGCTTAGCTAGTTTTAGCAACCTCAGAAAAGACCGCACGATTACTCCATGGAACGCTCAGTTCTTATTATCGAGAGCTGACAGGGAAAATAACTGAAGTAATGGAGTAATAATCAGACATTTTCATCCTTGAGCTGCAGAAATCTACTGCACTCGGTAATCGACTCGTCAGGGCTTCCCCACACAGGCAGGCTGCTGGAGGAGAGGGTGAGTTGTGCTGTGTTTTTAATACAAATCCAGCAAAGCTAGCAGATGTTTGATGCTTCGTACTGTGTGCTGGGACTGTACATGTACTGTTGCTGAAGTTTGGTGCTGTTCTCACCATTAATTGTGGCTTTTTGATGGCGGTTTCTAGTTGGAGACATAAGCTGCAGTGTATTGTTATCGTGCGGTCTTTTCTGAGGTTGCTAAAACTAGCTAAGCTAGCGGTCAGCTAACTTGACCTCTCGAGGGGAGTCTTACTCGGTGTCAAGGTGTGTTAGACCATGGATTAAACTTACACCGGAATATCCCTTTAATTGCACTGTGACATGATTCAAAGCCACAACTCTGAATAGTTTAATATCAATGTTCTCTGTATTCAAATGTACTTTATTTGTGTAGGAGGTATCCGTGATTCCACCGTATGCATGACTGCACAGAAGCAGCGTCTCGCTTTGACTTTTTCTCGTCCGTCTCAAGTATCGGTCTGTAACTGTGCTCGCCACAGCGCCGTATACACAGAGCATTATGTGAGGAGAATAAACAGCGCTCCCCCAAGACAGCAGTTAGATGACTAGCACAATGCTAACAGACCGAAGGTAAACACAGTCCTGCCTGTGTGAGCACCTGCTCGCAGAGATTAACGCCGGCGCCGGGGCCAGTAAAAACATCATTATCATTCAGTCTGATTTAGTCGGATCGGCAGTACGAGGTCGGGCCAGATGTTCAGTGGACAGAAAGCAGCTTATCAATAGTGCTGCGCTCTCATTATTAGGCCGGAATGTGTTGTTCACACACAGATGTACACATAACGGAAGCCACGCGAGCCAACCCAGAGTGTTTGTTTCAGTTTGTGTTTCCTGGAAAACAATTCAACGGTCTCCATCATTTCTACAATATTTACTAAAACAGCTTTGATAAATCATCCAAATCCAATTAGCGAGCTTTACTCCAGCTGCTCGGGTCACTGTGGATGATTGCTTTTGTCATAACAGCGCGAGGAGAATAATTGGTTACACTTTCTAATAAGTGGCGCAGGATGTCGTCGACAGGATGACGGTTTTTAAAATGTCTCAATTCCTGGAGGTAAACAGGACAGATGTCAGCGGAGGAACAGACTCCGACACGACACCGGTTGCCAGTAATTAACCCCACCTGTGTATATTGATTGTGAAATTGCCAGAATACACATTGGCAAGCGGTTCTGAGTCCATGTTAGGGATCGAGCAGCAAACGCAGCGACACGAGGTTCATCTCAGGAAATTAATTTTCAAGATTAGGTCGAATTTAGCAAAAACAAAACATTCAATCAGTGAAAAAACACAATTGGAAAATGTTTGAAAACACTCATCATCGACTTGTTGACTTAATTGGTGTCAACAAAACAAAAAAACAGAACTTTAAATATACATGAACCAGCCGAAATGAACACAAAGCAGAAACACCAGGAACTGTAAATGGTGAAAATAACAATACCACCAAAAAACCAGGAGAAATGTCCATATGCTGCCGATCCTCGAGTCCAAGGCCGACTTCCTTATCCGACCACTCCGTCGCCTCCTGTCTGACCCGTTCAGCAGAAAAGTCACATTGAAACACACCGCCCCGGCTACACAGCAGCGTATACGTTCTGCGCCTGCGTGAAATGCAATAAGTCTCCTAAACATCGGGTGGCGCTAGTCTCGTGCCAGTCACCCAAAACATAAAAACAGGAAATGACAGAACGGAGTGCGGACCGTAGCTTATCAGAACAAAGCACACACAGTGTTAGCTCAGCATTACTTGCGTGATGTCGTATTACGGTGGTCTCTCTTCCACCAGGGCAGCCAGCTGCTCCTCAAAGTCCTCGGTCCACACAGCCATGGCTTCCAAACATACGCTGGTTTATCCCCAAAATAACGAACGGTGAAGTGTTGTTTGTAACTCTGTGCCGTCTCTGTTTATGTGGTTTGTTTACCATCGTCACTTCCGCCGCCCCTCCCACACGCCGCGCTGATTCGCTGGCACACCGCCAATCAGAATGGTCACTGAACAGCTAGCTGACAACCAATCAGAGTATCCGACGGCGTCCAACCTCAGACGGACGACTTCGCATGTTCAGTCAGATCAGACGCCGTCCGAACAGAGCAGCTCCCGAACTCGTCCGACTCTCTCCAAACGCTTCAGACGTCCGGCCTTAAAGGACCTATTTGCAGCCAACCCATCCTACGATCTCAAAGCGTGGTCCAAAAAGGACCTTTAAGGAGTTGTCTCCTTCCACTTCCGGCTTTTCAGTATAAAAGTCTGCCTCAAACTCCATCATCATTTTGTCAGACAAACAATACGAGTGGTTTCGGCGGACGATGACGTCATCACAATCCAACTATGAGAGCATATAATCAGAGGACTAAAGCTGAGAGAAAGCAAATGTTCTCACGTCTCTGATGTCTCTTTCTCTTATGTTGGCTAACATGTCAATTAGCAAGAGCACCAGCAACATGCACGACGGGTGGTCCTCCCAGAGTTAGAAATAAGTTTGTTCACAAGAAAACAATCTGTGTCAAGTAAGATGAAGCAGCTGTTTCCGGTTTCTCATCGCTAACACTGATGTGCTCTCGAGCAAATCACCTGATCTTAATTCTTCGGTGACCAACAGATCAGACTTCCACATATAAACATCACTTCTCACATTATGGATCGTTCCGGTTACGTAAAGTGATTCATCCGTGTGATTTTTATGGCTCTCTGTTGTATTTTCTCCCCCATAAAAAGTTTAGAAGCCATAAAAAGTCTGCTTCTGAACTTGTTGTTTTAACGCTCTCTATCAGATGCATATTCCAACTCCCTCAGTGGCCACTTACGGTTCTTCTGGACCCGGTCGGTGCTTTGGGTTAAAAGCAGTTTGTTGTATAATTCAGCCCCACGCTATCTCTTTTATATTCAGAAAAAAAAAGGGACGGCGTGGAAATAAAGCGAGCAGACTTTCACGTTACATTGAGTTTCTGCCCGTTGTGCATCTCAATTAACTGCGAGGCTGATGTTCTGCACCACCTTTATTACCACCGGCCAATTAGAGAGGCCCATTACGGCTGAAATAGGCGAGATGATTATTAGAGCTCGTCTCATTTCTTGCATTCAGACTGTGTAGATTCACCTTATTAGCATTGGATATCTTTAAAGAGACACCTTTAAATGACACCATACGTCCTCCAGAGCCTATATAACCAGCTCGTGCAACATTTAGACCTTTTGCCGCTGCAGATTTAGTGCCGATGTCAGTCTGCTGAAGGCTCCGTATGGAGAGCAGGGGGAGTAAACACACCTGTACGAGACGGACAGACAGGCAGCACTCCTCCTATCTCCGTCTCAACAAGCTCTCCATCAGCGTCACTCCGACTTGCGATCCGGCTGGCTGGGATCTCGCGCGGCAACCTCATCCATCTTTATCGCTGCCGCGGGAAGCACGCCGTGATGGGCGTCTGATGACAGGCGCAATAGAGCCGCCGACTTTATCCGTCGGCGTGTCTTTCTCGGCTTCGCCCTCCGAGAGCTTTGAAGGGCAGCGTTTCTCGGGGCTGATAGCGGAGGAGATGAATGCGGGCCCGGAGGCTGCTCTATTACCTCCAGTCCCAACTTCATTCGCAGCGTTCCTTCATGCGTTTTCGCTCCCTGCAAGGTTGAGAAAGAGCCTCTTTAGTTTGACTTTGCAGGTGAGATGCACAAACACAAGCGGAGGGAAACAAAGAGGGAGGTCTGAAGCATCTTACGTTAACAATGGAGGCTTTGTTTTAGGGAACAGTTTGATTTATTTAACAGCCGACACGTCTCGTGATTCATTCGTCTTTTATAAATCAGCCTTTGCTTCTTTTTATTTGTGTGACATTTCGTTGTTTCACCCACGTTCAAGTCATCAAATGTGCAAATGTTTATGAAATATGAAAAAAAAAAGGACGAGCCACTCAACCTCCACCTCCCTCCCATTAAATATCCACACAGTGAAGTGAGACAATTCAACTGGAGCCATTAAGATATGCAGCTTAATTATGAATGAGCTATGTGTGGGCGTAATAAGCGCCGCTAATACAATGGCTCTTTGCACAATATGTGCCTCGGTGTATAAATTAGTGCCAGTTTAAAAATAAAAGGGGGAAAACACACCACATTACACTTTAATTATGGAGCAGTAATTACATTATCCCGCTGCAGGTCACAGGTCGGTCCTTTCTTTGGTTTAAGCTACGAAAAAAAGCAGACGTGGAATCTGGTTTTTTAAAAGTGCGAGCAGATGGACGGATTCAAATCTGAATCTTATCGAATCCCTTCAGTGAAATAACTACATGATAAATCTCCCCAGCTGCCTGGAAGGAAAACAATTTATGTCTCTGCAAACCAAGGACACGTATATGTTGTATACTGCTTTGTCATATGACAGAAACATGCATCATACATACAAAAGAGACTCTCGTAACCCAAAATACCAACATCCATATACGTGCAAGTACCTTCGACACAACATGAGTTTGGTTGAGGAAAACTAAACATGACGGTTGGATGATTATATGCGGAGAATGTAAGAAGACGTTGTTCCATTTCTCTCAACAATTAGCGAAATTAAAAACTGCGTCTGACATGCAGGAATCATGATGACCTCCAGAAGGCCCCATTATGATATTAGTTCATGATGTTTGTGCAGAGGAACGGTTCAGCAGTTTGGGATATTTACACGACGGCCGTAAAACCTGATTCAGACGAGGACATACATCAGTTTTATCTTGTGTTTTCTATAAAGATGAGGATAAACACTAACAGGAGGGTAAATTACAACAGAAGTCACATAGCAGGTTATTTGTGTTTTCCTTCCAAAGAGGTTATAATCATCTGATCTGCCACTGCTAGTTCCTGTTGGAACTACGGCAGGCGGGATGTGTCAAGATTCAAGAAGCTGTGACAACAACATGTCTTCAAACAGCACTTCATCAAGTTTAGTTTCGGGTGATGAGGTACGTTATTTCAAACAGACTTCAAACTGCAGCTGACGAGCGCGTCTGGCTAAGCTCCTTCTCCGTTCCACAGTCACGCTGGCTCTGAGTGAAAACGCCTTTAGCCTTATCTGTACCACGTAGAGCTTTTTGTCCCTCTCACCAGTTCATCGTTTCTTATAGAGCGGAATGACATGGAAGCCTCCGTATGAAAAACTTCCCATAAGGAATGAATGGGACGGGGTCAAAAAAGTCGCAAAATCATCGATGTTTTTCAAACATCTCCTGCTCTGGCAGACTTTGATCTAGAGACACCATTCAAACTTTAAAATGTAGGCACAAGTCTTATCTATTTGAGTTGTATTTGAACTTTCTTTCTACGATGTTTAGTTTTTGAACGGTGACCCTTAATTGATCGTGAGTGATTTCGAAAAAATTCAGGATTTTCAATGTGTGTGTATTGCGGAATGTTCAGCGCAGCACCAACTGGCAGAGTGGGGGAGCCTGAAAAAAACTCTCCGAAAATGTTTCTTTAGATGACGATCCTAGCCACAGATTTCACACTACAATAGTGATATTTTCCAAGAACGTAGCCACACTTGTCTTCTGTCTGGCAACGTGTCCACTTTATCGGGAGCATGTACGGTTTTTGAATTATCTGCGTCTAACCGACACAAACTCCAGCAACTGCCCCATAAGCCCCAATGTTAAACGGGAAGAGGATTTTGGGAGAAAAGCAGAAACTGCCCTGCTTCTCTTCACGCCCAACTTCCTGCTTCACGTCACAATGTGTGATTCTTCCCTCAGGAGGAGAAGTGAGATTGTTGGCAGAGATCATTTTACACCAATGAGGACTTATTTATGAATGAAGACGCTGATTTGAGGTAATAAATTACTTAAAACACGACACAGTGGACCTTTAAGGCTGGTTTAAAGGTCATTATAGGTCGGACTTTGCAAGATCACGTGAGCTTGCAAATCCACCTTGCCGGGCTTCAAGTTATGTGCTTGAAGCGTTGAACCGATCAGCGTCCTGTGAGGAACTACTGGTGTTCAGGTTCAGCGAGAGAAGCGACTGTTGGTTTGTTATCATCAGTGGCAGCTCCTCTAGAGGTTAGCATAGCTGCTATAGCGTCAGTTATATCAGAACTGGAGAGACGGCAACCACCTTCAAAGTACTTTTTCAAAGTTCCTGCCCTTTTCACAAACAGTTTCTAGCGGTACCTTTCCAAACGAACCATCGAGTTAGTCATATTCAGCCCAGACCGCCTCTTCAAGGAGGTTTTGCGTCATAACAATCCAACACTTTGTCTTTTTCATCATCAGCACAACGACTGGAGTTTATCGCTCAACAGGAAGACGTAAAAATAGGTCTTCTGGAGTCCTTGAATAATGACTCACATTGTTTTTCTGTTCTGAACTCTGAAACCGTCTCGTCGAGCCTTCTGTTGTTACCAAACCGTCTGTGAATTAGCTCAAACCTGGCAACAAAACATGAATAAGAAATGTGGGAAAACACTCACAGGTTGAACCGAACACCATGAATCACCAGGATCCGACCCGGCTCTTCTCTGTGTCCTAATATTTGCGTTGAAGTGTTCGGGATGCCTGAGAGCGACTGAAAGGTAATTCCATTAACTTCTCATATATTTTTATAACATGCTGGCGGCCTATTAAGAAATCCAGCAGGTTCATTTTCTGAACCATTTCATGCGGGCTATCTGTTCCCCTTGTCAGCAAGAATTAATGTGCAAATTAAGCTTTAAGAAGCGGCTGTAGGCTGCTCTCTCAGGTCTGATGTATAATGGTGTGGAGAGCTCCGTAACAAAGAGCCGGCGGGCCGAACCGCTGCGTTATCACGGCCGGCCGGAGGAAGATTAAAGCCGTGTCAACACCAGCGCTGTTCTTACTTCAGTAAACAAAGTTAAACACGGAGGTTGTTGCGCTTTTGGTGTTTCAGCAACTGGACGTTTTGATAAGGCTGCGTTTTTAGAAACTAAAGTATGACGAGCTGAGCTGTTTTACTTTGAAAGGACAGAAGAGTCGTCGCATTGACTTACAGTGAGGAGAGGATGCAACAATTAACTTAATACAATTATGGATGCATGTATGAAGGTGTGGAGGCAAGGATTTCCATTTTCAAGGGAAATATTCTTCTTTTAAACTTTAATAAATATGAAAAAAGAGTCTAGTTGGAGTCTTTTGTCATGATTCAGATGTCTGAGACACATTTTTCGCTCTAAACGTCTCACATGTTTACAGAAAATTGCAAAGATTGGAGTCACTTCCAGAAAAACAAATTGCAATCCATGTGGCAGAAGGTTGTTTTATTCTTCTAGAAACTAAAGTATGACGAGCTGAGCTGTTTTACTTTGAAAGGACAGAAGAGTCGTCGCATTGACGTCCTCACCGAGGAAACTTACAGTGAGGAGAGGATGCAACAATGCAAAGTCGTTAACTTAATACAATTATGGATGAACGTATGAAGGTGTGGAGGCATGGATTTCCATTTTCAAGGTAAATATTCTTCTTTTAAACTTGAATAAATATGAAAAGCAACAAAAACAAGAGTCTAGTTGGAGTCTTTTGTCATAATTCAGATGTCTGAGACACATTTTTTGCTCTAAACGTCTCACATGTTTAAAGAAAATTGCAAAGATTGGAGTCATTTCCAGAAAAACAAATTGCAATTCATGTGGCAGAATGTTGTTTTATTCTAGAAACTAAAGTATGACGAGCCAAGCTGTTTTACTTTGAAAGGACAGAAGAGTCGTCTCATTGACGTCCTGACCGAGGACTTACAGTGAGGAGAGGATGCAACGATGCGAAGTCGTTAACTTAATACAACTACGGATGCATGTATGAAGGTGTGGAGGCAAGGATTTCCATTTTCAAGGGAAATATTCTTCTTTTAAACTTTAATAAATATGAAAAAAGAGTCTAGTTGGAGTCTTTTGTCATGATTCAGATGTCTGAGACACATTTTTTGCTCTAAACGTCTCATATGTTTAAAGAAAATTGCAAAGATTGGAGTCATTTCCAGAAAAACAAATTGCAATCCATGTGGCAGAAGGTTGTTTTTTGCTTCTTTCCTCTCCTATTCATCATCTCAAGACCCCTCAGATGGATCTCGTGACCCTTTTGAAGGGCCCAACCCCTCAGCTGAAGACCCGTCTCTCGTGTTAGTCGGCACACTTGCCCTTTGCTGAGATGATCCATCAGCCTGAACCTGGTCGACTCTACGTGAAGGAGATGTGTCATACTGCATTATGGGGAATGCCAGCGTTCACTAATACCTGGATAATAATCATATAATGCCTCTTCAGGGGTTAATGAAACTGAAATACACTTCTAACCACATCTAAAGTCTCAAACTAAATGAAAAGGGAAAAACAAGAGCTTCAGAAGAAGCCTGCAGACGCTGGATATTGAAAAGCAAACGCTGCACAGCCCGGATGCATGAAGCTGGTGGTGACTTCATGGCCCAAACTGAGCAGAGGTTCTGGCTCCTCTCGGTTCTGAGGAGGTCTGCAGGGTGTCAGGGACAGAAATATGTGAAAAGCACGATTTTTGTGTTGGTCCCGAAGTAAAGGTTGTGAATTATTCCACCATCGTTCTGTATCTTTTATTAAAAGCTCCCTTTAAAAGTGAGGATATTTATTTACAACTGAAGATAAAAAAGTCGTCTGCGACGGGTAAATAAAATCCAAAGAGGACCAGACAGATCGGAGGATATTCGACGTTCTGGATTTGTCATCGTTTGTCTCCCGCGCCTCACCGAGACATCCATCCCTGTCAGGACCGTGAACAACGAGGAAAAACAAAACTCGTGGGCCATGATAAGCTGTCAGCGGCGGTCATCGAGAGGCAGAGCGCCGCCCGAGCCCGTCGAGCAGAGAGAGAGAGTTTATCTGCCCCGCTACGAATTGAAACGAGCGTCTCGGCAGAACATTTGGGAAGCAATTAGTCACGTAACGTCAGGGAGAGTCGCATCCAGGCGGCTTCCTGTGTGAGAATCTCCAGGTAGCCCGGAAACACGCTGGCGTCCAAACAATGACAGCTCCGGCTTCTGAACGGTGACCTCAGATTGTCTCAGAGAAAAGTAAAACTTTCCCCTCCTCGCAAAAGTTTTCTCATTTCCACGACATCCAGTCGTTTAGTTTAGCCGAGGAGGGAGTCGTCTCTCGTCTTTGCCCTTTATGAAATTAAGAGAGGGGGGAAAACAATTCCATCAGTAATTCCATTTTCCTCTTCGCAAAACTGCATATTGCTCATTAAATATTAACTGACAGGCCGGAGCTTCCTTGCATTTTGATTTGATTGTTTTTTTTTTATATAATTATTTATGTAAGCCGACAGGTTAAGACTAACTGCAGGATGTCAGGAAGAGCGTTTCAATTCTTAGGGATTAAAGAGCAGGAAAATAACCAATTAGATGTTTTATTGAAGGATAATAACTTTATTATTCACCTGAATACGAGCGATTTCTGGGGGCTAAAGCTGCGAGTGACGGCCGGGATGACGGGTCGCTGAAGGTCGTGACACGACGGGCAGTCTGATTAGTCAAACGTATAATTGAATGCATAAATAAGTAAATACATAATAAGAGTGAAATAAATGATTAATGTGGATATAAAAATATAAAGTTTATGTTCTTTTACAGTTTTTCTACAATAGTTCTTATCTTTTTGTTGATAATAACGAGCGATCTTTGTCTAAAAGTGCTTTAATTGGTTTTATTTGTCGTTGCAGCACCTCGTGGAACATCTTTGACATTTTTTTTATTTATTCATTCATTTATTGCCCCCATGAGTCTGCCAGCAGCTTGAGAGGTTTAGTACTGGATCAGTTCTATACCAACCAAGATCGTAGACCAGATGTCTGGTTTCGCTTAAAAGGTATCAGTATGCAGCCTGGGAGGACAAACTGCAAAATTTCCGTACCAACTTCTCTAGGAAGGAGGATTCGTATCCTGCTACCATGAACAGCATCGGTTCTGGTGAAGTGACAAGTCACGGCAGAAGTTGAGCCCCTTAATTCACAAAAGGCATCATGGGGATCCGATCCGATCCGATATTAAGCGTTGTACAAGACAGCAGCAACAAGATGATGATGATAGTGTGGTAATTGAAAAGTTCAAGTAAGTAAACATATCTCAAGGAAATTGAATCGAACGCAACTGGATTTGGTTTTTGTCTTGAAGACGTTTCACCTCTCATCCAAGAGGCTTCATCAGTTCCTGCTCGCTTGGCTAGGCTGGGACTAGTCTTGAAGACGTTTCGTCCTAACTATGACCTGGATGAATGAGAATATTCACAGGCAAGTAGGTAAACACCGTCCGTCAACTCAACCGAGCATCGATGTTATAAACACAGAGTCCACCTCGCCTCGTCCAGCTGTAGTCCTGCGATCTGTCGGCTTGCCCGTCGAGTGCAACGGCTTGATCCGAGATGTTGTGGTCCCATTTTGTCAGTTTCCTTGAACCAAGCTGGATGAGCAGGACTCTTACTCCGACTGTCTTTGCTCCCTGGGGCTGTCCATCAGGTTGGATGGTCGAAAGACGCCGAGGTCTCAAAGTCGACTCAGCTCTGAATCCAATCCGTCCTTTGAAGGGTCCGGTCATAGATTTAACATACAACTAATACCACAGAAGCCTTGTGTGACATCAGGAAACCTCTTAATCACAAAAGCACCTGCAAAAAATGGACAATGTTGGGAAGAAATTGGATATTTTTCTACAATGATCCAAAGTCCATGTACTCAATGACACTTTAAATTGATTATTAACGACGTGTGTCGCAGAGACGTGACATCGTGGCAGTCGAGGCTCGTGCAGCGTTCGCTCAGTCCATCGCCGTCAGCGCAGCGTTCCTCCCCCTCAGCTGTCCCCAGACACAAACGATCGCTCCGATCATAATGTACCCCGAGACACGCTCGCTGCAGAGATTTGATTATCAATAAGCCGGCTGGATCGAGAATGTACTCGCCACAGCTTGCTTGACAAGCTCTGACTAGCACCCGTCCACCAGGCGGGTGAATTATAAAAACCATTGATGGATGAAATATGAACATCAATCTCTCTCTCGGCTCCTGTCTGATGAATAAATTACTTTTAAAGTTCACTGCCATGTTTGCAGACATGTGCCTCGGAGAGCGCTCGGCTCTGCAGCAGGAAAAATAACCTCTGAGTGAGTTAAAATGAGAACACGAGGATCTTTATTCTGACGAGCGTCTGGATTGATGAGCGGTTTGTCCTGCCGAGCACACGGGGGCACGAAGGCAGCACGCTGATTGTCTAATGATTTGCCTGATTGTAAATCAATAAAAGAAGATACAGCGCTTTGAAATGTGAGAAAGAGTGCGCTCTTCATAGTCCGTTGGGTGTCCCGTAAGCACTTCTGCAGCGTGGCGGGGTCGTTTCTCAGGTTTTACAGGTCATAAATAGACTTGTATTTCTTCTCTCTCGCCCCCCCGAGTGTCCATAAATAACACACCTCTGCACAATAGAGAGGAAAAGGTGGCGTGAAAATGTCTTTACCTCGATACAAAGCTCCTAAATCTGAATCTGCTGTCTCCAATTCGGACCTCATCCCTTATTAAATAGAAGAAGGGTGTGAACAAAATGTCTGAGACTCCGATATTGTGAGTCTGAGCCGAATTCGGTGCGAATCGTCATGAATTTTTTATGGCGTAAGAACATCTTAAAATGCGAACACATGTTCCGTCCACAGAAAGTGAGAGACGGGTCGCAGTTTGGCGCTGAAACAGCAAGTGAGAGCGCGGCGACCTCGAGTCAGACGGGTCGTGTGGCATGTTAATACTCGAGGTGCGAGGTCGTTACGACACGCAGCCGTACAGATGATGTAACAGGAAAAAACATTAAAAGGTTATAAACTGAAGATTGATTAAAATGTAAGGAACAATTATCGACACAGCAATAAACAAACTGATCAATAAACGGCGCAGAGTGAAAGAGGAGATTGTTTACAGATTCAGACGGCGTTTTTACCCACAACCCCCTCTGTTACCAATCCTGCCTCTTAACCAGCTGTAATGTCGGGGGATCCTGAGCTACATCAGCTCTCACAAATAATAAACAGATATCGACTGGAGACGAGAACGTCGGCTGAATCACAACTCGTTTGTGAAAATGTTTCTTGAGGGTGAATCTTCTGCAGATTCCTGATGTGATAAACATCCTTTGGGTTGATGTACAATCACGACTTTAACTGTACATAAAACATTTACTGTTTATATGTATGTTACGTTTGACCTGGTACTAAACTGATCTGGTGTCACAGCCCAGTTGCAAGAATGTAAATCTAAATAAAAGTATGTTATGTTGCTTCAAACAAAGGATACGTCATGTGTATTAATTCAACATTTCTACAATAATATCATGTTTATGTGTTAAAGGGATATTCCGGTGTAAGTTTAATCCATGGTCTAACACACCGTGACACCGAGTAAGACTCCCCCTCGAGAGGTCAAGTTAGCTGACCGCTAGCTTAGCTAGTTTTAGCAACCTCAGAAAAGACCGCACGATAACAATACACTGCAGCTTATGTCTCCAACTAGAAACCGCCATCAAAAAGCCACAATTAATGGTGAGAACAGCAGCAAACTTCAGCAACAGTACATGTACAGTCCCAGCACACAGTACGAAGCATCAAACATCTGCTAGCTTTGCTGGATTTGTATTAAAAACACAGCACAACTCACCCTCTCCTCCAGCAGCCTGCCTGTGTGGGGAAGCCCTGACGAGTCGATTACCGAGTGCAGTAGATTTCTGCAGCTCAAGGATGAAAATGTCTGATTATTACTCCATGGAACGCTCAGTTCTTATTATCGAGAGCTGACAGGGAAAATAACGGAAGTAATGGAGTAATAATCAGACATTTCCATCCTTGAGCTGCAGGAAATCTACTGCACTCGGTAATCGACTCGTCAGGGCTTCCCCACACAGGCAGGCTGCTGGAGGAGAGGGTGAGTTGAGCTGTGTTTTTAATACAAATCCAGCAAAGCTAGCAGATGTTTGATGCTTCGTACTGTGTGCTGGGACTGTACATGTACTGTTGCTGAAGTTTGGTGCTGTTCTCACCATTAATTGTGGTTTTGATGGCGGTTTCTAGTTGGAGACAGTGTATTGGTCTTTTCTGAGGTTGCTAAAACTAGCTAAGCTAGCGGTCAGCTAACTTGACCTCTCGAGGGGGAGTCTTACTCGGTGTCACGGTGTGTTAGACCATGGATTAAACTTACACCGGAATATCCCTTTACATCGTTTTCTTACTTGAAGACGATTCATCCAGAACAGGGTTTAAACTTCGATTTAAGCATCAGGCACTTTGATCTGCAGTCTATTAACATCCCTTAAAACCAAATATGAAATCAATATGAAACCGAAACACTTGTCCAGAACCACAGAATATGTTAAGCTCAAAGCTGCGGTTGGAAAATCTGCAGCGTGTTCAGAGGTGATTAAAATCAATCGGATCGTGTAGCGGGAGACGAGTATATCAGCGTCGTTGTTGCCGCGCTGCGTTCCATTAACAGCCTCATTATGATGTGAAGGCCATTATAATACCTTGTCAGCCACCAGTATGGCTAATCATCCGCAGATTTACATTTTCATTACTCTGTGAAGTGTCAGGGGCCTCTTCTGACGCTCCCCGCTCATAAACAACTGACAGTGGGCGCCATTAATCCGGCACACATGGCAGCATCAGTCAGCATCATTATAAAACATAAACCACATAAACTTCGGTCAGACAAAAAACAAAACAAACAGTGTCTCCTGTTTTGCACTCGTACATAAAAAGTTCCCGTGATATATTGCGGGTTTCTCCCCGACCGCCGCTTCATAAAACTGCCATGAAATACCACTTACAGTAATTGATTTTTTCCAGATAAATCCAGTTAAAGGTAGCAATTTATCCCCGGAGTATTACTGTCATTGAAGATGTGGGGGTCACCGTGGCTTTAAAGAGCCGCTCAGACGGAGAGAGATTCATTAGTCTGGGTTACGGCGGAGGTGGTGAGGAGGAGGAAATCACACGAGGCGTTCACAGAGGAAAGGTTTCATCCTCCGCTGTTAAAGTCCAATTATTTGGATATTTATGGTAAACAAGTGGCCACAGAGAAAAACCCAATCATCACACTGACTGCTGGCAATGTATGTTTCTCCAGACTACTAATATTGTTTATGCTGCAACTTTATATTTCTTTATAAATGTTGTGTCAACCCTTGCTGCGCTTACGGTCCGGTTAGGGTTAGGAGAACATCATGTTTTAGCTTTTATCGCCGGAAACATGGCTGGAAATGTCCAGACTATCTACAGTTTCACATTCCCTCAACCTCCAGATATGAAACATGAAATGTGAAGGTGATACGATACATATCGACACATGTAGCCGACGTACAACATACGTGAACGTATAAGTGGTTTGAAACGTTAAATGCCAACATTTTATCCTGGATGTCAGTGGGTCAACAAAGACATAATAAGCCATCCTCTGGGGACCACGAATAGGTTCTTGTAGAAACATGGACATTTGTTTCAAAAGCCGTTTTTATTCTGGGCAGTAAGCCACCAATCTGCCGTCCTTTTGGTGGCTCGCTCCGCGGATTTAGACAGAAGGCGGCAAATTGGTGGTCTGTTTTGGAGACTCGGAGGGTAACATTACACTTATTTGCGCCTCCATTGCTGTGTAAATCCGAGGCGGCAATGTGGTGGCAGATGCTGAGATGGGCGGAGGTGTGGATGACGTGCACTGCTGCGCACCCACAGCCGGGAGTTTTAAAACCAGGAAACAGCTGATCACAGCAGTCAGTTCGTCACTTCATCCACCAAGATGAGCAGCTGGAAAGCCGCTGAGATCCGGGAGATGCTAGCGTCTCCTCGCTCTCTGTAGCTGTCTTGGTTGTCCGCTTGTTGTTGTAGCGGTGAGCTAATAGCGGTCGCTACTTTCAAATTAAAAGCCCCCCGCTAAGAACCCAGTTCTAAACTCCGATGGGGTGCAATGTAAAGCTCTTATTTTGAAGAAAAACTGCGAAAAACTGTCCCATAAGGAATGAATGGGACGGGGTCAAAAAATTGGCAAAATCATGGACGTTTTTCAAACATCTCCTGCTCTGGCAGACTTTGACCTAGAGACACCATTCAAACTTTAAAATGTAGGCACAAGTCTCATCTATTTGAGTTGTATTTGAACTTTCTTTCTACGATGTTTAGTTTTTGAACGGTGACCCTTAATTGATCGTGAGTGATTTTAAAAAAAATCAGAAAAATTCAGGATTTTCAATGAGTGTGTATTGCGGAATGTTCGCGCAGCACCAACTGGCAGAGTGGGGGAGCCTGAAAAAAACTCTCCGAAAATGTTTCTTTAGATGACGATCCTAGCCACAGATTTCACACTACAATAGTGATATTTTCCAAGAACGTAGCCACACTTGTCTTCTGTCTGGCAACGTGTCCACTTTATCGGGAGGATGTACGGTTTTTGAATTATCTGCGTCTAACCGACACAAACTCCAGCAACTGCCCCATAAGCCCCAATGTTAAACGGGAAGAGGATTTTGGGAGAAAAGCAGAAACTGCCCTGCTTCTCTTCACGCCCAACTTCCTGCTTCACGTCACGTCACATGTTGACGCCGACCAGAGGAGGAAAAGTGGAGGCTGTTTGGAAAAGGAGGAATATTACACCTCCCTTTTAGACAGACAAGGCGGCACATTGCAGCCTTTACCTTGCTGCACATGTGCCACCTTTTCTATCTAAAAGGGGCCGTAGATAGAAAGAGTTCATCAGGGGGAAACTTTTTAATGCATCTGTACGTAAAATGCGAACATTTTATTCCCGTGACTGTCCTCTGAGATCGACTGACTAACGAAGAGAGCCGTCAGCAGCATATAAATGAGATTATAAATCATATTAGAGTAACTTTTTGACACCGTATGCTTTGTGATTCCTCGGGATTTAATTAAAAGTCAACTTAGACGGTTTTGGCTCACTTACATCTAATGCGCAGGCTGCAATTTCACGCTGATAATTAACTCAGTTTGGGCTATTTCAGAGCCAAATAAACACATTTAGAAGCAATTATATCATAAATTGATCCCATTACCGCTCACAGATTTTTGGTTGCTTTCAGATTCCCTTTCATGCACCCTGATTTAAAGACGGAATTATCTGAAATACCCAAAAAACAACCCTCCCATGCATTATCCAAGCATTGTCTCCGCGCTGAAAGCCTAGCTTTCGGCTCCATAATACCGTCTCTCCCTCGGTGCCGAAGCAGTAAATATGGAGGCCCAGGCTCTCAGGCTGATCAATAATTCCTTCAGCCCCAGATTCCACCCTGATAAGGCACTTTGATGTGGACCGAAGTGCAGGAGAGGGCGGCCATCCTGCGGGAGAAAATGTGAGGAAAAGAGGCTTCATTATTTCAGACAGCTGTCAGCGGGTCATTTTCAATTAGCTGTAATACGTTTGTCCGTCTGGGAGACAAAGCAGCAGCGTGGAAGAAGAAGGAGAAGGGCTGGATGGATGGATAGAAAAAAATAAACAGAAGCCCTTTTGTAATTTTGGGATTGTCTCTCCGTAGCAGGACGCACAGCGGGCGGCCCGAGAAACATCAGAACCGCCAGAAAAACAGAGATGCAATCAGCTGAAGGGCGGCGAAACCCAAACATCTCCGACGCCAGCGGACCGTTTTCACTGCACTGGAACATGTTGGGTTTTTTTTTCGACACATAAATCATGTCAACAGAAAAGTTTAAAGGACGATGTGAAACATTTCTGTCACGTTTTTAGTGGAAATGTTTCTCCAGCGAGCTCCTTTTTTTTCTTTCAGTCTCTATATAATTTCACTGGATTGAATCATTTGATAATAAATAGTTCACCAGCAGCTCCGCGCGAACTGAAAGCGGATGTAATGTTTGCTAATTAACTCGGTGATGAATGCCCGCTCCAAGAAGCTCATTTACTTTGACTATTAGAGCTTTTTTTTTTTTTTTTTATAAATGGGGTCGATGTTTATTTCAACAGGGTCGAGAATTTATCTGAAAGCGACTGAACCCCGAGTAGTTCAGTTATTGAAATAACATCAGCTTCATTTGTTTCCTCTCTTATCTGAATTAGGTCGTCACTATTTCCTGACTTTACTCAATAAACAGCTGTTTCAATCTCGGCATGTGTAAACAAACATTTTTGTCTTCCCTCTAAACTGCTCCTCTGAGGTTTCGGATGAATTAAACATGCGGCTTCTATCTTGAAGAGGAAAACGCTGATATAACAGAAGATTTCTGCATGAAAACGCTTCAAAAACCATCAGACTTGATGTGTATGTCGTTGAGTTATGTACTTACGTTATCCCAAATGTTTCCACAAATGTTCAAACCAGAGAAATCCACACATTTATTCGAGTTAATGATGCTTTGACTCTCCCGGAGAGAGTCAGAGAGTAAAGGAGGGGGGAGAGACCAAACCTAATATGAAAAACAGTGAAGTCAAAAAGAAGAAAACTATTACAGAACGCAGAGACGGAGGAAACAAAAGCAGGAACGTTGACGGCTCACGAGGAGAAAACGCAGGACCAGGGAACAAAACTATTAAAAGGACAGGAAGCATAAAACAGAACAAGACACGAGAATAACAGAACCTTCAACATTACGAAACGTAAGCAATCAACAGTGGAGGTCGTCTCTGCGGGTCGCTGCTGCAGTCGGGCCGATAAATAGGAGTGAAGATGAATCCAGCTCTCCTCTCGTCGGTAAACGTCTCCGGATCGGAGCAGAACACGATGTGACTCTGGCAACACTTGGCAAACATGTTTGTTTTGTTCTTCATTGAGTGTGTTTAAAGGTCCACTGTGTCGTGTTATAAGTAATTTATTACCTCAAATCAGCGTCTTCATTCATAAATAAGTCCTCATTGGTGTAAAATGATCTCTGCCAACAATCTCACTTCTCCTCCTGAGGGAAGAATCACTTCTCTGTATTTCCATAGGACGGGCGAGCTCTACGGAGGCTTCCATGTCCTTCCGCTCTATAAAAAACGATGAACTGGTGAGAGGGACAAAAAGCTCTACGTGGTACAGATAAGGCTAAAGGCGTTTTCACTCAGAGCCAGCGTGACTGTGGAACGGAGAAGGAGCTTAGCCAGACGCGCTCGTCAGCTGCAGTTTGAAGTCTGTTTGAAATAACGTACCTCATCACCCGAAACTAAACTTGATGAAGTGCTGTTTGAAGACATGTTGTTGTCACAGCTTCTTGAATCTTGACACATCCCGCCTGCCGTAGTTCCAACAGGTTGCAACGCACGTTCCGAAAACGCGAGGCGCTAGAGAGCAGTATTCGTTTGGATGCAGAATAACATTTAACCACTAGATGGGAGAAATAATTCCACAGTGTGTCTTTAAGCTAAAAGTGAGGACTGAATTAAAGTTATTCGTACAACAGCAGCTCTCCTGTTTGTTCCTGAAGTCTGTCAGGTGAGGCAGCACTCATTACGCCTCGATCCTCACGGAGCAATTAGCCCTTCAGAGTTTAGTCACTTACTCTTCGGCGTACTTGTGGAATAAAAACAGAGGATCGGCGCTCTTCATCCTCTCTGCTGCTGTTGTTGTTGCAGAAGTCGATGACGACACAGACGAGATAAAAGCAGTCTGAGAAGTGCACTTAAACTTTATGGATGCAAGGAAAGTGTTTTTATTTGAGAATGCAGCACTTTTTGAGCCATAAGTGTCCCGCATAATGGCCTTTTATTAAAAGTAGTTACATGAAGCACCGGACCTCTCGAGAGTGTTTCACACTGTTTAAAAAGAAAATGGTCTTAAATACAGAAGGCTCCTTTTTTAATGTTGTTTTGGAACATTTAATGTGAAATATTTTTTGTTTTATTTTATTCTAGTAGCATCTTGATACATTGTTTCACTCGTTTTCCACTAAAGCAGTATATGTTTCAGGATTTAAAGGTGCAATATGTGAGATTTTAGTTAAAACATTTGCAAAATGAACTTAAATTATCAACAGAATGGGAGGAAATAACAGTTCTGACTATGTATTATGTTGCAGAGAGACATAAACTGAAGTTACTGCGCTAACAAGCTAACTCCAGTACAAACATACACTTAGGATCACTAGCTTCAAAGCTAAGTGAGCTAACTAGCTGACAGCAGCTACAGTTAGCAGCATTTAACGGTTACTATCTTACATATTGCACTTTTAAAACAGATTTTATAGGACTGTATGTATGTTTCTATATAATAATTTAGTAATTTTGGGGCCTAAACCAAACGTTTTATGACGTTATGCATATGTTTATCACTGTTACCATGACAACGAAGGTCACCTGACTTCTTCCTCTCATGCATGTACAAAACAAATTGATTAAATGACACGTGAAGAGATTAAAATGCTGGCAATGACACACGAAATGATCTTGAAAATGACATTTATATCCAAACTTTTAGATATTTCCTGACATTCAACATGTTCGTTCATCATTTTAAAGCGACACCACTGTCGTAAATACAGATCCCAGGTCTGTAACAGTTAGTCAGATGTAATGTAGAGACCAAACTCATGACGTCGTAACAATGTCATGTGTTAAACTTATCGTATCTTTAAGTAAACATGTGCATAAAGCCGTGATCCTGCCCTCTCGCTGATCTCACACAGTGCAGGAACACGTAACAGAGACATCAGAAAAGTCACGTAGCGTTGCTTTAACTGCACCGGACGCCTCGCCACATAAATATTTAACTACTAAAAAGGTGACACCCCTAAAAAATCACCTAACTTTGTAGCATGACAGTTTCTGCAGAGAATAAAGAAGTTGAAAGAGGATGAATTCTGGATGTGTTGGATTCTTTCCAGCCCTGAATAAGTTACCTCCCCCGTGTCTCTCATCTCTTTTAACCAATCGCTCCGACGGCCTTCTCGGCCTGATTGGTATTCACCGGCGTGAGCGCTCGCTAGCTTTCATTTCATGTAAGTTCTGCTCTGCACCCCTGATTCAAATGACTTTCAATCTCTTTGTTCTGGGCAGCGGTCCAGGCCAGAGGGCCGGAGAATGATGCATTGAGGTGGTTTATTAATGTGATATGCTGCACAACCACCGACGACGACGTTCATATTTCTGCCCCTGCCACCTCTGAGCCGATCTGCCAGAAGTACAAGATCACCCCAAGGTACCACTTCTGTCAAACCGGGCCGGCTCCTCCATAAAGGCTGCGCTCGCTGCCACCAAATCATCTGCTGGAATACCATAGATCACATCCAGTCCTGGGCTGCTGCCATATGTCTCACTAACTGTGATAGAAAGTCACCAGCTGAATGGTAACTTTTTTTTTTTTGGGTTCGTCACACAAATGATGACAACAGGAAGCTCATGTGTCCAAACTTTCACATGTTGGCAGGAGCAGGTACATGTTCGGAAACTCAACGGATGAAAGTGACGCCTGCTGCAGCTGAAGAAGAAGTCAACCCGCTGCTTATCAAGAAAATAACAAGCAGCAGACTCATTCTGGATTATTCTGGAATTATAATGAATGCAGGATCTCTGCACGCTGAGTTTACTGATATTAGCGAAGTGTTTTTGAGCAGCACAAGTGGAAAACTAGATCGGACGAAAGTCACCAAACCCTGCAGTGTATCTGCAACGACTTTTAAGGCTGTTTACAGTGAACCTCAGCTAACCAGGTTTCATGCCGTCTTAATAAATAAATATATTCAAAAAGGTTTCATGCCGAATTTATCTTCAGACATGTCACTAATTTCAGCAGCGTCCCAAACTGAGTTTACTGCAGCATTATTCTGGTAATAAACATGCAGAGAAAAAATCTTCAAAATCACAATAGAGGTTTGGTGTACCGAAAAAAGCATAACATTCATCATGGATTTATTTCACTGTAGTTAGAGGATTGTGTAAATAAATAAATAAGGTTTCACAGGATTGTGTACGAATCGACGTCTTCAGCTTCATGTTCAGAGTTATTTCATTATAAAATCTGAAAACGTCCCCAAAACATAAACTGCGATTGCTTGTAAACCGCTCAAGCTATCAAAATGTGCATTCAGGCCGGTAAAGTCCAAACTCTTACGATCCATTTAAACTTTTAATCACTTTTCTGTATTTAAGGTACGCGAAGCTACAAGGCTCCAAAGAGGGGTCAACTTCAAACGCACTTGAAAACGATTTGGGATTTGAAATTGACATTTTGTAGCGTGTTTTTTCATAAATTTGTGAAAATGGTTGTGCAAATTGCTACCAAAAAGACGTAGCACACTTCTCCCGATCGTTCTGCACGTTTCGATGTATTTTTTATGCACGTGTGATAAAAAACTGTGCAAGTATTTTTGTACTTTGCACACCAGGTGCACTACATCATCATCATCATCAGATTCACGCAGGTGATGTCGATCACGATGTCCGAGGTGGAACGAGGCTCGGGGCATCTGTCGCCTCCTGCAGCCGCTGCCAGCGACGCTGCGTGTCGACATCTGTTCATCATCGCCGCTCCAAATGAACAATATCTCCCTCCTACTTAAAACGCTCCCGACGCCGCCGCCGCCGCCTCTAATCACTCCGACTGAATATTTTATCATCTGCCATGTTTCTCTTTTTCCAGCTCCACATCTGCAGCACACACACACACACACACACACTGTGATAATCAACAGACTGAAGGCACCAGTGCAACCCCCAGATAGAACTGGGCTACAGTACAGTATGTGGCTGCGAGTGTGATCCTCAGCGGAGGAAACCTAGATACACCAGTGATAACCTGTATATCAAGCTCTCAATCTGCCACGCGCTGAAGGGGGGAAAATAAATAGCCTTCATCTCGGTGAAAGTGTGCTCTCCTCGTCTGCAAAGTGGTAAATCTTGCCCATTGTGAAAGTGGGACATGCTGAGGCACGGAGGGAGAAGCGACGGCGACAAGGGCACTGGAGCAGGACCGCGAAGAGGGGAGGCATAAAACACCTCCCCTCCCCTCCGTTACGTTTCACTTACATTATCTACATTATTCAGATTCTTCCCCCTGGGCCGTCCCCGCTCGGACGACCTTTCCCTGGCGGTGCCACGCTGAGATTACATGTTGACAAAGCAATCAATGGGAGCCGGCCCAAGTCTGCAAATGTCATTTTTGTCCTCATCACCGCGAGTCGGCGGGTTTTTCTCTCCGCGTGCCCTCATCCTGAAAGGAGCCGGTCATCCAAACCAATTCAGAAGTGTCCCATAATTATAGACTTGTCAGTACCGATTTTCATCAACAACTGTGCATGTGATGATCCGGCAGGAATGTTAATGAGTCCTCGATTGGAGTTAATCAGCTGCGGGCGCCGCAGTGGCCGCCTCAGCATTCCCCCATGGTCCTCTGCGCGGCTGTCAAACAGACATTACCGCCGCTGTGCAGTTTGCGACGAGGCCAGCGGACAATAAGACCGTACACGACACGACTCTCCTCCTCTGTCTCCCCCCCGGGTTTCATAAAAAGAAAGTGCTTCCCCAGCAAAATCTTTTATTTTTTAGTCAAAGTTTATGTCCACTCGCTTCGGTACTCTTGACTCGGCGTACAATCCCCTCACTTAATTAGGAGAGCTATTTCTTCTGCAGACAGGCCTCCCCGAGGGTCACGGACTCAAAGAAATTCAACAGCTAATGGGAGATGGTGAGCACTTTGTTCATTTTAATGTGCCACGGCTGGGAAGTCTTTTGACACTCGGCGGAGGCGCCTCTCTGACAGAAAGGTCTGAGAATGTGAAGAGTCCACGGCACAGCATGGCAACGTAACCGAAACAGTCAACCTTAAAAGTCACTCCTTTCCACTGGACGGGATGTTACTGTAATTAATTATGTGTCTCGCTGGGTGTGTGTGTGTGTGTGTGTGTGTGTATTCGTGCCGGTGGTGGAAGAAGCTCGGTTGTAAATGTCATGTGATTACGGCGCGGGAGATGTACGACCTGAGGAGATGGTGCAGAGGTGACCGGGAGTGTCGCTCAGGACTCGAGTCGAGGTCGTTGAAGGTGGATTTGTCTCCCCGTGAATCCTCCGTTCTTTTGTTACACTGGTTGGAAGGAAACAGTGGTGGAAATACTTATCTTCTATTACATTTTTAGACAGTAACTTCAACTTCTCAGCATTATAAAGACGAGTTAACGTCACATTTTCACAAGACAACATGGCTGCCAAGCGGTCGCCTGCATTTCAAGCGGTTTTTATGGCATCAAAACAGATATTATGCTGTTTTTTTAAACCTAAACCAAGTGGTTTGGTGCCTAAACCAAAACAGAGATAGAAAATTCACCTAAAACAAATGTAGAAGTTGCAACATGAATAAAACACAGGTTGAAGTTAGTCCGTGGTTTTGCAGAAACGTACTTAGCTACAGTATAATGTGGATATGAGACGTGTTGTCGTAAAAGTGACGTAATTAACCCGCCTGTTCTTCTCGCTCTAATACCTTCATTTAACCCCACTAGTCATTATATGCACACTATTATTGATCAGAAACCAACAGTAATCCCCACATATTGATATTGCAGTGCTGATAGAGGTATTCCATCAATCTGTTGTGACATTTGACATTTGTTGCCCGCTCCGAGCATTTATGGAGCACTTTTAAAGCAATGTAGCCAACGTTTACCAGCTAGTCTTTAACTGTGACCGTCTGCTGTTTGCTGCTGAGCAGGTAGGAAAAAACACTGATGAGGGCGCTGAGACTGAACTAAACAGAAGCCGTTTTTATTCTGGGCAGTAAGCCACCAATCTGCCGTCCTTTTGCGGATTTAGACAGAAGGCGGCAAATTGATGGTCTGTTTTGTTCCGCCAGTTTTGCCCCTCGGAGGGTAACGTTACACTTATTTGCATCTCCATTGCTGTAAATCCGAGGCGGCAATGTGGTGGCAAATGCTGAGATGGGCGGAGGTGTGGATGACGTGCACTGCTGCGCACCCACAGCCGGGAGTTTTAAAACCAGGAAACAGCTGATCACAGCAGTCAGTTCGTCACTTCATCCACGAAGATGAGCAGCTGGAAAGCCGCTGAGATCCGGGAGATGCTAGCGTCTCCTCGCTCTCTGTAGCTGTCTTGGTTGTCCGCTTGTTGTTGTAGCGGCGAGCTAACAGCGGTCGCTACTTTCAAATTAAAAGCCCCCCGCTAAGAACCCAGTTCTAAACTCCGATGGGGTGCAATGTAAAGCTCTTATTTTGAAGAAAAACTGCGAAAAATTTCCCATAAGGAATGAATGGGACGGGGTCAAAAAAGTCACAAAATCATCGACTGTTTTTCAAACATCTCCTGCTCTGGCAGACTTTGACCTAGAGACACCATTCAAACTTTAAAATGTAGGCACAAGTCTCATCTATTTGAGTTGTATTTGAACTTTCTTTCTACGATGTTTAGTTTTTGAACGGTGACCCTTAATTGATCATGAGCGATTTCGAAAAAATTCAGAAAATTTCAGGATTTTCAATGAGTGTGTATTGCGGAATGTTCGCGCAGCACCAACTGGCAGAGTGGGGGAGCCTGAAAAAAACTCTCCGAAAATGTTTCTTTAGATGACGATCCTAGCCACAGATTTCACACTACAGTAGTGATATTTTCCAAGAACGTAGCCACACTTGTCTTCTGTCTGGCAACGTGTCCACTTTATCGGGAGGATGTACGGTTTTTGAATTATCTGCGTCTAACCGACACAAACTCCAGCAACTGCCCCATAAGCCCCAATGTTAAACGGGAAGAGGATTTTGGGAGAAAAGCAGAAACTGCCCTGCTTCTCTTCACGCCCAACTTCCTGCTTCACGTCACGTCACATGTTGACGCCTACCAGAGGAGGAAAAGTGGAGGCTGTTTGGAAAAGGAGGAATATTACACCTCCCTTTTAGATACACAAGGAGGCACATTGCAGCCTTTACCTTGCTGCACATGTGCCACCTTTTCTATCTAAAAGGGGCTGCTGAAGTTTTGCGCTAGAAAACCCAAAACCACGAGCTGAAAGACACTCAGATGCCTCTGAAACAGGTGGGTTTGTCGCTCTGAACAGCCTCTTTCACTTTACACACAGTCATTGAACCCGGTGAACCCGTTTCAGCGGCGCCTCATAAAAACGACTCCTCTCTTTAACCCGGCCGACCTGCATATCTCACCTCATTGTTGGCGTTGCGCTGCCTCGTCTCATCACAGCGTGTCAGAGACAAATACGTTTGTGGCATTTAAAAAACACATCACAAATCACCTTCCCCGTGTTTGACATTAATCAGCGAAGCGGTGTAATTACCCGTGGAAGCACACAGACTCAAACAGAGCCGCTCCCTTGTCTAATCATAAAGCCCCAAAAAACTGCTTCTCTGCTCTCTTGGTTGTTGAAATTCCTTTGAAAATCTTAACTCGGCTTAATCATCAGGCTCAGCCGTTGTTCCACTAATGACTAGCACAGTGTGTGTTTGACGCGCCGGCACCGGATCGGCAGCAGCTGACTGCACACGGAGCCCCGATGCCAGCGGTACTGACAGCGAATTCTAAGTAGGACACCCGGGCTGTAAGAAGGAGCTCCTGAACGCCTTTTTTTATTATTTATTTAACTTCTTCTGCTGGCTCAGAGCAGAGCAGGGATGAAGAGAGGGCGAGCAATGAATCACAATCCACGGTTTGTCCTTCACCTAATTTCTCTCTCCGCCACTAAAGCTCAGGTGAGTTTAACCTGTTGCACACACACACATCCTCATTCTTAAGATAAAGAAGTGTGTGTGTGTTGGATTTTTTGAGGAAGAGCACATTTTGAAAGACGAGTAATGAAAAAGAATTCCAGTTATTTCAGGTTTCTTTCTGTCGAGGATTTTGAAGGACGGGTTTACCTCTGCAGAGGTGGAAGAAAAGCTTTTACTCAATTGCATTCAAAACCTTACATGACTTAAAGTATATCATTAATCTATATGTTGCATTATGTCTGCTGTGGATGATTATGGTTGAGCTCATTTTGTGACAAAAGTGTCAAAAAAAAAAGCTGATGTCAGGAGAACAGCTTGCTTTCAGCTTTGTGACGCAGCGTTTTCCAGCTAATCCAACAGGGTTCTTAACGAGTTTATGTCAGTCGGGGAGACTCTCGTCAAAAGGTTTAACCATTTATTGCAACAGATGGAATACAGTTACAAGGCTCCGCTCTTAAAATGCTCCCTGAGTCGACCAGGCTGCATGCTGAGACAAAACAGGAAGCGCAATAAAGAAAAAAAACAAAGCTGGATTCACTTCACACACTTTTCCAGAAGTTGAAGTTGAGCCTTTACTTCCGTAACGTATGTGTTTACATGAGTAACAGGCGTTATGTAAATATTTATACTCCAGTCATTTATTAGATAAACAGTTGCTACAGCTGTGGCGGCGTTATTTTAGATCACACTACCTTGCTCGGCATTAGTGATGCGCATGTGCAACTCTCACCAAAGATTGAACCAGGCGAGTTGATGCACCATATGAGAATAATGTTTTTTGAAAATGAAAGTATATAAACCTTTTCTACTAGCTTAACATAAAAGTATGAACCTGAAATTTTGCACAATATGACCTCTTTAAATGGAAGATCTTTTGATTTTAGGGTCGCTAAGCTTCATTTAGCTTAAAGGGATATTCCGGTGTAAATTTAATCCATGGTCTAACACATCTTGACACCGAGTAAGACTCCCCTCGAGAGGTCAAGTTTGCTGACCGCTAGCTTAACTAGTTTTAGCAACCTCAGAAAAGACCGCACGAAAACAATACACTGCAGCTTATGTCTCCAACTAGAAACCGCCATCAAAAAGCCACAATTAATGGTCAGAACAGCACCAAACTTCAGCAACAGTACATGTACAGTCCCAGCACACAGTACGAAGCATCAAACATCTGCTAACTTTGCTGGATTTGTATTAAAAACACAGCTCAACTCACCCTCTCCTCCAGCAGCCTGCCTGTGTGGGGAAACCCCGACGAGTCGATTACCGAGTGCAGTAGATTTCTGCAGCTCAAGGATGAAAATGTCTGATTATTACTCCATTACTTCCCTTATTTTCCCTGTCAGCTCTCGATAATAAGAACTGAGCATGCCATGGAGTAATAATCAGACATTTTCATCCTTGAGCTGCGAAAGTCTACTGCACTCAGTAATCGACTCGTCGAGGCTTCAAAGACAGGCAGGCTGCTGGAGGAGCACGGAGAGTTGTGCTGTGTTTTTAATACAAATCCGGCTAAGCTAGCAGATGTTTGATGCTTCGTACTGTGTGCTGGGACTGTACATGTACTGTTGCTGAAGTTTGCTGCTGTTCTCACCATTAATTGTGGCTTTTTGATGGCGGTTTCTAGTTGGAGACATAAGCGGCAGTGTATTGTTTTCGTGCGGTCTTTCTGAGGTTGCTAAAACTAGCTAAGCTAGCGGTCAGCAAACTTGACCTCTCAAGGGGAGTCTTACTCAGTGTCAAGGTGTGTTAGACCATGGATTAAATTTACACCGAATATCCCTTTAGAAGTCGGAGATTTCTTCAACACATTAAATGAATATTCCGGTGTAAGTTACTTCCATTACTTCCATTCTTTTCCCTGTCAGCTCTCGATAATAAGAACTGAGCATTCCATGGAGTAATAATCAGACATTTTCATCCTTGAGCTGCAGAAATCTACTGCACTCGGTAATCGACTCGTCAGGGCTTCCCCACACAGGCAGGCTGCTGGAGGAGAGGGTGAGCTGAGCTGTGTTTTAAATACAAATCCGGCAAAGCTAGCAGATGTTTGATGCTTCGTACTGTGTGCTGGGACTGTACATGTACTGTTGCTGAAGTTTGCTGCTGTTCTCACCATTAATTGTGGCTTTTTGATGGCGGTTTCTAGTTGGAGACATAAGCTGCAGTGTGTTGTTATCGTGCGGTCTTTTCTGAGGTTGCTAAAACTAGCTAAGCTAGCGGTCAGCTAACTTGACCTCTCGAGGGGGAGTCTTACTCGGTGTCAAGGTGTGTTAGACCATGGATTAAATTTACACCGGAATATCCCTTTAATATAAAAGTATGAACCTGAATTTTGCACAATATGACCTCAGACTCACGTGACTGCAGATTATGATGTGATGGTGACGGCCCAGCGATCTGATGACGCATGTAACTTCAACTTTTTATCAAAGAACATGATATTTTCTAACGTTAAAATATCAAATTTGCACTGAGGACTCGACCGGGAGAGTTTCACGCCGATTCGAGCTGTAGAAGTGCTCCAGCTGTGAATCACAACATGTTTCGGGGCCTTTTTACTTTCAAGTCTGAAAAGCTCCTTTACACTCTGTAACTCTGCTCCGTGTCATTCCAAGCTGTGCTCCGATTGGTCGGTTCTGTAGATGTGGGTCAGACAGCAGTCACATTGTGAGGATTTGTGACACTGTCAAAGTTTCAGGCTCTGAATCAGATGATGCTGTCAAACAGTGACAGCTGCAGATACAAATCATAGTTTAGATCGTGAAGCAACTTTTGTCAGAAATGGTTCAGAGATCAATAATGATGAAAATAAACTACAAGTATATTAATCAACTGGGAAATCCAAACACAAGGTGGAGAGAGCTGTCGTCAGATTGGAAAAAATAATGTAAAACATCAAAGGGCAATGACGTCTGATAGGAAATAAAGTAAATATACATGAAATAGAGAAATGTGGTTGGTATCAATGCCAATTTGCAAAGATGCTTAATATGTATGTGTGAACTGTGGTGAAATGCGGCTGTTGAATGAGTAAATGTGCTTTATTTCAGTAGACAAACACTAGAATATAAATCAAAAGTCATATTTTAGAGGGTTTAGAGGTCACAGCTGAGATATTAAAAGCACTTTGCAGTTTGAGAATAAACTCAGAATTAGTATTTACAATATTAATGAGGGAATAATACAAGTTGTTCTCAGGGTGGCAGGGTCCGCCACATAAAAACAAACAAAGTAAAACAGTACAAATTGTGTTGTCCTTTAAGGTCAGATTGTTTATTCAGTCAGTGAAGATCTTTCTCTTCTCATTAACATTTATTCCCCCAGAAAAAAAACTACACACTGGACCTTTAAAGATATATTATGTAACATTTCCTGTTAAAACAAAGTACCTGTCGCTATGACTTCTGGGTAAACAGAAGAGCCAGGAAGGAACGTGGCTAAATGCAACGTGAATAAATCTTTAAAACATTATGTTAAACCTTTCTGCCCGAGTCACGTCAGATAGATTTTAATCGTCAGTGGTGGTTGTTTAATAATGAGAACAACTCCCATGGTGCTTTGCTTCTCCACAACATCGTCAAAGCTACATCGTCTTGTTTTTGATTGAGAGACACGTCGCTGCAGAAACGACACTCTGCATGTTTAAGATGTTATTAATTTGTGGAGCAGGATTTTTATCGAATGAGGTGAAAGATAAAAGCGTTTCCTCTGAGTGATGGGTCTTTGTCCGCCGTCTGTGAGAGCAGTTAAAGGTTACAGGATGCACAGGCAGGTCTGAGCCGAAGACGTACACGTAGAAAAGAAAAAAAAAAAAAAAGAGAGTGGCTTTATCATTACTTTCCACATTTCGCTCTTTCTCTGGCTGAAAGCTCCGTCGGTTGGCAGCTGTCCCTTTCTGCCTCAGACATAATCATCCCCGGCAGGATTCGCGGCCTCAATCACAGAGCCGCATGCGAGACTGTGCACCGTCAGAGGAGCACTACAGCGGACAGATCTACATGAAACACCTGGGGACAGTCATTACAGCCCCGCCGCCCATCAGACGCCCCAATCCAAGAAATCACCCCCGGAGGAGAGGAGGCGCCGTCGCCGGGCGGCGCTGAGGCTGCAGATTGCAGGAGGAGGGAAATGACTGATGATTTCTTGATGGGTCATATTGTCAGATGTTGAATTCTGAGAAGAGACGGGGCGTCCACCGCGAGATGTTTCTACATTAATCTGTCCTTTTCTGTTCAGTCGTAAACTTTCAACACGGCAGGAATCAGACGAATAATTATTTACAGCCGTCGACAGAAATCTGAGAAGAAGAAAACGCGGACGTGAGTCACTTCTGAGGCGTGTTTGTGTTTAATTCCACCTCTGTGTGCATTAAAAAGATAAAAGTTGAGGTTGTAGCTGTCGAATATGTTGCCTGATAAAGGAGATGTTACATTATTCAACAGTGTGTGCATGAGAATCAAAAAGCAGAATCCTGCTACGACAAACTCAGAGCTCTGGTTCACATTGTCGATCGTGTCGACCTGGATGATGCTCCTGGGATAATATTCCTGATGTCTGTACAGTAGCTGCTCCTCGATTCTAACAGAGGATCCACAGGCTACTTTAGCAGCAGCTAGCATGTTGAAGGGTCAGAAGTTGAAATTTTAACCTCCAAACCCAAAGCGTTCCACGTGCACATCACCAAAAGCAAACAAAAAACTTGTCTGACCGTCACAAAATAATAGACGGCATTTTTCGTTTTATTGTCAGAGGATTTTTTAAACAAGAAACATATTGAAATGTTCCATTTTAGCTTTATACAAATACTGTCTTTTTCACATACACCACCTCGGGGTAGCTCAGGAGGGGAGGGAACTGGTCATCTAGTAATCGGAAGGTCGATGGTTCGAATCCCCGGCTCCCCCGGCTGCATGTCGACGTGTCCTTGAGCAAGATACTGAACCCCAAAATTGATGAGCAGTCATTCGACAGCTGCTGCTTCATGAAGTTGGAGCGATGGATGTGTCCAGAGTTCACAAGTAGGAAGTCAGACTTTAAGTGGTGTCGAGCAGTCGAGATGCATTGTGGGTAATGTAGGCGGCAGGTTTTGGAAACAGATGATATCTCTGCTTCTGCTGTGTTGATCCCGTTGCAATATTATAATCAGTGAAGGAGTTACACAAGTCTTGTTTGTAATATATTTTTACTCGTGTAGTGAAGTATTTTTGAGCGTAGTGTACTCGAGTATTTCCATTTTCGGCTACTTTATACTTCGACTTTACTCCACAACAACAATTCAGAGGCAAATATGGTACTTTTTACCTCTTATTTTATCTCTGAGGTGCATTGTGGGTAATGTATCTCTGTTTCTGCTGTGTTGATCCTGTTGCAATATTAAATCAGCGAAGGAGTCACACAAGTCTTGTTTGTAATATTTTTACTCGTGTAGTCAAGTATTTTTGAGGTACTTTGAGCGTTCTGTACTCGAGTATTTCCATTTTCGGCTACTTTATACTTCGACTTTACTCCACAACAACAATTCAGAGGCAAATATGGAACTTTTTACCTCTCTCTATATAAATTCAACAACTTTGTAGATTTAGTTTAATACAAAATATGATCAAACATTCACATTATGATATTATATTATAGATTAAGTTAAAACTGTATTGATCTTTTACTTTTACTCATACTTTTGGTACATTGTTGCATGTTACTGACAGATTCATTTAACTTAACTGATAAAATACTTTAATAAGAGCCTTTAATAACTTGATTAATAAAGTTTTACAGCCTCTCTGAAGGTTAACGCAGCCACCATGAATTTTTCATCGGGGTCAAAATTTAAATCGTAGGTCATATTTTGAATTTATCACGGTCTCGCTTTGAAATCAGGAGAAGATTCACTTTTAAACATCAATAACTACGACGGACTGTGACCCTGTGTGTCCGTTACAGCCGCTCCGACACATCCTCCGTTTCCTCTGCTCACCCGCGAGGCCTGAAAGTGCTGATAAAGTTGTTGGCGGCGTCCCTGCAGCAGGAGGAAGTTGTTTTTTCTCCACCTGACCGTCACCTGCAGGAGTGCGCGCTCCTGATAACAGGCGGAGGTGAGGCGGGCGGGGTTAAGCAGAAATGAGACGGTTCCTTTATAGTCTGGAATCAGAGCCCGGAAACACAGTCTGACTTTCAATTAACATCCGCGTGCCCTCGCCATCACTCCGCATTTGCATCACGCTGCTCACCTCGCCTCACACATATACTTGTTTACGAGGGAGGAAATTGGAAACTGAAGTGTGCGGCTTGACTTTGCGGAGGACATCCTGTTGGGGGGGAATGATCAACGTACCGTATTCAGCCGTCAGTCCAAAAGAACACCTCCTCCCTCCCTCGGAGGCCCGGGGGCCATGGCAGATGTCACAGCCCACAGAGGGAGGGTTCACACATGGGTTAAAATCCCGAGGAGGACTCCGGGAACAGGACGCATATGTTCCTGAAGTGCACTCTGAGATTCCACGACAGTTTGAGTTTTAGTGTCGGGTCAGTGTGTCCGACACGAGAGGAGCGCCTCGAACGTCACCACGAGAGGAGCGCCTCGAACGTCGACACGAGAGGAGCGCCTCGAACGTCGACACGAGAGGAGCGCCTCGAACGTCACCACGAGGACGCCTCGAACGTCATCACGAGGACGCCTCCAAGGCTTTTATTTATATTCAGCGATATAGATTTGTGTTGTTTCTTCTAATTATGACCTTTAAATTAAAAGATCTTGATTTTTTTAGGTCGATCTTTATTGATTCCATTATTTTTTTTGGTTACTTGGTTTATTTTTATATTCCAGTGGAGATTTTAGCAGCATGGAGGCACAAAAAGGGAAGAAACTAAAAGTTAATTATATAATATCAATGATCAAAAGTTGGTGTAGGGAGGAGGAGGTGAAAGAGGAGGAGGAGATGAAAGAGGAGGGAGAGGAAGAGGAGAAAGAGGAGGCAAAGGAGGAGGAAGAGGAAGAGGAAGAAGAGGAGGAGGAGAAAGAGGAAGAGAAAGAGGAGGAGGAGGATGCTAAAGGAGAAGGATGAGAAAGAGAAAGGGGAAGAGAGAGGAGGAGGCTAAAGGAGGAGAAAGAGGAGGAGGAGGCGAAAGGAGGAAGAAGAGGAGAAAGAGGAAGAGAAAGAGGAGGAGGAGGAAGAGAGAGGAGGAGAAGGAGGAGAGAGAGGAGGAGGCTAAAGGAGGAGAAAGAGGAAGAGGAGGCAAAAGGAGGAGGAAGAGGAGAAAGAGGAAGAGAAAGAGGAAGAGGAGGAAGAGAGAGGAGGCGAAAGGAGGAGGAGGAGAGAGAGGAGGAGGCTAAAGGAGGAGAAAGAGGAGGAGGAGACGAAAGGAGCAGAAAGAGGAAGAGAGAGGAGGAGGAGGTGAAAGGAGGAGAAAGAGGAGTAGAAAGAGAAAGAAAGAGGAGGAGGAGAAGGAGAAAGAGAGAGGAGGAGGAGGCAAAAGGAGGAGAAAGAAGAGGAGGAGAGAGAGAAAGAGGAAGAGAGAGGAGGAGGAGGCAAAAGGAGGAGAAAGAAGAGGAGGAGAGAGAAAGAGGAGGAAGAGAGACAGAGGAAGAGAGGAGGAGGAGGTGAAAGGAGGAGAAACAGGAGGAGAAAGAGGAGGAAGAGAGAGGAAGAGGAGGCGAAAGGAGGAGAAAGAGGAGGAGGAGGTGAAAGGAGGAGAAACAGGAGGAGAAAGAGGAGGAAGAGAGAGAAAGAGGAAGAGAGAGGAGGTGAAACGGGGAGAAGGAGGAGAAAGAGGAGGAGAAAGCGAAAGGAGGCGGAAGAGGAGGAGATTGGATGGATTAACAAAACATCAGATTTGAAAACAGGAGAACACTTTAGATATTTGATCATGTTATTGATCCGATCGTTGGTCTGTTTCCTCTCAGGACTGAGTGAATCTAATGAAATGATCCAGACTGACTGATCTGTTCACCAACATCACCAACATCACCACACATCACGTCACTGAATCATTGATTTCCAAACTCATTTCAATCATTAATTAGTCTTTTCTCGTACTCGTTAGCCCAACCAGCAGCTTTAGATGCACAGAAAGCATTAAAATGAACAAACCACCCATCAATACGAGCTCCACGCTGCAGATTACACCCCGTGGTTTTGTTACGGCACCGAGTGACGCACACACAAATCCCCAGATTTTCCCCCAAACTCACTGTCGATGATTTAAAACCCATCACAGTTTGAATATCGGGGCATTATTAATAAATCTGCCGCCGACAAAACCCTTCTGGGGGAATAAAATATGGTAACTAATGGATATCGTGGTGAAACGTCCCCGGATGATTTCACACATTATGACAATTATTCTTTGTTTATGTGTTTTTATGTTTGTCTAATTAAATGTATCCAATTAAATCGTGTTAGAAATGCACTCATTTGCATAAATGTTTAATTTGGTTTCTACATCTCAGCAGCCAAAAAAAATAATAGTTTCTGACAACTTTTTGGAATGAAATGTTCTATAAATCTGAGTGGTCAAAGCTAACTGAAGCTCACGTCATGTTAATATAACTCAAAGACTGTTAAAGTTAAAGGTAGAATCAGTAGGATTTGTCCCAGCTGTTCCTGAACGCACCACAGAGACAGCTGATTGTTGAGTCTCATTCCCAGGACGTCACATAGACACATGTTGGGTTGTAAAGCGTCCCGAGCAGCAACAAAGAGAGAAAATCAGAAACTCTCTGCAGATACGAGACACTAACACGCCTTTTCTCCACATTCCAGCCTCCCTCTCTGTCTGTTCACGGCTTCTTACGGCTTTGTCTCGTCTCGCTGCAGCTGAAATCAGTCTGTGATGTTGGAGGAGAAAGAGGAGATAGAGGAGAAGATAGAGGAAGAGGAGAGATGGAGGAGGAGGAAGTGGAGGAGGAAGAGGAGGAGAAATAGACGAGATAGAGGAGGAGGAGGAGATGGAGAAGGAGACGGAGGAGGAGGAGATGGAGAAGGAGACGGAGGAGGAGGAGATGGAGGAGGATATAGAGGAGAAGAAATAGAGGAAGAGGAGATGGATGGAAGAGATGGAGGAGGAAGAGGAGATAAAGAAGGAGGAGGAGGAGCGAGATGCGGAGGAGATAGAGGAGGAGATGGAGGAGGAGGAGGAGGAGATAGAGGAAGAGGAGGAGGAGGTAGAGGAGGAGAAATAGATCGAGGAGATAGAGGAGGAGAAGATGGAGAAGGAGATGGAGGAGGAGGAGGATATAGAGGAAGAGGAGGAGAAATAGATGGAGGAGATAGAGGAGGAGAAGATGGAGAAGGAGATGGAGGAGGAGGAGGATATAGAGGAAGAGGAGGAGATGGAGGAGGAGGAAGAGGAGGAAGAAATAGATGGAGGAGGAGGAAGAGGAGGAGGAGATGGAGGTGGATATAGAGGAGGAGGAGATGAGATGGAGGAGGAGGAAGAGGAGATGGAGGAGGAAGAGGAGGAGGAGATAGAGGAGGATATAGAGGAGGAGGAGATGCGGAGGAGATAGAGGAAGAGGAGGACGAGATGGAGGAGGAGATGTGGAGGAGATAGAGGAGGAGGAGGAGGAAGAAGAGGAGATAGAGGAGGAGATGGAGGAGGATATAGAGGAGGAGGAAGAGGAGGAGATAGAGGAAGAGGAGGACGAGATGGAGGAGGAGATGTGGAGGAGATAGAGGAGGAGGAGGAGGAAGAAGAGGAGATAGAGGAGGAGATGGAGGAGGATATAGAGGAGGAGGAAGAGGAGATGGAGGAGGAGGAGATGGAGGAAGAGGAGGAGGAGGAGGAGGAGCACGACGAGATATTTTATGATCTTATTGATCCAAGTGTTGGTCTGTTTCCTGCTGATTCTACCTTTAAGTACAGTAACAAAGTATTTGTACTTCCCTCCTTCAGAAAGACGACATGTTATAGAAGTATAGTCACCTGTTTCCACCTGTTAGTGTCTGTGGAGCCGTCTGGTGAAGACATATGAAGGAAATCTGCTTCCAATCTTCTCGTCAGGTTTTAGTTAAGACTCAAACAAAAAGTCTGAAACAAAAGTAACATCGGCGTCGTTTATTTCCCGACTGCAGAGACGTACGGAGCGTTACGAACGCTCCCATGTCGGAGCCCTGCGAGGCGTTAAAGGCAGTAATTACCAAACTGAGGGAAAACAACAGGATAACCTGATTGTCTATTGATCCTGTATGTTCTGCTGTGCACAGATTTAAGCAATCGCCGGGCAGCTGGAGAGCTAAAGGACCAGCAGCTAGCAGCGAAACTCACCTGCGAGCATTTCATATTTGTGTCTCTGAAACTTGTGTTGCCCGGTAAATAAAAAAAAAGAGATGTGGACACATAATGAGCCCCGACTACGACTTCACTCTCCTCTATCTGCACACAGACTTTGATGTGATGGCTCAGGGTGTAATTTCAGCTGAACACTCGTCTGATTTAGTTTTTTTCGGAAGATGAAACATAAGCCCGGGCTATTTACGCTCCATTATTTAATGGTGCATGAGACTTTAGTCCGGGAGAAGAAGCAACATTTGTCTTGGCTGCAGCCGCCTCTTAGTATCTGCTATTGATCTAACTCCTCATTCCACCCCCCCCTTTTTTTTTTGGAGAAGATCGGTGTATACTTACCAAACAGACCCGGCTTTTGTTTGGAGGATCAGATTGATCGCTGGGTTTTCTGCTCCGAACAGACGGCAGCGTCTGGATTCTTATTAAACACACGCAGCTCAGCAATATTTGCCCCCTTTTTTTTTATTTTTTCCTGACCTAAACGGGAGCCGGTGACGCAGATTGATTTTGTTTTGTTGTGAGGCTGCGTGATAAGCAGAGGGGGGAAAATAATGAGCATTGTCTCATTAATGGATAGAGAATGCATTATGGGTCATACATTTCAAATGAATTATGCATAAGGGAATAAACAGCCACGGTGGCAGCTGGCTATACATCATCAGAGGGGCCCAAATCATTTCAGAGCGAGTGTTTGATCACGTCGTCTTCACCTGACTGATACTTAGTGACACTCCGTTGATGGCGCCCGCATCGGAAATGCATCACGGCAAAGTGGGGAAGGTGGGAATGTTTGCCTTGTACTGGAGAGTTAAAGTGCTCCTGTGATGAGCAAACACTTTGTCAGCGCAATATCACAGCTGTCTCTGAAGTTTAACAGCTTCAATCCTTCGCTAAACATTTGGACGTTATGTAAGAAAAGGGTTGGTGGGCTTCTCTAATAATAGGACATGACAGGAAGTGGTTTCTGTTAATAAATAAAGCCCTTAATGGAGGATTTCTGCATTAAAATGGTTTCATTTGGTCGCATGTTGCTTCCAGGAGAGAGTCAGAGAGTGAGGAAGGACTAAACATAACACGATTAGTCATGATTATTATAAGAAGAAGTAAAAAGACGTTTGCATATCTGTGTTTATGAAATGAGGTCAACTCTGGCTGAACTCAGCACTCACCTGAGACTCCGGTTCTTTCTCTCTCCTCTCTGTAACGTTACGTTACAGAGGTCACTTACTGGATTTGCTCCTGGTGTCACGTCAACCTAAACAGGAGATAGAATTCACTTTTCAAATCCCGAAGTAAAATACATCCCTGAGCTCACCTTCCTTTAGTAAACGGCTCCGGATCAGAGCAGAATCCGATGTGACTGCCGGTGTTTATTCCTCCAGACGGTCTGGATCTGCACCTGACTGATTTTGGGTCTTTCTTATCAGACTGATGTACGTTCAAGCGTTAATCTACCCGTCAATTTTGTTCAATAAGCCCGTAAAGTGTCAAGATTGACAGCTGAGCCCTGCTTGTGATTGGGCAGGAACTTTAATAAATAAAGCCCTTAATGGAGGATTTCTGCGTTAAAATGGTTTCATTTGGTCGCATGTTGTTTCCAGGAGAGAATCAGAGAGTGAGGAAGGACTAAACATAACACGATTAGTCATGATTAAGAAGAAGTAAAAAGAAGTTTGCAGGATCAGCCTCAGCACACAGCGAGTGTGTATCTGTATTTATGAAATGAGGTCAACTCCGGTTGAACTCAGCACTCACCTGAGACTCTGGTTCTTTCTCTCTCCTCTCTGTAACGTAACGCTACGGAGGTCACCTACAGGATTTGCTCCTGGTGTCACGTTGACTGTAAACAGAAGATGAATTCACTTTTTAAATCCCGAAAGTAAAATACATCTCTGAGCTCTCCTTCCTTTAGTAAACGGCTCCGGATCAGAGCAGAATCCGATGTGACTGCAGGTGTTTATTCCTCCAGACGGTCTGGATCTGCACCTGACTGATTTTGGGTCTTTCTTATCAGACTGATGTACGTTCAAGCGTTAATCTACCCGTCAATTTTGTTCAATAAGTCCGGTGAAGTGTCGAGATTGACAGCTGAGTCCGTGGTTGTGATTGAGCAGGAACTTGATTTTTCCTGCACAGACTCCCAGCTCCAAAATTGCAGCACTCGTACACGTGATGGTTTGGCTTCCTTTATGCACAGGAGGAGGAAGTGGAGTGGACGTGTGGTCCATCTTTAGATGATGGCCTGACAGAAAAGCTCATGAAGTGTCCGAAAACTGTGTAAGAGGTTCATCCTCTGCACACATTTCAAATGTAGCCGACAGCTTCATGAACATCATGTCAAAGTCCTTAGAGGTCATGATCTGCTGACCTTTAAGGCAACCTAGCCGGTAGCTTTTGAGATAACTTCCATCGACCCACAGGCGCTGGAGCTGCTGAGACTAAAAAGTAAGCTCGTCTGAAACCCGGTTCAGGAGGTTTCTTAAATATCTAACTTTCATGAATAACAATGCTGCTGAGAAGGAGCGACGCCACACCTGCAATTAATATTCTGCAAAAGTCTCTCTTGTCTCGAGCAGAGAATTACAAGGAAGGGAGTTCATCAAACAATACACTTTGTTTCTGCCGGTCCAATGAAAGGTTCCGCCAGCTGCTCTAAACTATCTGGGCCTTTTACAGCTCAGTTAATTACATTTTCCTGCACACAAAAAAACGCACATAATAGCGGGTGAAGCACCGGTTACAGTGGCTGGGTTAAAGTCCAGGAAAATTCATTTCTGAATGTTCCGAGGATCAAACTGAAAGAGGCTGTTTTTGTTCTTAGCTTTTGGGTTTTATCGGCGCCGGGGAAGGAAAAGGACCTTCACAGCGTGACCTGAGGTTGTGTTTAATTAAAACGTACGTTGTTTAAAGTATCCTTCTCCTCTGCTCGACCAAAGTACACGATAACATAAGACTGACTTCTTTACGTTAAGCGACTCAACGCGTTTAAATAACTGAAATACCGAGTGTTTTGTTTCATTCATGATCCCCAGAGGATGAATTTTAGTCATTCTGAGGACTCTTTCTCTTGTCACAATCAGTTTGTCCAATACTAAAGATTACTGCAATAGATGTGCATTAAAACTTCAGTGTATTGTCTCTTTTTCAGCAAATATAGAAGCCTTGCGTATCTGTGGAGAAGAGTCCAGACTGCTCACAGAAAAATAATGGTTCTTAAATGGTTCTTTATTTTATTATCAAAATAGTTGTCAATACATTTTCTGTCGATCAACTAATCGTTGTAGCTCCAAACACCTCTCGATTGTTTGGGCTGGTTGGCTGACTGATTGTGGAAACAAATAAATACAAAAAATGTCCAACAGATAAATAAATACAATAAATATCAAGCATGAATTTATGACTATCTAATGTGTTCTTTGACCTAGATCTACTTATTTATTGTCCAGTTACACTGATGATCATTTCAAAGAATTTCTGTCCTTTTTCTCCAACAACTATGTCATCAACTGGTCTTCAACATACTCATGTTGGCCAGTTTTAAAGGTTCTTCAAAGAACCGTTTGCTCTGAAAATTACTGAAGAACCATTTAAGAGATTCTTTCTGAACCAGTTGGTCCACAAAGAACTTTCTGGAGATGGTTCCTTAAAGGACCAGATTCTGCTAAGTTCTTTGAAGCAAACACTTATGGTGTCAAGATGGTTCTTTGAGGCACCTTTGGGGGTTCTTTAAAGGACCGTTTGCCTTTGAAGAACCATTTAAGGTTCTTCGAGGCACCTTTGGGGGTTCTTTAAAGAACCGTTTGCCTTTGAAGAACCATTTAAGGTTCTTTGAGGCACCTTTGGGGGTTCTTTAAAGGACTGTTTGCCTTTGAAGAACCATTTAAGGTTCTTTGAGGCACCTTTGGGGGTTCTTTAAAGGACCGTTTGCCTTTGAAGAACCATTTAAGGTTCTTTGAGGCACCTTTGGGGGTTCTTTAAAGGACCGTTTGCCTTTGAAGAACCATTTAAGGTTCTTTGAGGCACCTTTGGGGGTTCTTTAAAGGACCGTTTGCCTTTAAAGAACCATTTAAGGTTCTTAGAGGCATCTTTGGGGGTTCTTTAAAGGACCGTTTGCCTTTGAAGAACCATTTAAGGTTCTTCGAGGCACCTTTGGGGTTTTTTTGTGGAACTAAAAATGGTTCTTCTATGGCATCACTCCGAAGAACCATTTTTGGTTCCAGTTAGCACCTTTTATTTTTCTGTGTGTGCTGGCGCTGCAACGGAGTAGATACGCAACGTAACGGAGCGAGTGGAAATGCTCACATAGACTAGAGTGCAACCATGGTGGATCGGACACGGACCCAACACGGACCTGGTGGCAACACTTAACAAACAAATCTTATGCGGGTCTTCAATGACTCAAAACATAAATAATTAAATCCAATCTTATATCCGTATGACCTTCCGTACATTTCTGGCATTTTCTCGTAAGTGTAAAAAAAGAAAAACACAAAAAAGTGTGGTGTCACTCTGCTGCATTGGATCTCTGAAATGGAGATTTTAGAGGCCTGCAGTGACAAAAAGTACATCTTATAAGAGATAAATGTTTTATCTGAGCCCACGTTAGCCCGGAGGACAAAGAAAGGACAACAGTGAAAAGAAAGAGGAAACTTTGGGGGGGAAAAGTTTAAACAGACTCATAATATAACGATGAAAATGTTTAAGAAGTTCTGTGTTTCTCCAAAAGTACAACTCGTCTTTTATCACAGTAACTGCTCATAATCTCATCACAGACTTTATATCTTCCACAAAAAGCAGAACTGGGGGTTGATGGACCTAAAATCTTTACACCGAGGAGAAACTGCAGCGCTGCGGCAGAAAATGGCTAACTTAATGTGACACTTGTGATACAAACATATTGGAAGGCAATATTCACACAAGCTGTAAGTTAGATTGAGAAGCATAATCTCATCGTCCCCGCTGAATTGTAAAACTGTCATCCGCTGATAATTTGCAGACAGACAGTAGGTGAGTGTGCTGATGCAGAGAGTGAGTTTCGGAGAGAAGTTTCCTCAGCTGGGCAGGAGGAGCGATGCTCATCAGTGCTCGCAACACTTCTGCTTTCTGGACCGGAGAGCTTTAGTCCATCAAATCCTGTTTACAAGACGTTTGAAGGACAGAGATAAGGGCCTTACTCTTTTCATGCCAGAAGAAGAGAAAGTACCCTCTGATACAGGTGGATTTAAAAGTGCTGAAGGTAAAAAAAAAGATGGAGCGTGTCGTGGTTCCCTGAAACAGCCCCGTCTCCTGGAAGTTCACGCCAGAAAATACATTTTTGTTGTTATGATATTCTGTGTTTGCTGAACAAAAGGGCAACAGAAATGTGATCATCGTGTCAGTTTATGTTTAGTACAGAAGCAGCGCCTTGAGACGTATGGTTTTATTGCAGACATTTAACAGAAACCACGATGTTTCCTTGACCCGAACCAAAGTGCTTTTTGTTAATTACATTTTCCTGCACACACACAAAAAAAAAGCTCATAAAAGTCCAGTGAAGCACCAGTTTTTTTTTCTGGGTTAAAGTCCAGGAAACCCATTTCTGTGAAAGTGAAAGGAGTCGTTCATATTAATCTTAGCTTTTGTTTTTTTTCATGTGGACTGAAGCAAAAAATGACCTTCACGACTTGAACTGAGGTTGTTTTCAATTAAAATGTATATTGGTAGCAGCTGTTCCTTCGACCTCTGTTGTCCTATTTCTTAGAAATTCCAACAAATTTGATAAATGAGACTGATTTCTTTTGCATTTATGCATTTAAAGCCTACACAAGCCTGTGGATGTCGAGCCAGTCTCTGTGAAGGACTCGGGTAAAATGTTCCCTGAAAGTCCACGGATGCAATTCTGCGTAAATATTCATGGTCCCCACAGGATGAATTTTGAGGATACACTATTGCCCTTTTTCTACTTATGTTGGTCGAACGCTAAGCATCAGGTCAAATTGGGAAGTTTGTGTGTAAGATATGTCAATTGGTACTAGATGAATGGTCATCATTTTAAATCGTGCTCCCCAAAGGATGAACCCGCATTTTTTCACCTTCACCGAAGTGCTTTTGTTGCTTGAATCTAACAGACAGGAGGTTTCTGGACATGAACCTTGGATGCTAGAATCAAAGTCAACTGAAATGTCCCTTCTACCAAGACATTTGGTGTCAACATTCATGGTCCCCACAGGATGAATTTTGAGGATACACTATTGCCCTTTTTCTACTTATGTTGGTTCGAACACTAAGCATCAGGTCAAATTGGGAAGTTTGTGTGTAAGATATGTCAATTGGTACTAGATGAATGGTCATCATTTTAAATCGTGCTCCCCAAAGGATGAACCCGCATTTTTTTCACCTTCACCGAAGTGCTTTTGTTGCTTGAACCTCACAGACAGGAGGTTTCTGGACATGAACCTTGGATACTAGAATCAAAACATTTAAATAGTCACTGAAATGTCCCTTCTACCAAGACATTTGGTGTCAACATTCATGGTCCCCACAGGATGAATTTTGAGGATACACTATTGCCCTTTTTCTCACTGTGCAGTAACTACTTGGTTGAATACTAATGCATCAGGTCAAATTGGGAAGTTTGTGTGTAAGATATGTCAATTGGTACTAGATGAATGGTCATCATTTTAAATCGTGCTCCCCAAAGGATGAACCCGCATTTTTTTTTCACCTTCACCGAAGTGCTTTTGTTGCTTGAACCTCACAGACAGGAGGCTTCTGGACATGAACCTTGGATGCTAGAATCAAAACATTTAAGTAGTCACTGAAATGTCCCTTCTACCAAGACATTTGGTGTCAACATTCATGGTCACCACAGGATGAATTTTGAGGATACACTATTGCCCTTTTTCTCACCGTGCGGTAACTACTTATGTTGGTCGAACGCTAAGCATCAGGTCAAATTGGGAAGTTTGTGTGTAAGATATGTCAATTGGTACTAGATGAATGGTCATCATTTTAAATCGTGCTCCCCAAAGGATGAACCCACATTTTTTTCACCTTCACCGAAGTGCTTTTGTTGCTTGAACCTCACAGACAGGAGGTTTCTGGACATGAACCTTGGATGCTAGAATCAAAACATTTAAATAGTCACTGAAATGTCCCTTCTACCAAGACATTCATGGTCCCCACAGGATGAATTCTGAGGATCCACTATTACACTTTTTCTCACCGTGCGGTAACTACTTACAGTATGTTGGTTGAACGCTAAGCATCAGGTCAAATTGGGAAGTTTGTGTGTAAGATATGTCAATTGGTACTAGATGAATGGTCATCATTTTAAATCGTGCTCCCCAAAGGATGAACACCTTCACCGAAGTGCTTTTGTTGCTTGAATCTAACAGACAGGAGGTTTCTGGACATGAACCTTGGATGCTAGAATCAAAAAATGTCCCTTCTACCAAGACATTTGGTGTCAACATTCATGGTCCCCACAGGATCAAATTGGGAAGTTTGTGTGTAAGATATGTCAATTGATCCAAGATGAATGGTCATCATTTTAAATCGTGCTCCCCAAAGGATGAACCCGCAATTTTTTTCACCTTCACCGAAGTGCTTTTGTTGCTTGAATCTAACAGACAGGAGGTTTCTGGACATGAACCTTGGATTCTAGAATCAAAACATTTGAATAGCCACTGAAATGTCCCTTCTACCAAGACATTCATGGTCCCCACAGGATGAATTTTAATCATTTTGCATTTTGAATATACCCCTTTGCTCTTGTCTCACTGTGAAGTAGCTATTTTCCACAATAAACAATACAATCATCTAAAAATTGCAGTTATGATCACGTTCCTCAGAGGATGAACCCTAATATGTTGCACGAGCATCAGGCCAAATTGTCAAGAGTTGCGTTAGAATTTGCACTTCCACCGTCCATGTACGACACCAGATCCTCCTACATTCAGCTGTATGTGTTTACAAGTGTATCCCAGTTGTGCAGACGTCGACGTAAACACATCATCCTCCCGTCTCCTGCCGACTGCATGAATCGCTTCTTCTGATTTTTTTTTCTTCTTCTTCGTCTTCTTGTTCCTGATACCCAGAGATTGAGCGCTGATTGCCTGTCCCCTGCTGTCCTGCAGCATGAGAGTGATCTGCAGGCGCGAGGACAGCAGGCCATTATTCAGTCTTTAGATGTGCTGCTTCTTATCAGTGCGCAGGGTTGACTGAGGCAGCTGCTCTTGTCAACATGCCAGCGCCCGAGCGTCCTCCGGGGGGAGGGGGGGGACAGGGTTTGACGGGGACGCTCGACAAACTCCTCCAAAATAAAAAAATAAATACACAAACACACAAATACCGCCAGACGGCAAGTGTCGTGCTCTTGAAGGTGCACACGTGTAACCTCCCCATCACTCCACCCAACATCATCGCCCGTTTCTCCCTCGCAGCGTGGGGCCGATGTCAGCGTGGAGGGCGTGGAGGAGGTGTTTGACAGGTGACGGCCGCAGAAAATAGGACGACAATCTTCGGTCACTTCAAACAGAGAGGAGATGACTATCTAAAATGAAAACGCTTCCTGCCGTGTTTCCCCTTTTCGGTGATTTGTCCGCCGGGTTGGATTAGGAAGATATCAGCTGTGATTCCACCCGGGCGTGTTTACCCTTCGGTGATTAGCTGATTGTGTTGCGATGTCCTGACGTTACTTCAACGGAACAAGTTCTTCTTATCGAGTTTAATAATACTCGACGTGTGGGACCTTCAGACATGCCATCCCAGCAAGGTCAGAGGGTGGACGCCAGCAGAGGAAACAGAGGTCGTCATGTTTTGCTCTATATAAAAAGATTATTTGGCAAAAATGGATCAGTGCCAGAGATGTGTGAATGAAGGTTTTCGATGAACATTTTAAGATGTTTTTTGGTTTGATCCGATCATGACATCACCCATCGGTTTGTGGACTACCATCCTGAAGCCTCGGGTTTGGCATTTTGGCCATCCCCACCTTGTTGCTGTCAATCACAAGGCAGCCACGCCCCCTAAATCAGGGTTTGATTTAGGGGGCGTGTCCATAGGGCTTTGTCGTCCATTTCACTCTAAATTCGACCAGAAATTTACAAAATGACCATCATGCTCTGTAAAAGTCTTCAAACTAGGGATTGAGACCATAAACTCATCACGAAACTGTTTTCTGAGGTTATATATCAAGTGAGAAGTAGGCTCATTTTCTCATAAGCTTACATACAATCTGACTTCTTTTTGAAACCAGTGGAGTCGCCTCCTGCTGGATATTAGAAAGACTGTAGGTTTAAGGCACTTTAACTTTTCAGACCCTGAAACTCAGTCCATATTTTACAATATGATATATTTCAATTTTTATTTCATATTATGACACGACTGTGCATTGATGTTTTTTGCGACTGGCTGCGTCTCCTCTGATTGTGCAAAGAGATGAAGGTCAGCGGGTAAAGAAATCATCCGTCTGCTTCTGCAAAACCACAGATAAGTTCAAACTTTACGTGCTTTTAGGTTGAAAACACGGCTGGAAGTGTCCCAAGGTCTTGTTGATACTCCTGTATTTCTTGCCAAACAACACAGGTGGAGATGGCGCGACAAACAAGGCTGACGATTGTCCCTGAGGACGAATATACCCAGCGTCGTCACGAGGTCCTTCAGCAGAAGTATCCAGCGGTTTGGCTGGTTTGTCGCCTGTCCTGTAACTCCACCACTGTCTGGTCCACCTCCCGATAAGAAAGTTACTCCTATGACACCTACGTACGGACATATCTGGTCTGCAGAAACGTTAACTGCTACCTCTGGTCTTTAGGACTCCGGCCATGATCATAACGTGATCCAAATTAGAGGGACGGAGCGAAACGCTGACGACAATCACGCTGAACTTCGGGCTAATTGGATGTCAATTCCCCTGCAACAAAGTCCTGTAATCATCTACTTTTTAACCACAGAGTTCTCACTGAAACGGCTTCCGACTGCATCATGATACTCTGAATCTAATTTGGTTAATTCTGCTGAAAACAGATCAAATGCAATTTCTCTTCCAGAGGGGGAAAAAAAAAAAAAGAGGAAACTGTTGGAAATTACCGGAGCTGCACGGGAACATTCTGCCAAATATGACTTCATCCAAATTTACAGTGTTTATAAAATCCTGTGGGTGAGTTAAAACTCGCTGATAGCGAGCGGCGCACACACATTTTAGACTCAATTTCTCACATGGGATATTTGATGCGTTCTATTCTCCTGCAATTAAACCTTTTTTCCGGCGCAAAACTTTGTTTTATTGGCTCGCCGTCAAAGAAGAAACTGTCATGTGAGTATTTTTCTGCAGTTCTCTTATTTTCACTGATGAAAATATCTCATTAACAGCAGCTCTGGTTAACAGCCTCCCAGTGAGTCTGTGATTAAAGGAGCTGAATCAGATCGTTAGCCGTGATCTCGTTTTTAATAAAAGATAAATACAATTTAACCCTACAGGTATATTTTTTATTATAATCCCTCCATCAGCTCCCTTTTCATTTCTTGGGTTGCCAGTAATCCAAGAGGATTCATTTCCGTCGGCTTTATATTTAAACAAACCTCAGTGTTTGCTGTTGTGTCTGCTGGGATGAAGCGGCAGTGTCTTAAACGACTCGCAGTCGGTTAGGATAATCAGAAATATAGAGGTAAACATCAAACTTTGCATAAGACGACGTCGTCTCTATAAGCCTCCGCAGACGCAGGTGTGCTGAACTCTGTTTCACTCGGAGGAGTTCAGACTGTTTGGTGGTTTAAAGCCTCGGGGATTCGACGGTGGGTTCTCATTTTCTTTTCCTCTCTTTAGGCGGAGAATCATAAATAAGTCTGACGTGGAAGGAGAAGCAGGAAATAAGAGGTAATGTTCTGAGAGCACAGAGGGAACACAGAGTCCCTGCTGATGATGGTGGTCCACAGACCTTCATCACGGAGGTGGCTTGTTTTTTATATTTGTCTCAATAAGAAGACAAAACATTGACACCCAAGTTGTTGGTGAAGATATTTAACCTCGTCGTTTCCTCGTTTACAGTGTGATTGCTTCACTTTTCCTCATCCGCCTCATTTTTTATCTTTTTTTTCACAGGTAGGAAACATTCTGACAGCGAATCAATCAAAAGTGATGATGAAATTTTGAACCAGCACTGAAAAACCTGCCTGAATACACTGAATAAAACAGACACCTTCTGTAACAGCAATGGATCTTTAGATTCCTGTTTTATTTTGTAGGACTCCTCCTCATGTGTCTTGTGACTTCCTGCCTTTGTCCTTTCCCACCTTTTCTCTGTGTGGTCATTCCTTCGTGTATTTAAGTCCGTCTTTTTCCATCTCTCTTTGTCAGTTCGTCCTGTTTTCCTCCCGGTGTCGAGCTTTTGTCCCCCCATCACTTTCTTAGTTTTGCCTTTTATGTCGCCTGTTTTTTTTAATTGCTTCCTACATTAAGCTTTTCTAAATATAGCTCACCTTTTGTTTCTTAACCTTCCTCCCACTGTGTCTCCAATACTTCTTTTTTCTCTTTGCCTTGTTGTATTTTAGGAAGCCTTTTCAACACCTTGATGAAAAATAACCTTTTGGATGTATCACAATGTGTTTCTTCTTGAACAAACTCAACTAAACTACTTTAATGTGCTTTTATACTGAAAAAATCTAACGTTCGTACGTCATTATCAGTGTTTGAAATATTCACGGGAGCCTGTCGGCACATTTTGAACCGTCCCTGGGAGACAAAGATGTGCGACCTCATCGTTTTTGAAAGAAACACCTTCGTCATATTCGACCTTCACTCTGACCACTCATCGCTCGTCGCTCCGCTCCACACGTCATCAAACGACACTGTCAAGGCTCAAAGTGTGACTAACACCGGAATTTAAATTATTTAGAGATATTCGGTTGTTTTGATGAGACTTTTTGCACTCACTTTGCAAAATAAAAGTTCCCTCAGGATGAAAAAAAATAAATCTGGCTCATCTTTATTGTGATACATTTCCTGTGAATTCAGTTTTTAATTTCTTCTGAATGCTCTAAACATGATTAAAGGGAGCAATCAGCAGTGTTTGAGAAGCATTAATGTCTCACACCTGTCTGCCTTCATCAGACTGAGGACCAAACCAAAGGCTGATTATCTCCAATTATCTGCCTTTTTACACAATTATACAACTTTACTGCCCATTTTTACTTTAAACTAATATTAATCATCACAACTTCCCAGTCAAATACCTTTAAAAAAAAAAAAAAAAGAAACACACACCATTAAAATAATAAAGTAGCACCTCCCCTGTCCCAGTTAAACTTGGTATCTTCCACCATCAGCACACCTGAGCGTGATCTCCTGCAGCCTCTTTATAAGAAAGCACTCAGCATGTGTTCTGTTTCAGACCCTGAAGCTCTGAAGGAGACGAACATGTGATCACAAGACAGAAAATGTCCTTGCAGCGGACAAAAGTCATGACCTGCAGACGTGGAGAAAGTAGAAGTTTTTCGGGTTACATCTGTGGTCAAAGCTAACTGAAGCTCACGTCATGTTAATATAACTCAAAGACTATTAAAGTTAAAGGTAGAATCAGTAGGATTTGTCCCAGCTGTTCCTGAACGCACCACAGAGACAGCTGATTGTTGAGTCTCATTCCCAGGACGTCAAATAGACACATGTTGGGTTGTAAAGCGTCCCGAGCAGCAACAAAGAGAGAAAATCAGAAACTCTCTGCAGATACGAGACACTAACACGCCTTTTCTCCACATTCCAGCCTCCCTCTCTGTCTGTTCACGGCTTCTTACGGCTTTGTCTCGTCTCGCTGCGTCTGAAATCAGTCTGGTGATGTTGGAGGAGAAAGAGGAGATAGAGGAGGAGGAAATAGAGGAGGAGATAAAGGAGGAGGAAGAGGAGGATATAAAGGAGGAGGAAGAGGAGGAGATGCAGGAGTAGACAGATGAGGAGTAGGAGGAGGACAGAGGAGGAGGAAGAGACGAAGATGGAGGACAAAGAGGAGGATAAGGACGGAGATGGAGGAGGACGAAGAGATGCAGGAGAAATGGACAGATGATGGAGGAGGACGGAGATGGAGGACAAAGAGGAGGAGAAGATAGAGGAGAAGATGGAGGAGAAGATGGAGGTAGAGGAGGAGAAGATGGAGGAGAAGATGGAGGTAGAGGAGGAGAAGATGGAGGAGAAGATGGAGGTAGAGGAGGAGAAGATGGAGGTAGAGGAGGAGAAGATGGAGGATAGAGGAGGAGGAGATGGAGGAGGAGGAGATGGAGGAGGAGGAGGAGGAGATGGAGGAGGAGGAGATGGAGGAGGAGGAGATGGAGGAGGAGGAGATGGAGATGGAGGAGGAGGAGGAGGAGGAGGATGGAGGAGGAGATGGAGGAGGAGGAGGAGATGGAGGAGGAGGAGGAGATGGAGGAGGAGGAGGAAGAGGAGATGGAGGAGGAGGAGGAGGAAGAGGAGATGGAGGAGGAGGAGGAGGAGGAGGAAGAGGAGATGGAGGAGGAGAAGAAAGAGGAGGAGGAGGAAGAGGAGATGGAGGAGGAGGAGGAGGAGGAGGAGATGGAGGAAGAGGAAATGGACGAGGAGGAAGAGGAAGAGGAGGAAGAGGAGATGGAGGAGGAGATAGAAGAGGAGGAGGAAGTGTCTGAAATCAGTCTTGTGATGTTGGGAAGGCGGCGTGCGATGACAAACTCAAATCAAAGTAACTGTTTTGAAAATGTTAGAAGGAGAAAGTTCAGATTTAAGGAGGAAAAGTCAGAAGTTGTCAGATAAAAATCTACTTCGGTGCAGTAACAAAGTATTTGTACTCCTTCCATGCAGCGTTCTGTCTTTAATCAATACTGTGACGTCAAACCCTTTAATTTCCCCGCGTGCTCCCTCAGTGTACTACAGTCTCCTCCATCAGCGTATTTCACCGTGTTGACATGAATATTTACGCTCGCCGAGGGTTTGTGATCGATCCTCTCCTCCTGCAGCTTCTGTTCCCTCGCCATCGCTCGCCGCCGGCTCCTCGAGGTGACCGAGCGGCGTGAGTATTAACCATGTCAGTCAGCAGCTGTCCTCCTGTCGTACATCCCGTCACTGTGACTTAAAATAGCGAGTGCTCCTGTCAAAGAATCCCATCTAAAATTAAGCCCTGTTCAATCATACATAAGCCACATTTCAAAAGCAAGGCGGCTGAATAATAGAAGAAAACAGGGAGCGATTGTGTTTCTACATGCTCTCAGTTAACCCGGCGTGCAGCGCTCACACTCGGCGTCCTGCAGCAGGCTGCAACATGTAACGCTGCAGCTCGACAGCGTTTCAGAAAAGTCATTTACACTACAAGAGGCGACGCCGTGGGGCCGCCGCTATTATTCTTTCTCTTTGTCTCTTTGCATTTTCACTTCGCACATAACTGAGGGGAATGTAACACCCACGGTGCATTATAGATGGTTTAAAAAGGTGCGTGTATCGTGCACGAGGACGCTCTGAGAATCCTGTTTCATTATCCGACCGAAGCTGCGTGGGGTATTAAAATATGCCCATATCGTCTTGAAAATCCAGCCTTCATCCCTGGAGGTGTAATGAACCGACAGGATGGAGACTCTTGGCTTCGGTCAGATGAAATCAACATCAAACTGGCAACGGGAACAAACCGGGCTAATTTGATTAGATGCCTGTGTATGTTAAAACGGCTGTTTTTCAGATGAGGTTCTGTCAATAACACGACGAGAGCTTCGTTAAAACACAGGAGTTCTCACAAATACAGAAGCTTCAGTCGTCTGTTCTGCTCGTGAAGGCCTCTGAGATCGAGTCAGCGATAATACGTCATGCAACGTTTGGTTAGACTTGGTGAACTCTTCTTAACATCGTCAAACAGTCACAGTTTGGTTTGGTTTCGTCGTGTATCCTGTTGATCCTGCAGTCTTATATTTGGCGGCTGAGTTTCTCTGATCCTTTCGTGCCGTGATCCTGAAATTAACGTCATCAGTTTCACTTCCTGCCTCCCATCTCCTGCATTTGGCTCCACCTTCTCCGCTCAAGTGTGACGGGTTGAGGCTCCAAAACAACTACCGTATTTCACCAATTAATCGTCGGGCCGCAAATAGCCGCCTGGTTCTTTTAAGCGCCTGGGGTCAGCACCCTTTTTGCGTTTTAAACGCCCACCCGAATAACCGCCGGGGCGATTATTTGCATTATTTCTGCAGAAGTAAACAGTTGGCACTTCCGTCTTCTTTCTGTCAAAATAAGAGAAGTAGCTAACGTTAGAAAAGGGTGCACCGTAATCTTAAATGACCGACTGACTCTTATTTTGACAAAAAACAGGAAGTGAACGACGAGTTTAACGGCCCACCTTCACACAGCGGAGGACAGGTCAACACGGAGGAGAACGGACAGCAAATGGACATAAATGATAACGTAAGAAGGAAGAAAAATAAAAAGTATGATGCTACGTTTAAGCTTGGAGTTGTGAAATACAGCTGTCATCACAATAATGGCCTGGTGCAGGTCTGTGGAGAAATAAATAAAGGCCTGCAGCGAATAGCCGCCTGCTTCTTTTAAACGCCCGGGCTATTAATTGGTGAAATATGGTACTTATATTTGGCTGCTGAGTTTTCCTGATCCTTGTGTGCCGTGTTCCTGAAATTAACTTCATCAGTTGCACTTCCTGCCTCACATCTCCTGCATTTGGCTCCACCTTCTCTGCTCAAGTGTGACGGGTTGAGGCTCCAAAACTACTAAGTTAGGTTTAGGAAAAGTTCATACGTCACATATCACGTATCAAAGGTGATGTAAGTGCGTCACTCGCGTAACTTAAACTAAAAACAAATCACACTTGACTCTTGGTCACAAATAGCACGTGAACCTAAGTTTCTGGAGAGGAAGTCTCAGAACCAGACTAGAACTTTTCATTTTGCAGCTTTACATGTTCACTGGGGTTTTCACAGTTTCGATTCTTAATCAAAAATTGTCGAGCTTTAGATTTAAATCCTTGCGTGCACCCAACAAAAGGAAGATGCTCCGATGATAGTCAGTCTGCCGGCAGCTTTTCCAGACACTTATCCTGTGGACGAAGACGATCGACCGACTGGTAGCGGAGATAACTCCAACAGAATCAGAGGTGGATTTGTTGAGAGTAAAAAAAATCTAGAATATCTTCGAAGATTTTAGCATCAAGTCAGTGAATAAAACTGCCTTTTATGAAGTTTAAAGGTGTTTTAAAGAAGCGTCCACATCCACTTATAAGCTGCCAGAAACAGATTCCTAGTAAACACCCCTCACACACACACACACACACACACACACACACACACACACACAGTCTGCAGGAGGACATGTGTCTGGATCTCCGGCTGGCAGTCTGACAGCAGCATCTGCGAGCGTGTGAGCGCTGCAGTCGATGACTCTCTGCTCCGAACTGTCACGGGAGCAGATGGTTGATCAATTCAAAGTAAAGGAGGAGGGAAAAAAAATAAGAGGATCGAGCTTCACACCAACAAACAAACAAACAAACAAACAAACAAACCGCTGAGCGATCAAAGTATCACCGGCCTTTGGATCCCTTTCCTCTCCTCAAAAATGCATGAGAGGAAGACGGAGCGGTTGAGATTTCCAGCAGTCTGGGAATCATACTTGGAAAAGGGAAGCGAGGTGTCGAGGGCAAATGTTTTATTCTCTTTCAGACTGATGGGTGGAATATTGCAGTTCAGGCTATCTGGAGAGACACTTTAGCTTCTTCTTCTTTTTATTTTTTTTTTGTGTGTTAGAAGGAGGCGTAACGGAGGAGCTGTCGAACAATAAAATCCATATTGACATGGCCGAGGATTTTATGGGATGAAATAACAAGCCTCCTCGATGTGAAAACCCTCGGATGAGTCAGACGTAAGTGCTGAGTCTGTTTCCTCGATCATCTACGGGAACATTCGCCTCACGTATGGACGAGTTCCTCCGACTGGATCAACGTTCGGAGGCCTAAACGCAAACGACGGCGGCGGCGGCGGCTTCATTTGTGGGGGAAAAAATGCGCTGCTGGTCAGAACCTCGAGGCGTAACCAAAATGATAAACTCATTTCGTTCGCCTCAATTTGCATCCGAGGGGTAATGAGTTTACAATCAGTCGGATCTAATGTGATATGTCTCTCGTGGCGATGCAGATTCTTCATGGCAAATTGAGTTTTCCACAACCTGCCAGAGCGAATGTGCGGAAGACGAGGACGGGCGGGAATAATCGCTCATATTTCACGTCTCACCCTGTGATTTTCTTTTCTTTCGGAGGCCTGAAAGCTCCGAGTTTATCAGTCAGGTACTAACAAGCGCGGCTAAAGTCCTTCTTAAAGGTCAGCCATCCATTGAGAGGTGTGGACTTTCTGAATAATTCATCCTCACTGTTATCCTTTTGGAGCTCGAGAGCAGGAAATCAATTCCACACGCATTGGCACCGCCGTCCATATTTACTGCCTCGGTGTCCGCGGCAACATTTACTCTCTAATTAGTAGATAATCAACAAATATAATGGATTTTACAAGGTGGAGGATGGAGAGAGAGAGAGAGAGTTTAGTTTCTCAAGTCAGTTGTTTCCAGGTGGTGAAGATACTTCTGATACGACGGTCCTTCTTTATGACGGTGTTTACAGCGTCGGCAACAAGGTCAGACTCAGTGTTAACACGCCTGAACGACTGCTTGTGCCGTCGGCAGTAAAACACCAAAGCAGAGATGTGTGCAAGAGGCCGTTCTGGCCGATGTTACCATCCGTCCTGAGAGATCCAATCACAAGTGGACAGCTCCGAGTCCGATAATAACAAGTGTCTATATGCAAATAAACATCACAAGGACAAACTGACACAAACACACAAAGAACTTCATGTAAAACATTTGCCGAATTGGCAAGAAGAACCATAAATGTGAGACTTTGTTAGCGAGAGCGTCTCATTTCTTCTATAAAGTTTCTGTTAACGCAACAACTCACAAAATTAAGCGTTTTTTAAAGGGAGTCTGGGGACAGATGTAGTGTATTTAATGCTGAATTTACAAGATGGGACAAAATATTTAGAATTTGCCGTTTCACACAGTTTCTCCTCGTTCAACAACTTTCAAAATTGGATGATTTGTTAATGGAGTCTGGGGATATTGACCACTCGTCACTGGATCACTGATACCAGGCTGAACATTTGACTTCATGTGTTGGTGAATATTCATTCTTGACTTCCCACGTTCATCTTCCTGCAACAACTCACCTCTGACGTGATTTCAGAGCCTGAACGACTCTCCTGAGACCAAACCCAGTTAGTCACTGATGCTCACTATGAAATTAATAGTTTTGTTTTTGCAGAAAGTCACGTAAACTTGTTGTAAATGCTGCATTTACTGAGGAAGACGTACGACTGTTTCATATATCACAGTGTTGATTTATTCAGGTTGTAGTGGAATAAAGGTCTTTCTAAAGGTTTTTTAATCTCATCGAAGTTAAAGAAAACGATTTTTGTCTCGTTCAGTCGATGAAAACTTGACAGTTTAATCTTTTTTAGGCATCATTTTCATGTAATTCACGTAAGACTTTTGCTTTTTTGTGATGAAAACACAGGTTGAACAATCGTCCTTCGACCCTCAGTCTGAATTAGGAAAAGATTTCACAGAAAAAACCCTTTTAACTGTGAAAAACTTCTATTTTAATCTGCAGATTTTTGCAGATTTCCACCTGTGAGCTTTCTTCCACAGCCTCAACACGAGACTTCAGCCAAAACTCTAAAGGTTTTTTAATCTTATCGCAGTGAAAGAAAACTATTTTTGTCTCGTTCAGTCAATGAAAATTTGACAATTTAGTCTTTTTTTCGGCATCGAACATATCAGTCGATCTAGTCAATCTTTTGTCATTTCAGGCAAACTTATTTCCCGTCTTTTTCTTATCATTATGAGGTGAAGACACAGGTTGAATGATCGTCTTTTGACCCTTCAACAAAAAACCCTTTTAACTGTGAAAAATTTTGATCTAATTTCTGCAGATTTTTACAGATTTCCACCTGTAAACTTTCCTCCACAGCCTCAACATGAGACTTCAGCCAAAACTCTGCTGAGAACATCATAACGACATCGTTCTCAGCCTTTTAAACTTAAAAAACAAACATTTATCCTGTTTCTTAACGTACATTATTTATTTTTTGCTTCATATTTCCCAATCATGGTGTTTTTTGTTCCTTGCCCTCCTCCGTATAGATCTCAACACGTCAACACTGTAAGTTAACGGAACGTACGCTCTGTTTGCTATTAATACCCTCTTTTTTCCGACTATTTGCGGCTGAACTGACCCATTTTTCTCGCGGCGATCATTAAAATTCATTAAACTTTCATCTGATCCGCCTCTAATTTAAGACATATGACAAATCACCGGCCGGTCGAGCCATATAGGCGTCACTACATCCTCTCCAGACGTGTGGAAATCAGCTCAAAAAGCCTCGCTGCTGCTGCTGCTGCTGCTGCTGCTGCATAGCAACCGGGCAGCCCCGGCAGAGCCAATCACACGCCGGCAATCATCTTTTGGCCCTTGTGGGTGGCATTTTAAAGAGGCTGTCGTCACAGTGGCAGCAGAGGGATAATGGTGAGAGAGCACTCCGACGTGGCCGATGGCGAGCGAGCGGAGCGGGGATGTACAGAGCGGCGTGGTTACCTTGGGATGTCCTTGAAAAAGACCGTCGATGTCATTTTCCCGCCCACGCAAACATCAGCTCGCTCTTGTTCTGTCTTGCCTTTCTTCTCTCTGTGAAAACACAACGGCGGTCGCATGCAACACAACGGACCCACACGCCGAGAGGGAAGTGTAAAAAAAAAATATACATCCTGCAGAAAAACAAAGAGTTTGGTTAAACACCTACGTTAATGTAGATTCAGTGGGAAGTTGAGCTGTAAAGAAGAATTAATCAGTCTGATAAACATTTAAAATCACTGAGAAAATAAGACGTTTCTTCTTCGTCTTTGATTTTTCTGGTTGCAAAACTTTTGCAGGTGAAGTTTTTCGACATACTCGCACGCAAATGCGACCAAATATACTCAAATAAATCAAAATCAGGGTTCGATTCTGCACATTTTGTGCTTAAATGCACGACAGAGCAAACTTATAACCATTAGCAAATTAAAAGTGCTTTACATGGACACAGAAATACATAAAATAAAAATAAGATGGACAGAAATAACAAATGAGCAACTGATATGAGCTATAAAGAAGAATTAATCAGTCTGATAAACATTTAAAATCACGGAGAAAATAAGACGTTTCTTCTTCGTCTTTGATTTTTCTGGTTGCAAAACTTTTGCAGGTGAAGTTTTATCGACACACTTGCACGCAAATGCAACCAAATATACTCAAATAAATCAAAATCAGGGTTCGATTCTGCAAATTCTGATGACATAAGCAAACGTATTACCATCAGCAAATTAAAAGTGCTTTACATGATCATAGAAATGCATTAAAAATAAGACGGTAAGACGTTTTTACAGGATAGAAACAGCAAAAAATAACAAATGAGTGACTGATATGATGCAGATTTGCAAATATTTCTTACAGTATTTTCAAAACAATGAATACAAAGCAGCTTTGGCGGTCATGTGAGCTCCATATTAAAGAGATTTAAATATTAATTAATCACATCAATAATTCATACGGCCCCAAGACGTCAGTGCAGCTGACCGATCCTTTCAAACAGTGTAGAAGGATTTACTTTAAAGTGTTTTTGTGCGACCAAACAGCAGCAGAAAACTACGAAGTGATGGAAAAATAATAACGAACGTGTCCCGGACAGGATTCTGAGTCTGAGTCCATCTCCTGAGTCCTGTTCTGAAACCAGTCGGCCAGAACCGCCCGGTTTCTGTGACATGACATTATTCTTTATGTCCACTTTAGAGGAAAACTGTTTTCAAATCTGACATTCAAGTTATAAACATCTTCACTTCGCTCTGAATCGTCTCCTCGGCTGAATTAACCTTTAACTTATTATTCTTCGGCTGTAATGAATTCACAAATAATAATAAGAATAAAATAATAACCTCGGCGCTTCCGCCTGACTGCAGGATCGCCCGCTGTGTCACTGGATCGCAGATTTGAAGGATGATTAATTAAACAGTTTCCTGCTGCTCGTGTCATTTATATCTGAAGTCACTCACTAATCAGACGGAGTGACGGCTTCTGTTTACTTCCTGCCTTTTAAGACTCACTTTTATTTATTGTAACGCCGTCACGGTGAAACCTCAGGTTGTTTTTTTTAACGCAGTCTGGCACGTATCCATATAATTAATTGCTTTACAACTGCGGAGAGTCGGACCAGCTCCCCCGGCAGCCGTTACGTATACGTTCCTGCACAGCCTCCCTTGTTTCTCCTCCTCTTCCTCCGACAGCTCGCCTGATGAAGTTAACCTGAGACTCCGGGTAATAAATCACGGCACCTCGGTTGTCCACTTGATAACAACTCATACTCAGCAATTATCTGCTGAATCAGATTGGTCACCGCAAGTCGAGGGAGCCATAAATCTGCTGCACCTTGTGATCCCCGAGATATCACGGCGGGAAATGAGCGCGGCGAGGAGAATCTGCTGACTCGTCACCGCTGTGGGGGCTTGTTTTGTTTTGTTTTTTCCGAGGACGAGAGGTTGAATGAAAATCATGTGAAGATTTCAGACGCGCTGAAGCCACATGAGGCCGTTTTCACGCTGATGACCTCCAGGAAACGTCTTTTAACGCCTTCAGCTGCAGCGACGACGACCGAGCTGTTAACGGGGATGAAATGATTATTTTCTCCTCAACAGGACGAGTTAAAAATGTGAAATGTCACTTCTTTCCTCCCCCTTTCCATCCCCACGCCTGACTCCTAACCTCCATTTGAATTCCAGCTCACGCCGCGGTTCATAGCCGAGCGCCTTCAAGCATCCGTCCGGCGCGGGAACACTGGAGTTGTTTTTGTGCTCGGTGACAAAGCACTCGCGGGGCCCACCTCCTCTATTTCACCGCCGCCCGGCTCAGCGGTGCAGTTAGAGGTGATAAATGATTTATTTTCCTCGGTGTTGCTCAACTTTGCCCGAGCTGTTTCCACTCATAACGCCGTGTGATTTATGTGGGAGCGCTCACTCCTCTAACTTTGGTGCTTTCTTTTAATGCTCTGCCGCGCGGACCGCAGTGGATGATACGATATAAATCCACGTCTGCAGCCGCACGAAAACACAAAGCGCCATGAATAATGCAGCGCCGCCGCCGCCGGGCCGAGCCGGCAGGTGCTGCACCTTTAGACTCCACGTGGAGCCGCGCTGCATCCCTCAGGACAATCAGTGTGATTATTAACACATTAGGCCGCCGCGCAGCGACGCATCGCTTCATGACATTTTGGCTAAATTGGATTAGCATAGAGGCCGACGTCATTCTGACAAATCGACAGTGAAGCGAAACATGCGAGGGGCCTCACTGAGGATGATTAGTGTGATTTAGAAAAACAGTGAGGTGACGCGCTCGCCACCAATCTACCAACCTCCTCAAACAACCTGGGAGCATTCAAAAAATCCAGACGAAATGGCTTTTTGAGTTCAGTTTCATGATGCACTTTGAGAAGATGTGTGGTGGTGAAGATGACGCGTTGCATCGAACTGAAAAAGCCCTCAGTGTCGTTCTTTGCTCTTCTTTCAATGAAACAAACTCTCCGGTTCTGATATAACTGATGCTATAGCAGCTACGCTAACCTCTTGAAGAGCCGCCATCGTTGTCAGCCAGCGAGCACATAATCACCGTATTTTTTGTGGAAACAGAACAAGGTTTGCGTTGACCAACACCTGAAGATGCATCGACATATCATGGAAGCGAGTGAAGAAAGATGTAGCATATTTTTTTTTATATTATTATCCTTTATTTTTGTTAACACAGCTGTTACTACTACTTCATAACTCCTTGTAGTACGTTAAGAACACAAAGAAATAGATTTACGCTAACAAAGCAAGCTAATATTACAGCTCAGCCAACGACAACACCGTTGACGTTAACATCCCGCTCTTTCATGAGCCTCTCGTTAAAGGTCCACTGTGTCGTGTTTTAAGTAATTTATGACCTCAAATCAGCGTCTTCATTCATAAATAAGTCCTCATTGGTGTAAAATGATCTCTGCCAACAATCTCACTTCTCCTCCTGAGGGAAGAATCACACATTGTGACGTGAAGCAGGAAGTTGGGCGTGAAGAGAAGCAGGGCAGTTTCTGCTTTTCTCCCAAAATCCTCTTCCCGTTTAACATTGGGGCTTATGGGGCAGTTGCTGGAGTTTGTGTCGGTTAGACGCAGATAATTCAAAAACCGTACATCCTCCCGATAAAGTGGACACGTTGCCAAACAGAAGACAAGTGTGGCTACGTTCTTGGAAAATATCACTATTGTAGTGTGAAATCTGTGGCTAGGATCGTCATCTAAAGAAACATTTTCGGAGAGTTTTTTTCAGGCTCCCCCACTCTGCCAGTTGGTGCTGCGCGAACATTCCGCAATACACACACATTGAAAATCCTGAATTTTTCTGAATTTTTCGAATTCACTCACGATCAATTAAGGGTCACCGTTCAAAAACTAAACATCGTAGAAAGAAAGTTCAAATACAACTCAAATAGATAAGACTTGTGCCTACATTTTAAAGTTTGAATGGTGTCTCTAGGTCAAAGTCTGCCAGAGCAGGAGATGTTTGAAAAATGTTGATGATTTTGCGACTTTTTTGACCCCGTCCCATTCATTCCTTATGGGAAGTTTTTCATACGGAGGCTTCCATGTCCTTCCGCTCTATAAAAAACGATGAGCTGGTGAGAGGGACAAAAAGCTCTACGTGGTACAGATAAGGCTAAAGGCGTTTTCACTCAGAGCCAGCGTGACTGTGGAACGGAGGAGGAGCTTAGCCAGACGCGCTCGTCAGCTGCAGTTTGAAGTCTGTTTGAAATAACGTACCTTATCACCCGAAACTAAACTTGATGAAGTGCTGTTTGAAGACATGTTGTTGTCACAGCTTCTTGAATCTTGACACATCCCGCCTGCCGTAGTTCCAACAGGCTGCAACGCACGTTTGAAAACGCGAGGCGCTAGAGAGCAGTATTCGTTTGGATGCAGAATAACATTTAACCACGAGATGGGAGGAATAATTCCACAGTGTGTCTTTAACGCCTCTGTGCAATGATACGGCACAACAACAAGGTCTGAGGATTATCTTGAGAAACCAGATCCTGATTTCTAGAAAGAAACATTTGTTTGTTTTAAAGGAACTTTTGCATTTACAGCAGCGATTTATACGTGATGATTAAGGCTTCGAGAGTCTGGAAATGTTTGGTTACGTTACCTTGAAAGAAACGTGGATTACATCCATAGTGCACTGATGTTGCTGTTGAGTTGCCATCTAGAGGTCAGAAATCTCCAGAACTTGCATCAAAACAATCTCGATGGATAAATGAATAAATGGATAAAACTCTACGGGTGAGAGGAAACAGGAATTTTTAATTTGGGGGTAAACTTTTACTCAGTTTTCAGAAAACTTTCAAATGAATATGAAATAAATTCCAGGTTCCAGTTGGGGAGAAAACGACCTCTCGGTTGGTCGTGAATGTTTTATGTTATGATGAATAAACGAAAAAGTCGTTGCTTTGTGTTTTTTTTTTAACAGCGGAGCTTGTTAAAAATGAACTTTTGGAGCTCCAGGACCTGGTTTTAAATCACACTTCAGGGCATATTAAACATGAAAGATGAATAATCAAACACAGTTTATTGACCCACATTAATGAGCGGATCGATCGAGCGTGAGATGCGTATTCGTCCGGGGTTTTGTCGACCTCACACCAAAGCAGTTGACATCCTGCTGTGAGCTTCTGACGCCGGCTCCTCGTCACATGTTTTTGTTTTGTGTGTTTTTCCTGAACCGCTCAAATCTCCGTCACCGGCCGACGTCTCTCCGGGGCGGGACGAGAGGTTCTCCTCATTATGCGTGACCTCCTCCCTGTTTGTCTGCACCTGCCCTTGCGTTCCTGCCCTCCGCTGTCCGTCACCCGGCGTAATCGTATTCACACGGTGGAAATCACATTACATATTAACTGCCACCGTGGACGGGTTCAGGGCGAGCGGCTGGACGGGCCTAATGAATGCCTAACCGTCACAATGACAGCGATAATGGCATGAAAGGAGTGTCCCGAAATATCTCCGGCTCCTCTGGGCGGCAGGTAGCACCGCTCACCTGTCACGCTGTTACCTCCGTCCACATCCACAGAGAGGCAACATCACAACACTGTCAGGACGTAACGGGGCTGATGAGGAGGCTGCCGGCGTCCTCGTCTGATGAGATGTAGTTTGATTCTACCTTTACTTCACTTTAAAGGAGCAATTTGAAAGATTTCCCTGGAATTTTAGTTAGTTTGGTTTAAAACACGTCTGTGTTCTGCAGATGTCTACTGAAGTTAGCATGCTAACCAGCTAGCCCAGGCCCGTCCTGTCTCCTAATACACCTTTATACCTCATGAGGTGTTTGTCTGACATATATACCGATCAGGCAGAACATTATGACCACCTACCTGATATTGTGAAGGTTCCCCTTGTGCAGCCAAAACAGCTCTGACCTGTCAGGACATGGACTTCAGACCTCTGAGGGGTCCTGTGGTGTCTGGCACCAGGGCGTTTCATAGTGGATCTCCTGTATGTTGGGGGGTGGGGCCTCCATGGATCAGACCTGCTCAACACATCTTCAGATGCTCCATCAGATTGGGATCTGGGGAATCTGGAGGCCCGATCAACACCTTGGGCCCTTTATTGTGTTCCTCGAGCTGTTCCTGAGCAGTGTTTGCAGTGTGTCAGGGCACATTGTCCTGCTGGGGGGCCGCTGCCATCGGGTAGTGTTGTTGTGATGAGGGGGGTGTAGTTGGTCCACAACAAGTGTTTGGATGGGTGGTGGTTCACATGAAGGCCAGCACCCAAAGTTTCCCAGCAGAACATCGCATTGTGATGAGATGATCAATGTCAGTGGTTTTAATGTGGCTGATCGGTGTAACTTCCGGATTTTCTTGTAAAAAATGAACAAAACAAACTCACAAAATGTCAAGAAATGAAATAGCGTTTCTTCTATTTTCTTTACTAAAGAGAAAAACTTTCTGAACTCAAGTTTCTCTCTTTTACCGAACTAAGACAAAACAAGTGTAACATGAATAAAACCTCATCCGAGTCGCATCAGACAGATTTTCTATCTTGTGTTTTGTTTCGATCGAGAGCCCCCTAGTGGCAGAAATGTCAAAAATCCTGAAGATTCGAATCCTTAAAGTTTGATTTAACAGCACAAGAATGTGACATAATGTTGTCTTCTTCTGCGTGCATGAATGAGTTTTTAATTTATTACATCTTCCTAACACAGATTAGATAAGACGTTAAATGAAGAAATTAACCGTACGAGCGTCATCTGCTGCCAAGTTTAGGGTTTCAAATCTGACGGTTTCAGTTTAGAAAGATATGACTCAGGGGGAAAAGAGATGACTGTTGACCGGAGAGATGAGATGCGAGCCGTGGCGACCCGACCGTCCACCCCGACCTCGTCCTCGTCCCCGGAGATGGTTCGCGATCATATAACATCACACGACTTCTGCCCCCTTTCCCCGTTTCAAGACGATGAAGAAGAGGCTGAGCGAGATCATGAATACTCCTCTCCTTGAAGCCGAAGTTAGTGGACCATTGTTCTTAAAACCAGAGTGTCACGAAAGTGCAGATCAATTAAGTCAAAAGGTCTGCGGCGTGCGGCGGGCTGATGAGCAGAGGGAGGGCTGCGGTCTGATGGGGTCAGCGTGATAACTAAAGCAGAAGCTCACATCACCCAGACGATCCGAAGCCTGGTGAATATTCATTAAATCCTCCACAATAAGAGAGAATTTAATCTGCCAATTTAATTATGAGGCCGGCGCACAGGAAGGCTTTGGTCTAGATTCTGTTTCCCCCGGAGATTCGCCCTCCATCCCCGACTCCCACGATGAGAGCGAGGAGGAGCGCGAGCAGCCATTTGACCGGCGAACGGAGGCAGGCCTGGCCTCGCTGCCTCGAAGCGCCGGGAGGAGGAATAATGAGTGAAGGATGAGACGAGGAGAGGATGCAACTGTACAGCAGCGTGGCCATTACTCCTCTGCACGGCCTATTATACTGAGAAAACAAGCAATATCCCCACACCACAAATTAGGACACCAGAGGAACGGGGAGGTATTGAGGATGGGAAATGATATTCCTGAGCGGGGATGCGGTGTCAGTAATAGCTTTCAAATAGACTTTTTACAACGCGCTGCAGCAGCTCTTCTGGTTTTCTTCTTCTTCTTCTTTGTAATGTCGAGTGATTCTGCAAGAACGAGGCCGAAAGGGACTGAAGAGCAGAGCTGTGTCTGATCTGAGAGCGTGACAACACAACAAATTATGCAGAAGACAACAAAAGAAGAAGTATATGTTTTAGTCGTCGAGATCTTCACACCTCAGTCGACCTGCTTCTTCAGATCTTTAATGGTCGAGCTGGTCAGAGATCTTCTTCTCTGAACTGCTTCTCTATTCCCTCTGATCCACCGGGACGGACCGGGCTGTATTTCTGTGTAGCATCATGTAGCAGACTGCCTCTGGTCGTAGCCCCCCGGCGGCGCTCTGTGTTCCCTCAGATGTGTCTGCTCAGGCCCGAGTATCATCTGAGCTCAGAAGATGACGAGCAGAACGAGTCGCGCTCGCTCCCTCGCCGACTGTAACGGCGATTGCGAATATATCTGTGAGATGACGGAGCGTCGGTTGGTTCTGTAGCCGTGACTGTGCAGGGTTGTTCAAGTTCACACTTCACAGAGCGAGCTGCAAGTTCAGATTAGTTTGTGTTTTGCTGCAGATCTTCACGATGTCGACTTGTTTTTGGTAAACGGAGGAAACCAGTCGTTCGTTGATCGAATGTGTTGCAGACGTTTGGATCCTTTTTTTCAGGCGATCCTCATCAGAAAAAATAACCTCATTGGTTGACTGTGAAAGCAGCTTATTACGACCCATACTTATGTTTCTCACGTGGCGACCTCTAGTGGTCGTAGTAATTATTAGACTTGTAGTCAAGACCGCCTAAACCGAGACCAAGACACTACCAAGACCAGAGAGTATCAAGACCAAGACCAAGGCCAAGACAGACCAAGTCAAGACCAAGACTTGTTCAGCTCGATACCGAGACCAAAAAAAGACTAGTTTTTTGCCATTTTGCATGAGTTGTAGAACCCGCACGCAGGTGCACCAAAAAATGCATTAAATTAAATGCAAAATACAAATAGTTTATAGTACAAATAGTACAAAATTGTACTTCAAATTGTACATTAACAAGAGGAAGAACTGGTCACCTTGATGTGTGCAATGGCATCTCAATTATAACACACTTTATCAAGTTGTAGTTGTAGCTGTAGTTCAGTGGGACAAGAACAATATAACACAGACATCACAAAGAACAGATACATAAACATATACATTCAAACTGTAGAACAAAAGTCATACTACATCATGAATGCATTTATGTCTTGAGTAGACTTGTAGTCAAGACCGCCTAAACCGAGACCAAGACACTACCAAGACCAGAGAGTATCAAGACCAAGACCAAAGACTGTCGAGGCCGTGACAAGACCAAGACCACGGAAAAGTGGTCTTGAGACCGAGACCGGTCTCGAGAACTACAAGTCTAGTAATTATTACAGCAGCAAAATGTCGGGATTGATGGTCAGGTGAAAGAAGCACATGCCAACATGTCGGGTGTCACTGAACACAGTTAACTCTCACAGGAGTTAAAGGTGAAGAAAGATGGGCAGTTCGTTGTCGAGTCTCATTCCGAGGTTGTCAAATACCGATGTCTTCAGTTGGCGTATGATGGGAATGAGACTCAACGATCAAGAGTCGTTGATCATCAGAATCACTGACCGGAAGGGTCGGTCGAGGCAGACGGCCGCCAACCATTGAGTCCGGTTCTGCTCGAGGTTTCTGCCGGTTCTCGGCAGATAAAGATTGAAGAGACCGTGTGTTGAGAACTGTAGGAAAAACTTGAAACCTGAATGATATCGTCATGAGTTTGACACTTTCTTACAACACAAAACAACCAAATCTGGGATTGTTTTAGCCAAACTAGCAACTATTCCTCTACAGCAGGTGGCGACTGGTTTTTCTGTCCAAACATAAGCTCATCCATGGTTTTTATTTGTCAGCAAGCAAAGAGGTGTATCACAAATACCCAGAGCTGAAGGTGACATTTTCGGTTCAACAAAACTCAAATTTGCACAAAAATCCACATTTAAGAAGCTGCAGCATGATAACTTGATAGATTAAACAATTAACTGATGAAGTGTAGATGAGGCAGAAGCTCTTTTAAAGATGTCCTATAAATAGACTTCGATGAAACTTTCCTCCGGCGGCGGCGTCAGACCAAACTTTACTTATTTTCTTACAGTAGACTACACCAACAACAACACGGTTGTCTCATTTTCCCGGCAGCTTCCTGGTCCGTAATGAGCATTACATCTTCACAGTGTCATGAATCCCCCAGCTGTAGGTGTAAATGACTGTGTGTGTGTGTGTATACAACATAAAACCATGTGTTTTCCTGTAAAAGGGCCCTTGATTAAAATTACTGATTGGGCTCCTGCACAGCTCGTAGATCAGGACGAGCCAGCGGAAAAAGAACAAACTTCCAGAGAAAATCCACAGAGACAGACAAGTGAAGTAAATCACCTCTGCTACAAATCTCTTCTTCTCGCCTCTCACAATCAACAGCGCGGCACACGCAGAGTATTGCCTGTCCAGTGTAATCACAGAGCTGTCGGCGAGCGCAGGAAGCCGGGATGTGCACTGGAGGCTGAATATGACAGACACGGTCCGGATAAATTGCAGCCGAGTTCAAACAGAAGAGGGAGAGAAGAGAGACGGGGGAGGAGGAGGGCGAAGGACTGCCAGCAGTGAGCACCACACACACACACACACACACACACGCACACTGTGTGTGTGTGTGTGTGTGTGTGTGTGTGTGGTGCTGGAACAGAAGTTTGGTTCTGGAGGTGAAGACGTGTCGACAAATATTTAAAGCAAACACACTTCGGTTGCATCACATGTTCAAGATGTGCATCATTTTCATGCATTTCCACAGACTTCAGCCTGACATGTTTGGAAACCGGATCGCCACCAGAATTATTTTTTAAATAAAAGTTCTGTGAGTTTGAACAAAGTTTGGCAGCACAGCGAGAGTTGGTACCGACTGGTCCGCTGGTGGGTGAAGATCTGAACTGTGGGGGGAGAAAATCTCTCACAATCTTTACTCGTGTGCACGTTTTACTCAGCTAATTGCATTAATTAAACACACAACCAGAGATTTAAAGCAACATTATGTAGGAATTGGTCGAATGTGTCGAGTTATGTGCAGAAACATGATAACATTTATTAATTTAAGCACCGAACGCTGAGGCTGATGGGAATGGTTTTTTGACACGTTTGGTCAAAAGGATCAATAAAGTGTTCACCAAAGATCCTCAGGGGAAATTGATTAATTGGTCCGTCTGAAAAGGGCAATCACTCCATATGTGAGATGATTTCTTTGTGGGATTAGTCACCATTTCATCACAGGTCTGAGATCAGTTAACCTCACTTGCGTGTCTTTGGACTGTGGGAGGAAACCAGAACATGCAGGTCTTGAACCCAGGACCTTCTTGTTCTAAGCTAACGCTAACCTGCCATGCTAATGCCGTTTCTCCACCGACAGTACCAGCTCGCCTCGCCTCGACTTAGCTTGCCTTTTTTGCGTTCCCATTACTGAAATCTGGTACCTGGTACCTGCTAAAGTGTTTTTAGTATCACCTCCGTATAAGTTCCAACCGAGCTGAGCTGATACTTCTGTGTGACGTAAGCTGGCAGCCGGCCACTGATTGGACAGAGAGCGACGCCACTTGACGACTCATGACGAGCGCGACGTCCGAGCCTGACACCCGCTACCTTTAAAAACTAGCATCTGCGTTCAGTCAACGTAGCGATTACATGGAAGGAACAACGTGCAGGAACACGGCGTGGACCGTGGCAGAGGTGGAGACGCTCCTGAGTGTTGTCGCTGAAGACGCATCCAGAACGAGCTCGATGGTGCGACAGGAAATGAAAAGGTGGACGTGTTTTGCGTAGCCAACAGCTAGCCCTGTTTATGTGTCGCGTGGATAAGTACGTCACTGAAGACGACCCGCCCACGTTGATGACGACCCGCCCACGTTGATGAGATACGAATTCTAGATGGAAACAAAACGCGTCTGAAACCAAACCAAGTAGAGCTACGCTAAGCCGAGGCGAGCTGGTACTGTCGGTGGAAAGACGGCATAATACTCTTCTGGTTATGAAACAGCCTCTGGGAACAATGAATCTCTTGACGCAATCTTTAGTCTGGTAGGAACCCGAAAGATATATTTTTTTAACCGAGCTTTTTCCTCAAGGTGTCTAGTAAAGGAATTTTGATGTTCCCCACGCAAATTATTGTCCCATATATGATTTTTTGTACCATCTTTTGTGTCCGTGCTTGATTTTCGGCAATGAAAAATGAATAAATCTAAATAGAATCTGAACAATACATCCTACAGACACAATCCACCCCATTTTCTCTTCGTCTTTGCATGAGGAATTGATGGATATGAGGACTGTCATGATTGGATGATGTTTGGTGCATAAAAACTCAAATAAACACCAAAAAATGCAAAAAATCGGTGACATTGGATCACTGGAACTCCTCCCCTATGGACCCTATTGATATATTTTTTATAACTTTTGTATTTTTACAATCTTTAAGATGTCTAATAAACAAATGTTGATGATACTTGTGCCAATCCATCTTGTACATACTGAGATATTTCACAGGATAAGTGTCGACTGTTGCCAGTAGAGGTGAAGTCAGGGTATGATTCATCCTCTGGGGACCTCAAATGTCAGATTTTGACACCCAGAAGTGTCCTGATCCTAATTTCAGGACATCTCATCCTTTTTAACTGTTTCCAAATCACACGTCATGTCAAAATGAATCCGTCTCCGGTCTGTGTGAGAGTCTCGAGCGTTAAACGGATGCAGATCGTGTCCGTTTCAGCTCATTTGAAGTCTTAACAAATCTAAGCAGGGCAGCGGAGGAGCTAACGAGAAAAAAAGGAGTTCAGATCCCAGGACGCCGACGCTTTCAAACTCCGAGACACTCGGCGTGACTCCACACTGTCCTCTCGTGATGTTTTTCTGTCGTGGTGCAACATTCAGACGATCTTATCCGGGGGAATGTAGAAACAGAAGATGTGTCACAGGAGGGAAACGAATGCCTCTGCTCGGACAGCGAGGTCTCCCTCCACTGAGGCAAAGACCAGAAATAATTCATGATGAAAAGAAACCGATCCGATTTTGAAGGATTTCACAGATACAGTGTCTCAGGTGAATCTTCCCCCTACTGTTGTTTTTACTCAACTCTGAACAGCTGGAGACGGATTTTGTCAGCAAACAACTCACTCAAAGCCGATCATGTGAGGCGGCAGAGATTCTCCCTCTCCGTCCGTCTCATCTGTACGTTTCCACCGTCTGGTGAACGTGTGATGCTTCCCACCTCAGGGGCGACAAAACTGGGAGTGCAGGAATATTAAGGGTCCACGGTTCTGATTTGGATTGTGAGGCGGTCGGAGCAATGAGGCAGAACGAGCGTATTTACGCTTTGGGGGCTGGAAACGGAAGGATTTTAATCAAATGCAATGAAAGTGTTTTTTTATCGCCGCTGGTCAGTGAAGAACAAATATTTCGAGAACTGGGGGGGAAGAAAAGGAAACGTACAGTATGGAAATGTATTACTCTGCATTCAGCTCCTCTCACACATAACTGTGTTTGTTTACATGTCTTCTACTGACAGAAAAACTGTAAAATACTGAAATTGAAGACTGAAAGTGACGACCGGACTTCTCTAGTTTGGCTCATGATCAAGTCAAGAGAGGTTCGAGCTGGAGGAGAATATCCTGATTCCCTCCTTCATCGTCTCTCTTACTCTGATTCCAACTAGACTTGTAGTTCTCACGACCACGGAAAAGTGGTCTCGAGACCACTTTTCCGTGGTCGTGGTCTTGTCACGGCTTCGACAGTCTTTGGTCTCGGTCTTGTCTCGGTCTCGGGCCTCTCGGTCTCGCAATGTCTCGGACTGGCCGAGCGGTCTCGAAGGGATTTGTAACCTATAATATCCAGGCAGGCACATTTCAGATGCATTTTGTGACACAGACGGCGTTGGCGCTCGTCCTCTCACACTCCCCACCCTCTGAAGCACGGTCACGGATCCATGAAGGCGGACGCAAAATGTCGGCGAATTCGTCAGTTGCCAGGTTCGGTTTCACAGACCATAAAGAGTTCGTTTGCCACAACAACTCATGCAAAATGGCAAAAAACTAGTCTTTTTTTGGTCTTGGTCTTGGTCTCGGTCTCGAGTTGAACTAGTCTTGGTCTTGGTCTTGGTCTTGATACTCTCTGGTCTTGGTAGTGTCTTGGTCTCGGTTTAGGCGGTCTTGACTACAAGTCTAAATCCAACCTTAATCCCAACCTTTGGGAGTGAGACTCAACAGTCTATTTTTCTTACAAATAGGACCTTTAAGATCCAATTTCCACCTCACATTATAAAACAATCTGCATCTGAATATCCATCCAGGTCGTATCTACCATGGAGACCTGTAGGACTGAGAATCTCCACACTTAATCCCTGTTTTTTGCTTTTACATCTGATATTAAAAGCCATTCTTGATTTGCTTTGTGATCAGATCTGAAAATAGACAAATCACATGTGGCAGTGTCTTTTTGAAGAGGCAGATTATCGTGCTCGTATGTCTCTTTCCAGGAAATCATGACGGGGTTCCTCGAGATAATCCACAGACCGTGTTGTGAGCAGCTTCACGCAGGAACTATTTTCTTTTCTACCGAATGTGTCACTGTGCAGAAGGAAGTCATGGACGAGCACGCTAACTAAGACCGCTAACGTTACAGGCGTGATGAGGAGGACGCCATCGATGTTTACATCCAACACAGTCACGAGCTTCTTATCCATGACCGTGTCCTGACTTTGTTTTTATTCATCTATTAATTTATTTGGGCGCTTTGAGCACCAACAGCCGAGCACTATCTCAGACATCTCTACAGCCGATATCTCCAAATCTGTGCAACTCACTTATTTTGGAGTATGCATCTTTAACTTGTCGTGAGGATTATTATCTCAAGATTGTTGCAGAGTTATTGCTGAATAGAAAAGTCATCAGTAAACACTGTGGGCGAAAACAAACTTCTTGACGGCTTTTCAAACTGTCCGACATCAGGATTCAATCAGGCTCAACGTCAGTGGAACAAATGTTCTGCACGAAATGAAACCTTTTTTATTTTCATCTACCTTTAATAGGTTTATTCCTCCGAGAAGAGAGGAAGTTGATGACGGTGCGAAACTTCCCACTCTTGTTTTTTGCAGAGGAGAACAGCAGCAACAACCTCGACATGATTCACAGAATGCTTTATACATCCCTGTTTGTGTTTACCTCGGCCGAGAATCTCCTGAAAATACATTTCACAGTCTGTATTTATGTCGAGGTTTTAATACGAGTCTCGTTCGGCGGCGTTGGCCGTTTTCCAGTCCAAACTGTGGGTGAAGACCAGAACAAATAATCACTGAAGTGAGAAATAGTTTGACACCCAGTGTCTCCGCTCTTAAACACAAACCGCGCAGGTCAAACTCTTTTGTGAAACTCTCACAATATAACAAATACAAGGATATAAAACTACAGCGTGTTTGTTCCCACAGGCTGCGACCTTTTTACGATCCTGGAAATATTTTGGAGGAAATGTTAATTATAAGTTGCTGTTTCAGCAGTAATGTGACCTGAGATCAGAAGCACACCTGCGTCTGTCTGGATTCAGAAAATTGGGGTTGTTTCCATCCGTCTAAATCCTTTTTAAAGCCGCGAGTCTGTTACAACACCAATTTCTGAGCGCTACATAATCTCCCGCGCTGTTACCGCCGCCGCATTTTAAACAAGTTCAACTCGGCTCACCTGTCGGGTCCCGTCCATCACGGCGGAGCTGAAACATGAGCTGATAAGTGACTCACAACAATTTCTAGAGTTTACACCGAGGCTGTAACTTCATGTATCTATGACGATTTAATGTGCAAATCCAGGTGACGTCTGCTCGTTTTCTTTTCTCCGTCTCAGGTAGGAAAGAGAGCACAGAGAAGATCTGCGAGCAAAACTGATCCTCTTTCAGTTTGATGACCATGAATCCCCTGAATGCCATATAATGTTAAAAAACAACTTCTTCTTGTGATTCAAATCATGCAAACTACTTCACCAGCCCCTTTTCAGCAAGGTAAAGGCTGCAATGTGCCGCCTTGTCTGTCTAAAAGGGAGGTGTAATATTCCTCCTTTTCCAAACAGCCTCCACTTTTCCTCCTCTGGTAGGCGTCAACATGTGACGTGACGTGAAGCAGGAAGTTGGGCGTGAAGAGAAGCAGGGCAGTTTCTGCTTTTCTCCCAAAATCCTCTTCCCGTTTAACATTGGGGCTTATGGGGCAGTTGCTGGAGTTTGTGTCGGTTAGACGCAGATAATTCAAAAACCGTACATCCTCCCGATAAAGTGGACACGTTGCCAGACAGAAGACAAGTGTGGCTACGTTCTTGGAAAATATCACTATTGTAGTGTGAAATCTGTGGCTAGGATCGTCATCTAAAGAAACATTTTCGGAGAGTTTTTTTCAGGCTCCCCCACTCTGCCAGTTGGTGCTGCACGAACATTCCGCAATACACACTCATTGAAAATCCTGAATTTTTCTGAATTTTTTCGAAATCACTCACGATCAATTAAGGGTCACCGTTCAAAAACTAAACATCGTAGAAAGAAAGTTCAAATACAACTCAAATAGATAAGACTTGTGCCTACATTCTAAAGTTTGAATGGTGTCTCTAGGTCAAAGTCTGCCAGAGCAGGAGATGTTTGAAAAACGTTGATGATTTTGCGACTTTTTTGACCCCGTCCCATTCATTCCTTATGGGAAATTTTTCGCAGTTTGTCTTCAAAATAAGAGCTTTACATTGCACCCCATCGGAGTTTAGAACTGGGTTCTTAGCGGGGGGCTTTTAATTTGAAAGCAGCGACCGCTATTAGCTCGCCGCTACAACAACAAGCGGACAACCAAGACAGCTACAGAGAGCGAGGAGACGCTAGCATCTCCCGGATCTCAGCGGCTTTCCAGCTGCTCATCTTCGTGGATGAAGTGACGAACTGACTGCTGTGATCAGCTGTTTCCTGGTTTTAAAACTCCCGGCTGTGGGTGCGCAGCAGTGCACGTCATCCACACCTCCGCCCATCTCAGCATTTGCCACCACATTGCCGCCTCGGATTTACAGCAATGGAGGCGCAAATAAGTGTAACGTTACCCTCCGAGGGGCAAAACTGGCGGACCAAAACAGACCACCAATTTGCCGCCTTCTGTCTAAATCTGCGGAGCGAGCCGCCAAAAGGACGGCAGATTGGTGGCTTACTGCCCAGAATAAAAACGGCTACTGTTATTCTGAAAATGGCTACCGTTGGATTGAAACCTCATTTGACCAGATATGAGCACATACGCCCGTCCTGAAGCCTACAACAGCCAATACGTGATCATGTAGGCAGGAGATCCCTTCCTCTCTCTCCTGAGCCAATTACACACCAGCCACCAGATGATTGACACATCGTGTAGCCAATGAGATTGAATCAGATGAATATTTTAGGAGTTTCAAACACAACAAACATTTGTGAGGACAGAAATCCATTAATTACGGCCACATTTCACGTTCACTTTCCCTGAAACGCTTCGTCGTGTCGGACCGACGTCGCCGCACAAGGCAACACAATGTTCCTCCTGTTCTCTCGTTACACTCGAATGCATTTCCATACATATGGATTTCTTCGAGGGGGTCGTACCGCGGGGAGCGACTCATGCAGTTAATTTTGTTCAAGGGCACTTAAGAGATCTCGGTTGAGCGCAGGTGTAATAACCAGCTACCCCTGCAGCTACAAGCCCACAGCTGAAATACACCTGCCAGTCAGCGCTCGGGACCCAAAAGCCCTCCCGTCTCTGTTGGCCGGACCTCCAGGCCATCCTGCGGCACCGGGCAGATTACAGCAAAATCACTGTATTCATAATTAAACAGCTCGGAGGTTCTGGTGGCTGTGTGTGCTCTCGACTCGTACATGCAGAATCCCCTCTGAATAAAAACAGCCACTGTCGCTCTGCTGCAGTAAAAGTTTTGTATCATATAGTAAATTTAAAACCAAGGACACAGCCGGGGATTTATGGAAAGGCTGAGATTGTATCGCCGCACTGTACGATGATAATAAGCCTCCGCCGATTCATCACCGCGGCCAGGAACCCTTACCTCAGCTAAAGTCTCCATTCATTCCTCCTCAATAGTCTCACATCCTTTTCTCATTTCTGATTCCTCCCCGTGATAAATGAAAACTTCCCCCCCTCGGCTCAGACGGAAGCTGTCGGCCTCTCCGCGCCTTTTCAGAAACAGTTCATTCATTTGTTACCGTCAGCTGACGCCTCTCATTCAGGAGAGCCTCGCCTGTTTGTCTTCCCCCTTTCACAATTATCAGGGATTTGTCTTCTGTTGATATCGAGTTTGGACGCGGCTCCGTTCGCACGAACACGCTCGAGTGAAAGGTGAAGGCTGCGAGATCGACTTCTAGAAAAATAACCAGCTCTCCATTTTCCAGTGACCTTGCATTTTTCCCCGCAGAACAATAGTGTGTTGTCACATCACAGCAGCTCTGCGGAGGGAAGGCGCACAATAACTGAATGTTTATTTGACAAAGGAGACGATGAAGAATGGGAATGTTAATAGTTTGCAACGGATGAGTGACGGGATAAAGAAATGTTTTAACCCTCGGACAGTGACAGTGTCTCTTAAAGACGAACGACAGCACCGACAAGTAACTTACGTCGAGGTATTGCAGTTTGGGATAAACATACGTCATACACGAGGTTACACACTCTGCACGTCTGGCGTTAAATAATTGCAATGTGCATTGGTTTCTTTAATGAGGAAGTATTGAATCAAGCTCCTGTATATTTCAGGACGTCTTTCAGAGGTTTATGGTTTGTTCCTGCAGCTGTGATCTTAAATTCATTTAAATCGACGTTTCTTCTTCGTGCTCGCAGTGTTCCAGCCTTCAAATGTGACTCAGCACACAGCTTCTGTCTCCGTCCTCAGTGTCTTTTAGCTCCTTTTGGTGACTTAGTACCTGTGTAATTCTGACGCAGCCCATCGAAAGTGAATCATGAAGCCATTTAGAAGAAAAGATCCACTTTCTGGTCGCCGGGTAAACATCAGAAACTTCACTTTAAACGGCGACAATCATCATCATTACTCTGTTTGGTTTCAGAGCGTGTCATGAAGGCGGCGTGTTAGCTGTGATTTAAACCCTGTTTTCACACTTGTCGTCTGAAAACACTGGTACACTAAATCGCTGCGGTAATGTCTTTTTGTCCGACGACGACGGCGGCGAATCGGTCTTTATTCTGAAACGGTGTGTGTCGGATCAGATTTGCAAACACACTCCGTACAACTCAAGCACGGTCGAGAATGATTCGGGATGAATCGAACGTATGAAAGAAGTGTGAATATTCTGGATTTTAGGCGTCTGCTTCTTCAGTGTGCCGTCAGAGGCTGAGGTCTTAATTATCTCAGGACTCCTTAAATCAACGTCTCACGTATGTCGCTGGTGGAGAAGATAAGACAAATCCGTCTTTGTCTGCCTGCTTTCCCCCGAGGGAGCTGTGTTTATCTCCTCGCTGCATCTCCACACCGAAGCCACTGCAGAGCCTGATTATCCTTTTCTTCTCTGCTCAGCAGTAAAGAAATGTTGTGGGTTTCCTCTCCGGCTTTTTACAGACGAGGAGAGCTCGCGCTGCTCACTTCACTGCTGATTAACATTTGTGGAAGAGAAAAGAAAGAAATGTTTACATCCCTCCTCCTGGAGAGCTTGTTACTGGAGGGCTGCATTTCATCTGAAGATCACAGCTCTTACTTCACAAAGGTGGGAACGTTTGACTGACTTACAGTAACACACAACACAGGATGATGAAGCGTGGGCTTTTCCTTCGTCTTATCGCAGGTGTCAGGCGACATCAAGAAGCGAGGGAAGCCTGTTTTTTTTCTTCCGAGGCGCGGACACAGCAGGACGTCACGCCGGCCTGCAGGAGAAATGAGGCTGCGGAGGTGGACGACGCTGAAGACTAACAGAGCTCAAACACTGAGATCTGACGCCGAGAGACATGAAGTGTTGGAATATCCGGAGTAATTGGAGCAAGGAAGGATGGTTACATGAGTCTGATGACACTGATGGCAGCAGGGCTCCTCATTCAGAACACTTTCACTGCATTTAATGTGATTTAAAGAAAGTTCAATGTGATCCAGTAAAAAAAGAAACAGTTGCAGAAGTCCGAAAGATAAAATACGAGGTGCTTAATGACAATAAATCAACTCTAAACACACATAATATCATATCAATAATGTAACGCAGCTTCATCATATATTCCTCATCATATCGGGGGAAATATTATCGCTCTAATTTAGGTAAATCATTCAGGAGATCGTTTGAAGGACACGCTTATGAAGGCTATCAAAAATAATAAATTATCGTCCAATCATAACAGTACAGAGTCCTGGAAAGGACACAGGGGAGAAAAGAATCAGAGGTTGAAAAATGTAGATGTTGATGAATGAATGAGCCGGAGGAAACGGGGGAGGGGCCTTCTGTTGTGAGCTCTGCTGTGATTGGCTGCTACATCATCGCTTGGTTCGGTTTAGGAATTAGCTGGTTAAACAGTTTGAGTCAAGCATAGAGGCTGTGATATGTAGATTATGAGTGAGTTTGGTTGGTTTGTTCAACCGACAGCCAGCATCGACTGTGAGCTGTAGTTGTCCCAGTAAACACACCGACCTATTCAGCTGTTCTGACCTGCCTGCTGATCTTCTTCTCGGGTTAAACTTCTTATCGGAAGCTGCTTTTCCAGCCTTCTCACTCTCACTACCCAGAGACACAGCTGCTAGCTAAAGGGGTTGGTGTGTTTACTGGGGAAAGTACAACTGTATCAGCACCACTGCTGCCATTTGTTTTACAAACCAACCACAACAATGACTTGACCAGGTGTTATCTGTGTATCCTGAGCCTGATATATCGTCTTCCTCTGTGTCACAGAGCCCCAATAGTCCCATTTAATGAACTATTTCCCCAAGATTGTTAAAAACTGTAGTACTCGGCTGTTTTAGGAAATTATTGAACCTTCAAAAAAAATCAAACTATATATTTGAGAGCCAGTTTTAAAGACCAGCCTAGAGACACAGCTGCTAGCTAAAGGGGTCGGTGTGTTTACTGGGGAAAGTACAACTGTATCAGCACCACTGCTGCCATTCGTTGTACAAACCAACCACAACAATGACTTGACCGTACCAACAGGTGTTATCTGTGTATCCTGAGCCTGATATATCATCTTCCTCTGTGTCATAGAGCCCCAATAGTCCCATTAAATGAACTATTTCCCCAAGATTGTTAAAAAACTATAGTATTCGGCTGTTTTAGGAAATTATTGAACCTTCAAAAAAAATCAAACTACATATTTGAGAGCCAGTTTTAAAGATTCCACCATTCGAACCAGTGGGCTCGACTGTGAGCTGTAGTTGCCCCAGTAAACACACCGACCTATTCAGCTGTTCTGACCAGCCTGCTGATCTTCTTCTTGGGTTAAACTTCTTATCGGAAGCTGCTTTTCCAGCCTTCTCACTCTCACTAGCCCAGAGACACAGCTGCTAGCTAAAGGGGTCGGTGTGTTTACTGGGGAAAGTACAACTGTATCAGCACCACTGCTGCCATTTGTTGTACAAACCAACCACAACAATGACTTGACTGTACCAACAGGTGTTATCTGTGTATCCTGAGCCTGATATATCGTCTTCCTCTGTGTCATAGAGCCCCAATAGTCCCATTAAATGAACTATTTCCCCAAGATTGAGTGATGTTTGTTAAAAACTATAGTATTCGGCTGTTTTAGGAAATTATTGAACCTTCAAAAAAAATCTAACTATATATTTGAGAGCCAGTTTTAAAGATTTCACCATTCGAACCAGTGGGCTTCAGGCTGAATAGGGAATAACAGCCGTCTTATACTTTAAGGAAGGGTTTCAGCCATATCCTCCTCTTCATACAGAACAGGTGTAAGCGGCTCTGTTTCATTAAGGTGTGCCAGGTAGTCGTCCCAAAACACAGGAGATGCACAAAAGCGAAAACCTACTTTAACCGGGGGAGTCGAGATGGGAAGCAGCCACGATTGTAGTTAATTACACCTGTGCTTTTCCTGCCATGACAAGTCAAATGAAAGGTCCATTCTCACATCGTATGTTTTTGTTCTGCAGATGTCTCCTCTGTTTTCCGCCGCGGCTCCCTCAGGACGGACGGACTGACATCTCCTCTGTTCAGGACTCCTGGATCGAGTGCAGACGGACTCGGAGTGTTTTGATGTGCAATTTGCTGTTATTCTCCTGCTGTCTGATTCCAGTTCACACAGGCACGTCCACAATGCTCCAGCTAATTGGTACAAGCCAGGAAGCAGTCGGCTGCTGGCAGCTGTGAGCAGCAGCGTCTTCATCCAGGCTTTTTTTTTTACAGAGCCCACTGTTAAAGCATCATATAGCGGAGGAGGATTAGCAACAAAATGGCATTTTGTGGCGTCTTGTCCTCCTGAAAGTTGTTTTTCCGCCGCAGTAGTTGACTGTTGTTTTTCTACATGTCAAAGCCAACAGAGTGTGAAGAAGTTGTCACACATGATGCTACGACCTTCACACATACTCGGTTCTCCTGATTCCTCCCCGAGTCTCCTGCAGGACATTCGTCTTTGTGGCTTTACTGCACACTTTCCTTTCTCCTCTCTCTGTTGTCTGTGTTCTGCAGCCTCGAACAATTACTGCGCTTCTTTACCAGTCTGTGTTATAAAAGCGGATTCTCAGGAGCATTAAGAGCTCAAACACATCCTGACTGCACAGTGTGTCGTACGATCGACTGTATGCATGATGTTTGCATGTTTGCTGTTGAGACATCTGGACGTAATTATTTTGTTTCTGTGCAGTTGTGAACACATGAATACATAGAAGCAAACATGTAGACGTCTTGTGTCCTGGCCTGCAGACACAAATGTTTAATATACAGTTACAAATGATGTCACCAACGCCTCGACGAGAGGGGACATGAGCACGGTGACATCACTGAAGAACAAAGTGAACGGTCCAAACTTAAAGGTCCCATATAATGTTCGTTTTTTAGGCTCACACTTCAGAAAACTCATTATTTCTCTCATACTGTCCACTCTGCTCTGATTGGTCGCCTCTCACAGGCCTGAGCAGGCCCCGCCCACTATAGTTTCTGTCTTAGCTTAATGGTTGACACAGTTTGAAGCTTAATTTTAGCTCAGTTTTAAGACTCGTTCTGCTAATAAATAACTCTTCCAACTATTTCAACAACAACTTCCGACATTCGGGGTTGTTGTTCGAACGTGGATAGGAGTGTTTACCCATGATAACAGTGACTCAATGAATAGAAGTAATAGTGGACAGCCTTGACTGAAATATCTCAACTACTACTGGATGGATTGGCATGCTGTTCCCCAGACTTTTTATCCAGCGCCATCATCAGGTGAAAACATAAATTTGTGTCTGAAAAATGAAGCCAATGCAGAAGTGGTTAAACCTGCAGTTCCTCGAATGGCCACTTGAGGCTCCAACAGCGAGTCAATCCAGCCTTGAGAGCCCAGAAGGGTCCCTGTGACTAATATTCCCACTCATGACAACCATACACTACTTGTTTAAATCATATTAAGTCTTAAAGTTAAGCTTAATTAAGGGTGTGGGCCCTTTACGCGATAGTTAGCATGGCAGCTGTCAGAACTAGGCTTCATTCAGCTCGCCTGACTTAGCTGATGTAGAAAAGTCACTGGTCGCCTTTATTACTTCCACAATCTGATTTTTCAAAGCACTATGTTAAAGAATAACATCGTCCAAGATGGCAACCCACACGCCGAAAATGGCGAGTTACTTACTAGTGCTAACCTGTTTGCTAACGGCCCAAACGTAAACATGCTAGCAGCTCTTCGCTTTCCTTCAGAGGGGATTTAGACGTTTTAACATCAGGGCTCACTTCCTCACGTGCAAACAAAGTTTCTGTCGATTAAGTACTGTCGCTGCCTGAGAAGATCGAGATTGAGAGTTTGGTGCAGCCGGACCTTTTCTTGTGGCTACGCAGGACTAGTTTATTGTTGAACTGGGCTGCAGGTGATGCAAAAAAAATAGCGGGTAGTTTAATGAATTAGATTGAAAATGATTTTATGAGTCGCTTTGAGGACCATAACAGAGACGCAGACACATAATTAAAAATGAAAATCATCCAAATTGGAGTCGATGATACGACAGAGACACGATTCAGACTTAAATTACACTTTTTTTAATAATACTTTTTATTAATTAGTGGATGACTGCAGACTCTAAAATAAAGCTTAAACAGACAAGAATACCCGACGATAAACTGATATTATGTCCTTCCTGTTGTGATGTACTTTAATTTTAAACACACTTTATGTTTAATGCCAATAACACAATGACCACTTATACACTCTTCTTATATTCCTGCCCTGATTTAAAGAGGCCTCTTCTTCTTTATATGCAGGACACGAGTGGTCGCTGACGCTTCTGTAATTACGCTGAAGTGCGTCATTCAAATTAAAAAGCTCACATGTTGTTTCAGTATCATATAGAACAATCAGCACTTACCTCAGCTCCTCACCTTCCCGTCACCTCTGCGCACGGAGACGTCTTGTTCTTTGTTATTTGAGGTGTGTATGAGTGTTATAATTACTGACGTTCATTAGTATTCCCCACGGAGCAAATCTGTGTCAGTCACCACGTCTCAGACGCCGAACCGGCTGTCTTGTGCGGCTGCAGCTACGAAACAAGGCATCAAATAATGACAAGTTTGACCCAAAAACGCCGCCTCATAATCCTCGACTTTGAGGAGAGAGAGTCTCTCATGGGAACTTTTTACTTTGTGAGTTGAGAATAATGCACGTCGAGCATCTTTCTACTGTTTCTCCACGGGCTCCCTAATCCTCGGTGAGTCTTTATCTGAATGTCAAAACAAAAAACAAACAAGTTTAAAAAGAAAAAAATCAATGTTAGTTTATCCGGCTCGCCATGTTCTAAACACAGATCCTCCGAGCCGCCTCCTCCTCCTACGGAGCGGCGAGCAGGTGTGATTTGTTTGGCGACCGCTCGTGAATATCGGAGCAGCTGATTGTTTTCTCAGGTGGGAGGAAGGATCTTCACTTTATTCTCATGCAGGACCAGGTGAGCGCCTCCTGAGGTTTCTCTCTCAGACAGACGGAGAATCAAACCCGACCAGAACTACGTGGAATAATAATGCCCAGAAGCTGCTCCATCACGTTCAGGGGGGAAAAAAAGCCATTCTCAAAGTTATCAAAGGTCTTAAAGTTAAGCTTAATTAAGGGTGTTGGCCCTTTACGCGATAGTTAGCATGGTAGCTGTCAGAACTAGGCTTCATTCAGCTCGCCTGACTTAGCTGATGTAGAAAAGTATAAAGCCTGTCATTGGTCGCCTATATTACTTCCACAATCTGATTTTTCAAAGCACTATGTTAAAGAATAACATCATCCAAGATGGCAACCAACACGCCGAAAATGGCGAGTTACTTACTAGTGATAACCTGTTAGCTAACGGCACAAACGTAAACACGCTAGCCGCTCTTCTCTTTCCTTCAGAGGGGATTTAGACATTTTAACGCCAGGGCTCACTTCCTCATGTGCAAACAAAGTTTCTATCAATGAAGTACTGTCACTGCTCGTGAATATCGGAGCAGCTGATTGTTTTCTCAGGTGGGAGGAAGGATCTTCACTTTATTCTCATGCAGGACCAGGTGAGCGCCTCCTGAGGTTTCTCTCTCAGACAGACGGAGAATCAAACCCGACCAGAACTACGTGGAATAATAATGCCCAGAAGCTGCTCGATCACGTTCGGGGGGAAGAAAAAAGCCATTCTCAAAGTTATCAAAGGTCTGGCTTGGATGTTTGATCTCACTTGTGGACTCCTTACAGCAGAGGGGATGCAGGATGAAGATCTAGATGTGAGGTGACAGCTGACGGACAGTAACTCTGGAAACCCGGTCGCTCAGATCGGCCGGGATGCGTCGTGTGCCCCACAATTACCGACCTGTCCGCGGAGCCGTGACCTCCAATCTGAGAGTCCCCTCAGATTACCTCACACTTTGAATCCCGGCCGAGCAGAACGAGGCCCGGCGGCTCTGTGAATCAGCAGCCAGGCAGAAAATGTGAAGAGAGGCGAGCGGGGCTGCATAATTGACTCCGGATTGAAGCGGGGGGGATTCAGGTGGACGAGGTGTGTCTGATTGGAGGCGTCCCGCTCTGCTCGGATCTGTCTGCCTTCGTTCCGCAGCAGATACACAGTGACAAACATGAATAACGCAGGTGCCAGTTAGTTTGATGATGTTATATGTTAATGACTTCCCGCTCGCGTCGAGTTATTTCTGCGAGTCGGTCTCAGGACGAGGTGGTGGATCCAGAAATCTGTTCCTTTAATTCACCTGTCAGCATTTCCGACGCGCGACGATTCACGATGCATCTGAATGAATCATCCTCAGTTTTCTACGCTAATGCACACGGCTACCTTTCAGCTACGATATAAAAAGCTTCATCTTTTCAATATGAGTATCTGTGTGACCCTCCTCGGTTCATAAACATTACAAAAACAAAACAGAAATCTTCCTACGGTGCATCCACAAAAGTATTATTTCTATATGGAAGACATGGTACTCACAGTAAAGTTGACAGCGCTTCCTCAATTCATTCAACTTAACGTGGCTTATCCTCGTCGTGAAGTAGATTTTAACTGTGTCTCTCGTCCAGTTCGTGCTTCCCAGCAAGTTCATAACATCAAGTGACCCAAGATGCATGTTTTAAAATACTGGGTGCATATTTTTATCACATGCTGCTGACTCCTGAGCTAATGTTCATCCACAATTCAGTGCAACTTTAACTTTCTTGTCCAGCCGAGGCCGGAAAATTAGCAATCAACATAAGCTGCAAACTCCTGATTCTGCTCCGTCTCTAGCCGTTTTTATTCTGGGCAGTAAGTCACCAATCTGCCGTCCTTTTGGTGGCTCGCTCAGCGGATTTAGACAGAAGGCGACAAACTGGTGGTCTGTTTTGTTCCGCCAGTTTTGCGCCTCGGAGGGTAACGTTACACTTATTTGCGCCTCCATTGCTGTGAATCCGAGGCAGCAATGTGGTGGCAAATGCTGAGATGGGCGGAGGTGTGGATGACGTGCACTGCTGCGCACCCACAGCCGGGAGTTTTAAAACCAGGAAACAGCTGATCACAGCAGTCAGTTCGTCACTTCATCCACGAAGATGAGCAGCTGGAAAGCCGCTGAGATCCGGGAGATGCTAGCGTCTCCTCGCTCTCTGTAGCTGTCTTGGTTGTCCGCTTGTTGTTGTAGCGGCGAGCTAATAGCGGTCGCTACTTTCAAATTAAAAGCGCCCCGCTAAGAACCCAGTTGGCAAAATCATCGACGTTTTTCAAACATCTCCTGCTCTGGCAGACTTTGACCTAGAGACACCATTCAAACTTTAAAATGTAGGCACACATCTTATCTATTTGAGTTGTATTTGAACTTTCTTTCTACGATGTTTAGTTTTTGAACGGTGACCCTTAATTGATCGTGAGTGATTTCGAAAAAATTAAGGATTTTCAATGTGTGTGTATTGCGGAATGTTCGCGCAGCACCAACTGGCAGAGTGGGGGAGCCTGAAAAAAACTCTCCGAAAATGTTTCTTTAGATGACGATCCTAGCCACAGATTTCACACTACAATAGTGATATTTTCCAAGAACGTAGCCACACTTGTCTTCTGTCTGGCAACGTGTCCACTTTATCGGGAGGATGTACGTTTTTTGAATTATCTGCGTCTAACCGACACAAACTCCAGCAACTGCCCCATAAGCCCCAATGTTAAACGGGAAGAGGATTCTGGGAGAAAAGCAGAAACTGCCCTGCTTCTCTTCACGCCCAACTTCCTGCTTCACGTCACGTCACATGTTGACGCCTACCAGAGGAGGAAAAGTGGAGGCTTTGTGGAAAAGGAGGAATATTACACCTCCCTTTTAGATAGACAAGGAGGCACATTGCAGCCTTTACCTTGCTGCACCTTTTCTATCTAAAAGGGGCTACTGATGCAGTGACCTCATCGATGCAGAGTCTCCAAAATCATGACATAACCAGGGAGTGATGATAGCTTTAGCTTTAAAGAGGAATAACTGTATATGTACATCACGTATACGTTTGAAACCACAACCAGTTCTTCCACACCGTGAACACCGATAAGCTGAAAAGCTCTGTGATTGCAGGTGTGGTTCATCGTCCAAACTGTGCTGAGTCATAAACATCCAAAACATCCTAAAGATAATAAGTAAAGTCCAGAGAAAACAACGAGAATACAAACCTTAACGACACCTGACTGATTTATGGCGATCAATCCGATGGTTGTTGTGGACTGAGTGTCAGAACGCATCCAAAACTGCAGTTTAAGGACAACTTCAATCTTTCTATGGGAATCTGCAGCTGAATAATGGGCGAAGCAGGCAAGTGAACAAGTAAAGACACTTAGACAGCAGAGCAATGAGCCAGTGAAGAAAGAAGTGCTGACAATCTATGAGTCCTGGTCTCTTATGGATATCAGTGCAGGAGGACTTCTGGAGCCAGCGCAGGCCTCATTAGTCACCTATAAACTCAACACTTACCGGGCAGAAACGCCTCGACGGGAGGGGACACGAGCACGGTGACATCACTGAGGAACAAAGTGAACGGTCCAAACTTAAAGGTCCCATATTATGTTCGTTTTCAGGCTCACACTTCAGAAAACACATTATTTCTCTCATACTGTCCACTCTGCTCTGATTGGTCGGCGCTCACAGGCCTGAGCAGGCCCCGCCCACTATAGTTTCTGTCTTAGCTTAATGGTTGACACAGTTTGAAGCTTAATTTTAGCTCAGTTTTAAGAAAATACTGCTAATAAATAACTCTTCCAACTACTTCAACAACAACTTCCGACATTCAGAGTTGTTGTTCGGACTTTATATAATGTTATATTTGATTATTACTGTATAGTTGTGACATCAAAACCTTACGGAAGACCTGACGGCTAGTTTAAGGCCACAGTTCTGATACAGATTTAGCATTTAGATACTTTTACAGTATTTAAAAAGCACACAGAGCTGCTTTATGATCAGAAAAGACAGGAAATCTTACTTTCTAGACCTTAAATTTGAAGGAAAAATGGAGGCAAAAAGGGGAAAGATTACTTTAATCGTTTGTTTTACACGTCCAAATGTTTACAGATTCAACAATTTAACTTTTAAAGAAGACTCTTCCAGTGTTTTTGAGGTTCTTGTGCAAGAACAAAGGTAAAAGTTTGCACCAATAGAAGCTCCTCTTTCCCACAGAAAACACTGCTCCTTAAAGGCCTCGTCAGTAGTCCCGCCTTTAATTCCGTGACTTTGTGACATCACATATCACATTACGACATCATGGGACACATTTGGGTAATTTATGCCTAGCAGCTAGTTCGGCACGTAAGAATTGATCCAGCACAGCTGCTCTGTTGTCATTGTTAGTGGTGTTTGCTCAGGCATGTGAGAGCTGACCAATCAGAGCAGACTGGGTAGTTTCTTAAAGAGACAGGAGCTAAATATGAATAAGCAGAATATGACTCCTTAAAATAATCTGGATAAAGTGCTTGTTATAACTCTTCCTGACTGCCTCTTTCTCGCCATGTTTTCCAAAACCCATCCATTACTTTATTACCAATATAATAAACCAGATTCATCCTGTAAATCTTTGCATGCTTGACCCTGAAAATCTTCCAATTTAAATTCCTCCAATAAATCAATCAGGGCAGGAGGCAGGCCACTCGTTTTACACGTCCAAAAGTTTACAGATTCAACTTCAACAATTTCAGTTTTAAAGAAGTTAAAAAGGTTTTTGTGCACGTACAAAGGTAAAAGTCTGCACCAATAGAAGCTCCTCTTTCCCACAGAAAACACTGCCCTTTAAACGCCTCGTCAGTAGTCCCGCCTTTAATTCCGTGACTTTGTGACATCACATTACGACACCATGTGACACATTTGGGTAATTTATGCCTAGCAGCTAGTTCGGCACGTAAGAATTGATCCAGCACAGCTGCTCTGTTGTTGTTAGTGGTGTTTGCTCAGGCGTGTGAGAGCTGACCAATCAGAGCAGACTGGGTATTTTCTTAAAGAGACAGGAGCTAAATATGAATAAGCAGAATAACCTTCCTGACTGCTTCTTTCTCACCATGTTTTCCAAAACCCAGCCATTACTTTTGTGGCTACAAAGCTGGCGAAACTACCAATATAATAAACCAGATTCATCCTGTAAATCTTTGCATGCTTGACCCTGAAAACCTTCCAATTTAAATTCCTCCAATAAATCAATCAGGGCAGGAAGCAGGCCACTCAGAGAAAAACGAAGCCTCAGGTGGTTTTTTTTTTCTTTAAATGCACCGTGATAAATACATTTGAGTTGTAGCTTGAATAGTCATTTATGGCGAGGCCCTGCTGGTTAAGTGATGATTAGCTCCATCAGTCCATCATTCTGACTCTGGCAAACCTCTTTCTGCCCCCTCCTGCTTATCGTCCACGCCTCCTCTGGGCCGACGGTCTCGCCGGCATCAAAGACCCCTAAATGGACTCCAGGCTCGGGAGCGATGCGTCTTCATCTCGCTGCTTCACACTCCAGAAAATAGGCTAATCGCCGAAACCAGCGCTCAACCCCTGCTAATCTTCCAGAAGACTCACATTTACTTTAGAGCTCTGGCACCTGTCTTATCTGAAGAGAGACAGGGGATCCTCTCAGTGTAGAAATCTGGTTAACCTTTGGCCTTCAACCATGAATCAGAGCACATCTTTAACATTTTAACATAAAACTGTAACGCAGGAAACATGACGCTGGTGGATGTTTCCTCCGCGGGCTCGTTCTCCTCTTTAATTGAAAGGTCAGCCTCTGAAATCAAAGTTCAGTCGTTCCTGTACTGTATGTGGATGGAATATGTGTCTTAACCCCCGTTTAAGACGCCGTAACGATCGCCCACGCAGGGCGACAGAGCCGATATCTTCAATATCTCCTAATGGTTTTACCGGCTGACCCCTGTGACGGCCGACAGCCTCCCTCGTCTCCTCGCCGTCGGTGTAAACAGAGCAGATTCCTGCGGCCGACGCTCCCTCAAGTGGCAAAACACAATAAGTCGCTCCTCACGAGCGTTATCACCACGCTGGCTGCTGATTTCCTTCCTTTCGCTCCTTCAGGCTGCAGTAAATGTTGCTGTGAGCTCCGACGGCTCACTGAAGCCCCCAAGTGGACCGAAGAGGAAACATCGACTCAGCTGCAGCTCAGAGAGACAAGTGTTTCCATGATCTGATGCTGAGTACTTGAGTTAATTAAGAGTACAAATAAGTAAATTATAACCTAAACATATCTGCATGTATGTTCCTCAGAATCTGATGAAAATGATGTGCTGCTTGGCTCTGATGCACGAGGAGCATCTGCAAAGGAAAAGTAGAACATTTCCCTTCAAAATGAAGCGACGTGGACGTTTAAAGCGGCAGAAAATGTAAATGAGTCAAGTAAAAGCACCTCAGTACTGTACTTAGTGACATAAGATCACTGAACATGGATCCACTTCGTCTTCAATTTCAACCTCAGCTCTGTTATGAGACTTTCATTAACCTGTATTTTGGCCATTTCCCTCGTTTTCAGGTGGCTTTTCATTTAAAACAGTGACATCATGTAAACAAAATCTGGTATTTAAAGGGTTAAAATCCTGAAAATGAATCAATATTTGGTCTTTTTTATCAGGACTGATGTCGATTGACTCAGTCAGTTTGTATTTTCTATCAGCTGCGTGAGAATTAAAGGCGAATTAAAAGTACAAATACAGTAAATTATAACCTAAATATATCTGCATGTATGTTCCTCAGAATCTGATGAAAGAAAAGTAGAACATTTGCCTCCAAAATGAAGCGATGTGGACGTTTAAAGCAGCAGAAAATGGAAATGAGTCAAGTAAAAGCACCTCAGTACTGTACTTAGTGACATAAGATCACTGAACATGGATCTGTTCATCTTCAATTTCCACCTCAGCTCATATAATGTCTATAAAACACTGAGTATATCACAGACAGACAGCTTAAACTGTTTTTCACCCACTGTCATCATCACAGCATCAAGTCATTGTTTCATGTTATCAGACTTTCTATTAACCTGTATTTTGGTCATTTCCCTCGTTTTCAGGGGGCTTTTCATTTAAAACAGTGGCATCATGTGAACATAATCTGGTATTTAAAGGGTTAAAATCCTGAAAATGACTAAATATTTGGTCATTTTTATCAGGACTGATGTTGATTGACCCAGTGACAGTTGAAAATAACAGTATTTTCATGATATTTTTCGGTCTGAGTAACTTAATATGTGTATTTTCTCTCAGATGCATGAGAATTAAAGGCGCTGTATGTAAGAATGGGGCCACCTGTAGCTGTAGCTGGCGCCTACATTACCCACAATGCAATTTGGCCACTGAGTGACATTCATCATAATTTATCAGATTACATGCAGCTTCCTCTCGAGCCACAAAACAGCTTTTTACTACTTTTCATTCACATGTGCAGTCGTCTCTCCAAGAGTGTTTGTCAATGATGCTTCGTCGTGTCCTTAAAGGGTCATTCCACCATTTTTACTTACAGCATGTGGAAGGAGCCTCCTTTGAGTCACCTTTAAACCCAAAGTGACTCTGACGATGGGAGCTGGTTCGTGTTATTATTTTATTGTGTTCAATGAAAAACAAAAACTAAACTCACAGCTCTGCTTTGAATACACACGAGTCTCCTCCGATCGAGCCACACACACCAAATAAAAATCTCAAATTCATTTAAATAAAACAACTCATGCTCTCAGTTCGAGTCTTTTCCTCGTGTTTAAATCAAATCGTCTTCAGCTGGTCTTCAGCCTCTTCGTCTCTGCGTCGCGTGTCGCCTCCTCCTCCTCGTCTCTCTGGTCTCTTTTGGCCGCTCGGCTCGCGTCGCTCGTCTTTCCCTCGTTGTTCACCTCGAAGCTGCTTCCTCCCTGATTCCTCAGCTCCCTCCGGTCTCTCCTCTCCTCCATCTCGCCGATCTCCTCGGCGAATAGGGTTTTTAGCGCCGGAATGAGCCTGGGGAGGATTTTAAGGTCCCCAAAGCGAATCTGAGCAAAAAAAAAAAAAGGAGGAAATGGACAAAATGGTCAAGTGGCTGCAGCAAGTCAGAACTCCTGAAGGAGACGGAATCTTATCTTCCAGCCGCCTCGCGTCTGAAAAGGGGAGGAAATCTTTTTTACACTTCAGGAGGGAGAATCTGCAGCGAAGTGAGACAACATGAAGCTCCGGAGGAAGTCTGAAGGTCTCACGTTAACACCACGGCACACAAACATTCAGAGTTTCCTCAGTTTCAGTTCGTTCCTCTCGACCTGTCGACCCGGCAGAGAGAGAGATCTAGTCCCAGTCCTTCATATCTTTATACAGTTTATATATCCTTATTTTAATTCCTTTAGTGTCACATGTGAAGCTCTCTGAACGTCCTCAGAGTCTTTAATTGAGAAGCCGATTAAATGAGGCCGACGACACTCTGATTCATTTTGTTCTGGTCACTTTGACTCGACATCGTTAATGTTTCAGAGCGAGTAAATAACTGAGGTGCGATTAAGTTTGCTTCAATTAAACAAAGACGAGACAGAACTCGTTATTTTGTGGCAAAAGGGGTAAAAAAAAATGAACAGAGGACGAATCACTGACCTGTTTGTCTGCAGCATTTTATCTAATTTTGTTAAAATCTCATTTATTCTGGTTTTAATTTCTTGTCATTGAATCTCAGTCTGATGAGTGTCGATAAACAAAACTGGTGGAAAGACAAACAGGTCAGAGTTGTCACTGTGTTATTACGTGTAAAGGTGTTTTAATATTTCTGTCAAACAGATTAAAAGTCGAGGTCAGTTCACTGGTTTTATTCCTGGAGATCTGAACCGAATCTCTCGTCTTTCTCACCAGATTATTGTACAAATTAAATGATCCAATCCAATTATTATATTGGAGTACAAATTATTCATGTCAGTTTTATTTAAGTACGTTTTTATTTTTATTCTTGGTGTCTGTTCATCAGCCTGATGCAGGACTCTGTCAGTATTTCTCCTTGCTGTTTGTCTGACTCTATAATGAGCGTCACCCGTCAGCGATCTCTGCCGTATAAATTAATGCTGATTGATTTATTGAACTGGGGTCGTTTTGACCAATTAATATCCTCCGCTGGATGATTTGTAATGTTTGCCACGAGCCTCGTGACTCTTTGCTCTCTGGAACAACAAACACTCTGGAGAATTTATGAAGGTAAAATTGTGACACCAGAGTGAATAGAAAAGTTAATCCAGGACATTTATTTCTCTATTTATTATTTATTCTTTTCAAATAGAGATGATTGACGCCTGGATGTCAGTGAGGAAACGACTGAATACAGGATGTTTCCTTTTTATAATATCTCAGCTACAGGAAGTTAAAACAGAGGAACTTGTGTTTGAATATTTGAGTGGATCATCAGGACGATAAGATCTGTTGGGGATTCAGTTTTCCTTCTTAGTCGTCTGTTTGTTCAGGGTGCTTTTTCCTAATTTTTGCTTACTTTACCTCTAAAGTTTAACAAACTGAAACTGTAGCCGACTCTTTTCCTCTGAAACCTTTGCATCATAGCTTTCAGCCACTATCTGGTACGATATACGTATTGTAGCGTCACGTTTCAGTTTATTTAATTGGGATAATGATCTTAAAGAAGCGTGTTTTCTGATTTAGATCGAGACTTACTTGCTTAAAGAAGAAGATCCAGCTTTTAATACTGAACACACTTTAGATACTGGTGCTACAGACGTGTTATGTTCTCATTAAAAGCTAAAAAAAGAAAGATTTACACCGAGAATCAGTGTTGAACAACCTGAAATGTTTGTTGTAACTGTCCAAATCATACAACTTTTCCTCTGAAACCTTTGCATCATAGCTTTTAGTCATTATCTGGTACGATATACATATTGTAGCGTTACGTTTCAGTTTTTTTAATTGGGATAATCATCTTAAAGAAGCACCTTTTCTGATTTAGATCAAGAATTACTTGCTTAAAGAAGAATTTAGAGTAAGATCCAGCTTTTAATACTGAACACACTTTAGATTCTGGTGCTACAGACACGTTATGTTCTCATTAAAAGCTAAAAAAAGAAAGATTTATAGTGAGAATCAGTGTTGAACAACCTGAAATGTTTGTTGTAACTGTGTCAAACTCATATAGACAAGAAATACACGTCCCTTTTCAGAGGACGGCTGTCGAGTGTTTTTTAAAATCCTCTCAGCAGCGTTTCAGACGACACGTGGTCGAACATACTCACTCTCATGTGGTCGAAGGATATCCCGACCCGGTCGGTGAAGTCCTCGCTGAACAGAGGGATCTTGGCGTAGCGCTGGCTGAAGTGGTTCAGCATGATGAAGTCGGCGTTCATCCTCATGCCGATGCCGATGGCCTGCGAGGTGGTGCTGTCAGAACCGGGAGCATAAAGTCAGATTTGTGTTACTCCGCTCTCGGAGGGAAACTTTCAGAGGGAATATTGTTTTCTGTGGACGTAAAAGACGGATTCTCACTCCGACAACATAAAAAGGTGCAGAAATCGAAGTCAATATCCGCGGAGGTGTAAAGAAGTTTAACAACGCACTCGAAAATAACAGGCAAACAGCCGATAAAGTGCTTTTTGTCGGCTGCTTTTTTCATCCACACAAAACATTAAAGCCTGTTTGTGCGGCTTTTAATCACCTGTGTCGTTTCTCCTCAGCTTCCTCCTCCATCCCGTCCTCCAGCGTCGCCTCGTGGATCAGTAACGTCGCATTCTTTCCTAAATAAAAAAGGCAGAATCACTCACAGCCCCTCAGTGTCCCGCAGTAATCGAGCATCGGCACGCCCCGTTTGTCCGCCGAGCGGAGGCCATCTATAATGAACCGGCGTGGGGATACACTCGCCGTCTCGGGGAGGCTTTTGCTTGGACAGAATCCAGTCAAGCAATTTAAGAAGAGTCAATGAAGTGGGATCCCGCAGGAGCCATTAGAAGAGCCGGCTGCCAGCTCCCAGAGTGATCGAAGGCATTAAGAAATGTCGGATAAATTATTCAGAGCGGGCGGCGTAGTCGAGGCGACCTTATATGAATCTCTGTAATATTGAAAGCTTGAACGCTCAATTTGCTATTACCTACAGTGTGTGTGTGTGTGTGTGTGTGTGTGTGTGTGTGTGTGTGTGTGTGTGTGTGTGTGTGTGTGTGTGTGTGTGTGTGTGTGTGTGTGTGTGTGTGGACACACTCCAGTGAAATGTGGGCTTTAATCATTCTGAGTGCTACTAACCGATGTCCACGAAGGCATCGCAGGGCATCGTGTCGCCGGAGAACGCCAGCTTCCATCCCGACTGATGAGTGAAGCTGCAGGCGAAGGCGTTCTTGCAGTGACGCACAATGCACGTCTCAAACTGAAACACACACACACACACACACAGAAAAGTAATGAGTAACTTTAAAAACTCTGAAGGGTTTAATGTTTGAAGACGCTCAGAGAGCTGCAGACCTTCTCCAGGTCGTTCTTCTTCAGCAGCGCCCGGATCAGCGACTTCGTCCTCTGCGTCGGCGCCTCGGCGGCGTCGTACAGAGATCTGTTCGGGATGAAGCTGAAACACACGACAGACGACGTTAAAGAAGACGACGTCAAGCACACAAACATGTAACGGTGCTGTCACAGCGGCAGCAGAGACGGAACAGTCAGAGGTGGAAAATAACTACACGACTTCTGCTTCTGCACAGTTTTGGACGTCTGTCAGAACGTTTCCCAGTTGATGTGACTGATTTCCATTAACAAATGTCTGTTAAAACTTATTCTAAATAGCTGTAGCTGCACTCAACGCAGCTTTTAAGTTACGAATGTTTTAAGTTTAGCTGAATTTTTATAATTTCAGCGATTCCTTATGTATGTTTGTTTCTTCTAAACCTCACCAGTCGCTTCATTTTCACTGGATTGGGCTGAAATGTGTCCTGAAGTGCATCATTTTGTTACCAGAACGAAGAATCTGTCATTTTCAAAAACTCATATCTTCTCTAGTTTTCACTTTCTTGCAGCCACACTTTGGTTCTGTGTCGTATTAATGTGGTTCTGTCTCATCTGGAAGTTATTTGTCCTGCATATAAAAGAAACTGATGCCACAGATCGTGTTAAATAAAAAGCTTCAGAGCTGAAAAACACTTTTTTTAAACGTATTTTAATGTTGTTTACCCTCAAATCATTCATTTCCTTGACACTTTTTAATGTGAAAATGTTGAGATTCTTAACATATATATCAAAAATTCAAAGATGTCATATTATTCTCTGAACAGCTAATTCTTCCTGCTTCTCACTGACTGTAATCATCACATTCAGTGGTTTCATTTCATACTTACATGTTTATTTCAAGCTTTAGGTGTGATATCTAAACTACGGAGGAGGATCAGGGCCAGAAAGTCAGAAGAAGGAATCAGAATTCTGACTTTATCCTCTGACTTGGTTTGTTGATTGAGATCGGACTAATAATGATGCTGTGTTTTACTAAAAGTAAAGATCAGAGAAGCAAATTTTCTTCTTTCTTCTCCCATTAATCATCTGAAAACCCCTCAGATTCACGTTCTGACCTGCTGGAGAGGCTCAGACTTGAGCTGCAACTGAGTTTTTTGTCATATAAAATGTCTATAAAACGACATTTTACATCAGATCTACATTATTTACACACACACACACATATAACCTAAGTGCATAGAGGTGAAGTGATGCCAGTGAATCGATTTCAGGCGATATAAATACATTTGTTGTGTGTCGACATACTTGATGTGCTCGAGGATCTCCTCGCAGTAGTCGTGGTACTGGTTGAGCCAGCTCATGATCCCGGCCGGACCCACCAGGTAGACGGGACTGAACGGCTTCCCCACCGCTGCCTGAACGATAGAAATACATTTCTTGTATTTAAGGAATATTTATTTTTATTTAGACATAATTTACATCCTGGTTCCTTCCACATACCAGAGCTCGTCGCCTCTCGTACAGCAGCATGAGCAGCCCCTGAAACCAGACGATGGTTAGAAGCTTTCATTTATCAAACATCGACGCGTTCATCGTGTGTTAACGCTGCTTACTGTGTGGTGGTCGGCGTGCATGTGAGAGATGAAGACGGTGGAGATCTTGGACAGAACCTCGTCCACGTTCTCTCCGTAGTGTCTGCAGAGCTGCCCGAACGTCCCCTCGCCACAGTCCAGCAGCAGCGACTGGCTCGGGCTGCAGAGGACGTCAGAGAAACACTTGTTGTTTTAGCAAAGTGTTGACAGAAACGGATTTCTGCGTGCAAACCAACGACACACATCATTATTTATTCAAAGTGTTTCAGAAACACGGATCTGTCGACCTCTTCATCTCTGCAGGAGTCCGTCTCCATCAGCTCCTGTTGTTTTGGGTGAAACACTGTTCGAACCTGAATTTAAAATTCTAGTGAAGATGTCGACGTTTCAATAATAGAACAGGTGCAGGAGACGTTAACGCTAAACTCAGCTGTCAGGTTATTAGATCCGCCGTGTTAAAGCTAATGCAATCTCATGTAACAGCGCTGCAGTGAATCCTTAAAAGCGGCCCGGCGGAGCCGTTTCCTTGTAAACAAAAGTTATATTTGCGATCGGTGTTCCCGTTTTAAATCCGCCGAGTGTTTTCCTGACGTTTAGAAAAGACGAACGCACTTCCTTCCTCGTTAAACACTTCATTTCTCAGAAGTTTGACTCCCTCTTCTCTGCCTCTCCGGACCGTCGTCAGAAAATGTGCGTCATTGTGAAGAAGACAAACAAAACGAGGAGCAACTTTTAATGTTCTCGGTTCGACTTTAAGATCGTTTCAGAAGCTGCAGTTTGTGATGCTGTCGAGTTTCTATCGTTTTGTCCGTCGCAATAAAGCGATAAAAAACCACGAGGCAACACCTAAAGGAAGACAGGAAGTTAAGGAAGCCAATTATTTTAAAGCAGATTCTTTTTATGTGTTTCCACATTAAGACTTTCCTCCAGAGAACAACCATCGCTGCAGTTTCCTCCAGACGATGAGTCGTGAGGATTTCATCACCTCGCTGCTCGTTTTTCCATCATTATGTCGTCACAGACTGCAGCTCGTGATTGTGTAAAATGTTTTAAAGTGATGCTAAATCTAAGAACAAACAATAAACTACAAATGATTTCTCCCTGTGAGTTTATGTCGGAGCCTGAGATCTGTACCTGATGTTGACTAAAGTGCCGCTGACGTTTCTGATCTTCATCGGGAGAGACGATCCTGTTCCCACGAACACCACCTCGGGGTACTTTTGTCCTCGTCCTGCAGGAGAAAACACATTTACACCAGTAAACTTATAGATCACTGAGCTAATGCAGACAAGAACAGACAACAGACAATCTTAAAAATCCAAACAAAACACTTAATTTAAATAAAAACGACTCATCAGATTCAGTTAATATCGATGCTGGCACCAAGTGGATGCAGCGACGTAACATCATCTTTTATTTTTTGCCACAAATTTAAAGCAACATGATGTAGAAAATTGTGTGATTTGGCGCCCCCCACTGTTGTAAACACAAATCCCAGGTCTGTAACTGATGAGCAGCTGATGTTTGAAGGTAAAAAAGTCACATTATGTTGCTTTAAATTGGATGATAATAACATGAAGCATCGCTGAAGAACCGTCCGTTTTAAAGACGGAAACGTTTTGTTCTGGTGTTTCTCACCGCGAGGCTCCGCCGAGCTGATCTTCCTGCACTCGTCCACTTCTTCCAGAAAGTTCGGGACCTCTGAAGCTTCCTTCACAAACTCCTCGGTGTTGCAGGAGGGGATGCAGTCTCTAACGAAGCAAACACAAGAGTGAGGACGACACACACCGCTGCCCCGCAAAAAACACCGCCGGGGAAAAAACAGGGAGTCTTTTTCTTTCTTTTTCTTTCTTTCTTCCCCGCCACATCTGACCTTCAGGCGCCTCTACAGAAACCGTGAAGAAGAAACCCTGACACATATAAGACGAGGTTAAAAAGAAGAAAGAGGAAGAAAGCGGCTGAGAGCAACGGGCCGTCCCAGATTGTTTTCTGTGACACGGCGGCGCTGCGAGCCGCCGAGTAATGTCGGCTAAATTGGGGGGATTGAAGGACGAACTAACCTTTGCCACTCCATTACGGGCCTGAGCTGGAACTTGAGGAGACACTCGGCTCTGACGTTGGGGATGTGCAGGGCGGCCTGGGGCTCCTGGGGATAACACACACACACACACACACACACACACACACACACACACACACACACACAGTTGTTTTTGATATTTTCTTATAACTCCTCTTCGTTCTTCATGAACTCTGCCTTCTGAAGCAAAGTAGAAATAAAGTTTCTGAGAGCCGCTGCATGAAAAACTGTGATGAAAACTAAAACTCCAACGTGTTACTGAGCTGAGGAAACGTATTAAATATCAGCGGTGTCCAGATTTTCTATTCTACAGCCAAAAACGAGCTTTTAATTTGAAATAAATCAGAAGCAGGATCGGTGATGTGTGCAGGAAGACGATCAGCTGACTGAGACCAGAGGAAGAGGAAGTATTTGGGATTCCCTGTAAATATATGTGTGTTTTTTTGTTTATATCTTTGTGTGTTGAGGCTCGTTTGTTAGCGTTTCACTGTCGGTGCCGCCCACGAGCTCGTCCGACCCAAACGACACCGGGCTGAAGTCGAGCTGCTGCTGTAAAATACGGCTCTGTTTTAAAAAGAAGAATCTCAAAATGTAAATGAGAAGGAAAATGTTAAAATTAAATTTGAATCGTGTCTCAATTTAAATTCTCGTGAGATATCGTTTTCATTACATTTATACTTTACGACACACTTTACTGTCAGAGCTGGAAAATATGTTGAGGGAGAAAACTGAACTGTGGATTTGGAGAATTTTGACGATTGAAATAAGATGCACAACAAAGAACAGAGAACATTACAGCTGCAACACTCGATTACTTTCATTATCCGTTAATCTACTGATCTGCTGTCCAATAATGTGAGAGAATTCTGAAAAATGATGTAAACAAACATCTTGTTTTGCTCAAAGAGTTTTTAGTTTTATGATATGAAACAGAAAAAAACTGTAAATCCAAGAATTTAGCTCCTCTAGATGATTCTGATTCATTTTAATGTGTTCAGTTTCACCTTATAAATAAACTAAATGTATAAAAATAAACTAACGTGACGCCTGTTTGTGGTAAGAACAGCAGGATACCTTTGTGCTGTAGGACCGGAGCTGAGGGAAGATCTCCGGGTGGATCATGTTCAGCTGAGCCTGAATCTTGTGGCTCCTGATGTTGTGGAAGGTGCTGACGTGTTCGTTGAGGATCAGATGTTCTGTCGTGGACGGAAACCTGCAGAAACACAGAACAAAAACACTCTCAGCGTGTTCGACTGGATGTTAAAACCAGCTGAGATTCTTTATGGGAGAGTTCAAACCTCTCCATCCACTTCTTGTATTCATCTGTGTTCAGAACCGAGTCCGGAGTCATGTGGACGACCAGAACCGCCGGATCCTCCGAGCCTCCAGTTTGGTATCTGGAGAGAATAACAGAATTAATTTAAATATATTTTCTTGCATACATTCAGTTCAGATTAGATCAAGAACGAAAAAAGACAATCAAACCTTCTCAGCTGCCGGTTGGTGCAAACAGATTCGACGAACTCCTCAGACGGACACTCGACGACGACAAAGACCGGTCCGGGGTCAGTGGGAGTACAAACCTGCTCGGGTCGGATCTGAAACAGAAGCAGTGTCGGTTCAGACGGTTCAGCCTGATAACAGAGGTCATATCAGCGAGGAGCATCTGTATTCATCACCTCTTTCCCTTCGTACGTGATGCTCCTCCCGTCCTTCAGAGCCGATACGAGCGGACCGATCGCTGCTTTGCCTCTGAGAGGACAAAAAGGTTCTGATCTCAGGTTCTGGACGATTACGATAAGAACGATTTTCATTTGATACTGTTGACTGAACGATGAGTTGCTGCCTTAATTTTGAGCATCACACGATTCATTTCAATTTATGGTCGAGCAGTGAGTCAAAATAAAAGTCTTCCGCCACTTTCAAGTGTTTATTTTGAGGACAAATGTCCTAATCTGCAAATAATTTTTTATTATCAATCAATTAATCATCTCACACAGATCCACAGAGCCCAAAGTGACGTCTTCAAGTTGCTTCTTTTGTCCGACAAAAACTCTTCAATTACTGTCAAAAATTACAAACAGAAGCAGTAAATCCTCTGAAACCAACAGATGTTTTACACGATTAATCGATTATCAAAATAATAGTTGGCGACTATTAATCGACTCATTGTCGCAGCTCTGCTTTGACCATTTCTTCCCACATATTAGTGGGAAAACAGAAACACAATCCACTCAAACTACATTAGTAGAAGAAGAAAGACGAAGAAGAAGAAGACAACAGAAAATGCATCATCTCATTTATAAATACTTGACTGATGTGTATCAATAATCACTCACACAGGTAAACCGAGCTCCTTCGCTTGAAGCACTAAGAAATTCCCTTTCTTGGGGTGAAGCTGCAAAAATTAAAAGCAGAGAAGAAGAAAGTAAAAAACACAAACGTCCTTCGTGTGTTCATCGTATTCCACAGAGATGACAACATGTTGAAAGTGTCTCACCTTACATACGAAGGAAACCACCAGAGAGGCGTCTCTGCTGGCGTCTTGTCTTTCACCTGCAGGATGAACAGATGATAAGAACACAGCGTTACTACACGTGGATCTCAGGCTCACAGGACCGTCTGTCCCTGGACTCACCTGGACTTCCTCTGTGGCTGTTAGTGTGGGTGTCGTCCGTCCGGGTGGAGGCGGGACCTCGCGGCGGGCTGCTCCTGCCCGACCTGGGGGAGACGTTTCTGCCGCTCGACCGAGCTGAAGACAGAAAAGAGTCCGTGAAACTCAAACAGCAGAAAAGACTCTAAAACCTGAGCACGGATGTTTGAACTCACCGAATATGGGCACTTGATAAACGGTCATCGTGTCGTCTGAATACGCCTCCTCGGTGTACGGTCGAACAGCTGGAAGAGCATCGCACAGTCAACATCACATGATACTGATGACATTCAGATAATAACGCAGTTATACCGTAAAATTTAACATACACAGCTTGATCGCTTCCAGTGGTCCCGAAAATGACTTGATGGCGTTCAGATAGTTCTCCTTTGATGAAGAAGAAGAAGAAGAAGAAGAAGAAGTAGAGACACAGTCAGTGTAAAGTGACGACATGTTGGATTATAAACCTGCTGCAGACACGGTCACAGTGTGTGTCGGCGTCTCTCACCAGCTGTGGAGGTCCAGACAGGACACACTCGGGAACACCAGTGTCCTTCAGCGTTAGAATCATCCCTGCAGAGGAAACAACACACAGGGAATAAAATATGCTCAGTTCAAACATCAAAACATCAAATTAATTCATTAAAATCATCTCCAGCAGCTGATTGACTTCAGAAAACAAACCTGTGTGAAGCTAGATTCAGCAGAAGAAGAAGAAGAAGACAGAAGAAGAAGAAGAAGAAGAAGAAAGCAGAAGAAGAAGAAGAAGACAGCAAGAAAAGAAGAGGAAGAAGACAGCAGAAGAAGAAGAAGAAGAAGACAGAAGAAGAAGAAGACAGAAGAAGAAGAAGAAGAAGAAGACAGTAAACAAAGAAGAAGAGGAAGAAGACAGCAGAAGAAGAAGAAGGAGAAAAGAGGGAAGAAAAAGACAGACGAAGACGGAGACAGAAGAAGATGAAGAAGAAGAAGACAGCAGAAAAACAAGACGAAGAAGAAGAAGACAGCAGAACAAAGCAAATGAAGAAGAAGACAGCAGAAGAAGAAAGCAGAAGACAGCAAACAAAGAAGAAGAAGAAGACAGTGTTCCCCCAATATATAAACTTTGACATAAATGAATAAATGACAAATGAATATCATGTAACGTGGATTAATTTTGGGATGTTTTACTCCTCTGAGAGCAGATTTACATGTTCGACCATCTTTTTCAATTTAAACCTCCAACTAGCTGTGAAGAGGAAGTGCTTCTTCTCTAATGAATACACATGAGGTGGAACCTTCTTCTATAAGTCTGTTAATTAATCCGTAACGTCTATAAGTTCAGAGTGACGGCCTGAAACTGATGGAATGAATAAAGCACCGACCTGATAAACCTCCCACGTTCTGCCAGCTCAGCCTGGTCAGGAAGATGTTGTCCAGCTGAGTCGCTTTCAGTCTGTCGGAAGGAAACACGAGGAATATTAAAGGTTCTCCGTCTTTGTCATCAGATGACTCAGCTGATATCTGTGTGTGTGAACAGTGAGGCGATCAGAGCAGCTTACTTGTGTTCCTGCATGAGTCTCTGTGTTCCTTCACCACAGTTGAACAGATATCTGCAGCAGAGAGGAGGAAGGTTGGAAAGGTTGGCAGAAAATATGAAACTACAGAAAGATCAGTTTACTCGACTACTGAGCAGTGATTCAGCATCTTTTTTAGAGCTTTTAATTGACTTTTTTTCTAAACTAAGATGTTTTCAGGGTTATCTCAGGTTGGGAACCTTAACAATATGTTGACATTTTAGCTCACAGGCCGTCTTCCAATGATCAGCACTTGGAAATACACAATGTTGTTGCATCATTTGACCCTTGTTTAGTCATGTCACGGTGTACTGAAACACCCTGGAGTACATCAGTACGTCACTGCAGCAGGGTTCATACACATCTTTCTTAATCAAATTCAAACACCTTTCAGCTGTAATAAATTACATTTATACATATACAGAAGACTGACTGTTTAAATTCATGTTTCAAACCATGCCACCTGCCTGTATGTAGACTTGGCATCCTATTAAACCTGGACAAGCAAATAGGAAATAATGCAGTTTTAATTCTAAGCACTTTATCCAAACTCAGAGCAAATTTTAAGCATTTTCAAGGTGCTTTATTAAGCTTTTCCAGCACCTTGGGATGTGATATGATGCATTTTGCAATATAAACCTGCCTTTTTAATCATTTAATAAAATATCAGTTGTAAGGTGACCCCCAAAAGTTAACTTAACAAGACATATTTAGATAAAGAAATCAAGAGATCAACTTTTCAGTCGGCTCAGAGATTTTTTTCAAGAAAGTAATTAACTTAATTTCAAGCAGTTTCAAGTACTTTATCAAAAAACCCACATTAAAATTGATTTTCAAGGACTTCACCTTGAACCTTGAGGGTGAGAAGTTTCACCACTAGAGGTCAGCTAAGCTGTTTAGACTGCTCTTTACTAAACCACATCTTCATGTTTTATGATTATTTACACTCAATACTTTAATCGATTAACACTTTGCACCTCTAGTATTGGTGTGACAGGTGGGTGACAGGCAGCCCTGCCTTCTTTAAGTAATCAGATACTTGAGTAGAAGTTACCTGTTGTACTCGGAGAAGACGTACAGTGACGCATTGTTGTCCCTGCTCCCCGCACCGACCACCTGCAGGTACACGGTGGACGGTCCGTGGAGCTCCCGCTTCTTCCCCCGGTTCTCTTTGGTCTTCACCCGCCGCAGCGGCTCCTTCTGCCGGGCCTTCTTCAGACCCGGCCTCATCTCCGGGTGGTTGTTGTTGTTACTATTGGTCGCCATTGTTCGGAAACACTGGAAAACAGTCCGGGGGGAAGGAGAAGCCGGCGGAGCAGCAGAGAGAGATCCGCATTTAACCAACAGGGATGTGAAGGACTTCAGCCTCAGATGGACCGTATTCATAATAAACACGTCACCCAGCAGTTAAAAAACAACCAGCGAAGGTTCATTACATCTCAAAGCACTCCGTTAAAGCTCGTGCGTACATTTCCACTATTGTTTTTTAAAGATTTGATTACCTAAGTGTTGCTAGGTGCTCATTCAGCAGGACTTTGACACATGTGACACTTCTTCCGGCATCTAATGATGACGTTCTGAGACTCTTACCGCTCATTGGTGCGTGGGATTATTTAGCAGGACTGTGGACCAATCACAGCGGCTTCTCCAGAGAGGGAGGCGGGGATAACACTACTTCTTGCGGAGGGCTTTAACATCAACAAACTACTGTAAAATAAAACATATAATATAATAATATTATAATATTATAATTATATAATAATAATATATATAATAAAATTAGACATACTCAGCACTTATACAGCAACTTAACTATCAAATAACCCTAAAAAAATATTCTTATATTAAATTAAAAGAGCGTAGAGTATGAATAATAGTATTAACCTTTTTGTACTTTATATTTAAAAATGTAGGCATGTATTCCACTTTATACATTAAATTGCCATTTTGTTATTCTTACATCTAAATAGAAAGACACAGATATTGTCTTTATGTACAATTTAACAGAACTCATATATGCCCACTCTACATTTGCAAAAAAATATATAATCTTTCATAATATATGTTCTATTTTAAGTCAGTTTCTAATGTACAGACGCTAACCCTTTATTAAAAACAATTTCTGTTGTCCTTTAAAATATTATGTTACAGTGGTGTCTTGGTCTGTCTGTGTTTTTTCAGCAGTACAGATGCTACATGAATGATTATAGAAATAATAAAAGGAATATTACAGGCAGCTGTGTCTCTAAGGAGTAATTAAGAGTATGTAGTTCAGAGAATATTATAGATCCAAGATGAAACTGACAGGAGGTTGATACCAAGAGAACAGATGCAATTATACACCTTTTCACTCTTTTATCCTCAGTCACATGTAGGTGTGTGTCGGTGTTGAATGCCTCGTCACACAGTTGTTTTTCTTTATTGTCATGTTGCAGGTCACCTTCATTATATTCTGCACGAACACAGAAACACACCTGATACAGATTCATGCTCAGAAAAGAGACACAACACGCTTCTCTTTCTTTCTTTATTCATATATCAGCATATAGTCCAGTGCACGGTGAGGACGGCAGCCTCTCAGCACTGACTGGACTGCAGGTCTAACATGATTCTGACCACCAACACTTTAAACTGCTTTTTATACCCAGAGAAGCAAAGTTCCATTAAGATACCAAACACAATGCTTTCAGTTACGTACATGGAAGAGGTGGGACAATTCACAAAGAGCATGATTCCAGTATGCTGAAGAAGAATCTCCAAATCAAAGACTCCACATGATTTTGGTTCTATAAATACAAGTTCCAGGTTATTTTCTTTGTTGTTGTTTTTTTTTTTTGTGTCTTAAATCACTTTACTAACCACTGAGATGCATCCATGATTGATTCAGCTGCTATTATACTTACATGACTGTGCGTTCGGTGTGTGTTTGTGCACGAGAGAGAAACAGAAGTGTTTATTTAACGTTGATATATTATACAGACATGACTGAAATTAACACCACTTTAAGTGCAGATGGTGTTTCTTTTTTTTTTTTCAGGCTTTACAATTCTCTTTTAACACTGCAATAAGGGGACCAAGCAAATTTACATGAGGATTTGTTTTTCTTTACGTTGTTGTCTTTTTTTTTTTTTGCTTTTTTTTCTTTTTAAATGTCTCTATTGTTGCAGACTGGTGTTTATTTAGTGACGTATGTACTGTGTTGTTCTGCTATCAGTCCATATACATCGGTGAGCTGGGAGACGCCGGCATCTGATCCAGGAGCCTGCAGACGTAACCGGCGACGTCCACCGAGCGCTCCTCGTACATCTGGATGAACGGATCTTTCTGGAGTGGAGAAGGAAGATTTATACGTCAGTAAAAACTCAATGTAAGGAAACTATTAATGCATTAAGGCCAGTGTGAACTCACCAGTAGCTCCTTGTACTTTGGCCTTTTTGACTCGTCCTTTGTAAGGCTTGAAAAGAGATGATAAAAAGCAAAGTGTTAAAAAGAGAAGGAGGCAGTTCAGCTGCTTGTCCACCAGGGGGCGGAAGAGCACACGGATTTTCCATTTTAATAAATCTGTCATCACTGCTGCAGAATGTTTCCTCACCACAAGTTGACAAAGGAGATGAATTTGGGAGAGAAGCGTCTCTCCTCGGAGTTGCTGAGCTGTGGCGGGTCTCCCCTCACCACCTGGGTCAGCTGGTCGAACACACTGTTCCACTTCGGGTACGGAAACCGTCCTGTGGCCAGCTCGTACTGAAACACACGATACACGAAGAGCATGAGGAGGGCAAACTGATTATCAGAATGGTTTAATCATAGCTATCGTAGCTTTATCTGAGTGTGTGAGGCAGCTCACATGACAGTACTTTAAACTAGATACCTGAAATTTATTTTCATTTTGATTCTGTTCATTTCTTTTGTTTTGTCGAGTTGCGACTCACCAGTGTGATTCCCAAACTCCAGACATCCGAGCGGACGTCGTAGCCTTGCCTGGACGCGCTGGGGTCTATCCGCTCTGGCTGCAAAACCAAACAGGAAACTGATTAAAATTTGGGTTCTGAAACAACAAAAAAACTCAAAGGAAGATATTCAGCATTTCACTCATCCTGAAAACCACGTGAGCAGGAAAGAGACGTTCTTATCCACCAATATGTTCACAATGTCATACTGATATATCACCCAGCTCTGGACAGAAATAATCACCTGAATCATTTTTCCTATCATGTGACATTATATTTTGATTCTCCTGAAATGTAACATTAATAATTTGATTTGTTTGTTTGTTTTTTACAGATTTTATAAATGAGGCTTCTTCGACTTTTATTACAGTTTTATGCGGCTGCATCTTTAAAATCAGAGACGTCGCAGTGTTTTGTCTTGAAAGGCTGCTGTGAGTTCTGACGACCACCAGATGTCACTATGTGTGCGTGTGTGTGTGTGTGTTTGTTTGTTGAATTTAAAGCTCCGAAGCTTCAAATCTTTTCTCCGCATTCAAGTGTTCAGTTCTGAACGGTGCCTGGCTTCCATGTCGTCGAGTTTTCCAGCAGCAGTTTGTGTTGTGTTGTGTTCAAACACTGTGTTACATCTGTGATCATCCACGTCTCATTGTTGTACGCTGCATGTGCTACCTTTATTTTAATTTGTCACCGAGTATAAAACCCAAATACTTCACAAACTTATCCAACAGAGGGGCGTACAGTTTGATGTGGTAACTAGGCAAATTGCAAGGGAAAATTTGAGATTAAACTGTTTGATAAAAAGAAAAATCCCAAGCGGCATAAGGCTTCATCTGCACATCAGAGGAACCTCATGAGTCAGATTTTAACTGCAGTTTAATGATGTGAAACTGGATGTAATATTCAGTCATGTGGGGACCTAAAATGTTCCTAAAGCAGATGTTCAGACAGAAATCCATCGGCTGCAGAGGAAACCCGAGCAGCTCATCACCTCCGGGCATGTTTTCACCTGCTCGTGCAGATGCCATCAGCGCTCACATTAAGTAGCATGTTCCCTCCTTCCTGCCTCTCAGCGCTGCAGCGAGGCTCTGCATGCCTGACGAGACCGCTGCTGCCAACTCTGTCGCTCCCAGCCTCGCCGCAAACCGCACGAGAGACGCGGTAACGAGGTGTGTCGAGCGCTGCAGAAGCCTCCTGCTGCTGTGCAGAGAGAGGAGAAGGAAGCACCTCGTTGGCCCATTTACAGGCCTGATTTAGATGCTGATGTCACCCAGCAGAGCGGGACAGTCTGTGCTGCAGCGCTGAGGGTTTATAGAGCAGCAGCTGACTGCTGCAGAGAGGCCGAGTCGCATCTGCCAACACTGGAAGTGTTTAGTCTCCACAATCACAGCAAATAAACCGTCTGACACATTAACAGGACCGGAGAGGAAACGATTAGAAAACTATTTTTATAATCTATTAACTGTTTGGCGCGATCTGCTCAATGAAAGCTTCCTATCATCATCATCATCATCATCATCACAGACTGAACACATTTGACTTTTTAATCACTCTTAAAACAAAATGAGCAACTAGAAAGCGCTCTGGAGACTTCTGACAGGCGTGTGTCTTCAGTTTAAAGACTAAATGATTCCTCGTTTAATCAAAATCATGAAGGTGATCGATGCTTGCAGCCATAAATAATATGACAGTTCACATCATCAGTCGAGGTATCAGTATCCAGTATCGTGAGATGAACTGTGCTGAGAGTTTTGTACAGAGAAATGTGTGAAACAAAGTGTGAGAAAACAACATTAGCTGCAGATGTTAAACACCATCATCGAGTGCAGAAGCTGCTGGTTCCTGCGAAACCTGAACTCCACACGCATCCAACACCTGAACGTGACCTGAGGCGAACAGCATGTCGTCTGCAGCAACACGTCCAAACAATAAGTCAGGCTCTCCAGCTGTACTGAGGTCAGTCTTCTCTACGTCATTAAGCGATCAAACACCTGGAGAGAGTGCCAGCTGGAAACCAGAAACCGGAGCGGAGATTCCTGCGGCGTGAGCTCACAGCCGTGGGAAGCTCCTGAGCGACTTCTTCAAACGCCGACATGAATGAAACCCCTGCCTCGGCCTTCAGTGTGTGTGTGTGTGTGTGTGTGTGTGTGGTGGAGTGCCGCTGGGTCGTGATTGTGCCTCACCAAATTTAGAATGGAAACTGCTGTTGAGAGACGAGGAGGAGGAGGAGGAGGAGGAGGAGGAGGAGGAGGGGGAGGAAGGGAGGAAGGGAGGAAGGGGAGAGGGAATATGCCCCCAGCTGACGTAACCCCCCAGACAGAAAATAACCTGGAGTGATGACGACGTGGTGAGATCACCTGTTTGAACTGCCAACGATCTGCAGCTCTTTAGTTATGTTACACACACACACACACACACACACACACACACACACACACACACACACACACACACACACACACACACAGCGGCTGCTCTCACTATCACACAGCACAGAGAGGGACCAGAAATCGATCGTTTGATTATTTTATTGTCCAAAAATGCTGATCAGCTTCTAAAATGTGAGGATTTTATTCTATCTTTATAATGATTTGAGACTATGTGTCATTATATTGTGATTAGAGCTGCAACAGTACGAGAAATATTCACGGTTTATTATTCGTATTGTAACCTCCAGTTACAAGAGCCTGTTTGAAGTCGGAGGTGTCCTGTCGACAGTTCTGCAGACGGTGCTCGGAGGGGAAAATGCTTTTTCCATCACAGATGAATTGTTTTGCTGCAAAACCTTTTAAATAATTCACTCATGGTTTTGAAACTTAGGTTGGAGGGGACTAAAGAAAAGCCTCAGACACACGTTGCATCATGGGAAATACAATCTGAACTGTCGAGGCTTAATGGGCAAAAATGCAAAAAGAAAAGCAAATCTGCACCTTTAAAAAGGTCAGAAACCTCTTGATGGCTTCTGTCGAACAGGTCTGAGTCACAGACGAGTCACTCGGTCTGTTCGTCAGCAGCGTTTAAACGAGCGACACAATAAAACTGCTGTTCATGCGTCACCTGTCCTGATTCATACACACCGGACTTTCTGTCAGAACTGAGGGCTCCTCCGCTCTCTGTCCTGCCCAAGGACGTGAATCTCACAGATTATATCATCTAAAGTTTTACATTTTTAAGATCTGTCAAAGACTAAACACGTACTGAACACTCATTTAACCACGAGCTGAGAGTTACTCACTGCCATGTATGGTCTGCAGCCTGCGTCTCTGGTCTTGGCGATGGAGTCCACCAGCTGACCGCTGATGCCGAAGTCACACAGCTTTATGTTGCCGTTCCTGTCCAGGAGGATGTTTGACGGCTTAATGTCTGAGGAGGAGCGAACAGAGGCAGCCGGTGAAAAACTGAATCTGAAGGTTTACGATAAGATCAGCAGAGCGCCTGGTGTTTTCTTACCCCTGTGTATTATTTTCAAGTTTTCTTTTAAGTGGTTAAGTGCCTTCACAGTCTGTAAAACACAGAGAAGGGTTTAGCAACAGGAGTCGAACAGATTAGCCTCTTTATTTTGGGAAAGCGAGACAGTTTGAACTTACAGCTAGTGTTATTTTTCCTAATATTTCTTCTGGAATCACGTCGTCTAACGAGCAATATACAAATTTGTAAAATTTGTCTAACGAGGTAGCCATAAGTTCCATACAAATCCAACAGTCGCCCTGAAACACAAGAGATTCAGATGTTAGAAACAAAACAAAAAAGAATAATCACTTTGTGAACGAGAAGCAGAAACGTGAGCTACCTCTCTGAACAGAGCACCATAAAACTGCACGATGTAGGGACAGTCACTACTCCTCATGACCACGTCTAAGTCCATCAGCAGCTGCTTCTGCTCCTTCTCATCCACCGTCGAACGAATCCTCTGTGAAGGACACACAACACGCAACATGAAGTCTCGTCCGTCCTCCCTCTCGCTCCTCTCCTGATATTTTCACATCTAGTTACCCTTTAATCTGCATCTGAATATCTACATATTAAAGGTAAATCACCTTCACAGCCATGATCTTGTTACTCGGCTTGTGCACCATCTTGTTGACGGAGCCGTAGGCCCCGCGGCCGATCTCGCCCAGATCTTTGAGATCCTCGGCCGTGAAGTCCCAGTGCTGCTCCGGGGAGAGCTTCAACTTTCCTGATGACTCGATACTGTGTGTTCTCAGCCTCTCTCTGACAGAAACACACAAGAGACGAGAGAGTTGTTATATGCTCAGAAACAAGCCTAACATTGAAGCGTTGCAGCTCTGGTTACTCACATGTGCGGGTTCTGGAAGGGCGGCCCGGCCGTGTTCAGTGTGAATCTAGTCGTGGGTTTGATCGGAGGGTTGGCAAAGTTCAGCTTCAGGGCTTTGCGTTTACCTGAGCGGGAGAAGAAACGGTCATGTGATCAGATCTCAAATGAAGCAACACATGTTGAGGATTGAGCAACACCAGAAGCATGAAAACAGTCAGACTGATCAGGGGAAGGAAAACAACTCAGACCATGAAATGAGAACAGGAGGGAACGAGGAGTAACTTCATCCAGTGAACTCAAAGTCATGGATGTCATGCTTTCACAGAACGAGGGGATGAAAAGTGCATCACTGGAAACAGCCGTCACTAAATACATTCAAAGATTACAGTCGTATTTTCCCAGAATATACTCACCTACGAGCCTGTCGACATCTCAAGAAAAGACCAAACTAACACACTACTTCCTCCTGTTTGATGAAAACTATAGTGAGCAGCTGTTTAGGGACATAATAACAGAATACGCCGAGTGTTTAGTGTTTCATCGATCTATATAAGGAGGATCTGTTCAGACTGTGGCAACAAATGTCCTTGTAAAAGGACAATAAAGACTATTAACCTCCTGGTTACGCAGCTCCTTTCTAAATTGCTTTTCTCAGCTCAATAGAAGTTTTACAAATATAACAACCACAATGATTCCAAAATGCATAAAACAGAAAGGGTGATAATTGAGCTTGTTTGAAGTCGGAGGTGTCCTGTCGACAGTTCTGCAGACGGTGCTCGGAGGGGAAAATGCTTTTTCCATCACAGATGAATTGTTTTGCTGCAAAACCTTTTAAATAATTCACTCATGGTTTTTGGTCTTTTCATGGGATTTCTTAGCAATAAGACGATGTGGAATGAGACCTTTTCAAATGTCTTGCTCTCATACTGTACAGAGTACTAGCTTTTAACAGAAGCTTTATTTCCAAAACTGACCGACTACAGACCAGTTACAAAGCTTACAGGTGCAGTCTTGCTGTTATATTTGCATACTGCAACACTTCAATACCTCCACTATTCTTCCTGCCCTCTGATTTGCAATATGACGACGATAACAGCTGCAGACATGAACCATCCCAACCCCATCTTAAACCAACATTACCTGTATCAGAGTGCGTACAGTCTTAAACATAACATCGAAATCTTACATTTGATGCAGAGACAGAAACATGCTGCTACAATCCCAAACACCTACGTACATCCACAGTGCACACACACACACACACACACACACACACCAACCCACAGATAAATAAAAATAAAAAGAGATAAAGGGAAAAGAAAAACACTTAATACATGACATGCTTCTCAAGGCCAACTGCTTTGATTTCACCTTCGAATGGTAGGAAAGCGCTCCACGCTCGCTCCACCCAGAAACACCACAAGAATGTGCGCGCCTGAATTCCAATCGGCTTGAACGAAAAACAGCGCTTGAAATGACAAATCTGGAGTGTGTGTGCCTTGTCTCGACAAGCAAAGTGCTATGCTGAGGTGCACCCATGCCAAAACAAACAAAAACAGGTAATGTGACAACACTACAGGCACTGCTTTGGCTTGTTAGTCACACACTTAAAACCAGTGAAGTAGAGCTTCCATTGCAGGTTTTTAGCTTAATTAATGTGAAAATCCAGCTGTTTTCTTTAGATGTGAGAGCTCTTCTATCACACTGAGGACTGAACATCAGCTCAGAGGATCTTGTGCCAAAATTTAAATGGAAGCTCTGAATGTTAGGCTTGTGCCGACGAGGACAAACACACCTTCTTCCCCCAAACTGTTCCACAAGAAGATGCAACATGAATGCACTAACTGCTTTTTATTAAAGGTCCCATATTATGCTCACTTTCAGGCTCATGCTTTTTATTCACGTTTACATGCTTTAATGTTCAAAAAACACGTTGTTTTTTCATACTGCACATGGCTGCAGCACCTCGATTCACCTTCTGTCTGAACGCTCTGTCTCTTTAAAGCCCCCCTCCTCTGCTCTGATTGGTCGGCTCTCACAGGCCTGAGCTGACACAGCCCCTATGTGTTTTCATAGATGAGATCAGCCAATCTGGGGAATCTGCCTTTGCGGCATGTTCCCGCCCCATTTCGGGTGAAAGCAGACCCTCTAATTTATCTTTGCCAATTTAATAACATAAAATAAGAATACCATTTTGCTTTTATAGCCAGTGGGAGCCAAAAGAAATCATGTTATTCAAAGTAGAAGAGAACATGTAGGTTACATAAACTTATACTGTTTATAAAGGTTCATTATCAGAAGGTAGGTCAGCTCAATTTATGTGAATTATTTAAACACTCGGCTCCTGGCAGCCGTTTGAGTGGACAGGCTGTTAAACCAAACTCCATTCTAAAAGTAGAGGATTTATGGTATCGGAGTATAAACTGTAGTCACACCATCATGAAGACGCTTTTCTGATTCGCTTGCATCTACAGGCACAACGTCATGTCTACTCAGTAATGTCATTAAAGGGTAACTGCACCAATTTTACACATTAAAGTGCGTTCACAGGTCAGCACTAATGAATATGTTGAAAAAAGTAGGTTAAAGCTGTTTGTGGCTCCAGAGGAAGCTGCATGTAATCTGATAACTTGCCTCCAGTGATGTCACTCTGGCTAAATTGCATTGTGGGTAATGTAGGCGCCAGGTTTTGAAAAAGGAGAATAATGTATGATATTAAATAGGTGATAACTCTGATTCTGCTCTGTAGATTTTTAAACTGTCCATAAAAAACAGTGTTAGACGAGTGCAACGCTGGGACCGTTCTCCTTTTATTGAGCATTTTCACACATTTACAGTTTATTTAGCACCTAGACATGCTTCAAAATCAAAAAGACATAAAAAAAAATCTAACTCTCTACAATATGGGACCTTTAAATTTCCTCACTGAACAAATACAAGTTCTGCTGTCTGACAATCTGCAGCTTTATCACGTCTTGTTACCTGAGACAGTCATATAAAACAGTGAACTGTTAGCTACCGGCACAAGCCTACGTGCACCCATCAGAAGTCTTGACTTGGATTAGTTGAGAGCAGCAGGACAGACTCCCCCATACCAGACTGTCAGGCGGAAACAAAGGGATGAGAACTGTTGGTGCTGAAGCAAAAGAGGTTTGGCTTACTTGGGGGAGCTCCAGACAGGTTTATCTGAAACCCTAGAGGTGAGAAGACAGCTTTTATTTTCTTCATATTTCACCTTTCAGTTTGCCAGCTTGTTAAGTCTTCTTGTTAGTTAGACTCGATGTTATGTCACCTCCCTTAAATCACCTCTTCCTGCTATAAAAAGGTGTCATTTCACCCAACAGAACAGGACTAATCCTGCAGGTTTAGGGTTGTCAAGTAATCACAGAAATTGGCCTTGCTTTGCAAACGTAATGAGAGTTTGTCACAGGTTAATCATATGGAGGGTAATGCACTAGCATGCACACGCAACTACGAGTAAGAGTATGGTGAGGGTCAGTCGATGAAACAAATAGAGGGGAAAAAACATATTACAGTTTAATAAACATTTTCTCGGGACATCTCACCATCAGTCAGCATCATGTCAGGAGTTAGGAATCATTAGTTAGCAGCATTAAGGTAAGAAGGTGAAATATGGTGAGGGAAATGTGAACGAAAGCACAGGATTACACAACAGGGCCTGACAAATTAAGATTATTAAATCGAATAAATCTGAGCATTAAGGCCTGGATTATTATTACTGTTAGGATTAATTACAGTCCTATCTTGTTCTTTATAAAGAGGTGAAGCAGAGATATAAACGTAACATGCATCTCAGTTATAAATCCAATTTTACAGATCAATTAAAGCATCAAATGAAAGTGAAATCAAGGATCAAATCAACCAAACTGCTCACTATAAATACTGTATTTAACATCATCGTTCAGAATATTTAAATGTCTAATAAAGCATTATATTAAATCTGGTGATAATGCTTCACAGAACTTAATAAATTGGATTTCTAATTTATTCATGAAGTGAATTAAAATGTGTAGCTACCTGTTTCACTCTGACATCTCCAGCAGGTGTTGGACTCTGAAATTAAAATGAGACAGTGTTTGTACAGAAAGCAAAGCATTAAAATGAACATTTGGTTCAGAGATTTCTGTTGCAAAGGATGGAGCAGCTTCAGGATCCACTGAGCATTGAATCCCACTCAACCTTACCATCAAATGCATCAATTCAATTTGGTTTTGCATCTTTGCACACCCAATATTAGAAGACTTCATATCATTTCTTTATTGTGAGGGTGTTCCGATAAATTCGGCATATTTAACAAGAACATGGCTCTCAGCACAGTCAGCAGTAATTGTGTGGAAGGAGAATGAGCTCTAATTTGGGATGAACAGACGTCATGAATGTCAAGGCAGCTGTGATTCAAATACACGATGAATCACTGATGAAAAATATGCGGAATAGTGTATCTTAACGGTTTGTGACATCTTAACAAGAAAGATTTATTAATTGCCTTCTATAATAAATGTAGCTGTAGTTGCAAGTTATAATTGCCGATTTTTCGAACGGAGTTTGGCGAGATTTTCCCCCAAGCATGACAGAACAGAATGCAACGGGGATACAAAATGTCAAAATGGTAGCAGGGACTACAAATGCGTTTGGTTTGACACAAGATAATAATTGTGTTTCCGATCGATTAACTATTAACGATCTATTCGCTCCTCTGGAGCGAGATACCGGTCCGCTCCCTTGGGAATCGTTTTTCAGCCCTGGGAGTAGCCTGAGCCTCCCACGGCTAGCCCTGCTAACATTAACCTTCACTGCAGCAGAATGTGAGCTCCCAGCTAAAGGCTCATATTTTCCCATCAACTCCACTTACCCTGCATGCTGCTCATGGTCGTGATGTGCTGAGACTGGGACTGGTGGTGGTGGTTCGCTGCAGATCCGGCGTTATTGCTGCTGTTGTGGCTGCTAGGTGTTGTTGAGTTGTTAGGACTGGGAGTCGCCATTGTTGTGTGTTTGAATTCCATCAGCAGCACCGGGCTGCAATGCAGATACACGGAGAGCAACTTCACCCTTCCCTCCCTGCCACAGTAATTATTCCTGCCTCACTAACGGCAACTTCAGGCCGCAGAACAAGCGGCTAGCGGCTGTTAAATACTTCGCAACGCGTTAAGTTGTTAGGATAGTTGAAATGTTTCGGGCTACGTTAAAAGCTACCTGTGTAGTAACGTTAACAAAAACAAACATCCAGCTAGGCTAAGCTAACTAAGCTGGCTAGCAGTATTACTAGCCAAGAAGCTTTACGACCCGCAATCAGCTGACCAACTGACACTGACATGTCAACACCGCCCACAGCCGCCCCAAGCTAGCGCCGTTAGCCGAGCTAACACCGGATGTTATGTAGCGGTAGTTTCAAAATAAAACAGGAACATGTTAGTCAATGCATATTCAAGGCCATTTGTATAATTTCTGAAACATCTACATCACCAGAAAGATCAATAATAACCTGAAAACAATGGTGTCTCAACTGTAGTGACACATGAGGGAATACTATAGGTAGAGTTCTACAAATCAATGTTTTAGTGGTTAATAAATAAATGTTGGCTGTGATGTAAATGATTTGATGCATGGTGTATTTATTGTTTGTACTGTAATGTGAGAGAAAGTTACAGTATCTGCCCTTGAGAGACAATAAAGTGTATCATTCTATTATATTATTGTGTAATAAATTTGTCTCTGCATTCTTTAAAACCAATAAGAAGTATGAAAGTATAGAGTATATAGTAGAAAAAATCTGACCTAACAACAGGAGGCAATTTTTTGTGTATCATTTATACATTTATCTTGCATTTACATATACATTTAATGCATTGCAATTCATCAATTCATTCACTTTATAGTTTGTAAAGCCAACTGAAGCAATGTGATTGTGATTTTGGGCTTTATAAATAAAACTGATTTTGATCAATATTTATAATATTTATGCATGTTTTACAGTGTGTTTGTATAATCTAATTTAAATACAGCATATAAACATAGGTATGTAATTTCTATCATTTTCAAAATAGAATTTAATAATAACAAATAAAGAATGACTTTCAAAGTAAAGTCATAAGGTGCTCTACAGTAAAAAATTAAGGTCAGTAAGATCCTAAACATAAGATACTTGGATAAATGAATAAATAAATAAATAACATATTCAGGACCATATCAATTGTCGGTTAATTATTGTATTACAAGCAATTAACAGAACTACTAAAATTTACATTCACTCGTTTTATTTTGTAAAGATTAATCGGAAGTCTTCTGACTGCCTTGTGGCTACCTTGTCGTCACTGCGGTCGGGCAGAACGTGCGCTCGTTTTGTTGCACGGAGCAGTCCGGGCAGAAAACGTCAGTAAAATAAACGCACCCAAAATGATAAAAATAATAATAGACCATCTGCTTTTTCTGATTAAATAATGAAATAATTCGTGTTTTAAGTGTGGACGTGTCAGTGAAACAGGCAGAAGTCGTAGTTAATATCAAACAAACCCTCACTGGTGTACAGTGAACCCTCGTTTATCGCGGGGGTTACGTTCCAAAAAGAACCCGCGATAGGCGAAATCCGTGAAGTAGAAACCTTTATTTTTTTACAGTTATTATACAATGAAATACTCCATAAAACATTGAAAGCAAGGAACAAAACCTTTTTACAGGCCCAAGCATTTGTTTAACAAATAAAAGTACTGTATAAACGTTTGTTTTGTTTTGTTTTTTACAAATAACTACTGTACTGTACTGTAAAATAATATAGTTATAAATAAATAAATAAATAATAATTTTAATCATCAATACGAACTGAAGGGTTGATATTGCGGGGATCAGCACCGCCCCACCGTGACGGATTGGAACGGGAGAAAATGAAAAATGATTATGAAAAAAAATACAAAGTACAGTAGGACAAATAGTGACTGACGTGTACAGTACAGTATTTCACTGCTCTTCTGACTGAGCCGCTGCATCCTGACTCCGCTCTGTGGCGTTTTTTTCTTCTAAAGCCTGCGGTGCAGGTGTGTTTTTTGGAGAGAAGAACATAGTTATCGGTAGTTGTTGTCGCTGTTTTACGTACGTGTACATATTAAACCATAACGTTCTTGACACACAGGTAGAGAAGACGCGGAGAGACTGTTTAGCCAATCAGAATGCAGAACACAATGCATGATGCAAATCCGTGAAGCAGCGAGACCGTGAAAAGTGAACCGCGTTATAGCGAGGGTTCACTGTATAAGACTGGAAAGGCGCCTGTTTTCTCAGATCGTTACGTCCCGCTCGGCCGGGCGGGGAAGTGAAAGGTCAGAAACAGCGATGGGGGAAGTTTGTAAAGAGAAGAAGTCAGAGTCATGGCTTTCTGTGATTTGGCGAGTCTGCAACGTGTTCATGTCTTTATTCTTCGCTCTGGCTACATATGTTCAGGTGAGCGTTTGATTTCTGCTCCTGCACCCTCTTAACTCCGGATCACTAACCTGGAATAACACTGTGTTTTCACTTCAGATCAATGATCCAGATGCAGGGTTATGGATGGTGAGATTCCAATAATTTCGCATGCATTTCATCTATTTTTTTTAAATGTTATGTGATTTGTTATTTACAGCACGTTTGTGTCGCAGGTGGGTTATGGTGTTCCTGCAGTCCTGTGTGTGTTTATTGGCTTCAACCCTCATGTGACAGGTAGAGAGAGAAGTCTGGATCTGTACTGATGGTTTAAGTGTCTGTTCACTCTATGGCCTGCATGTCAAGAATGAAAACTTCACTTAAAGGACAGTTTCCTGTCTGCATTTTCCTGTTTTCCACACACACTTCCCAGACTGTTGAACTCTCCATGCTTATCTCCCAGTGCTGATAGCGCCATCTAGTGGTTTAATCATGACAATACATCTCAGTAAAGCTCATTCTTAGATAAAACCTGCAGAGCTGATTTGTACATTTGACCCTTTTGCATGTTTTCTTGTCTTCTCTGCAGAGACTTTGCCCTGGAGGCGTGTCGCTGACCTCCATGTGATGATTTCCAGCGCTTTTGTTTCCATGTTGGGATGGAGACTTTATAAAGAGAGAGTCACAGACATCTTCCAACAGGAGGAGGGCAGGTACAGTCAGTCCTACTGTTGGACTGTTTACTCAGTGTTTCGGATAAAAACAATAACGAGCATTTAATATCTATCTTTTTGCCTTTTCAGAGAATTTTCTGGTCTCATGTTGACGCTTGTTTGGCTCCTCATGTGTCGCCACTCCGGAAGGTAAAATTAAGACGTGACCAGGAGATGTTTTTCAAATCTTTATTCTCTTTATTTTTTCCCCCTAATTTATCTGTCTTTTCTCTGTCAGGGCTCCAGTCGGGATGCTACGAGTCTCGACAGCTGTTGCCATCACTGTCTTCCCCTTTGTGGCCTGGCTGTACTACTATATCAACAAGGAGCTGAGATCGAGCTGGCCTTCACACTGTAAAACTGCGATTTAAACATCAACGTCCTGCCTGTTTTTGGCTGATTAAACGTTCCCTTTGTTTTGTTCTTTGACTGAAAATCTTGGACCAAATATGCTGCTTGAATAAACCTTTTGTAGTATCATTAAATAGACATAAGACAGCTAGTCCCTTTGAAATTGTGTCATTTAAAGATGTTTGTTTCATCAAAAAACTGTTGCATAAGTATTACAATCTCTGGCAACACTTTGTAATAAACATCGTTAATAAATGGTAGATTTACAGTTAATTGAAACTTGAAATTAAATGCTTTATAAATATTTTTAAGCAAATTTCTTCATCAGTTGCAACTTTACAACAAACAATTTCTTAATAAATGGTAAGTAAAGCATTTCATATTTTATAAACAGTCTGTTAACAATAGTTTAATCAGCTATAAATGTACCATTTATTAATGATTGTTATTATAAAGTGTTACCCTAACTCTGTCTTTCCCTTTAAAGTTCAATACAAATACATGTTTTTTTATATTTTAGTTGATTGTGAGAAAATCTCTATATTTTAATTTTCTTGACCTGTCAAATGAAGTGAAATGTATAAATAATATAAAAATAAAACTGAATCTTAAAAATTCTACGTTTGTTTATTATTTAAAACAAAATATTTCCGGCCTCCAGGGGGCAGCAGAGAGCACAGAAACTGAAAGAAGAAGAGTGAACTACGTCACTTCCTGTGTTTAGTAACAGCTCCATGGCTGCTGATCTGAGAACAGCCTTTCCCGTTTACAATCGGCCGTTTTAAGCTAACACGAATATAAAGAACTGACCCGAGAGCAGCAGTTTGTATGCCGATATCTCCCATCACTTTTCACGTTTTATAAACTTGTAGCCGCTTCCTTGTTCCCGCAGCGGCTCTGTCAAGGTCCAAACATGGCTCTGAGAGCTTTATATCACAGCCTGGGCTGCCGGCTGGTTCACAGTAACGTTAAAGTCTTACAGAGATGTACTCAGACACAAGCTGTCAGACTCTCACACACTGTTTTACGGAGAGAAGCTGGACTGAAACACACGCCGTCACCGCTGAGAGTTCACTGCTGCCTGGTAGGTCAAAGCTGGGCATTGATATCATCTCTACCACCAAACTCCATTTAGAAAATCGGCAAATTAGCGCACGCGTTACTAGCTAGTTGAGCCACGTTTCTGGGCTAATATAACGCGACTTTTATAGCTGATCGCTTGTCAGTGTGGCGTACGTGCCTGCCATCATGTAACGCTAATGTCAGCTGAAGCACATTTTTAAAAGCTTTATTTCTCTCTCGAGCATGTCGGTGTATTTTTATGTCAAAATATTATATAACACCTAAGATCTTATTGGAAAAACTAGCCGTAGTAGCTGTAAACACTTAATAATTTAGAAAACATCTCCAGTTACACTACCTGTCCTCCCATGATGCAACACCACCTTAAATATGCAAATGTTTGAATGGAGTTTGGCGTAATGCCTAGATGGTATCAAGTGTTGTGGCCACCAAAGCTTAGATGTATTGTAATCAAAGTCTTTGTCCTGTGTTTACTCATTTATAGGTGAATGTGAGTCAGTGGCACACCTGCAGAACAGCTCAGAGGCTGTGTCAACACTCCAGAGCATTCTCCTCACTGCCTCCACCGCCTAAATCAGAAGAAAAGGTCAAGAAGTCTGGGGTAAGTGTCGAAAGTTAGGTTGAAAGTGGAAAGTTTGTCAGATTTAAAGGTTGCAGAGTTAAGAGAATGTCTTCAGTGACTGACTGAGCACTTTTACTAGACATTATAGATATGAGTGATGAGTTGCAAGACTTACCTTTAAGGATTTAACTTTTACACACTATTTACTTTTGGTTTTAAAATTGGATCTGTATCTGGATAAGTTAGATAAACAGCTTATATTTAATGCATGCTTGTTATCCTCATTGAGATTGCATCATTGTCCTCCAAATCCTGCAACTGACTAATTTTAAGTGGCAGGAAAATCAGCCCCAGACTCCCTTTGAAAATCATGTAATTTTGTGAGTTTCAGAGTTTAGGAAAACTTAACAAACTTTGTGAAACACTGTCGATGACAAATTCTTAATTATTTGCCCTCTCTTGTAAATTCGGCAAATTAAATACATCCATTTATTTCTTTCTATAAAACTAAACTTCTATCTTTGTATAAAACTGAACAGTAGGTCAGCTGCACGGATGACACCAACGTGCACCATGGCACACGCAGTTATTTCTTACTGTTTATCATTAATCTCCACCCTATATCACTTTGATATTTCACTAAGTTCTGTTGAATAATGCACTTTTTGGCGCTTTCATGGCACAGAATGGACGTATAATCACTAATTAACATGACTTGATATTGATTATATCTGATACTATATGTGATTGATGTCACCACAACATTTAAAATATCACTAGACTTGAGGTTAAATCACAATTTTAACGCACAAATTCTTATATTATTTAACAGCTGGAACCTAATGAATAATTTCTTGGTTAAATAATTAATTTCAGACAACTGTTTGAGCAGTGTAATTACATGAATAACCATCAGGTGTCTTTCTGACCACAGAGGAAGTGTTGACAGTTTATTCTAACACCTTGAATTAGCACATTATGTTCTCGCCTTCAACAAAACCTCCTCAGAGTTTATTAGAGAGGAGAATCTCTTCATTATCTGAACACCTGCTTCAGGCAGTCTGGGAAGAGAAAAGAGATCCATTACCAGGTTTTAGTAGAAATAAACCCAACAAGCAGTCGTAAAGATTCCTCCTTAGTTTTGTTTTGCTGTTTCTCCTCTTTACAGCCGGTGACATGGAAGTCTTTAGCAATAACGTTTGCGATCGGAGGCTCTCTGCTCGGAGCGATGAAATACTTCAAGAAAGAAAAAGAAGAACGTGAGTATTTCACAGCTTGATGTACGGAGCACATGAAGGTGGAGTTAATAAGATAAATACATCTCTTATTTGTTAACTGTTGCAGTGATAGAGAAAGAACGAACCAAATCGATCGGCCGGCCGGCGCTGGGCGGTCCGTTCTCACTCGTCGATCACAACAACAAGCCCTGCAAGAGCGAGGACTTCCTGGGCCAGTGGGTCCTCCTCTACTTCGGGTTCACTCACTGTCCCGACATCTGCCCGGACGAGATAGAGAAGATGATCGAAGTGGTCGACGAAATAGGTAAATAAAACAGTTTTTTCACGATAAATCACGATACAGAAGATACATTTCCTTAAACATGATGTTATTTCTCATGTTTTCCGCAGATAAAATACAGTCTATTCCAAACATCACGCCCATCCTCATCACCATCGATCCTGAAAGAGACACAGCGGAGGCCATGGCTGAATATGTGAAAGGTATAAATACCAAATGACCCGACTGTGGTTCTGTCTACATTCTCTGTCTTGTATGGAGTCAACTGTGGTTCATCTATGAGGTTGAATCAGGAGACCTGAGATCCTTTTTTGAGGGTGAATTCTCTCCAAAATCTACTTTCTTCTCCTGAGAAAAATACCAACATTCACACTATTATGAGGCGGCTGGAGCTGAATCAGGTCAATCATTATCTGAGCACGAACTGAAACATCTGTATGTAGTTATTTCAGGCCTTCATCCCCAAAATCAAACTGCAGACCATCATTCAACAGGTGGAGCATCAAGTACAGAAGATGTTTGAAAGTTAAAACTAAACGCTGCCACAGCTTAAAGCACCGAAACGACAAGCTGGAACTGCTGCATGTGATGGATTTTTCCTCCTTACAGAACTACAGAACATCAATATGTCTGATTATCCTCAAATATCCGTCTGATGTCAAATGTGTTTTGATGATTTAAGCACAGATCAAACCACTGTGTTCATCTATATGTGCTGTAGTTTTATCTATAGAGCAGCTAAACAATTAGTCAACTTTTAATTAATCACCAGCTATTTTGATAATCGGCAGTTGCAGCCCTTTTTATCTTCACACTATCACATTTGTCTTGTGGAGATAAATCCGTTAAATCTAATGTATGCATAATTCATTTTTCAGAGTTTTCCCCGAAGCTGATCGGCCTGACGGGAACAACCGCTCAGATCGAGGAGGTCTCCAGAGCCTTCAGAGTTTATTACAGTCAGGGACCGAGAGACGAAGACAACGACTACATCGTGAGTTATAACCTGCTCTGTTGTTACTCATCCTACGTGTCGTAACAGAGATAATGAGGGGAAATCAAGGAATATATCTCTGTCTGAACTTCACCTCTTGCTGTCTCCAGGTCGATCACACGATCATCATGTACCTCGTCGGACCTGACGGAGAATTTGTGGAGTATTTCGGACAGAACAAAAGAAATGTGGAGATCTCCAACTCGATAGCGGCGCACATGAGAAAGTACAAGAACAAAAAGTGAGCAGCAGCCGCGGACTGACGGATTCTGTCCTCTGTGTTTCTGATTTAACTCACTGCCTGTGCTCTATTTATTTTGACTGTCTGCAGTAACATTTCATAAGAAAACAGGCCTGATGCCGATCTGTAATTACCCATAATACTTTTCACTTTGCTGCTGCTGAATGGACGTAATTTAACCGCTTGAAAATAATTGTACACATCAGCTCCTTTGAGCTCCTCGACTCTTAATATGGAAACACACGAGGACAGATGTTGTAAATGACGTGAATATTTTGATTTTGTGATAAAATACTAAATGCTGCTCTGCCTCGGATGTTTTTTGTGCTTGACAGGCTCTGCTCTGTTTGTTCTGATATAAAAACACACATTTGTTTTTGTTTTTTTTGTTTTTTTGTTTTTTTTAACGTATCTTTATTGCTTTTTCAACTTATACAGGAAAAGCTTTGTACAAAAGCATAAAAGCGCCTTATACTACACAGAACAAGGTGAACAAACAAACAGCCACAACGACAACAACAAAAACCCACACAGTGAAAGACAGGAAAAAATAAAATAAAATAAAAATAAATAAATAAAACCAAACCAAACCAGGAAAACCTGTAAAAATATGATCAAAAAAGATTAATATGACAAAAAAAAAACAACAACACACATTTGTTGTCGACATACTGATGAACTGGAGTAACTGACAGCCAACAGGATTTTTAAAAATGTCTCCCGGTGGTCGTAGCATGAAAGACACCACAGCACAGACTGATATCTGTTCTCAAAACTGCCAATTTCTACATAATGTTGCTTTAATCCACACAGAAACCAACATGTAAAAACAACACAAAAGACCAAAAACACCAGTTAATGACTGCAACGTATTGGATTTCTTAACGTGTCAGATTAATCTTAAACTAGCAAGCTAATAATGGCTAATGCTAATGCTAAATGTTAAAACACTGAATAACAAAGAGAGGAGATGTAAAGCTGAGTAATGATTGTTATATCTGAAGTTTGCTAACTTCAGCTCACATTAGCCAGAAGCTACACAAAACATTTGACTAATGCTGTGCTGTTGTTTTGGAGGATGATGACTGAAAAATAACACGGAGGAAGTATTCAGATTATTACATTAATCACAAATGTATTAATGTTTCATAGCCTGTCGTGTTCTGAGGAACATTACATTTATTCCAACCTGAACTTGCCTCCAGCCAGTATCGATTTATTAATATCTCCTGTGCCTGCACACCTGTCGCGTTCCTCCTTTAGAAATCAGATTAGAAAAGCAAACACAGCAGTTGTTCGGCTCTGCGCAGACAGACACCGCGCTCATTCCTGCAGGAGAAAGGCCCTCCAGCTCCGACCGCCGTCACACGCGGCTCTCAAAATGGAAACAAATTGATTTCTGGATTGATAAGTTATTTTTATAAAACCTCCTCGGTGTCTCTTCTGAGCCTTTAGTCGGATTGTTTCCAAGCGTTCGCTCGAAACGACACGATGACCTCTGCATTCGTGTGTTTTAATTGAGGGTGATATTAATAAACACTTAAAAGATCAGATCAGATGGAGACATTAAACCAGGTTTAAGAACTTTATCTGGCTTTGATAACACTTTGCTGTTTCCTAATTCTGTAACAGGCTGCAAACCGAGGAGGGTTTGAGGAGCCTATGTGGTGTGTTTACACTGAAAAGTCACTTTAATTAAAGGAAAAACATTGTAGGAATACTTATTGTCAAGAATTAGACAAGAAGATTGATACCACTCTCATATTTTCTCGGTAAATATGAAGCTACAGAACAGGATTCGGTTAGCATAGCTTAGCAGAAAGACTGGAAACAGGTGGAAACAGCTAGCTTGCCTCTGTCCAAAGGTAACTGCTCACTGGTTCACATATTATATCCTTAAAATAGCAAGCTAACGTAACGTAAGCTAGGCAGTGGCTGCCACAGGTTAATGCTAAAACAGTGTATAAGTAGCATTGATTTGATAAAAGTAAAATAAGTAGTGCTAAAGCATAAGTAGGGAAGAGTTTAAATCTGAAAAATGTCCGTTAATATCTACGTTTGAGTGGACGAGTGTCCTTGTTTGTCCCACAACACCTCGTCTCATTTAGCCACTCGTTAGCATTCGTCTTTTTTAAGACAAGTCAATGCTTTAAAATTCAAACAGAACAAAACATGAAAAACGTGACACGAATTTTCCATTTTTAAACTCATAAAAAAGTGTTCATGTTCACAGTATTTAATGAACTACCGTGCGACTGGGTTGAGCAGGATCACAGTAGGATTTTTATCATCTGTAGCACATATTTCCCTCCTCTTATAAACACCTTTCAGGCACCGTTTCATTACGACTTGTAAATGAAAACTGCAGGAACTAAACTTGGATCGACAGCAGGATCGATCTGCGAGGCCTTCGGGCTCCCTCGACCTCCTCCGGATCGATCGTGGATGTAAATCTCGCTCTGGGACTGAAAGAAACCCAACACGATTAGATGTTTTCCATATTTTAGGATCTGCTTTTTCGGGTTCGAGACATTTAGAGATGTTTATCTCGTGTGTGGTTTGCAGTAGCTTTACTCCCGGGCCGGTCCTCGTCTCTCCCGTTGACCCCCTAATCCCTCGCAGATGCACCCGTCGTCAGATCTATTTTCCCCCCCGGGGTGACGCATCGGCCTTTTCTCCCACACAACCAGCTGATGGGGATTTTCTCTCTTTCGCCTCCTCTCTTTCTTGTCCTGTGACCCCTGAATTGGCCTCCTGGCACTCAAACGTCCACACACTCGCATATCTGCTGCCGTGACGGAGGGGTCGGCGTACTGTAAGTCCGCGTGCTGGTCCGGCTGGCCGGGTCGCGCTCGTCTACCCAGAGCCAATTATAATCGCAGCTGTTGCCAGACCTTCAAGTGACTTTAAGAGGCTATTAAATCAGCACCAATTAGACTGTCTGTGATGCACTGCCAGACAAAATGCCCATATTATACAGCTCTTCCCTCCAGAATGCCACATCGCTTCCTCCGCTCGGAGGAGGAATTGTGAAAATTGTTGAGGCTCAGAGCAGCAGGAAGAAATGCAAGGTGGTGTCTGTGTGCAGAAGGAGATTCAAGCTTGATTTCTTCGGTTTATCGAGGCACAGAAAATCAAAAAATCTTATTAAAAAAAGTGTCTATCATACATATTTTTCTGAATTAACTTCCCATGGCGGTCCACAGGAGAGTGGAGAGTTGCACTATCGAGATAAACTCATAGTTAACATTTTGAAACAACAGAAGTTTGGCTAGATTTAGACACCAAAACCACCTTTAAATCAACATATTACTCAGGCACGCTTTATAGATATTAGTTGTTTCCACACCTCGTCCCTCCTGTTGTCTTCACATTCTGTATACACTCCTTCAGAAATGACCCACCCTCACTGAAGATCTAAAATAAAGCAATTTAATTTCATTTTAAATGCCAAGAAACAACCTGTCATTCATCAGAAACTGTGTGAATATCAGAGCAGAAAGATTCATTCATTCAGTGGACACCACTTGTTTTTATTTCAACACAGCTGTCATATATGTTTTCTTTACTAAAGTAGATTTTTATTAGTAGTATTATTATTATTTCTTAAAGTTAGTGACAATAGGTGTGTATATACATATATATATATATTAGCAAGAAATAGTCCAAGAAAGTATCACAAACACGCAGAAAGTAGTCTTGAATGCAATTTACTGAAGGCACTTCCACTAATAGTCAAATATGACCAACATAAACCAACAAGGCGACCTGAGACGGCGACCACGACCACGACAGGAGAACAAGCAGCCGCTTCACCTGCTGATCCCAGACCTGTGTTCTGCAGCTCAGAGAGAACTGAGGGTTTTTGACTAAACACATCTAAGTTCATGTAAAAGATTCAAGCTTACATTACGTCTTGATATCAGACCGGAGGGAAAAAACTCACTCACAGGATGAAAATAAACTGCTCACTCAAAATAAAACCCAATAAGCAAAGCTTCCAGTAAACACAGACGAGGATCCGATCACATCACCGGTGCTGTTTTGACTTTAGTGACTGAGACACGATAATAGAAACGTACTCAGAGGATTCTGGACGGATCTGCGGAGTTATGCTGGATTTATTGTTAACCTTGTTAGTTGGGATGTGGCTTTACTGTGGAGTCGCTGTTGAATGAACGTTTAACACACAACGCACAGCTCGACGTCAGTGTTGCAGATATGTGGTCGTAAAAACCAAAACACTGGACCTGCTGGTGCTGAATTAAAAAGTCGAGGAGTCACCAGACTTTTTACAGTTTGTTGTGAGAGGAACGTCTGTGTAATATTTATCTTGAAACCACAAATGTCATCAGATTCATCGTCGTGTTCCCATGAATGTCTGAACAAACCTTTAGGATTCATTTTGTTATCTTGGGATCTTGATCGTCACTGAAATTTAATGGAAATCCATCAAAGAGTAGAAGGAAATATCCGGTCCGGACCAAAGTGGAGGACCAAACAACAGATTGATTGGCCTTTGTCAATTAAATGCCTCATTTAACAGCGAAAACACACATAAATTCACATTAATATGATGTAAAAGTGACGGATTTAGTCAAATGACTCGTTTCCATTTGAAGCCAAACAATCAAACAAAACAAAACACAAACAATAAACAACAGAAAATATTAGACAAGAGACAGACGAGCACATGTAGACAGATCTAACATATATGAAGCACATTGAAATGCATGTTTTAATAATAACTTTACCAAATGACAATACCACAGATTACAGAGAACAATCAAATATAGAATCACAAAAACGAGCAGAAACCAATATGACACGTCAGTAACAAATATGCATCAAATAATCTCTGGTGAATCTGGGTTAATAGAGACAGTCCTGTCTGGAATGTGCTAAATGTCGCCCGTCAACCCTCCCAACACAAACCCCAAACAGCGGACTGTGATCCGCTCTGCTCTCCAGACAGCCAACGCCAGAATCTCAGCGTCGCCCTAACAGACCTAATCTACCCTGATCCCAGAAAATGAGGCCCGCCGTGTCGGGACCGTAAGCCCCCCTAAGCTGTCGTCCTTAGCATTCATTGCTTTTTAATGGACAGTCTGAAGGATCACAATTGAAACCGTTTAAAAGTGACACAATACAGCTATACATAGACAGTTCGGGATACAAAGTGGGCATACTTGACTTTTCCAAGGTGGCGTAGAAGCCAGATCTCCAAATATAGGAGGCGAAGGCGCCACGAAACAGGCCCGAGCATCGTCTATAAAAGCTGTGAAAGCCTCGTTGGAGCGAGTGATGTCTGTGGTGTCCGTCTGAAACAAGAGCGAGGAACCGTATTCGAACATTTGATCACTTCTCTCCGGTAAGAACGATCCAATCCTCAAACCGTAACCGACGTCTGTTTGTTTTTCTCTCTGACTGAACCTTGTTTGTTCTGCTCACGCAGACAAAATGAGTGATGCCGAGATGGAGATATTCGGGGTCGCTGCCCCGTACCTCCGCAAATCAGAGCGGGAGAGAATCGCGGCGCAGAACGCCGTGTTCGACGCCAAATCGGCCGTGTTTGTGCCGGACCCGAAGCAGGAGTACGTGAAGGGGAAGATCAGGAGCCAGGACGGCTCCAAGGTCACCGTGGAGACCGAGGATGGAAAGGTGGGTGTGTCGTATCGCTTACGGAGCGCATTTGTCGGCTTTTAGTTGAATTCTGACATGTTTATTGTTTGGGAATTCACTCTCCAGGTCGTCTCGGTTCACCTGGATGACATTCGCCCCATGAACCCTCCCAAGTTCGACAAGATCGAGGACATGGCCCTGCTGACGCACCTCCACGAACCGGCCGTCCTCTTCAACCTCAAAGAACGATACGCCGCCTGGATGATCTACGTAAACCTATTTTCTATGACAAGATGTTTGATTTACTCGTCCTACAGTTTCAGTCACGATGGTTTCTGTACCCTCAGACGTACTCCGGGCTCTTCTGCGTGACCGTGAACCCCTACAAGTGGCTTCCGGTCTACAACCCGGAGGTGGTGGCCGGGTACCGAGGGAAGAAACGTCAGGAGGCGCCTCCACACATCTTCTCCATCTCTGACAACGCCTACCAGTTCATGCTCACAGGTCCGAGTCCTGTTTCAGTCGTCAGTGGTGGAAGAAGTGCTCAGATTTCTTAATCAGCAACACATAATACATAATTACAGCTAATTTGTGTATGCTAACTTCTCGTCGGACGCAAAAGTTAAATTTCTTCAGCAGACTTGAAACATTTTCCAGAGTGAAACAAAAAAACGTCACACCGGTTCTGCTCGGACTGAATGGACTTCAGGACGACTCATATATATGCACACAGAGTAATGTGGAAACGAGGCGTTAAGATTACCCATAATGCACCTTGACAGATTTAAAAACAGTAAAATGTATAACTAAACTAACGTTTCTGACCTATACATAGACAGTTCGGGAGACAAAGTGGGCATACTTGACTTTTCCAAGGTGGCGTAGAAGCCAGATCTCCAAATATAGGAGGCGAAGGCGCCACGAAACAGGCCCGAGCATCGTCTATAAAAGCTGTGAAAGCCTCGTTGGAGCGAGTGATGTCTGTGGTGTCCGTCTGAAACAAGAGCGAGGAACCGTATTCAAACATCTGATCGCTTCTCTCCGGTAAGCACGATCCAATCCTCAAACCGTAACCGACATCTGTTTGTGTTTCTCTCTGACTTCGTGTTGTTTGTTCCGCTCACGCAGACAAAATGAGTGATGCCGAGATGGAGATATTCGGGGTCGCTGCCCCGTACCTCCGCAAATCAGAGCGGGAGAGAATCGCGGCGCAGAACGCCGTGTTCGACGCCAAAACGGCCGTGTTTGTGCCGGACCCGAAGCAGGAGTACGTGAAGGGGAAGATCAGGAGCCAGGACGGCTCCAAGGTCACCGTGGAGACCGAGGATGGAAAGGTGGGTGTGTTGTATCGCTTACAAAGCGCATTTGTCGGCTTTTAGTTGAATTCTGACATGTTTATTGTTTGGGAATTCGCTCTCCAGGTCGTCTCGGTTCACCTGGATGACATTCGCCCCATGAACCCTCCTAAGTTCGACAAGATCGAGGACATGGCCCTGCTGACGCACCTCCACGAACCGGCCGTCCTCTTCAACCTCAAAGAGCGCTACGCCGCCTGGATGATCTACGTAAACCTATTTTCTGTGACAAGATGTTTGATTTACTCATCCTACAGTTTTAGTCACGATGGTTTCTGTACCCTCAGACGTACTCCGGGCTCTTCTGCGTGACCGTGAACCCCTACAAGTGGCTTCCGGTCTACAACCCGGAGGTGGTGGCCGGGTACCGAGGGAAGAAACGTCAGGAGGCGCCTCCACACATCTTCTCCATCTCTGACAACGCCTACCAGTTCATGCTCACAGGTCCGAGTCCTGTTATAGTCGTCAAGTGGTGGAAGAAGTGCTCAGATTTCTTATTCAGCAACACATAATACATAATTACACTCAATCAGACAGCTAGCATACAACCAAATGTAGCTAGATATGCTAATTTGTGTATGCTAACTTCTCGTCGGACGCAAAAGTTAAATTTTTTTCAGCATATTTGAAACATATTCCAGAGTGAAACAAAAAAACGTCACGGCGGTTCTATATACGCACACAGAGCAACGTGGAAACGAGGCGTTAAGATTACCCATAATGCACCTCGACAGATTTAAAAACAGTAAAATGTATGACTAAAATGATAAAAACTAAAATTCACATGATATAAAATGTAAAACTGAAGATAAAACACAGAGACTAAACTTTTTTTACATGATATTTCCTGACTGAAACGAGACCAAGTGAAATGAAACTGCAATTAATTCAAAGTTTGATCGATATAAAACATTAAATAAACACAGATTTGCTCCTCAAACGCAGCTAAAATATACCAACAATTACTTTTTTTCTTGAACAGATCGAGAGAATCAGTCGATCCTGATCACGTAAGTGTGACTTCACGTGTTGTTTACCAGAATATACTCCGTATACGTGACTCCCATTCACTCATCTCGTGGTGTTTTTTCATCATCAGTGGAGAATCTGGTGCCGGGAAGACGGTCAACACCAAGAGAGTCATCCAGTATTTTGCAACAATTGCATCATTCGGAGACTCGAGCAAGAAAGAGCAGCCTGCCGGCAAAATGCAGGTTCAGTCCACTTGTGTTTTCTATCAGTCTATTGATTAGATATAAAAACCAGATACACAGATGTGAAGTTTTGAGCTCATGATGTGAGTTTCAGGGGAATCTGGAGGATCAAATCATCCAGGCCAACCCGCTGCTGGAGGCCTTCGGGAACGCCAAGACCGTGAGGAACGACAACTCGTCCAGATTCGTAAGTTCAGTACGGAAGCCGAGAGACGCCGTTTATTATGGACGCATTATTATAGTTCATCTATTTATATAATTCATGTTTTAATTTACACAATAATTAACTCTTTTTTAAAGTTGAGATTAAAAAAAGAATGAGAAAGTCAGTTTCCAAACATAAAAGAAGATCAGAGAAGATATAAAGGATCATAAATGTATCGTAAATATGATTAATATTAATAATATTAATATAATAATAATAATAATAATAATAATAATAATAATAACAATAATAATAATAATAATAATTAATATAATAATATTAATATAAAATAATATTAAAATATTAATATTAAAATATTACAAATCACATCTGATTAAAATATAAATAAACATTTAAAAATAGTCTTTTATTTGGTGCTTTATTTGCAAAGCAGAGAGATGAGAGTAGTGGAGTAATTTTCATATATTGTAACTCACATGTCAAACTTTAATAATAATTTAAATAAAACTTTTTCAGGGCAAATTCATCCGCATCCACTTTGGAACAAAGGGGAAGTTGGCGTCAGCTGATATAGAAACGTGTAAGTTTTCTTAAACCAGTGTCAAGTGTTAGAAAAGATTTATATATATATGTTTAATTTATGTTTTAAATTATGTTTTTATGTTTAGACCTTTTGGAAAAATCCCGAGTGACGTTTCAGCTGCTGGCGGAGAGAAGCTACCACATCTTCTATCAGATCATGTCGAACAAGAAGCCGGAATTAATCGGTAATAAATACACTTTGAGCTAGTTTGAATCCGATCACGAGCCGTTAACGTCTTCACCTGTAGACTGATGCTTGGTTTCATTTCAGAGATGCTGCTGATAACCACCAATCCGTACGACTACCCGTTCATCAGCCAGGGTGAGATCACCGTGCAGAGCATCGACGACACGGAGGAGCTGATGGCCACAGATGTGAGTTTATAAAGACTGTGATTACAAAGAAATGTGACACAGTGAGAGGAAATCACACAATTATTGGTTTATTACCAGTTAGTTCCTCACATTCAAGGGATTTGTCTTTGTATTTTGGTCCACGACAATAAACATAGTAAGAGGAAGAAGACGAAGAAAAGACAATCACTGCAAAAGTCACAAATCATGAATATAAATTAAAAAGATTACGAGAAAACGATTGAGCTAAAGATCTCAGATTGATGTGTTTGGCACGGAGAACGAGATGACATCATCAGGTGGGCAACACATTACAAACCTTTACATGCAGAAACCTGTGAGTTTCTGGAACCTGATGAAAAACAAGCTCAACAGGTATCAAACTGAAGTTAATACAAATATGCACCTGTGAAATAAAACCCACTGAATGTGATGTTACAGCCGGTGAAAAGAAGGAAATGACCTGTTTATTGAAAAATCCTGTGTTCTGAGGATCGAATGTGCAAAAGTTCACAGTCTGAAGTTTAAAGAATATGTGCAAAGATAATAATCCAATAAAAAGTGCCTCCATGTGACGCAGATCTGAGTCGGATCTGGAGACATTAACGTGACGTGCACCGTATAATTGCTAAACTGAGACGGTTGTGCTTTAACATCTGTTCCTCAGAGCGCCATCGACATCCTGGGCTTCAACACGGAGGAGAAGATCGGCATCTACAAGCTGACCGGAGCCGTGATGCACAACGGGAACATGAAGTTCAAGCAGAAGCAGCGGGAGGAGCAGGCGGAGCCCGACGGCACCGAGGGTGAGACGACCGGGCTGCAGCTGTAGCTCACCGTCACAGTTTTAAGGCCCCCACACACCGGCTCCGACGACTTCCTTATCCGACTTCCGTCTCCGACCACTCCGTCGGATCCGTTCGGTAGAAAAGTCACATTGAAACACACCGCCCTGGCTACACAGCAGCGTATACGTTCTGCACGAAATGCAATAAGTCTCCTAAACATCGGGTGGCGCTAGTCTGGTGCCAGTCACCCAAAACATAAAAACAGGAAGTGACAGAACGGAGTGCGGACCGTAGCTTATCAGAACAAAGCACACACAGTGTTAGCTCAGCATTACTTGCGTGATGTCGTATTACGGTGGTCTCTCTTCCACCAGGGCAGCCAGCTGCTCCTCAAAGTCCTCGGTCCACACAGCCATGGCTTCCAAACATACGCTGGTTTATCCCCAAAATAACGAACGGTGAAGTGTTGTTTGTAACTCTGTGCCGTCTCTGTTTATGTGGTTTGTTTACCGTCGTCACTTCCGCCGCCCCTCCCACACGCCGCGCTGATTTGCTGGCACACCGCCAATCAGAATGGTCACTGAACAGCTAGCTGACAACCAATCAGAGTATCCGACGGTGTCCTGAACTCAGACGGCCGACTTCGCGTGTTCAGTCGGATCAGACGCAGCTGAACACACCGAACAGAGCAGCTCCCGAACACGTCCGACTCTCTCCTAACGCTTCAGACGTCCGACGTCGGACCTGGTGTGTGGGGGGCCTAAGATTTACATGTCTGTGTTTGATTTACATCCTCTAGTGGCCGACAAAGTCGCGTATCTCATGGGTCTGAACTCGGCCGATCTGCTGAAAGCTCTGTGCTACCCCCGAGTGAAGGTCGGGAACGAGTATGTCACCAAAGGTCAGACTCCACAGCAGGTACAGTTCACAGGTTCCTACATCTGAAAACACATGTTGACCGTGTTCAGACTGAAGCAGAGTTATAATTTAAGGATCGCGTTCGCAGGTGAACAACGCCATGGGAGCTCTGTCGAAGGCCGTGTACGAGAAGCTGTTCCTGTGGATGGTCACCAGGATCAACCAGCAGCTCGACACCAAACTTCCACGGCAGCATTTCATCGGCGTCCTGGATATCGCCGGGTTTGAGATCTTCGAGGTAAAACACCCCCCCCTCCTTACGTGAGACAAAACTAAATCTCTCTCTGGGTTTATTTAACGGGTGTGGTTTCTTTCAGATGAACAGCCTCGAGCAGATGTGCATCAACTTCACCAACGAGAAGCTGCAGCAGTTCTTCAACCACCACATGTTCGTGCTGGAGCAAGAGGAGTACAAGAAGGAGGGGATCGAGTGGGAGTTCATCGACTTCGGGATGGACCTGGCCGCCTGCATCGAGCTCATTGAAAAGGTGCGTTTCTTCTTCACAAACACAAATATTCATATAAACAGCAGAAGCAGGCGTATCGAAGCTGATCTGCTTCCTGTCCTGCAGCCGATGGGCGTTTTTTCCATCCTGGAAGAGGAGTGCATGTTTCCAAAGGCGACAGACGGCTCCTTCAAGAACAAGCTGTACGACCAGCACCTGGGGAAGAACAGCATCTTCCAGAAGCCCAAACCCTGCAAAGGGAAGGCGGAGGCCCACTTCTCCCTCATGCACTACGCCGGCACGGTGGACTACAACATCAGCGGCTGGCTGGAGAAGAACAAGGACCCGCTGAACGACACCGTGGTGCAGCTTTACCAGAAGTCTTCAGTGAAGCTGCTCTGTCAGATCTTCGCCACGTACGCTTCAGCTGACGGTCAGTTTACAGACAGCAGATATATTATGTTGAATATAAAGTTTACTAAACACATTTTCTTCTGTTCCTGTAGCTGGTGACGGAAGTAAGAAGAGTTATAAGAAGAAGGGCTCCTCTTTCCAGACTGTTTCTGCTCTCTTCAGGGTAAAAACCAAAGATAAGATCATATCTGAAGGGATTAATTAACGGTACAGAGACTTAACAAAACTTACTGCCTCCACATGATTCAGAAGAATTCAGACTCCCACGTTTTAAGGAAGAAAGACGGATGAAATCAATGAATAATAATCCATCTTTAGAGACTGTAATCTGTTTATCTCCTGCAGGAGAACCTGAACAAACTGATGGCCAACCTCAGATCCACACATCCACACTTTGTGAGATGCATCATCCCCAATGAAACCAAGACACCAGGTGAGACGGCAACAACACCGTTCTCACATCTGCATAACTTTATGCTTCAGTACTGGATGAAACAAAGGTGATATAACATGTTTATTATATCCTGTAAATGTTCCAGTGCAGATTTTAGGCCTTGTGGATCTTTTGTTGATCAATTCATATGGTTGTTTATTCACTAATCATTAAGTGTAAATGTTATTTCAGTTCATTTTTGTTCAGAAGTGGTCACAGACTGTTTCCACCTCCCTACACTATATATTGAGTGTCATTTATTTGCCATAAATTAGACAAAAACACAGCAAACGAAGTAAAAGAAAAGAAAAAAATTCCTGTAGATATTAATAACCTCGTCATCATTAATTTATTAGGTCACAATAATCGTGTAATGAAAATCTGATGCTGTGACGGCCCTGTTCACATTCTACATGCTACATGCTAAGCTAAACAACTCTAATACATGTAGTTTCCGAAACGTTGAACTATTCCTTTAACACGAAACATCTGGTCCGTGCAGGGTCCATGGATCATCACCTGGTCCTCCACCAGCTGCGCTGCAACGGCGTCCTGGAAGGCATCAGGATCTGCAGGAAGGGATTCCCCAGCAGGATCCTGTACGGAGATTTCAGGCAGAGGTGATGCAACACACACACACACACACACACGTGACAAAACACTGAAACCCACTGAAGTCTGACCCACCTGACGATCTCCGACACAGATACAGGATCCTGAACGCCAGCGCGATCCCCGAGGGCCAGTTCATCGACAGCAAGAAGGCCTCCGAGAAGCTGCTGTCGTCCATCGACGTGGATCACGCTCAGTACAGATTCGGATACACGAAGGTGATTTTCAGACAAAAATTAAACCACACATTGTGACATTTCAAACTGGATTCTTCGACGATGTGACACTTGTATCTTCCCTCAGGTGTTTTTCAAAGCCGGCCTGCTGGGTCTCCTGGAGGAGATGAGAGATGAACGCCTGGCGGTGCTGATGACTCGTATCCAGGCCGTGTCCAGAGGCTACGTCACCAGGCTGAGGCTCAAAGAGATGTCGAGGAAAAGGTCTCCGACGGATCGACTGATCTCATATTGATTGATTAATACATGTGGAATTTCTAGCTGTGGAAATTTAGATTTTCACTGTTTCTCCCTGCAGAGAGTCGATTTTCATCATCCAGTACAACATCCGCTCGTTCATGAACGTGAAGAACTGGCCCTGGATGAGGCTCTTCTTCAAGATCAAGCCCCTGTTACGGAGCGCCGAGGCCGAGAAGGAGATGCAGAACATGAAAGAGGAGTTCGCGCGACTCAAAGAGGAGTTCGCAAAGTCGGAGGCCCGGAGGAAGGAGCTGGAGGAGAAGATGGTGATGCTCGTCCAGGAGAAGAACGACCTCAACCTTCAGATCCAGGCGGTACGTAAACACCTCGAGACGAACAAAAGTGGTCTGTTTGTATCGATTCAAGTCTGTCGGATGAGGAGATTAGGAGAGAAGAGAGTTTTATAAATCCTTTTTTTTCCTGAAATTCAGCAGCGACACGATCAATAATGATGTCAGATAAGAGGAAGCGTCATTGATCCCTGCAGGGCGGTTAGACACAGCAGACACACAAATCCAACAGATTAAGATGAGAATATCAGCAGGCGAGGTTATAAAAAACAAACGAGTCTCAAAGCGTCAATTTTTGACAAGTTGAGGATGAGAAAATCAACTTTTCTCACAAATAAGTTGTAATCCATCGCTGTGTCGTTGGCTCTGAAGGAGAGGGAGAACCTGTGCGATGCCGAGGAGAGGTGTGAGGGCCTGATCAAGAGCAAGATCCACCTGGAGGCCAAAGTGAAGGAGTTCTCCGAGCGGGTGGAGGAAGAGGAGGAGATCAACGCCGAAATCACCGCCAAGAAGAGGAAGCTGGAGGACGAGTGTTCGGAGCTCAAGAGAGACATCGACGACCTCGAGCTCATCATCGCCAAAGTGGAGAAGGAGAAATACGCCACGGAAAACAAGGTGCCTCTGATGGTTTTTCCAGACTGGTTCTGGATTTAAGCGCTCGCTGACTTTAAACTAAACGCTTCTCTGTTCTGTTCAGGTGAAGAATTTAGTGGAGGAGCTCACGACGCTCGAGGAGAACCTGATGAAGTCGTCGAAGGAGATTAAAGCTCTGCAGGAGGTTCACCAGCAGACGTTAGACGACCTGCAGGCCGAGGAGGACAAAGTCAACTCTCTGATGAAGATGAAGATCAAGTTGGAGCAACAGGTTGATGACGTAAGGAGTAATTCTTCTAAACGGATCATCACTGTAACTGGAAGGTCTGGTTTCCTCGATTCATGCAGATGTGTCTTGCAGCTGGAGGGCTCGCTGGAGCAGGAGAAGAAGGTGCGAGCAGACGTGGAGCGATGCAAACGGAAGCTGGAGGGAGACCTGAAGCTGTCGCAGGACACCATCATGGACCTGGAGAACGACCGGCAGCAGATGGAGGAGAGGCTGAAGAAGTAAGATGTTTGGATTAGACAAACACTGTGGGAGTAACTAGTTACTGCTTCTTCTTCTTCTATTTCTATTTCCTTGTTAAATACGACGATCATCTTTATATCACGACACGCCGAGTTCAAGTGTTCAGAGTCGCTGGAGAGTAAAGTATGTGAGGTTCACACACATATTGATGACGTATATCAAAATCAATAAACACTCTTACGTCTGTTGAGTTAATCTGAAGCCACAGCCAGCAGCCAGTTAGCTTAGCTTAGCATAAAGACTGGAAGCAGGTGGAAACAGCTAGCCTGCTCCATCCAACAGCGACAACAATTTCCAACCACCACCTTTATTATTATTTAATATTTATCATATTAATCATTATGTTGTTTCTTGTTTGTTTCATACAAATGTACAAAAACTATAGAGTTAAAACTACAGTTTTGTTATCTAAGGGGTGTTATAGCGTCGGCCTGGAGTCTGCCTAGCAACCGTACAGTCATGACAGAAGAAAGTCCTGCATGTAACCCCCCTCTCCAGTTAGCTAAGCTTAGCATAAAGACTGGAAGCAGGTGGAAACAGCTAGCCTGCTCCATCCAACAGCGACACAATTTGCCAGCTATCACCTTAATTATTTAATTACTACGTTGTTTCTTGTTTGTTTCATACAAATGTACAAAAACTATAGAGTTAAAACTACAGTTTTTTATCTAAGGGGGTGTTACAGCGTCGGCCTGGAGTCTGCCTAGCAACAGACGTGAGGTCCAGTCATGACAGAAGAAAGTCCTGCATGTGACCCCTCTCTTTAGTTTTCGTTCAGGTTAATCAAACCAAATTTAAATATGTTAATAAGACGTGTTGAGACAAAAACCAGGCCGGATGTTTCCCCTGATTTCCAGTCTTCATGCTAAGCTAACCAGCTTCTGACTCCAGCCACATATTGAACAAACAGACACGAGAGTGGTATCAATATCTTCCAAAATAATGAACTATTCTTTTGAAAAATACTGTAAAATCCTGTGTTTTCAGCGATTTAATTCAAATGTGTCAGTATGTGAGGTGGACACACATATTGATGAAGCATATCAATAAACAATCTTACGTCTGTAGAGTTAATATGAAGCCACAGCCAGCAGCCAGTTAGCTTAGCTTAGCATAAAGACTGGAAGCAGGTGGAAACAGCTAGCCTGCTCCATCCAACAGCGACAATATTTCCAACCACCGCCTTAATTATTTAATCATTACGTTGTTTCTTGTTTGTTTCATCACGTACAAAAACTATAGAGTTAAAACTACAGTTTTTTATTTTAGGGGATGTTATGGGCAGGAACTTCGTGGAGTCTGCCTAGCAACCGTACAGTCATGACAGAAGAAAATCCTGCATGTAATCCCCCTAATTTCAGTTTCCGTTCAAGTTAATCAAACCAGATTTAAATATGTTAATAAGAAGTGTTGAGGCAAAAACCAGGCCGGATGTTTCCCCCGATTTCCCGTCTTCGTGCTAAGCTACGCTAACTAGCTGCTGACTCCACCCACATATTGAACAAACAGACACAAGAGTGGTATCAGTATCTTCCAAAATGTTGAGCTATTCTTTTGAAAAATAGTGTAAAATCCTGTGTTTTCAGCGATTTAATTCAAATGTGTCAGTATGTGAGGTGGACACACATATTGATGAAGCATATCAATAAACAATCTTACGTCTGTAGAGTTAATATAAAGCCACAGCCAGCAGCCAGTTAGCTTAGCTTAGCATAAAGACTGGAAGCAGGTGGAAACAGCTAGCCTGCTCCATCCAACAGCGACAAAATTTCCAACCACCACCTTAATTATTTATTCATTACGTTGTATTTTGTTTGTTTCATCTGTACAAGAACTGGGGAGTTAAAACTCCAATTTTGTTATCTAAGGGGGGTTACAGCGTCGGCCTGGAGTCTGCCTAGCAACCGTACGGTCATGACAGAAGAAAGTCCTGCATGTGACCCCCCTCTCCAGTTAGCTTAGCTTAGCGTAAAGACTGGAAGCAGGTGGAAACAGCTAGCCTGCTCCATCCAACAGCAACAAAATTGCCAACCACCGCCTTAATTATTTAATCATCATGTTGTTTCTTGTTTGTTTCATCTGCACAAGAACTGAAGAGTTGAAACTACAATTTTGTTATCTAAGGGGTGTTATGAGCAGGAACTGCCTGGAGTCTGCCTAGCAACTGTACAGTCATGACAGAAGAAAGTCCTGCATGTGACCCCCCTCTCCAGTTAGCTTAGCTTAGCATAAAGACTGGAAGCAGGGGGAAACAGCTAGCCTGCTCCATCCAACAGTGACAAAATTTGCCAGCTATCACCTTAATTATTGAATTACTACGTTGTTTCTTGTTTGTTTCATACAAATGTACAAAAACTATAGAGTTAAAACTACAGTTTTTTATTTTAGGGGTGTTATGCGCAGGAACTTCCTGGAGTCTGCCTAGCAACCGTACAGTCATGACAGAAGAAAGTCCTGGCATGTGACCCCCGTAAAACTCACAAATTGTTATTCTCGTTCAGGTTAAACAAACCAGATGTAAATATGTTAATAAGACGTGTTGAGACAAAACCAGACCAGATGTTTCCCCTGATTTCCAGTCTTCATGCTAAGCTAAGCTAAGCTAACTAGCTGCTGACTCCACCCACAGAGTGGTACAAACAGTATCTCACAAGAGTGGTATGAACTATTCTTTTGAAAAATAGTGTGAAATCCTGTGTTGTCAGCGATTTAATTGAAATGTGTTAGTTTCAAATGTTTTCTGTGCTGATGAGAAAACAAAACTCTTTTCAGGAAGGATTTTGAACTGGTTCACCTGCAGTGCAAGATCGAGGACGAGCAGGTGCTCGGCATCCAGCTGCAGAAGAAGATTAAAGAGCTTCAGGTAGGATTTATAACAACACTGAGCGATCGTTAATCTCTTAAGAACCCACGTTTTTACAAGTTCACACGTTCCCACCGCAGGCTCGCATCGAGGAGCTGGAGGAGGAAATCGAGGCCGAGCGCTCGGCTCGAGCCAAAGTGGAGAAGCAGCGGTGCGATCTGTCCAGAGAGCTGGAGGAGATCAGCGAGCGGCTGGAGGAGGCCGGAGGAGCCACCGCCGCTCAGGCCGAGATGAACAAGAAGCGCGAGGCCGAGTTCCAGAGGCTGCGGCGCGACCTGGAGGAGTCCACGCTGCAGCACGAGTCCATCGGCGCCACTCTGCGCAAGAAGCAGGCGGACAGCGTCGCCGAGCTCAGCGAGCAGCTCGACAACATCCAGAGGGTCAAACAGAAGCTGGAGAAGGAGAAGAGCGAGCTGAAGATGGAGATCGACGACATGGCGGGCAACATGGAGAGCGTTCTGAAGAGCAAGGTGACGACTGTCTGCAGCACGGTGAAGCACGTGAACATGATCAGGTGAGCTGCAGGTGATAACTGACGCTCCATGTTTCAGGCTAATCTGGAGAAACAGTGTCGGAGCCTCGAAGACCAGATGAACGAGTACAAGACCAAAGCGGACGAAGCTCAGAGGTCTCTGAGCGATTTCACCACACTGAGCGCTCGTCTGCAGACTGAAAACGGTACGAAATCATAAGAAAGATATTAAAAAGAGTGCTCAATGTGGACACCAGGTCAGATTGTGTCATCTTTATCTTCAACAGGGGAGCTGACTCGTCTGCTGGAGGAGAAGGAGATCACTCTGTCCCAGCTGAACAGGGCGAAATCTGTCGGGAGCCATCAAATCGAGGAGCTGAAGAGACTCTTGGACGAAGAATTTAAGGTCAGAGAGATACAATTAAGTCTGATAGTCAAAGATTTAAACCTGCAAAGAGGAACTTTGCAGAGTGGCAGCTTTAAATACAAGTGTTGTGGATGCTTCTGTGTTTTCAGGCTAAGAGCGCCCTGGCTCACGGTTTGCAGTCGGCCCGACACGACTGCGAGCTGCTCCGAGAGCAGTACGAGGAGGAGCAGGAGGCCAAAGCCGAGCTGCAGCGCTGCCTCTCCAAGGCCAACAGCGACGTGGCTCAGTGGAGAACCAAATACGAGACGGACGCCATCCAGCGGACCGAAGAGCTCGAGGAGGCGAAGTGAGAAGCAGCATCTTTACTGAAGTCGGTGCTGATGGGTTTCTGAAGCTTTAACACAATTTATCTTTGATCCGAAGGAAGAAGCTGGCCCAGCGGCTGCAGGACTCTGAGGAGATGACGGAGGCGGCAAATGTCAAATGTGCTTCTCTGGAGAAAACCAAGCAGAGGCTGCAGGCGGAGGTGGAGGACCTCATGGTGGAGCTGGAGAGGTCGAACGCCGCCTGCGCCAGCCTGGACAAGAAGCAGAGGAACTTTGACAAGGTGCGTCGTCTGTTTTCAACGTATTCTCCTGTCGAGGCTGATTGAATCGCTCACGCTGTCTCCTCCTCTGTTAGATTCTGGCCGAGTGGAAACAGAAATACGAGGAGAGTCAAACGGACCTGGAGGTTTCCCAGAGAGAGTCGAGAGGGCTGAGCACCGAACTCTTCAAGCTGAAGAACTCGTACGAGGAGGCTCTGGATCACCTGGAGAACATGAAGAGGGAGAATAAAAACCTTCAGGGTGAGAAGTCTGCGAGGAAGGACTCGAATCCATCTCGTGGTGAGAAGATGTTTGTTTTTGATCCTGTTTTTCTTCTGCGTGTTCAGAGGAGATCACAGACATCACCGAGCAAGTCGGACATTCTGCTAAAACCATCCACGAGCTGGAGAAAGCTGCGAAGCAAGCGGAGCAGGAGAGGAGAGACACCCAGGCAGCTCTGGAGGAAGTCGAGGTTTGTATTTTGTCCTTGAGCGACATCGTACTGACAATTTAACGGCTGTAACGGTCGCTCTCCTCTCTGCAGTCGTCGCTGGAGCACGAGGAGACCAAAATCCTGCACCTCCAGCTGGAGCTGAACCAGATCAAGTCCGAGGTGGACAGAAAGGTGGCGGAGAAGGACGAGGAAATCGACCAGCTCAAGAGGAACCACCAGAGGACCGTGGACACGCTGCAGAACACGCTGGACTCGGAGACGCGCAGCAGAAACGACGCCATCAGAGCGAAGAAGAAGATGGAGGGAGACCTGAACGAGATGGAGATCCAGCTGGGTCACGCCAACCGGCAGGCGGCCGAGGCCACCAAGCAGCTGAGGAACCTGCAGTCGCAGCTGAAGGTTCGTTGTGGAAATTACACCGATGTATTGGACTTGATTTAACGTCTCAAGCCTCTGCTCTCTGTCCCAGGACGCCCAGGTGCATCTGGACGAGGCGCTCCACAGTCAGGAGGACTTGAAGGAGCAGCTCGCCATCACGGAGCGCCGCAACAACCTGATGATGGCCGAGAACGAGGAGATGGTGGCGGCGCTGGAGCAGTCGGAGAGGAGTCGTAAGCTGGCCGAGCAGGAGCTGATCGACGTCAACGAGAGGGTCCAGCTGCTGCACTCTCAGGTCAGGAGACGATACGTAGGACGGTAACGATGGTGGATCCAAACGTCTCACAGCTCTAATTTAAAATGTCATTTCATGATCAGAACACCAGCCTGCTGAACGCTAAAAAGAAGATGGAGGCTGATTTAGTTCAGCTGCAGTCGGAGGTGGAGGACGCCGTCCAGGAGGCGAGGAACGCGGACGAGAAGGCCAAGAAAGCCATCATGGATGTGAGTTATTGATCTTCACTGCAGACTCATTTCAGAGAGCAGCGGCAGGACTTTGAAGTTTGGTCGTGCAGATTAAATTTCACGGTTCACATTTGCATGCAGGCGGCCATGATGGCTGAGGAGCTGAAGAAGGAGCAGGACACCAGCGCTCACCTGGAGAGGATGAAGAAGAACATAGAGGTGACGGTGAAGGACCTGCAGCAGCGGCTGGACGAGGCCGAGCAGCTGGCTCTGAAAGGAGGGAAGAAAGAGCTTCAGAAACTGGAGGCCAAGGTGTAAAATCAAAGACGGAGGAAATCATTCTGCGGAGAAAAAATTAGAACGAAAGTGATTTAAACTGCCTGTTTTTTATTATTAAAGGTCCGGGAGCTGGAGAATGAATTGGATGCAGAGCAGAAACGCAGCGGCGAGGCGATGAAAGGTGTGCGGAAATATGAGAGGAAAATTAAAGAGCTCACTTATCAGGTAAAAAAAAAATATCCTGTTATGTAACTGTGAGATTTAACTGCTCGGATCTGAAGAAGAAATGAGAGCAATCCCTCAAAATGTTCTCAGGGTGAGGAGGAGAAGAAGAACGTGGCCCGACTCCAGGATCTGGTCAACAAGCTGCAGCTCAAAGTGAAAGCGTACAAGCGTCAGTGTGAGGAGGCGGTGAGCGAAACACACACCGTGTGAAACGTTCGCTTCACGTGAAATCTATAAAAAACATTTAATTTTGTATTTTCTGTGACACGCAGGAGGAACAAACCAACGTGCAGTTGGCCAAGTTTCGGAAGGTGCAGCATGAGCTGGAGGAGGCGGAGGAACGAGCCGACGTCGCCGAATCACAGCTGAATAAATTACGAGCGAAGAGCCGCGACGTCGTCGGTAAAGGAGAGTAGAAATCTGCACGTCTTCAGCTTCGTGCATCTTTCAGCCGATCCAGTGGGTTTTAAAATGATCTATTAAGTAGAATTTTCTTATCCTACAATTGTGGTGTTATTGAAAAATAAATTAGCAGGACAGGAACCAAGAATCAACATCATGTGATGAGTAAAAATGTAATAAACTGAGCCTCCAAGATAAAATGTCACATAAACAGCTGAAACGACGGCAACAAATCTGTGAAAATCAGCCTGATGATGTCATAGTGATGTAATCTGGATTAGGGTTGAGGAAGACTTTTATTCAACAGAAGCTCCTGGTTACAAACTGGAGGTATGAAGTAGTTCCTGGCCAAAAACAAGAAGCATTATGGGAAATGTAGGATCAGTGTATTTGGATGTTCGGCCACACATGGGACTAAAATATCCGGATGTGTCACCCTGTGCAGCTCAGATATCAACTAATCCGTCTCTCATGAGTCTTTATGGAAGTGAAACTACACAATCACAAATCAATACAACTTACAAACATTATTACGTTGTTATAAATTTGGTTTTGGACTAATTAACAGCAACTTTAACATGAACAGATGACGTAAACATACAAAAATGAGCAAAACGTGAAATCTACAGTCATGTGAATGAGATGCTCACCATCTTAGTTTAGCATGTTGCCATGACAACAAGTACAACTGATGCTGCTGATGGGGAATGTCTTTAAACGTGCAAACAAGCATTAGAGTCAGAAAATAAACCAAAGTTTTGAACAGTTGATCCCTTTCACCTGCTGCCGTTTGTATTCATGGTGAACCGAATATCTGAGAATGAAGTCTCAGACCAACACTAAACATTAAAGCTTTGTCACATCCATATCCATGTAAAGACTGACTGAAAATGTTCAAAACGAGAAGAAGGGTTAGCATCTGGTCGCCGGTCTGTGTCGTTAATCCCGGGATCAGTCGACACCGAGCAAAGTAAACAGTGACAGCTCAACGTGCTCCAGGAATAGTGTCGACGCAGCAGTTATCCACTGACCTGAACCGAAACCTCATTCTCAACAAAGACACGGAGAAATGCTTTTGTTAAAGTCTTTGTGCCTCACAAAATCAATCCAGACTTTAATGAACACATCATCAATGAATCCCCGTCCTGCTGGCTGAAGATCATCACATAAGGGTGAAAATAAGTTAATTATTTGTGTGTAAAGGTCGAGAAAGTAAAGAAAATCATTCTTCCTTGTCTGTTACAAAAATGAGTCACCGTTACTCTCATCGTGGTACCTGCAATAAAAATCGATGGCCAAAAGATGGAGACACTTCATCCGTGTTCGACATTATTCCAAGTCTCCTGAATCAATGAAGACAATAAAATCTGAGGTTATTTCCCACAAGAATCAGTTTTATTTGTTTACTCATCCTGAATCTGTCAAGTATCTTTATTTGAGATATTTGAGGCTGTGCAACAAAAATATTATATGACTGATAATAAAATGTATCATTGATTACCAGAGGGAATAAAGTAGAAGTAAAAATACAGACACAAACTAATTTTCTCAGACAAGCTGGAGTCGATAAAATGAAGAAAAATGAATGTATTAAAACAACATGCTCATTAAGTTAAATACTGACACACACAGCAGACAACAACAACAACAATAATAATAATAAATCTGCTCATTAACACGGCAGTCATTCACCAATTCAGCCGTAAAAATCACATTAGCTGAGCGACGGCAGCCTGCGAGTTCAAACGGACCGCGTCAAAATCCGCCTTTTTCACTCCTGTCAGCGGGGCCGTTATCAGCAGCAGCTGGTACGCTCGTGACATTTGTAGAAATCCCCGTAAAGCAGGGTTAGAGTTACTGTGGGTGCAGGTGTGACTTTCAGCAGAGGAGGGTTACGTACATACGAGTGCTGAAGGTAACCTCCAAGTGAGGAGAAACGAGGAGGAGGAGGAGGAGGAGGACGGGTGGTTGCTTGAGGAGCTGACAGGTTGTTGTTTGCTCAACAGAGACGGGACACTAAGTGGACAGGCAGGGACGAACACAGTCCGGCACCCTGTCAACAGCTCCAGATAGACTGCAGGGTTGTTTACTCCCAAAGGAGACGGAGGCTTGTTGTAATGTGTACACAAACATTACAAATATGCACATGTGAGGTGATGTACCTTGTTACAGAGCCCATAAACCTTCACTGCGCCTCACCGCTTTATATAAAGAGTTGATGTGAGGTAATTTCAAGATGACAAGCTGCTTTTCACACTTGCTTCCGTGCACTGCGCCGCCTAATATGATGAGAGCTCCGGTTACAGACACTCTCCCATGCTTATTCTAAATGTGGCACAAAGAGGCCGTCATGTGTTGCTACCCCGCCTGAGATGTTCACACCGCCTTACGTATAACGTAGTGTTATGTGTTAATTTGTGAACAAAGCAGACGACTTCCCTCAAGGTGGTCGGCTATCGCTGACCTTGGCACGGACAACAGACATTCAATATGTTGCCGAGACATGAATTGTTTGACTAAAATTGATGTTTATGCGATTTAGATTTAGTCTTTGTCCAAAAATATTAAAATATTCTCTTTAATATCAAGTTCAGCGTCTTTGATTGTTACTTTATGTTAATTGGTGGTGCACCACAGGGCTCCATCCTCGGCCCACTTGTGTTCACTGCGTAAAAGTTCAAACTAACCTACGGTGAACCTTATTAATCTTTTTGTAATGTTATCTTTATGCAGATGATACACCGCTGTTTCTCTAATTTAATTGTCGAGACTCTATGAAGCTAGAAGCAATTACTGTTGATGCAAAGTGAAACAAAAACAAAAGACAGAACACAGAAGTGATGACCCCTTCATCGTTTAATTTGTTGTGATACTCCATTCTTGGTTCTCTGTAAAAGTTCCCAACTAACCTACCTGATTAATCTTTTGTAATGTAATCATTATGCAGATGACACACCGCTGTTTCTCTAATTTATCGCCATGACTCTTAAAAACGAGAAGCAACTACTGTTGATGCAAAATAAAACAAAAACAAACAAAAGACAGAACACAGAGGTGGATCTGCACTTTTGGCCGGGCAGCACTGATTTGCAGTCCCGATTCTAGTTTAACAATTCTAAGCCAAACCGCGTCCATGCTGCCTCTAAGTGGGCTGCAATGATGTCAACCGCGTCCAACCCATGATGACCCCTTCATCGCCTCAAACAAGAGTTTGTTGTGATACTCAATTCTTGGTCCACTTGTGTTCTCTGTAAAAGTTCCCAACTAACCTACCTCATTAATCTTTTGTAATGTAATCATTATGCAGATGATACACCGCTGTTTCTCTAATTTAATCGCCATGACTCTAAGAAGCGAGAAGCAGTTATTGTTGATGCAAAACAAACAAAAAACAGTTCATAGAAGCGGATTGGCACTTTTGGCAGCTGACCAGCGCTGATTTTGGTTTCCAGTACCAGTTTTACCACACCAAGTTGAGGCGAACCACATCAGAGATGGCCTTTCTCTGGGGCCAAAGTGCACCTACCCCATCTCCAACTCATGACGACCCTTTTTCCCTCTGTGATACTCAACTCATATCTGTGGAGGAAACCTCCTAGCTTCTAACTAAATCTTGTTAGTTTCTCATGCATCCCTGTTTGAACTTTCAGATATCTTTTGTATTTTACTTGTTCTTCGTGTTTGCTTTCAGTGGATGTTGTGTTATTTCCTGATTTTGCGGGGAGGCAGAGTATTTACAGCCGCTCCTTGACCACTACGCAAGCCAAGCGCGTCATTAGTTAAAGACACTGTTGTAACGGAGCCGGACTGATGTGCCGGGTCAAGCCGGAGTTAAGCCGAGCCAGCACATGTGTGTGGAAAAGCTAACATGTTTTAATTATTTAATTCATTTCCAATTAAGCTAAACGCAGCAGCTGTGCTCTTTGTAGGACAACACTGACGGCTTTTATAAGCCACCACTGAACTGATTCTGAAGGATGTGAAGACTCAACCTATGTTTTATGTCCACTTTATAATAATGTAATGGTTCTATACATCTATCAGTTGTGCTAAAATAATCAAAATCCAAAAGCAGTTCCTGTTGAATTCCCCAATAACAAACAATCTGATTGACTAAAGAGCAGAAAGTATTTCATTTTCTAATTTTCAATCCAAAATAGTGATTTCAACTTTGTCCTGACATCCGTCTGGAGTTTAATCCAGTTAATCCGAGCAAGGTGCCTTGGAAGTGACTGAGCAGGTGGTTCTGAATCCAGGATGAACATGAAGGTCACAAACGTCACGGAGACACAGAGTTACGTATAGTTGATACCGATTAATACCCACAATGTCAGTTTCCTGTCTCTAAACCCACATTGTAACTCTAAACACACTGATTGAGCTGTTCATTATGAATTAAACGTGAGATGTCGCCTCACTGAACACAAACACAACACACCCGTTAAGCAGCTAATGACGGTTCCTGACAGTATGGAAGGCATGTAAAAATAGTGCTGGAGGATCATCGCCTGCTGCTGCTGACATCTTCCTATTACCACTCCGAGATCCCGTCCCATATGTAAGTGCGGGCCCGAGATCGATAATGCGACTTGATTGACATTTGAAAGGAGTGACATTACCAAGTTTGGAGCGTCCGGTTCGCTTCAGCAGCACATTCGTCTTGATAAAAGGAGCCTCAGCCTCCTGCTGGGCTTCACTTAGTGACTGACCGTCGGTAAGATCCATCATTTTCCCTTCTGGTGGCTGTCAACGTTGGTGGATCTGTGTTTGACCTGCAGCGCTGAAGAACAGCTGATCCAACTCTACAGGGGACTGTTGACCCGGTAAGTAAGAAATAATAAGACATATTTTACGTTTATTGATTAATTGGACTTAAGTTTGCCTTATTTCTTGCTTTTTTTTAATCCTCAGGTATCAACATGAGCAGCGACGCCGAGATGGCCCAGTACGGGCCGGCGGCCATCTTTCTCCGCAAGCCCGAGAAGGAGCGTGTGGAGGCTCAGAACCGGCCGTTCGATGCCCGAACAGCCTGCTTTGTTCCTGACGCCAAGGAGCTGTACATCAAAGCAGTCATCCAGAGCAAAGATGGTGGCCAAGTCACCGTGAAGACGGCAGCTGATGAGGTAAATGAGGGCTGCACAAGTGCATTAAAAAAATTACAATAAGCTGCAGTTTTTGGATTTACGGTAAAATGTGACAAACAGCATTGTGATGATGTGTTGCAGAGACGTCCTGCAGAGACGTCTTTTAAACGTCTTTTCAACGTCTTTGGCGATGTTGAAAAGACGTCCAGCGAGAGCCAGAATTAACATTTCTGTGATGTCTTTTTTAGACATCTTTTCAGCTTCAGCTACAGATGTTTAACCGTCATCAGGTCGGCTATTGTTCCAAAGTTGGATGACCAAAACATGGTGTTCAATAGTAAAGACATCTTTTCCTATAAAGTAAAATTTGGCCTTCATAAAAACTTTATGGCTTTAAACATGTTGAACCTCTAAGCCTGTGAATATTCTCATTCATCCTGGTCATAGTTATCTCAAGGAAATTGAATCGAATGCAACTGGATTTGGTTTTTTTGTCTTGAAGACGTTTCACCTCTCATCCAAGAGGCTTCAAATCCAGTTGCATTCGATTCAATTTCCTTGAGATGTTGAACCTCTGTAACTGAAAAAACTTTAAATTTCAACCCTGTAAGTCTGTCACCAAGATATCAATAGTGAACATTAAAAAGACGTCTAGAAGATCCTTTTTGTTTCCTACATCAGTCGTTTATCACACTTTACATTACTGTCAAATTACCATGAAAATATAATGTATCACTCAGAACAGTAAAGTCATATTGTAAATAAATGAGCTGGAACTTGAGGCGGAGGTGGAAAAAAAAAACTCATTCAATAATCTAAAACACTGCAGCTGCTTTAAAACTGGATAGTGTTCAGTAAAGACTGTATGATTTGTGATAAATGAGCTGTAACATGCAAAACACAGAAATATGACTTCACATCTCAGCAGGTTTGATGCTTTATTTGTTTAAAGAAAACAACATTTCTTTTGTTTGTTTACATTTTGTATTCTCGCAATGTAGTTTTATGAGTTTTGCTGTTTGTAGAAGCTGTTTTTTCCACCTTAGCGTCATTCATATGAACAAAGTTAGTGTAAATAAGGAAATAAAGAACTATGTTCTTCTCATGAAAAGGTATTTTAAGGTAACAGACGCCTGGATATTCCCTCAGAAAAACTATTGAGTGTTCATCTTCATTGATATCGTTATTAAATTTGAACTTGGACTACGGCTATTTCCGGCTAATAGGAGCAGTCTCAGCCTTATAAATAAATAATTCAGTGTGTTTAAACACCTCTAGATTAATGCTGAAACACTTACAGAGCTTCTGACAGCTTGGGTGGGAAAAAAAATCAGCTCAAGACCTTTTACAGGAGCCGGAAACCAAATCTGTGCTCCAAATGGTTCAACAACAGGCAACACAGGCGTTTTAGGATAATTCCTCAAACATTTCCAGGAATAGAAACAGGTTAATGTGCTGTTTATCTTTACCTGTTGCAGATTTATGTTAGTTATACAGCAGGCATGCTCCCATTATCATTCATCTTCTCTCCTCTTCTTATGTCACTCTGTCCAGATCGTGACGGTCAAAGAAGAAGACATCCATCCCATGAATCCCCCGAAGTACGACAAGATGGAGGACATGGCCATGATGACCCACCTCAACGAGCCGTCCGTGCTGTTTAACCTCAAAGATCGTTACGCCGCCTGGATGATTTATGTGAGTGATGAGCGGGGAGGTTTATCGCCTCTTCATGTGTCGGAGTGATTCTCACCCTGTATGATTCTCCTCTGCAGACCTACTCCGGCCTCTTCTGTGCCACGGTGAACCCCTACAAGTGGCTGCCGGTGTACGACCCGCAGGTGGTGGCGGCCTACAGGGGCAAGAAGCGCATGGAGGCCCCGCCACATATCTTCTCCGTGTCTGATAACGCATATCAAAATATGCTCACAGGTAAGAGAGAGCTACAGAGCCTCGAACGACACGACTTCATTTTAAAAAGATGTCGACCCTGAAGCTTGTTCATGTTGTTTTGTCCGCTGCAGATCGTGAGAACCAGTCCGTCCTGATCACGTGAGTCGAGTCGTATAGTCATTAAAGGGATATTCCGGTGTAAGTTTAATCCATGGTCTAACACACCGTGACACCGAGTAAGACTCCCCCTCGAGAGGTCAAGTTAGCTGACCGCTAGCTTAGCTAGTTTTAGCAACCTCAGAAAAGACCGCACGATAACAATACACTGCAGCTTATGTCTCCAACTAGAAACCGCCATCAAAAAGCCACAATTAATGGTGAGAACAGCAGCAAACTTCAGCAACAGTACATGTACAGTCCCAGCACACAGTACGAAGCATCAAACATCTGCTAGCTTTGCTGGATTTGTATTAAAAACACAGCACAACTCTCCCTCTCCTCCAGCAGCCTGCCTGTGTGGGGAAGCCCTGACGAGTCGATTACCGAGTGCAGTAGATTTCTGCAGCTCAAGGATGAAAATGTCTGATTATTACTCCATTACTTCTGTTATTTTCCCTGTCAGCTCTCGATAATAAGAACTGAGCGTCCCATGGAGTAATAATCAGACATTTTCATCATTCAGCTGCAGAAATCTGCTGCACTCGGTAATCGACTCGTCAGGGCTTCCCCACACAGGCAGGCTGCTGGAGGAGAGGGTGAGTTGTGCTGTGTTTTTAATACAAATCCAGCAAAGCTAGCAGATGTTTGATGCTTCGTACTGTGTGCTGGGACTGTACATGTACTGTTGCTGAAGTTTGCTGCTGTTCTCACCATTAATTGTGGCTTTTTGATGGCGGTTTCTAGTTGGAGACATAAGCTGCAGTGTATTGTTATCGTGCGGTCTTTTCTGAGGTTGCTAAAACTAGCTAAGCTAGCGGTCAGCTAACTTGACCTCTCGAGGGGGAGTCTTACTCGGTGTCACGGTGTGTTAGACCATGGATTAAATTTACACCGGAATATCCCTTTAAATAAGAAAGTGTGCAGACTGATTCTGTTCGGGCGTCTTCAGTCTGTTCATTCTGTGTTCTCAGTGGAGAATCCGGTGCGGGGAAGACCGTCAACACCAAGCGCGTCATCCAGTACTTCGCGACAATCGCGGTTGCTGGTGGCGACAAGAAGGAGCACTCGTCTGGCAAAATGCAGGTAATCCCTCTGACGAGATGTGAGCTGTGAGATGAAGGGGGAGATTGTTGGATTCTGACGAGGCTGGCTGTGTTTTTTCCAGGGGACTCTGGAAGATCAAATCATTTCAGCGAACCCTCTGCTGGAGGCGTTCGGGAACGCCAAGACCGTGAGGAACGACAACTCCTCGAGATTTGTAAGTATGAGCGCTGAAAGTGAGATCTTTGAGGAAGAGTCTCATGTGTTCTTGTGCAGTTTGCTCAGTTGGATTGGATTTTGTTTTTATTTTTTTTAGGGTAAATTCATCAGAATCCACTTCGGAACCACAGGAAAACTGGCTTCCGCCGACATTGAAACCTGTAAGTTATGTTCGTTGTGACGCTGCGTAAATTATATCTGAAACAGAATGTGATTAGTTGTTAATCCTTTTTAGACATATGCTCCTTTAGAGACATGTATTGTAAGATTTCAGGGGTTTTTTGGACCAAAAATGGTGAACAGGGTTAAAACTTTGATTAATAAATATCACTCTGGTTATATCTATTGCTGTCGTCAGCTTGTGTCACTGATTGATGTTTAACTGACTTCAGATCTGCTGGAGAAGTCGAGAGTGACGTTCCAGCTGACCGAAGAGAGGAGCTACCACATCTTCTACCAGATAATGACCGGACACAAATCAGAGCTGATAGGTACGTTGACGAGGACGTCATCTCTCACAGATGTTAAAGAATAAATGAGGTAATAATTCTTTGTGTTTCTCTCTTCAGAAATGCTTCTGATCACAACAAACCCGTACGACTTCCCGATGATCAGCCAGGGGCAGATCACCGTGCAGAGCATCGACGACAAGGAGGAGCTGTTGGCCACAGACGTGAGTTGAACCGCCTCCCGTTGAGTCACTCGCGCGTGTTACCGTCTCCTGCTGACGCTGAATTTAATACCTCAGATGGCCACCGATATCCTGGGCTTCACCAACGAAGAGAAAATGTCCATCTACAAGCTGACCGGAGCCGTGTTGCATTATGGGAACATGAAGTTCAAGCAGAAGCAGCGCGAGGAGCAGGCGGAGCCCGACGGCACCGAGGGTGAGGCTCCCTCAGTCGGTGTTTTAGTGTTCGTTTAAAACATATACTTAAACAAAATGTGATGTTTTCCTCTCAGTGGCGGACAAAGTGGCCTTCCTCATGTGTCTGAACTCCGCCGACCTGCTGAAAGGCCTCTGCTACCCCAGAGTGAAAGTGGGGAATGAATACGTCACCAAAGGCCAGACGGTCCCTCAGGTGCTCCAACCAGATTCAACATCCGTGAAGAAAAGCAGCAGAGCAATGGCTTTAAAAATGTCAACGAGTGTGGCTGCTGTTTACATTCAAAAGTCTTTTGTCTTTTAAATCTCCCGATCAGGTCACGAATGCCGTCGGCGCTCTGGCCAAGTCCGTGTACGAGAAGATGTTCCTGTGGATGGTGATCAGGATCAACGAGATGCTGGACACCAAGCAGCCGCGGCAGTTCTTCATCGGAGTGCTGGACATCGCCGGGTTCGAGATATTCGACGTGAGTTTGGACTCAGAAGCTCATTTCAGTCCAGCGTCTTCACGTTGTTTAAGTTTACGGTTTCGTTCTCGCCGCAGTACAACAGCATGGAGCAGCTCTGCATCAACTTCACCAACGAGAAGCTGCAGCAGTTCTTCAACCACCACATGTTCGTGCTGGAGCAAGAGGAGTACAAGAAGGAGGGGATCGACTGGGAGTTCATCGACTTCGGCATGGATCTGGCCGCCTGCATCGAGCTCATAGAAAAGGTCTGAACATCTGAACATCAGTGTTTGTTTTAACTCATTTTAGCGACCTTCTATTTATAAAGTACGTCTGTGATTCCCCCGACAGCCGATGGGCATCTTCTCCATCCTTGAAGAGGAGTGCATGTTCCCCAAGGCCTCGGACACGTCCTTCAAGAACAAACTGTACGACCAGCATCTCGGGAAGAATAACGCTTTCCAGAAGCCGAAGGTGGTCAAAGGCAAACCCGAGGCTCACTTCTCCCTCATGCACTACGCCGGCACGGTGGACTACAACCTCACCGGCTGGCTGGAGAAGAACAAGGACCCTCTGAACGAGTCGGTGGTGCAGCTTTACCAGAAGTCGTCCATGAAGCTGTTGTCCTTCCTGTACGCTTCATTCTCTGGAGCTGAAGCAGGTGAAATATTGAAATAATTAAGGGAGAAGATACGGAGACCAGGACTTCATGCTTTGACAAATGTTGAATAAACGTTCTGTTCCTGTTCTGTAGAGTCGGGTGGAGACGCTGGAGGTGGAAAAGGTGGAAAGAAAGGAGCGAAGAAGAAGGGCGGCTCGTTTCAGACGGTGTCTGCAGTGTTCAGGGTACAGAAGTGATGGAAATGTGTTTATTACTCTGCTGGGTTTGGCTCCTGGTACCAAATAGTACAGCTGACGGAGCAAACCACCCAGCTGCAGCTACGTTTAGCAGCATTTAGCGTTTACTTTAGCAACAAAGCTTTCTGTAGCCGTTTTTATTCTGGGCAGTAAGCCACCAATTTGCCGTCCTTTTGGCTGGCTCGCTCCGCGGATTTAGACAGAAGGCAGCAAATTGGTGGTCTGTTTTGTTCCGCCAGTTTTGCCCCTCGGAGAGTAACGTTATTAACGTTATTTGCGCCTCCATTGCTGTGTAAATCCGAGGCGGCAATGTGGTGGCAAATGCTGAGATGGGCGGAGGTGTGGATGACGTGCACTGCTGCGCACCCACAGCCGGGAGTTTTAAAACCAGGAAACAGCTGATCACAGCAGTCAGTTCGTCACTTCATCCACGAAGATGAGCAGCTGGAAAGCCGCTGAGATCCGGGAGATGCTAGCGTCTCCTCGCTCTCTGTAGCTGTCTTGGTTGTCCGCTTGTTGTTGTAGCGGCGAGCTAATAGCGGTCGCTACTTTCAAATTAAAAGCCCTCCGCTAAGAACCCAGTTCTAACCTCCGATGGGGTGCAATGTGAAGCTCTTATTTTGAAGACAAACTGCGAAAAATGTCCCATAAGGAATGAATGGGACGGGGTCAAAAAAGTGGCAAAGTCATCGACGTTTTTCAAACATCTCCTGCTCTGGCAGACTTTGACCTAGAGACACCATTCAAACTTTAAAATGTAGGCACAAGTCTCATCTATTTGAGTTGTATTTGAACTTTCTTTCTACGATGTTTAGTTTTTGAACAGTGACCCTTAATTGATCGTGAGTGATTTCGAAAAAACTCAGAAAAATTCAGGATTTTCAATGAGTGTGTATTGCGGAATGTTCGCGCAGCACCAACTGGCAGAGTGGGGGAGCCTGAAAAAACTCTCCGAAAATGTTTCTTTAGATGACGATCCTAGCCACAGATTTCACACTACAATAGTGATATTTTCCAAGAACGTAGCCACACTTGTCTTCTGTCTGGCAACGTGTCCACTTTATCGGGAGGATGTACGGTTTTTGAATTATCTGCGTCTAACCGACACAAACTCCAGCAACTGCCCCATAAGCCCCAATGTTAAACGGGAAGAGGATTTTGGGAGAAAAGCAGAAACTGCCCTGCTTCTCTTCACGCCCAACTTCCTGCTTCACGTCACGTCACATGTTGACGCCTACCAGAGGAGGAAAAGTGGAGGCTGTTTGGAAAAGGAGGAATATTACACCTCCCTTTTAGACAGACAAGGAGGCACATTGCAGCCTTTACCTTGCTGCAAATGTGCCACCTTTTCTATCTAAAAGGGGCTAGTATCTGACCATCAGGAAACTTCATAAATCGCCTCCTACTGTAATTGGCCTCCGTCTTTCTTGGAGCCTGCAAAGGGCAGTGATTTTGACTGAGGATTTGTATTTAGCTGCCTCGGAGGATTAAAAACTCTTCTTCTCTGTGTTTGATCTCGATCTTCTGCAGGAAAATCTCGGAAAACTAATGACCAACCTGCGGAGCACTCATCCTCACTTTGTCCGCTGTCTGATTCCAAACGAGATTAAAACACCAGGTACGAGAAAAACTTTACATCTTCACATACAAAGGCTCATGAAGACGAAAAACACGATGTTGATTTGGGCGCCTCTGCAGGGATCATGGACAACCACCTGGTCATCCACCAGCTGCGCTGTAACGGCGTGCTGGAGGGCATCAGGATCTGCAGGAAGGGATTCCCCAGCAGGATCCTGTACGCTGACTTCAAGCAGAGGTCAGCACCGATTCACACCTGAAAGAAAACTGATCCTTGTCCTTCAGTTTGTGATGATCTGCCTTCGTCTTTGTCTCAACAGATACAGAATCCTGAACGCCAGCGCCATCCCCGAGGGACAGTTCATCGACGGGAAGAAAGCCTCCGAGAAGCTTCTGGGCTCGATCGACCTCGACCACACACAGTACAAGTTTGGCTCCACGAAGGTTTGTGTTCAACTCAACTGAATTATAATTTCTTGGCGACCTTCTGAAACCTTTTACTGGATGCAGCGTTTAAAGGGATATTCCGGTGTAAGTTTAATCCATGGTCTAACACACCTTGACACCGAGTAAGACTCCCCTCGAGAGGTCAAGTTAGCTGACCGCTAGCTTAGCTAGTTTTAGCAACCTCAGAAAAGACCGCACGATAACAATACACTGCAGCTTATGTCTCCAACTAGAAACTGCCATCAAAAAGCCACAATTAATGGTGAGAACAGCAGCAAACTTCAGCAACAGTACATGTACAGTCCCAGCACACAGTACGAAGCATCAAACATCTGCTAGCTTTGCTGGATTTGTATTAAAAACACAGCACAACTCACCCTCTCCTCCAGCAGCCTGCCTGTGTGGGGAAGCCCTGACGAGTCGATTACCGAGTGCAGTAGATTTCTGCAGCTCAAGGATGAAAATGTCTGATTATTACTCCATGGGATGCTCAGTTCTTATTATCGAGAGCTGACAGGGAAAATAACGGAAGTAATGGAGTAATAATCAGACATTTTCATCCTTGAGCTGCGGAAATCTACTGCACTCGGTAATTGACTCGTCAGGGCTTCCCCACACAGGCAGGCTGCTGGAGGAGAGGGTGAGTTGTGCTGTGGTCAGCTAACTTGACCTCTCGAGGGGGAGTCTTACTCGGTGTCAAGGTGTGTTAGACCATGGATTAAACTTACACCGGAATATCTCTTTAAGCCACTATATTGTCGCAGGTCTTCTTCAAAGCCGGCTTGCTCGGCACTCTGGAGGAGCTGCGAGACGAAAAGCTGGCCTCTCTGGTGACTCAGACTCAAGCGCTGTGTCGCGGTTATCTCATGAGGAAAGAGTTCTCCAACTTAATCGCACAAAAGTAAGATCAGCACCACAAATGCTCCTCTACAGCAATAGAAACTGAACCAACACCATTTAAACTATGGTATTGTTGTGTATCTTGCAGAGATTGCGTCTGGATTCTGCAGTACAACCTGCGCTCGTTCATGAACGTGAAACACTGGCCGTGGATGAAGCTGTTCTTCAAAATAAAGCCGCTCCTGAAGAGCGCCGAGACGGAGAAGGAGATGGCGACCATGAAGGAGGACTTCGTCAAATGTAAGGAGGATCTGGCAAAGTCAGACTCCAAGAGGAAGGAGCTCGAGGAGAAGATGGTTTCTCTTCTGCAGGAGAAGAATAATCTCCTCCTGCAAGTTCAATCTGTGAGTATCACAGCAAAAAATACAATCTATTTATCAGAAATTACTCTGCAATTACTTTGTTCTCTCTGTGGATCTTCACAGGACTCAGAAAACCTTTGCGACGCAGAGGAGAGATGCGAAGGCTTGATCAAGAGCAAAATCCAGCTGGAGGCCAAACTCAAAGAGGTGACGGAGAGGCTGGAGGACGAGGAGGAGGTGACCGCGGAGCTGACCGCCAAGAAGAGGAAGCTCGAGGACGAGTGCTCCGAGCTGAAGAAGGACATCGATGACCTGGAGATAACCCTCGCCAAGGTGGAGAAGGAGAAGCACGCCACGGAAAACAAGGTAAATCCATAAATGTGCTACTTAAAGGATTAAAGGAGAAACAGTATTAAACAGTATCATGAGTGTATTATCATCTGAAACTAAGGATTGATGTGTTTTTGATGCCTTTTCACCCAAATCATTACTTAATTTGTAATAAACCAAATACTGTTTTTATTTTTCCAATAATTCACGACCAAATTGGTCTGACCAAAACCTCTGGTTGGGGTTTAGAAAAAGATCACGTGTTGCCCTAAAACTCCTCGATAAACTTCTCGTTGAAAATTCCACATTTTCAGTTGCAAACCTTCCCGACATGTTGTCAAAATTATCAATTTTCTTTGCCACAAACACAGCTGGAAAATGTCCTGATGTCTTGTTAAAAATATCAATGGTTTCACGTTCATAAAAAAGGCCGCGGTCTCTCACTTGTTTCTCACTTACAAATGATCAAATCACGCCACCACCAACATGAACATCAGCTCATAAACATGTATGGTGGAAAAGTAACTGTGGTACGAATGACACATACAAATTTGAACGCATCTGTTGTTTGGCAAAAACATAATTTTTAATCATATTGTGCAACACTGATGTCTTTGTTGCCTTTCACATGTAGGTGGCCGGACTGAAGGGGACGTTCGTATTTTAAAATTTCCGTGAATTAGTTGTGAAGAGTCCGACTTGTTGTATGTTCTTCCTGATTTTACAAAATCATCACGACAGTGTGATGATTTCTACAGTTAGAATAACAAATGTGCTCTCAGAGTGATTTCTAGTCGAACTTATGACTCATCTCAACTACACACAGAAAAATAAAGGTGCTAACTGGAACCAAAACTGGTTCTTCGGACTGATGCCATAGAAGAACCATTTTCAGTTCCACAAAGAACCTTTTAGCAAGAACCATTCCTGCAAACGGTTCTTTAAAGAACCCCCAAAGCCTCAAAGAACCATCAAAACTTTCAGTGTAACTGGACAATAAAATAAGTAGATCAGGTCAAAGAACACATCAGATAGTCATAAATTCATGCTTGATATTTATTGTATTTATTTATCTGTTGGACATTTTTTGTATTTATTTGTTTCCACAATCAGTCAGCCAACCAGCCCAAACAATCGAGAGGTGTTTGGAGCTACAACGATCAGCTGATCAACAGAAAATGTATTGACGACTATTTTGATCATAGGACTTAATAATCGTTTGAGTAAATGTAAGAATTTGCTGCATTTCATCCTTAATTGAGAAAATAATCTGCAGATTGATCGATTAATGAAAATAGTTAGTTGCAGCCCTGATTTCATGCTATTACATGTCAGCAGATAACTCCAATAAAAATGAAGAACCTTTAGTCCTTTAAAGAACCACATAAAGTCTGTGAAGAGCCATCGCCTATATAAAAAGGTTCTTTAAAGGACCAGAGAGCCTTTTGAAGAACCATTTAAGAACCATTATTTTTCGGTCGTATCCAAGGATTGTCTCGAAAAAAAAGGAAATCCTGTAAAAAGTTTCCAAAAAGGAGGATTTCTTGGATGTTCAGGACGAGTGAAGGATCGTTGAGGCTTCGACTAACATACAAAATATATAAAAAGATAAAGATTCATTATTAAAACAGTATTTGTAGGATTTTACGAGGTCCCGTGAATCCAGGACATGAAAGCTGAGTCGGTACATCAGTCCGTTGTGTTTCCTTCCTGCAGGTTAAGAACCTGATGGAGGAGCTGGCCGGTCAGGATGAGAACATCGGCAAACTGACCAAAGAGAAGCGAGCTCTTCAGGAGGCTCACCAGCAGGGGCTGGACGATCTTCAGGCCGAGGAGGACAAAGTCAACACTCTGACCAAAGCCAAGTCCAAGCTGGAGCAGCAAGTGGACGACGTGAGTGTCTGCAGACGGTAATTAAACTGAAACACCGCTGCTGCTCGACATCTTAATTAACTCTGTCGTAATTTGCCGTCAAGCTCGAGGGCTCACTGGAGCAGGAAAAGAAGATCCGCATGGACCTGGAGCGAGCCAAGAGGAAGCTGGAGGGGGATCTGAAGCTCACCCAGGAGTCCCTGATGGACCTGGAGAACGACAAGCAGCAATCCGAGGAGAGGATTAAGAAGTGAGCTCGTGCGGCGATGATGTAGAGCACGAACGAGGAAATGAATCTCGACTCACGTGTCTTCTTGTCTCCGCAGGAAAGAGTTTGAAAACAACCAGCTGTCCAGCAAAATTGCGGACGAGCAGATGATTAATAACCAGCTTCAGAAGAAGATGAAGGAGCTCCACGTAAGAAAAAAACAGATTGAAGTCTCAAGTTAATCAGAAGGATAACAACCGACCGTCCGCTCACGATGGTGTGTTTGTGTTCAGGCTCGTATCGAAGAGCTGGAGGAGGAAGTCGAGGCCGAACGCGCCGTCCGAGCGAAGATCGAGAAGCAGCGCTCGGACCTCTCCAGGGAGATCGAGGAGATCAGCGAGCGGCTGGAGGAGGCCGGAGGAGCCACCGCCGCCCAGATCGAGATGAACAAGAAGCGCGAGGCCGAGTTCCTCAAGCTGCGGCGCGACCTGGAGGAGTCCACGCTGCACCACGAGGCCACGGCCGCCGCGCTGCGCAAGAAGCAGGCGGACAGCATGGCGGAGCTGGGCGAGCAGATCGACAACCTGCAGAGGATCAAACAGAAGCTGGAGAAGGAGAAGAGCGAGCTGAAGATGGAGATCGACGATCTGGCCATCAACATGGAGACGGTGGCGAAAGCCAAGGTGAGATTATTTTTAAATCTGGAGTTGCAAGTTAGTTTAAAGAAATGTGTTTAACTGGGGGAGTTTGTCTTTCAGGTGAACCTGGAGAAGACGTGTCGCTCGCTGGAAGATCAGCTGCTGGAGCTGAAGACGAAGAGCGATGAAAACACACGACAGATCACCGACCTCAACAACCAGAGGGCTCGTTTCCAAACGGAGAACGGTCATTTATCTTCCTGCTTTCATTACAATTCACCAGAACCTGTAGTGCTTTTTATCAGCCCAGATTGTTCTGGTGCTGCTTGTGTCTCCTTCCAGAAATCATCATGACTCAAGAATCCACAGACGAGAACTCGCAGTTTCCTCTTTTTTAATGATTCCTAAATTGATTCTTTGAATCCTGAATCAATAAATATAACCGGCGCTCAGTCTGTCAGCTGAATGTTAATACGTCACGGGAATTATCATCAGTGGGCTCGTGGAAATCAGCATCAGGACCGCGACGAGATTATCTTAAAATTAAAACAATTTGACTTCATTGCATGAAAGAAAACAACGTCCTTCGTGCAGGAATAAAGATATTTGATGTGCTTCAACTGAGCAGCTACAGAAGCCTCAAAGGGTCAAAACTCAAACTACAGTGATGATGCTGATTTTAGTCTCTGACCGACCGACATGTGAGTCATCTTTTCCTATAATTTAGTGTTTAAAGAAGCAAATAAAAGTAAGTACCGTGATCGTATCGATTCGGGAGATAAGCAAATCGTCCCAGCTCGAGAAAAAAGAAGAAGAAAATAGTTCCTACGTGAAACTGCTCACAGCGAGGTCTGTGGATTATCTTCAGTAACCAGGTCATGATCTCTGGATCTTTCTTTACATTCAAGAGCTGGCAGACGGATCTAGATGGATAAATATCACTACAGGTGAGAAGAAATACCTGACAGCAACAGTAACTGATGTAAATGTTCTCGTTTGGTTCTGTAGCTGAATTTTCCCGACAAATGGAGGAGAGAGAAAGTCTCATTTCCCAGCTGACGAGAGGAAAACAGGGCTACACGACGCAGATCGACGAGTTGAAACGCCTCATCGAGGAGGAAACAAAGGTGAACACGTGTTTGCAGACGCTCTGAACACTAGATGACTTTGCTTTTTTTCCTCACGAAGCTCCTCATCCGTGTCTTTCCTCCACAGGCGAAGAACGCCCTGGCTCACAGTCTGCAGTCGGCGCGTCACGACTGCGATCTGATCCGGGAGCAGTTTGAGGAGGAGCAGGAGGCCAAAGCTGAGCTGCAGCGCGGCTTGTCCAAAGCCAACACGGAGGTGGCGCTGTGGAGGAACAAGTACGAGACGGACGCCATCCAACGCACCGAGGAGCTGGAGGAGGCCAAGTAATCAAACGTTTCATAATCTCCCTTTGCTCTGATTAAAGGTGCAGTGTGAAGGAGTAAGAATCACCTGAAACTAAGAATCAGTGTGTTTTTGTTACCCACAATGCAACTTAACCACCGAGTGACTGAGTTCAGCTTCCTTTTGGAGCCACAGAAGACTTTATACTACTTTTTAAGACCCTGTAAACACACTTTAAAGGGCCTTTAAACTCTAATATTTCTCTAGAACCACATTAAATCATTATTTCCAGTAAACTTCCAGGGAAATTATTGGTAAAACACAGATCTGTAAAGTAAAATATGACCTTCCAAAAACATTAATGGCTGTTAAATCGGTCGTAATCGAGTAAGACCATATGTTTTGGCAGGAAAAAGCTGGCTCAGCGTCTCCAAGAGGCCGAAGAGCAAATCGAAGCTGTGAACTCAAAGTGCGCCTCGCTGGAGAAAACCAAACAGCGGCTCCAGAACGAGATGGAGGACCTCATGGTGGACGTGGAGCGCTCCAACAGCCTGGCCGCCACCCTCGACAAGAAGCAGAGGAACTTCGACAAGGTGATTCATCGCGCCGAACACAACATCGATTTCTTTGTGTCACATCCTGAATTATTCACGGCTCGTGTTTCAGATTCTGGCCGAGTGGAAGCAGAAGTACGAGGAGTCTCAGGCGGAGCTCGAAAGCGCTCAGAAGGAATCTCGATCTCTGAGCACGGAGCTTTTCAAACTGAAGAACTCATACGAGGAGGCGCTGGATCACCTGGAGACGAATGAAGAGGGAGAATAAAAACCTGCAGCGTGAGTGAAATGTTAGTGTGAGAAACAAACAGCTGGAGAGGAAACCTTTTTTTAAACCCGTGTGTCCTTCCAGAGGAGATCTCAGACCTGACGGAACAACTCGGGGAGAGCGGGAAGACGATTCATGAGCTGGAGAAGTTCAAGAAGCACGTGGAGACGGAAAAATGTGACATGCAGACGTCGCTGGAAGAAGCCGAGGTACGACCGGCGACAAACACAGCCGAGGAATAAAGCTGAAGGAGAGCGTAAGTGACCCAAAAAATGTGTTTCAGGCCTCGCTGGAGCAGGAGGAGTCGAAGATCCTGCGTGCGCAGATGGAGCTGAACCAGATGAAGGCCGAGGTCGACAGGAAAGTGGCGGAGAAAGACGAGGAGATCGACCAGCTGAGGAGGAACAACCAGAGGGTGATGGAGTCCATGCAGGCCACGCTGGACGCCGAGGTCCGCAGCAGGAACGACGCCCTGAGGGTGAAGAAGAAGATGGAGGGCGACCTGAACGAGATGGAGATCCAGCTGGGCCACGCCAACCGGCAGGCGGCCGAGGCCCAGAAGCAGCTGAGGAACGTCCAGGGACAACTCAAGGTACAGAGGAATAACATGACGCACAGGAAAAGATGAAAACCTGCAGCTTTTAGCACGTGGTTGCTAATTTTAGCTAAAGTTTAGCTACTTGTGCTAGTGTTAGCATGTGTTTAGCATTTATCTTCATCTCATTATTAGCCAGAAGACTCTCACTGGGACTAAAGACTGCAAAGCGAGGGTCACAAACAGAGGAGTTAGCACTGCCGCTAGTCAGCTAACTTGCTAGCATGTTTACTGACGGCTAATCACTGACATTAGCCGTCACTGTCATACTTTTCTCGCTCTTTATGCACAGAAACGTACACGTGTTAATGTACGATGTATGCCGAATTATCAAGAAGTCCCCAATGATTAAGAATTCGTCATTGGAAGCGTTTCCCAAAGTTTATAAAGTTTCTTCCAACTCAACAACTCCCACAATTGAGCGATTTTATAATGGAGTCTGGGGATAGAGGCAGAATGGCAGAAGACATCAACTCCAGATCTTCTTAACAGTCGATGAATGTGTTTTTCAGGACGCCCAGATCCACCTGGACGACTGTGTGAGAGGACAGGACGACATGAAGGAGCAGGTGGCCATGATGGAGCGCAGGACGACGTTGATGCAGGCGGAGATCGAGGAGCTCCGAGCGGTCGTGGATCAGACGGAGCGGAGCCGCAAACTGGCCGAGCAGGAGCTGGTGGACGTCAGCGAGCGGGCCGGACTGCTCCACGCTCAGGTGGGTCGCCAGCCGAGTTTAAACAGACTGAACGACCCACTTTTGATCTGCAGGAGTCTCATCTCTGTTGTCTTTTTTGCAGAACACCAGTCTGCTGAACACGAAGAAGAAGCTGGAGACGGACGTGACTCAGCTTCACACCGAGATCGAGGAAGCTGTTCAGGAGGCCAGGAACGCCGAGGAGAAGGCCAAGAAAGCCATCACTGATGTGAGACGCTCTCACAGGGGCTCTTATTTCAGTTCACACAGACTGAAAGATATTTAGATGATTAATTCTCCTGTGGTGACACGTTCAGGCCGCCATGATGGCCGAGGAGCTGAGGAAGGAGCAGGACACCAGTGCTCACCTGGAGAGGATGAAGAAGAACCTGGAGGTGACGGTGAAGGACCTGCAGCACCGACTGGACGAGGCCGAGAACCTCGCCATGAAGGGCGGCAAGAAACAGCTTCAGAAACTGGAGGCCAGAGTGCGTATAGTGTATAAATATCTACATTTAAGATACAAATATACAAATTAAAGTGATAGAAAATGTTTGTTTTGTTTAAATCTGTTATCTCAGAGAGAAGTGAAACTGCAGAGATGCAGAAATGCAAAAAAGAAAATACAGAAATAAATTTTAAAATGAACGAATAAACAAATAAAATGCTAATTTAAATGAGAAAGTAGATAAAAAGGTGGAAAATAATACAAAGTTTATAAAAAACAAAACAAATTCAAGCAGAAAATTTGATTTCTGTCTCATTTTATAAATTACTTGATGCCTACACTTATCTTTAATATTATTTTTAGTGCATTCAATGACACATTTTCTTTATTCAGCTGGTTAATTCTCTATTTATTTTAGATTCGGCAGCTTTAGTCCTTTATAATCTGCAATAAAATAGAAAATAATGATCGAGATTGATCCTTTCGAGGTTCATCCAGGTCAGAGAGATTTGTTAATACATTTATTCATGTAACTTTTTTCAGGGTGGCTTAAAACTTTGTTCAGATGTGTCCCAAAGATCGTAAACGTTCAATGAAAGAAGAACTTCATCTCATCAAATTTTATCTCGACTATGAATAATTATTATATTGATTTTACACCTCATGGTTCAGGAGTTGTGAGCCAAAGATAAAAAGGTGATACGGAGGAAGAAATAGATCAGATCCAAAAATGACTGTATTAAATTTAGCAACTAAAGCAGCTCAGACAACAATAGTAGGACTTAAACAGTTCAACAAAAGTCCTACAGATGTTTAAAATCACAGAAACTGTCCTGGATTGTCCTCTTTCAGGTCCGTGAGCTGGAAAACGAGCTGGATGCTGAGCAGAAACGTTGCACAGAGGCCATCAAAGGAGTCCGTAAATACGAGAGGAAGGTCAAAGAGCTCACCTATCAGGTGAGGTTACACCATCTTTAATTTCTGTTCTGGACACTTTAAAGATTAAAGACAGAATCCAGGTGTTAACTCGACCGACTGAAGTTTGTCTTTCACGTCTTCACAGACTGAGGAGGACAGAAAAAACAACATGCGGCTGCAGGATCTGGTCGACAAGCTGCAGAACAAGATGAAAGCGTACAAGCGACAGGCCGAAGAAGCCGTGAGTGAATCGCAATCGGCAGAAAATCAGTGCGGTGATTCAGCCGATGTTGTCGGGTCGCCAATATGTTCAACGTGATTCATGATTCGTCCGCAGGAGGAGCAGTGCAACGTGCACATGGCCCGATTCAGGAAGGCTCAGCACGACCTGGAGGAGGCCGAGGAGAGAGCCGACGTGGCCGAATCTCTGGCCAACAAGATGCGAGCGAAGAGCTGAGAAGCAGCGACGAAGGTACCAAACGGCTTTTATTCTCCATGCACAGTAAATACAGAATGTTTTCTTACTGTCTCTGTGGTTTATTCTCACAGTTTGAGTGGAAAAATCCAGTAAATAATCAGAGTTGTGGTTGTGATTATAATGTTTTTATCTTCTATGATCAAGTTGATGTTAGAAATTAACCATTTGTATTAAGTTATGTCTTAATAAACTCTGTGTTTGTATAAATGTGTTTATGTTTCAGGTACGAGAAGGACGAGGAGAGAAGCTGAACGTCTGTCGGAGAGAAAACGTGCATGAAAGAGTTTATAATCTATAAAACAATATTAATATCATATCTTATATCATAAAATCTGATTAAGAGATCTTCCATCGAGAAAGTACGGAAGCCCTGAAGGAAAGTGTCAAATAAAAACATTTTGATGATCTGTTTTGTACAAGTTAACAAATAAATTACTTGGATTTAATTACTGTTTTCACATATTAAAAAATTATAACTTAACCTTTAAAAAAAATAGTGCGATTGGCCTCTCTGGGCTTCCGTACATTAGTGAACACTGTCATTAATATATATTTTAATCACATAATAAATGAGTAATGATGGAGATAACATTAAAAATTGCCACGTCTGGTTTATTTTGCTCATTTCAGTTTATTATTCCAAATAATTATACACTCTATTTGGATTGGATTAATGGTAATATAATAATATGGATTTAATTGGAGCATTAGTAAAAATAAAAACGTCTCTAAATCATTTTAATAATCCTCCTCTTCTTGTTGTTGTTGTGTAAACGTTAGATATTATCTCGTCATCATGTTTAACACAGGCTGGTTCAAACAATCCTGAAACAGCCGACAGCCTCAGATTTAATGTTTCTCAGTTTAATTGGGAATATTAAATATTAAAACATAATAAAAGAAGATAAATCCTCTTTATTTCCTGGTCCTGAGGCTCCATAATGAAGAGATTGTTGGTTCATTATTTCAGCTCACATGATGCGAAACAGTATAAATGACTAAACAATATTCCAGCAGAGGACGATGACTGTAAACGTGTGACAGAGAAAATCATTATATTTATTCTTCATTTCACCAAAAGAGCTTTTTGTTGTTGTGGTTGATCATTTTCTGTCTTGTTTGATTCACATTTGTCTATTTTCCAAAACCAGGTCACCAGTTTTCACATTTCATGTACTTGTTTTTGTTGTGTTTAGTTCTAAAACAATAATAAATGTTTGTAAAATGTAAAGAAATGAATTTGTCTTGTGTTTGTTTGATTATATTTCATCATGTAGTGATGTGTTTTTTGTATAGCTGCTTCTTTGGCCGAGTCTCTTCAATAAAATAGATATTTTGTCTATGAATAAAATAGAAATAGATTATATTTATGAATGATATTCTAAAGAAGAAGCTTATAATAACCCTTGTAATACACGTCCCTCTAGATTGAGACAATAAAACAACAAACATGATGTTTTTGTTGGTGATTTTATTGATATTAAGTCAACATACATCCACTACGACAACACAAGCAACTCATGCTGCAGCCCTTCATAATAAAAGCCACCACATGTAGAATTTAAACAGACGGAGACGTTTTACTTTGATACTCTGAGTACATTTTAGAGCCTGTAATCTATTACTTTTACTGGAGTAAAGAAGTTGAATCAGTACTTCTACTTTTACCAGAGTATCTGAACTTCTACTGGAGGAAAGGAAAGGTTGTATGGACTTTCCTCTGCATAAGAACAAGCTTTGGGTTGCCAGGTTGTAAAAAGGATTGGAGCTCTTCTTCTGAAATGCTCTGACGTCACCTGATTGGATAATTAGCGCCACCAGCTGTTTATCTCGAGTCCTGATATTGATGTTACAGCAGCAGGTGGATACAGAACGTTGATCTGCTGAAAATTTGGCTAACAAAGGGTTTAATTTCCTCTGTTTCCTGTTTTATTTTGTAGTTTTCTACTCATGCGTCATGTTTTTGGTTTCACTTCCTCCTTTCGTCCTTTCCCCTCCTCTCTTCCTCTTCACCTGTGTTTCATTTGTTAATTAGTCTATTTAAACCTGTCGTATTTACTTCCTGTCTGTCAGTCATGTGTTCCTGCCTGTTGTCACAGCACTTCCCTGGTTTGTATTTTCCTTTTTTATATTTCTTCATTCTTAGATTTGCTCCCTCTGTTTTTGCTGCCAGTCTCAAACTTGTTGCATTTTGTATTTTATTGGACTTTGGTTTTCAGCTTTATTTGAATAAACACGTTCCCATCCTGCGTTTCTACACATGGTGGCTTTAAATGAAGGCCTGAACACATTCAGTTAAGAGTATGTTGAACACTATCACACAGCAGAGCGTCTCCTCTTCACAGCAGTTCACTCTCCGCTCTCTTTCGCCTGGTCGAACACAAAATGAGAGACGTTGTTACGGCCGTTATCAGTATTAATAAGCTGCGGTGTGTTTTCCAGACGCTGACTCACCTTCCCCAAGTCACGACTCTTCGCTTTCATCTTGTTGATCTGGGACTCGGCGATGTCGGCTCGCTCCTCCGCCTCCTCCAGCTCGTGCTGCACCTTCCTCAGCTTGGCCAGGTGAGTGTTGGCCTGCTCCTCCTGTCCGACGACAGAATAACTGATGATTAAAAGCCTCCAGATGTGAAGATAGATAAGAAATAAAGGTCACTCACAGCTTCTTCAGCCTGCCGCTTGTACGCTTTGATCTTCAGCTGGAATTTATCCACCAGATCCTGCAGACGCATCAGGTTCTTCTTGTCCTCCTCAGACTGAAAAGAAATAGATTACAGCTGATCGAGGGAGAGTAATCCAGTACATTTACTCAACTTCTATACTTACAGACACATTTTAGGGTATTTATACTTATTTATACTTCTATTCCACCACATCTCTGAGGGAAATACTGCAGTTTTTATCCACAATATTTACTTGTAGTGGAGTATTTTCAGTGATGTTACTTAAAGGGATATTTCGGTGTAAGTTTAATCCATGGTCTAACACACCTTGACACTGAGTAAGACTCCCCTCGAGAGGTCAAGTTAGCTGACCGCTAGCTTAGCTAGTTTTAGCAACCTCAGAAAAGACCGCATCGATAACAATACACTGCAGCTTATGTCTCCAACTAGAAACCGCCATCAAAAAGCCACAATTAATGGTGAGAACAGCAGCAAACTTCAGCAACAGTACATGTACAGTCCCAGCACACAGTACGAAGCATCAAACATCTGCTAGCTTTGCTGGATTTGTATTAAAAACACAGCTCAACTCACCCTCTCCTCCAGCAGCCTGCCTGTGTGGGGAAGCCCTGACGAGTCGATTACCGAGTGCAGTAGATTTCTGCAGCTCAAGGATGAAAATGTCTGATTATTACTCCATGGACTGCTCAGTTATTATTCCCTGTCAGCTCTCAGGGAATAAGAACTGAGCAGTCCCATGGAGTAATAATCAGACATTTTCATCCTTGAGCTGCAGAAATCTACTGCACTCGGTAATCGACTCGTCAGGGCTTCCCCACACAGGCAGGCTGCTGGAGGAGAGGGTGAGTTGTGCTGTGTTTTTAATACAAATCCAGCAAAGCTAGCAGATGTTTGATGCTTCGTACTGTGTGCTGGGACTGTACATGTACTGTTGCTGAAGTTTGCTGCTGTTCTCACCATTAATTGTGGCTTTTTGATGGCGGTTTCTAGTTGGAGACATAAGCTGCAGTGTATTGTTATCGTGCGGTCTTTTCTGAGGTTGCTAAAACTAGCCAAGCTAGCGGTCAGCTAACTTGACCTCTCGAGGGGGAGTCTTACTCGGTGTCAAGGTGTGTTAGACCATGGATTAAATTTACACCGGAATATCCCTTTTAAATAAAGGATCTGAATGTTTCTTCCACCACTCAAATTTCACACATTCTTATGAAAATGAACCAGGTGTGTCAGAGTTTACCTGATAGGTGAGCTCTTTAATCTTGCGCTCCAGTTTGCGAACTCCCTTCACAGAATCAGAGCCGTGTCTCTGCTCGGCCTCGAGCTCGTTCTCCAGCTCCCGCACCTTTAAAAACCAGACGTTAGATAAAATATTTTCATCTGATTGTGAAGATATAAGAAGCTCTGGTCATCAACGTGTTCACCCTCGCTTCCAGTTTCTGGAGCTGCTTCTTGCCGCCCTTCATGGCGAGGTTCTCGGCCTCGTCCAGACGCTGCTGCAGGTCCTTCACCGTCGCCTCCAGGTTCTTCTTCATCCTCTCCAGGTGAGCGCTGGTGTCCTGCTCCTTCTTCAGCTCCTCGGCCATCATGGCAGCCTGAGGATAAAACAAAAAGTAAAGTAGTGAGTTGATGCTGTTTGTGCAGGTGATGGAGCAGAAGTCCAGCAGACTCTCACATCAGTGATGGCCTTCTTGGCTTTCTCCTCAGCGTTCCTCGCCGCTTGAACGCTGTCGTCCATCTCGCCCTGAATGTGAGAGAGATCGGCCTCCAGCTTCTTTCTGCTGTTCAGCAGGGAGGTGTTCTGCAAGAGATGTTGTCGATTTATTGACTTTCATTACGTCGTATATTTGTAGATGAAGTGAAAGTTGCTGTTCTCACCTGTGCGTGGAGCAGCTGCACCCTCTCGCTGGCGTCCAGCAGCTCCTGCTCCGCCAGCTTGCGGCTCCTCTCCGTCTGCTCCAGAGCCGCCCGGATCTCCTCCATCTCCGCCTGCATCAGGTTGCTCCTGCGCTCCGTCATGGCGACCTGCTCCTTCGCGTCCTCGTTGTTTCTCAGAGCGTCGTCCAGGTGGATCTGAACCTCCTGTCGCAGTGAGAGAAAACGGCGTTAGCGAAGCGAACCTACTCAGCGTTCACATGCTCCTCTTTTGTTTTGCTCACCTTCAGCTGGACCTGGACGTTCCTCAGCTGCTTCTGGGACTCGGCCGCCTGCCGGTTGGCGTGGCTCAGCTGGATCTCCATCTCGTTCAGGTCCCCCTCCATCTTCTTCCTCACTCTCAGGGCGTCGTTCCTGCTGCGGACCTCGGCGTCCAGGTTGCCCTGCATGGTGTCGATGATCCGCTGGCTGTTCCTCTTCAGCTGCTCGATCTCTTCGTCCTTCTCGTTTATCTTCTTGTCCACCTCAGACTTCACCTGGTTCAGCTCCAGCTGGACTCGCAGGATCTTGGATTCGTCGTGCTCCAGAGAAGCCTGAGTGGAGAAATTAAGTCATAGTGACAACAGATATTTATATATGTGTAACTTGAGATGTTTCTTCTTCTTACCTCCGCTTCCTCCAGAGCAGCCTGGGCCTCCAGCTTCTCCTGTTCAGCCTGTTTCTTTGACTTCTCCAGCTCATGGATGGTTTTTCCCGTCTCTCCCAGCTGCTCGGTCAGATCCATGATCTCCTCTGGTAAAACAGAAAACATGTTCGTATCATTTCTCTGCATTTAAAAACATCAGCTGTGCATTAAAGAAGCTCGCTGACGTACGCTGCAGGTTTTTATTTTCCCGTTTGAGCGTCTCCAGCTGCTCCAGGCATTCCTCGAAGGCGTTCTTCATCTTGAAGTTCTCGGTGCCCAAAGAGCGAACCTCTTTGACAGACGACTCCAGCTCGGCCTGACTCTCCTCGTGTTTCTGCTTCCACTCAGACAGAATCTACAGAATCACAGATAACACATTCAAAACTACTCTCTCTAAAAGGAAAGTCTGTCAGATCTGTTTTGAGTTTTCTAAACCTTATCGAAGTTCCTCTGCTTCTTGTCCAGAGCAGCTGCAGCAGCATTTGACCTCTCGATGTCCATCATCAGGTCCTCCACCTCTCCCTGCAGACGCTGCTTCGTCTTCTCCAGGGAGGAGCACTTGGAGTTGACGGCCTCGACGGCTTCTTCAGCGTCCTGCAGACGCAGAGCCAGCTTCTTCCTGCAGGAGAACACGAGTCATCAGATCTCATCAGATAATCTTGTTTTGAACGGATGTGGAAGTTGTTTTTTTATTCTCTCACTTTGCCTCCTCGAGCTCTTCGGTCCGCTGGATGGCGTCCGTCTCGTATTTGGTTCTCCACTGAGCCACGTCACTGTTGGCCTTGGAGAGGCAGCGGTGCAGCTCGGCTTTGGCCTCCTGCTCCTCCTCGTACTGCTCTCTGAGCAGCTCGCAGTCGTGTCGGGCCGATTGTAGACCGTGAGCCAGGGCGTTTTTAGCCTTCAGACAAATCACAGAACCAACAAGAACTTTTAGCTACACCTTTAAACTTTACGTCATTTCCTCGTGCTCGACTCTCCTGTTGGACTTTACCTTGACTTCCTCCTCGTGAAGTCTTTTCAGCTCCTCGATCTGCTGGATGAAGGCTTGTTTTCCTCGAGTCAGCTGCGACATTAGCGACTCTTTTTCCTCCAGCTGACGAGACATTTCAGCTGCACAGAAAGTGTTAAAGCGATCAGAAGTGTCTCGTCTGTTGAGTTCTGTGTGACTGCTGGCTCAGAAATGATCAAATCTTTCTCACCGTTTTCCGTCTGCAGGCGAGCTCTCTGACTGGAGAGGTCGTTTATGAGCCTCTGATGCTCCTCATCTTTGGTTTTCACCTCGCTCAGCTGATCTTCGAGTGAACGGCACATCTTCTCTAGATTAACCTTTAAATTCAAAAGACAATAAATGATTTTCTTTTTGTTTTTACATGTCACTGAAGATAAAAATCCTCAATTTGATAACCAACCTTTGCTTTGGCCATGGACTCCATGTTGCTCGCCAAGTCGTCCATCTCCAGCCTCAGCTCGCTCTTCTCCTTCTCCAGTTTCTGTCGGACTCTCTGGATGTTGTCCAGCTGTTCGCCCATCTCGGCCACGCTGTCGGCGTGTTTCTTACGTAGCGCGGCAGACGTGGCCTCGTGCTGCAGCGAGCTCTCCTCCAGCTCTCGGCGCAGTTTGAGGAACTCGGCCTCGCGCTTCTTGTTCATCTCGGCCTGAGCGGCGGTGGCTCCTCCGGCCTCCTCCAGCCTCTCCGTGATCTCCTCCAGCTCCCTGGACAGATCGCTCCGCTGCTTCTCCACTTTGGCTCGAGCCGAGCGCTCGGCCTCGATCTCCTCCTCCACCTCCTCGATACGGGCCTGAGGAGAAGACAACGACGAAAAACAACCCACTGAAGTAATCTGTGATATCGACTCAAACCCGCAGCCGAGTGACTGAAGTCTTCACCTGCAGCTCTTTGATTTTCTTCTGGAGCTGAACACTGAGAGCTTGTTCATCTTCGATCTTCGTCTGCAGCTGCGACAACTCAAAGTCTTTCCTGCAGATTGAAATGAAGTGAAGTGAAACTTGTTTGTTTAAACCAAGAAGATGTCAAACAGGACAATATGCAACCAGAAAAGTTCAACAACAACAGTCACAATGTCGATCCAAACCATCCTTTTCAGACTGAACTCACTTCTTCAGCTTTTCGTCCCGCTGCTGCTTCTCGTTCTCCAGATCCATGATGGACTCCTGAGCCAGCTTCAGGTCTCCCTCCAGCTTCCTCTTGGCTCGCTCCAGGTCCATACGGACCTTCTTCTCTTGTTCCAGCGAACCTTCCAGCTAAAAAGAAAATCACACAGACTCTGATTACATCTGAGCAGCAGCACCACACGACACTGTGTCGGCTTCTCCTGTGTGTGCAGCGACTCACCTCGTCCACCTGCTGCTCCAGTTTGGTTCTGGCTTTGGTCAGAACGTTGATCTTGTCCTCCTCCGACTGCAGGTCGTCCAGCGTCTGCTGATGAGCCTCCTGCAGCGCCTTCTTCTCCTTCGACAGCACGGCGATGTTCTCGTCTTGGCTCATGATCTCTTCAGTCAGGTTCTTCACCTAAAGTCATGATTAAAAACTGATGTAGCTCGCTCCGCCTTCAACATGACGACACAGTGAGCATCTCACCTGATGTTACCTTGTTTTCCACTGCATGTTTCTCCTTCTCCACCTTGGCTAAGGTGAGCTCCAAGTCGTCGATGTCCCTCTTCAGCTCGGCGCACTCGTCCTCGAGCTTCCTCTTCTTGGCGGTCAGCTCGGCGTTCACCTCCTCCTCATCCTCCAGTCTCTCCGTCACCTCCTTCAGCTTGGCCTCCAGCTGGATCTTGCTTTTGATGAGGCCTTCACATCTCTCCTCCGCATCCAGGAGGTTGTCCGACTCCTGATAACGAGTTTGTGCACCAAGATAAAAAGTTTAACACCTCACAAATGGAGATCATGCAGACTGTGTGACCTTCGTCTGTGATAGGACTTACTGTTTGAACTTGAAGGAGGAGATCATTCTTCTCTTGCACAACGGAAACCATTTTCTCCTCGAGCTCCCTCCGCCGGTTTTCTGATTTGGCCAGATCTTCCTTGAGCTTCGTGAAATCCACCTTCATCTGGGCCATTTCCTTCTCGGCCTCGGCGCTCTTCAGGAGAGGCTTGAGCTTAAAATACAGCTTCATCCACGGCCAGTGTTTCACGTTCATGAAGGAGCGGAAGTTATACTGGATGGTGTAGATCGCCTCCCTGTCAGAGGAAGACTCGGATGAGTTTACTCTGCGAATTTGAGCTTCAACACTAGTAAGACCTGATTTTTTGTTTGTTTATCACGCAACAAAAAAGATAAATTCTATAATCTAAATCATTTAAATTAAAAAAAAGGTGAATGTCTCCACAGAAATGATGAATCCAGGCAGCAGGTGGTTATATAATGACATGAAGTTTTGAATAAAAGGAAAACAAGACAAGGAATCCTTCATCCATGCTAGCTGCTCTGTGATGCTTTGAGCTAGCGTTAGCATGATGCTTGATTGTCGATCCCACTGCTTTTCTTGCCAGACCCGCCCTAAACAGCCTCTGATTGGTTGCTCTTTGTTGCTTTATTCTCAACTCAAACTTGTTGTGTAGCCCTGGTTACTTCTGTTTTCTTGTGGGTCTGATACAGCAGTTTGTGAGCTGCAGTTTCCCTGGTAAACACACCAACCTCTTGGCCTCTCTCCCAGTCAACAACTACCGAAGCGACGAGGCTGTTGGTGTGTTTTCCTGGGAAACTAGAGCTTAGTTGCGAAGCTTTGAGGCAATAAATATGTTTTTACTTTCTGGCCATCATCTTCTGGTACTCCACCCGAACGAGGTAGGCGCGACACAGAGCCTGAGTGGACGACACGACCTGAGCTAACCGCTCGTCTCTCAGTTCCTCCAGCGCTCCCAGCAGACCGGCTTTAAAAAACACCTGAAAGTAATGAAACGTAATTATCTATCTGCGCAGCTCATTAACTCTTAATTTCTTTTTCCCATTCTGCCAGCGTGCTGGAACGAATGAAAACCTTCGTGTGTCCAAACTTGTACTGAGTGTGATCCACGTCGATGGAGCCCAGCAGCTTCTCTGCAGCTTTTTTGTTGTCCATAAACTGTCCCTCTGGAACCGCACTGGGGTTAAGAATCCTGTATCTGCAGGATGAATAAACAGGTCTGAGTACGAAACCAAACATCATGAAATATTTAAATGTGAAGGTAAATTTACCTCTGCTTGAAGTCGCCGTAGAGGATTCTGCTTGGAAATCCTTTCCTACAGATCCGGATGCCCTCCAGGACGCCGTTACAGCGTAGTTGGTGGATAACCAGATGGTTTTCCATCTCACCTATGATGAAGGCAATAATTAGTTTATTTCATGTTTTTATAATACGGTATTATGTGATAAAGAGAGGATTTAAAAATCTACCTGGCGTTTTGGTCTCATTTGGTATCAAGCAGCGCACAAAGTGAGGATGAGTGGTTCTCAGATTAGTCATGAGCTTCCCGAGATTCTCCTGTAGGAAAATTTAATGGAACTGTCAAATAGGTTTGGACCTGAAAATGTTTCTCATGTTCAGAAGACAGATTTTGATTATAATTTTAACCACAACATCAGTGGGACGTAAAGACGAGACCAAGAGGAAGTAGTTTTAAAAGCCAAATCGTGACGTTTTCATAAACCTGAGTGGTTTTGTTGGCTTTTATTTGACTTTTTGTTATAATGTAGAGATACAGAATCTTCAGGTGTTTTAAATGTTACGGTTTAAGAACATTTCGGACCTCGATGTATAACATATATTACCAAAAATGTCCTTTAGCATCTTACCCTGAACAGCGCTGACACGGTTTGGAACGATGCTCCCTTCTTCTTGGCTCCTTTTTTAGTTCCTCCTGCAGCTGCTTCTGCTTTAACGACACATTTAAAACCAACAGCGTCTCACTTATTGCAATATATTTGCATCCATAGACAGAGAATCAAGGTGCACACATGAAAAACTTCAGGTTAAGAGACTGAACTCGCCTTCCGTTCCAGAGAAGCTCGCGTACAACATGGACAGTATTTTGACGGATGACTTCTGGTAGAGCTGCACCACCGACTCGCTCAGAGGGTCCTTGTTCTTCTCCAGCCAGCCGCTGATGTTGTAGTCCACAGTGCCGGCGTAATGCATCAGGGTGAAGTGAGCTTCAGGTTTGCCTTTGACTGTTTTGGGCTTCAGGAAGCAGTTGTTCTTTCCGAGATGTTGGTCGTACAGTTTGTTCTTGAAAGATGCGTCTGTCGATTTGGGGAACATGCACTCTTCTTCAAGGATGGAGAAGATCCCCATCGGCTGGAAAACAAATCGTTCGTCACTGATTACATCATCAAAGTTGAAACACTTTATTCCATTGAGGGTAATTATTTTAAATTACCTTTTCAATGAGCTCAATGCAGGCGGCCAAATCCATCCCGAAGTCGATGAACTCCCACTCGATCCCCTCCTTCTTGTACTCCTCTTGCTCCAACACGAACATGTGGTGATTGAAAAACTGCTGCAGCTTCTCGTTGGTGAAGTTGATGCAGAGCTGCTCCATGCTGTTGTACTGAAGACAAATCGTAAAGATCATATTTGAATAAACATAAATGATTCAGTGAACCCTTGGTAAAAAAAAATTGAACACCCACTTCAAAGATTTCGAAACCAGCGATGTCGAGGACACCGATGAAATGTTGCCTGGATTGTTTTGTATCCAGCTGGTGGTTGATTCGTACGACCATCCACAAAAACATCTTCTCGTAGACGGATTTTGCGAGGGCACCAATAGAGTTGTACACCTGCAAAGAGGGAAAGTTAAAGACTATTTCCTCTTCAATGTAAGAGTCCAATTTGTTCCCAACTCATCAAATATCGATGCTTTGGGATGGCGGTCGACCAGAACTACAATCGTCAGTATTTGACGAGATGGGAATGAGACACAAAGATCAACTTTCTTATAAGTTGGACCTCAACTTTTACTTTTAAAGTGTCAAATTTGACCTTAAAAGTACAAACAGATGAAGTAAATAACATTAATCACCTCCCTGCATTCATGTGGATTGCATATCTACGACAACAGTGGTCTTCTTGGTTAAAGTCTTGTGCTTGATTGACCTGAACATCAGTCCTGGACCTCCTCCCTATACCGACTGGTCTCTCTTTAGATGCCTGACTTCCTTCTTTGCTCCTTTAATCCACTAGGGAACTTCTAAGTATGGCCCAACAAACCTGATAAAGAGCTCAACAATTCCCCAGATCCCTATCTCACGGATGTATTGGGATCCAGTCCAGTTTCCTTGAGGGGTGGCGATGGTGGCTGGGTGGTGCGTGTCAATTGGCATCCATATTAATATTCCATATTATTGTTACGGATGATCTTCTAGTGGTCTTACCTGCTGCACATTCTGTCCTTTGGTTACGTACTCATTTCCAACCTTCACTCGGGGGTAACACAGAGCTTTCAGCAGATCAGCAGAGTTCAGGCCCATCAGATACGCTGCTTTATCAGCTTCTACAAAACAATAACACATTTTATTTTTCCACACGATTTATTCTGGATGTATTTTCAGTTCCTCCTTCCTCCTTCCTTAGTTCTGTTTGTTTGTTTGTTTGTTTGTATGCATGTTTGTTTGTTTGTTAGCAGTATTCATGAAACCTCGTGGAATAAATACCACTCAGCTTAAAATTCAGTCGATGGTCGTGAAGTTCAATAGTGACACAACACTGCTAATTATAAAATGAATTGGCTTCCTTCGCTCGTATGACAGCACTAATTTGGATGGATGATCCTCACCCTCAGTGCCATCTGGCTCCGCCTGCTCCTCCCGCTGCTTCTGCTTGAACTTCATGTTCCCATAATGCATCACAGCTCCAGTCAGCTTGTAGATGGACATTTTCTCTTCGGCGGTGAATCCCAGAATATCCAAGGCCTCCTGTGTCGCACAACAGGGATAAATTCAGACATTAAGCTGCAGAAAAAGACTGAACGAGCTTCGTCTGCTTTTAACGGAGTCGGCTCACATCTGTAGCCATCAGCTCCTCGGCGTCATTTATGCTCTTGACACTGATTTCTCCTTGACTGACGAAGGCGAAGTCGTATGGATTGGTGGTGATGAGCAGCAGATCTGAAGGGGGAAATAAATCAAGATGAAGTATCTTTGTTTGGATGTCTGTGTCAGAGCTGAAACAAGAAAAAACGAATGATAAATCAAGATTACCGATCAGTTCAGGCTTCTTGTTGCACGTCAGCTGATAGAAAATATGATAACTCCTCTCAGCCGCCAGCTGAAATGTCACTCTTGACTTCTCCAGCAAATCTTTAAGGACAAAAAGCCAAATTTAACTTTATTTACGCCAACGTTATTTGTCTCTGTCAATATTCTGTACAAAATATAATTAAACTTACATGTTTCAATATCTGCAGATGCCAGTTTTCCACTTGTGCCAAAGTGTATTCGAATGAATTTGCCCTATAAAACCAGACAAACAACATCTTAGTCTCTGTGTCGGTTGATCAAATCAGAATGAAATCCCTCAGGCCGACTCACAAAGCGAGAGGAGTTGTCATTCCTCATAGTCTTGGCGTTCCCGAAAGCTTCCAGCAGAGGGTTGGCCTGGATGATCTGATCCTCCAGAGTCCCCTGTCGACAAGAAAACAAGTGAATCTGACACTTCTCTGGAAGACAAAGTCGAAAGTTGTCCCAAACTCACCTTCATTTTAGAGCTCGCTTCCTTTTTCTTGTCAGGAGACACTGCGATTGTCGCGAAATACTGAATGACACGTTTGGTGTTGACGGTCTTGCCTGCACCGGATTCTCCGCTTAACAAAAACAAAAGCACATATTTATTTTTTACATATTTATAACTGTTTTATGATTACAATTTATATACAAAATCTGCTTAACTTACGTGATAAGTATTGATTGATTCTCACGATCTGAGGATGTAAAAGAAGGCAAGCAGTGAGAGAAAAATCGAATCATTTACTTAGCATTGATTTTAGGTGGCTAACGGTACCGGTTAGCATGAATTGGTAGGCGTTGTCAGACAGGGCGAAGATGTGAGGGGGAACCTCCATCCTCTTCTTCCCTCTGTAGGCTCGGACCACCTCCGGGTTGTAGACCGGCAGCCATTTGTAGGGATTCACGGTCACACAGAACAACCCGGAGTACGTCTGTGTGGAGAAGATAAACATTGTTAGCCGTGCTAGTGGCCATTTTGCTCGGACAGTCGGTCCACCTCTTTGTTTCAGACTGTAATATCCCAAAAACTGTTCGATTGATTGCTTTTAAATTTTGTACAGGCATTCATGCTCCCCTGAGGATGAATCCTATTGATTTTCTTGACAGCTGACATTAACGTTATCCTCAGCTGTGCTTTGTGTTTAGTGCTAATTAAATGTTAGCATCTAACATAAACTAAGATGAAGAACATGGTCAAATACCTGCTAAACATCAGCACATTAAGATTTTCATTCTGAGCTTGTTAGCTACATTTTTAGCTTTTAGCTTCGCCACAAAGCTTTGTTTTGGTTGAAGCTAGCTTTAATGAAGCACAGCACTTCATTAACAGTAACGACTTGTGAGCGTCTGTCTGTTAAAATAACTGAAATTGTTCCTGAACATTGAATATCATGTAACATTAGCTTAATACACAAGGAGAGGAAAGCGAGAGTCCAAAAACAACGCAAGCTAGCAAGCCAGCTAGTGATTTAGTACTACTCAGATACAAGCTAACGCAACAAACAGGAAGTAAGGAGGTATTAGCTTAGCTTTTACACTTAGTCTTTATTAGCAGTAACATTTAGTATCTGTTTGTTGAAATTACTGACATTGTTCTTGAAATAAAACCTTCACATCACATGTCACGCGACGTTAGCTAACACCGAGAAACGGGGCAGTTAGAAAAACAAACCAACAAACTAAATGTTGAGTCATTATCAAGACGGCTAATGTTGTCTGTAGGGTACAGTGGAATTAAAGAGGTTGCTGTTTATCAGGAATACAGAATATGAATTTCATAAATGATGAGTAAATAGTTACTGTCACTGATAAACTGATAAATAAGAGCTGATTCACATAAAACCTTTAAAAACAGGTCTTGAAATCATCAGGCCGTAATTGCTCAGTTTTTGTCAGAGCAAATCAATTTATTCAGTCCAATAAATCAAAACATGAGCATTCATCTGTGTTGACAGCAACTCCGCAGGGAACAAAATGTCTCCTTTTCAGTCGCTCAATAAATCAGCAGCGGGCTTCACTTCAGGCCAGATGGCAGTTAAAAATACTGTTCAGCAGGCTTCAGACGGAGTGTGTTCATGCATATTAAAGATTTTAATCTTCCCCTGGAAAATATTCTCATTCAAAGATTTACAATTGTAAAAACAGTGGATTGTTTTTGCATTGTAACTTTTGTGGATTTCTGTCAACTGATCTGCAATTGAGAGGATTCAATGGATCAAAAGTGTTTGGTGGTGCATCCAAATACATTTTTTAACCAGTTTAAATATCAGTTTTATTCGGAGGAGATCAGAATTTTAAGGTCAAATTGGGATTCTTGACGGTAGCCATCTTGCTAATGCGATCTCTACGACAGCGCCAACAGTTATATCAAAGGAGAACACACAGGAGAAAGTTGAAAAGTTGTCTGGCGTCATATTTTCAGAAAGACTCACGTAGATCATCCACGCTGCGTATCGCTCCTTGAGGTTGAACAACACCGCGGGTTCGTGAAGGTGCGTCATCATCACCATGTCCTCAATCTTATCAAACTTCGGGGGTTCATGGGAAACACTTGGTCGTCCCTGACGGTTAAAGTCTGGAAAACAAAACAGAAAAACAGATTATGATGCTTAAAAGTTGCAGTCAGATGAATATGTGTTTCCAAAGGAAGCCAAAAACTGCAAATTCGATGTTGTTCCTGAATTTTAAAGACATGATTTAAACAAAATATGACTCTGTTGGAGAGTGAAGCAGCATTCAAAGCTTCAGGGACGACTAAATGTCTCTGTTTAAAGCCTGACTAATAAAAATTCTGAAGATTTTTTTTTATGGCAGGTTTTACAGACAGACACCCTGAAGATGTGTAAAATCCCTGGTTATAAATTCCTGCTCGGACATCTCATATAACAGAACGGCCATATTGACCGTCTGATAAAAGGTCAGTTTATGAGCACAACCCTTCAGTGCACCCACTCTGTCATCCACCGTCTTGACGGTGACTTTGCCGTCCTCCCTGTCCTGGACCTCAGCCTTGACATACAGCTCTTTCTCGTCGCTGACGAAGCACGCCGTCTTGTTGTCAAACGGCCGAGACTGAGCCTCCGTCCTCTCCCTCTCAGACTTACGGAGGAACTGGGCAGCCGGCCCGAAGATCGCCATTTCCCCATCTGTGCTCATTATTCTCCTCCAGAATCAAAGACGAGGAAAGAAGCACCAACATCAGCACATTTTAAATTAATTTCTGCAGTGGATAATGCTTGAAATTGGATCCAGAATCCCATTATACTCACCGTCTTACTGCACCAGGAAGCTCAGGAATGAAAACTGGACTAAAAGTTGAAACGGAAAGTTTTTTTTTGGAAAAAGATGCGAACACAGAGAATAATCCTGCACAGTCGCTGTCGCACGCCAAAGGATTGTGGACTTATATGCTGCGATAACAAACATGACCAGTTGCACCGTCCCTTTTTATATCTCACCATTGTCCTTGGTGTGAATCCTCCTTCCTCTACATGGGCATGCAGTGGTGGAGTTACACGAACCTGTTGCTAATCAGGGATAAGAATGGATCTAATTAAGCACAAGATGTTATATATAGAAGACAGCAACGCCACAGAATGTCACGTTTTAATTAACGATGACATGATTTCTGAATTACATTTGTAAAAATCACACATAAGGAGAAATGTGTGAGATGTTTAGGAGTTTAAGTTGTCATCAGCAGTCGCAGAGATTACAGAGAAAAACACCTTTAAACAACAAGGCAGCTCGAACATGACATAGTGTTTGTCAGCAGTCAGCAGTCAGTCGATTCATTATGGGAACCTCTGTGATCCTCGTTTTGTTTGTGAAACCCCTCCTTTGCTCTGGAATACTTTTCATGGTAGATCTTATGGTTCGTTTCCACGTGGTTTTGTTTCTTGTCCACAGTTGCAGATATAAACCCCTTCGTTTAAAGTTGGTGGATTGACAGAAACTCCACCGTTAACATGAAAAAGAAGCTAATTGTCCCTGGTTTTATATGTGCATGTCGTATTGTCGAGACTGAAACAGTCCTAACTATTGTAGAATGGTACTTTGAGGCCCAACAATCCCCTTTATCTGCATAATACCAGCTACCTTATGACATCCAGGATCCATTCATTACTCCCTGAGAAGCACCACAAGTTATTGGGGTCTGTTATGGTCTAACAATCATCCTCCGTTCAGTTTACGTGGATATCTGTTCAGTAGTTTTTGTGTCAAACAAACCAACCAACCAAAATCCAAAGTAACGGACACAGAAAACAAGCCTGCATGGCAACAAAAAAGTGAGGTTGAGTGTGAATGCACTCTTTATGCTACCAATGTTAGCTCGCTAAACATGCCATCAAACTTCTCACATGGGAACAAGTGTAAGCAGAGCTTTATCATGTTAGTATAAACACAATCAGTTAGCTAGTGCGTTTATGCTAACTCTTGCAAATGTTACGATTTTAAGTACAATTTTGAAAGCATATTTGGCTAACGTTGGTACAGTAGCATGTTAGCTTTGTAAGTTAGATTGCATGCACGGTGGTTGTTAGTCTTTTAACAAAGTTCACGAAACTAGCTACACACCTGACGGACCAACCTCCTTCATTCGACCCTTTTTTGACTAAATAATACTTAATTTGCATTAAAAAAATGCTTGAGGTAACGCTATCCATTCGTAAAAGAAATGCGCTCTACCTGCGTCATTACGAACATGAAACAAAACTTGTAAAACAAGCTATAAAAGAAACACTGCAGATATAAAACCACAAAATGTTTGAAAACATGGTTTAATGACTCCAGATGTTCTGTGAAGTTCACATTGTTCAGGATGTTCAAGTGAAGAAATGAAAATGTAATCATAAAGACACAAAGAAATCTGTAGATTAGTGAACTTGTCTCATAATAATGAGCAAAAGTTGGGTCATATATTAAGTAAATAATGACAAATGTCCATGAATACTACTGTATATTATTATATTATATTATACTACTGAATAACACTTTGCATATGTTTTCATAATCTTTACAGTAAATCATATTCTGGAGTTAAAGTTCATTGGTGTTGTTTTAGGCCATGTTTTCCTGTGTTGTAGCTCCACTTAGCAAATTAACCAACCTCCATGTTTATTTTCAACCCAAATCCTGCAAATTAAAACAGATTACCGTCTCTATTAACAGAGCCGACGTGAAGCTGCGGGTTATTTATTCCCTCCGGACACGAACGAGCAGTCAACCTCTACAAGTGGATTTGAAGAGGATTGATTATATTCCTTTTACAGGATTATTGGAGGCAGCTGGTGCGGAGGGTTAAAAAAGGCCGTCAAAGCCGTGGTGGGATACAGTGTTTTAACAATGAGACTGTGGCAGCCGTCCAAAGCAAACAGTCCTGTGTGAGAGGTGCATTGTTATTCATGTGCGAAGGTTGTCCGTGATCTTCAGCGCAGCTCCTCCTGTCAGTTGTTTCTGGCCGACGTTCCAAGTGGAGGTCGTGTAAGTGTAATGTCACGGCAAGGTGAGGGAAGGGACAGGGTTTTAGCGTTCAGCGTCTGAGCGGCTTTGCTAGCAGGTTTAGGTTTCACTTTGATGCATGTTTGATATCAGCTGCACGGCGAACAGATTTCTTCCATCAGAGTGTCTTTGAAATTGTATCGCCTTGTTTTTCCTTCCGAAATCCTGTGACGCTGATGAACATGATTATTAACCTTATAAAATGTTTCTTTAGCAACACATAAACTTGATCGTGTGTTGATAGCTTGAAGGTTACAGGAAAGAAGAAGACAAGTCTGAAAAGTTGAGTCTAATCAGTGAGTAAGTTGTAAATTAAATAGTTATGACCCTTAAATTTGTGAAAATCAGTAATCTTAAAAGCAAAGTCTTCTGTCATGCTAGCAACTCTGTGAGGCTGCATGCTAACGAGCTCAAACGTTGATGCTAAGCGTGTTTTAACATGTTCACCATCTTAGTTTGGTGTATTAGCATGATGACATTTGGGTCATTCCATGAAATCGGTGCCTTTTCAACTTTGAAAAGTAAAAATTTTAATTATATTTAATTGCTATTTTTTCAGTAGCCAGGAATTAAAGACAGTTTAAAATGACAAGAAATTAAATTGTGCCATCTCAGCTATGGAATTTCATATTTTATAACTGTTTTAGTCAAGTCCTGTTACTGGAAAGGTAACAGGGTTGACAGTAACAGGGTTGACCATTTCAAGCTAATTTGCCCATTGCTAGCTAAAACAAATGTTAGCTAAAGCACATGCTATGTACTTTGAAAGGAAATTACATGTACATATTGATTATATTATGAGAAATAAATAATTGTTTGGATTTACATGTTAAAAAATGGTAACAGAGTTGACGTTGTATGCTTGTCCCTCCTGGTTCAACCTTGAAAAAATACCAAAAATAGCACATCAGAGATGAGCAAAACTTACTTGTCACTGAGCTGTTAGCATCCTGGTTCAGAGATGATGCAATCTCCTGTAAATCATGTCAAATCTAGAATGTACCGTTATTTTGATAGGGTTTTTTGGTTAGGGTAACAGGGTTGACATAAAATTAGGGGACACCGATAAATTGGTAAATATTTATTACAATTAATATATATTTTTACCAAAAACACTGTTTCACAATAAGATCATAGTTAAAACAATATGTAAATGTGAACATTTTAACATTTTGCCAACATTTTACAAATTAAAAGTCCTGCTGACGTACAACAACAACAGTGAGGGACAGGCCAAAAACCTCACCCTCATCAGCTTAAAAATCATTTTTGTTATTTAAAATAATATTTAATTGATTTTAATTTGATGTTTTACTGAGGAGAGAAGACATGGTAATGTTATATTTTCAAATTACATCTTTGTTTGTTGTTACTGTAATTTTATGACTGATAATTTCTTGGGGACACAAAAGGCACCGATTTCATGGAATGACCCATTTGCTAATACAAGTCCCTAAAAACTTGGCTTTTTGACCAGTGGCTAGTAGTTTTGCACAACCTAGCGGCGCTCGCTTTAGCTAACGTTAGCTCCGTGAGAGCCTCAGCCTGTGCTGAGTGCAGTTTTGGCGCATTATGGGCTTATTTTGCTTCATGGGTGATCCATACAGTGGTTTTTTTAGATACTGCCATTCCTGGAGAAATTCTGCTAATGTGGCTAAAAGCAGCAAAGATTAGAAAACGACATCTGAACACAGAACAGCGAAGTTAATAAATCAGACCCTCTGTTCTTGTTGCATGGCAGGTAATTAACTTCAGCACAAAGACCCAAACACTCGTTACTTGTTCTGCTTTTTCTGTATCAGCATATATTCTGATATTGTATTGTGTTTTCTCATTCTCAAATACCACAGAGGAATCAATGACCTCTGACCCTCATCAATCACTTTTACCGCTCTCGTATTGACAGATCAGAGGGAACAAAAAGTCCAGAAGATGCTTCGGGGGAGATATTTCTGATTATGGATCGCTGCAGTGTTCATGTTTTGATCGCCTCAGGAGGCTTCAGCCGGTAGAAGTGAGTCCTGTGCTCAAGTTTTCTCTGTTTGTCAGCACGAGACAAAGTCATAAAGTCATAAAACACCTCATTTGTGTCATAAAAATGCAAAATAAATCATCAATTTTGGATCATTTCCAGGATTTTAGTTCCAGTTGCTTTTGATCCACGTTGAATAAAAGTGGACAGTGTGACAAATATAACCTACTTCTTCTCCTTTCTTTCTCTTTGTGGCTGTTTTATTTTTAACAAAGCGTCTTTGTACATCGCTGACAGAATGAGGAGGAGAAAAAACACACCAGGCGATGTTCTGATTAATTTATTGATCCTGATACTGTGTGAGAATAATGTGACAGACAAACACAAACAACTCTCAGTAATTTAATGATGATTTATTTATTTGTTGAGATCTGGAGGAGTTGTTTCTTTTTAACGCTTTAATTTATTCTGCAGCCAAATTAAAACTCTATTAGCAGAATTAGCAGAAACTAAAAACAGTGAAGCCGACACATTTTCGTCTGCTTGGATCTCGGTCTTGGCAGCCGCCTCGCAGTCGGCCCGAGGCATAAAAACCAGAACCAGACGGCATTAAAACAGCAGAGGGGGCTGCTTCAGCGGGGCGTGCTGCCTCAGATGAAGGGGAGAGAATGAAATGTGATCCGGGAAGTAAAATTACAAGTATTATGAATACATTTAGAGAGAGCTGCAGCACCAGTGTGTGAATTATAACAGCTAAATGTTTGAAATCACTCAGTAAACCTTCAGATTGTGGAGGTTCTCTATCAAAACCCGGCACTTGTGACTCTTTTAACAAACTTCATTGAAAAACATCTTTTATAAAAGCTCATTTTTAGTTTGATGATACATTTTGGGGGCACCATCCAATCAGAATTATGAACATTTGAGTGATTTAATTGGCGTAAATTGCAGCTCAAACACATTTTTGGAGTTGTAGCAAATGTATTTTTAATATAAATAACAAATAATTGTGACTCTTTTTAACTACACTTTGAAAATAAATGTTATGTGTATTTTATTTTGTACTTAGAATAACAGTCTATTTTTGTTTTCTCACTAATTCATCTTCATCGCTGACTGACTTTACCTGCCATGTGCACAGGACAGTCAGTCGAGGACCAGATTTGGGGATTTTAGGGGCACTGGAACAAAATCTTAAAGCGTTAATAAAATGTTTTTATGTACTTTTTATTTTTGCACTTACCATTAGAATGACTGTTTTCTTTTTGAACTGAAGCTAACTGCACATCTGTGTACTGCAAAGTAAACACTAATTGGTCTCTAAATTACTGAGGAACCAATTAGTGTTACTTGCAGTGATTATTGGGGGCACAGTAACAAAATCAGGGAGCTTTAGATTAAATGTTTTTGTCATACTTTTTGTTTACTTTACATTTGAAATGAGTCTTTTTTGTTATTCAGCTCATTATTTTTCATCTTTGACTGACTTCAATTGCCATAAACTGTAGCTAAGTTTACATCTGTGCACTTGAAAACGTAACTTTCAGGATCAGATTTGGGGATTTTTGGGAGCAGTGGAACAAAATTACTTTTTATTTTTGCACTTGCCATGAGAATAACAGTCTGTTTTATTACTTTAACTCATCGTTTTTAACTGACTTTCATCTTACATAAACTGAAGCTCTCTGAACACTGAAAAGTGTAACTCAGGAAACAAATATGGGGATTTTGGGGGCACCATAACAAAATTAGGACGTGTATCTTGAAGCTACAACCAAATATTTGTTCATATTTATTATTTTTGCACATTTTTGCACATAAGAATGAATGTCATTGTTTTAAATGCTTTTATTTAATCTTTGACTGACTTTAATTGCCATAATCTGAAGATAGGTGCACATCTGGTCACTGGACCAAATTTGAAGATTTTGGGGGCACTGCAACAAAATCATTTATTTTCCATTAGACTTTTTTCATCTTTGACTGCCTTTGATTGCTAAAATGTGTAGCTAACTGCACACTGGAGAGTAAACAGGAAGTCGGGGACCAAATTTGGGGATTTTGGAGGCACCGTAACAAAATCAGGGAGTGCATCTGAAAGCTTTAATAGAATGTTTTTCATACTTTTTATTTTTGCACTTGCTATTAGAAAGATTATGATTGATCTCTGACTGCTAGAATTGAACAATAACTGCACATCTGCGCTGGAAAGTAAACTGTAACCCCTCAAATCTTGGTTCTGGTCCCAGGAGGCCCGGCTCTGCAGTGTAATCACAAGTGGCCTCATTCTCCTGAGAGCGAGAGAGACAGACCTCATCTGTTAGAGCTGAGTTCAGGCCGACTGACTCTCACTATGTGCAGAGTCAATTCCATTTCAACAGAAGCAGAACAAGCAGGCGACACAGAAAAGTCCTTGTTGTGTCCGAGAACATCACAGTTCTGTCCGACAGTGTCCTCTTTTGTGTTTCCGACACAGAGTGAGGACCGCTGGACAGTTTCTGCTCAACAAAGACTCATAGAAAACGTCCCGCGCTGATCAAAACCAAAGCGCGTCTGTCTGCCAGCCCTGATATTTCCTAACAAATGGAAAAGGGGGAAAAAAATGGCGTTTAGCTTGAATGATATTCAGTGTGTCTCCATTTCCTCTGCGTCCTGAGCTGTGACACTGCAGCCTCTGGATCCGTTTGGACAGTAATGAGATCTAATAATCCCGTCTGTCTCTTCTTTCATATCTGCAGCGGCTGGTTGACTGATTCGGTTCTGCAGCTCGACAGAGGCGCAGCATGGTAGGAACTTACTTTAATTGCCTTATGTGTTAAATAAAGAATAAGCAGATTGTATCTGCATCAAGTAGATCACAGCTTTACACTCCAACAGGCTTCTGTGAGATGAGAGACTTTGTGTTTTTCATCTTTTTACCAAAGTAAACATTCAGAAACATCCTCTGTTTAAACTCTTTTCTGTTTTTCACAGTAACTTTCTTGTTTACAGCATAGAAATATGGTTCATGATTTAAGTTTGTGGATAAACATAAGACGCTTTACCTGAAAGATCTGGTTCGCTTTGAGATCTGAATCTCCAAAACTATTAAGATTTATTTCCAAAGCTAGAAGCGTGACTGTATGTGAGGTCAATATTTGTTTTTTTTAAGTTAAATGTCTCAACTTTTGGATGGATTTTCCAGAATTTGGTTCAGGTTTTGTTCCCCTGAAGATGAACCGCACCAACTTTGGTTATCCTTCAGCGTTTCTTCTCACCATCTTTGTCATTTCCTTCCTTTCGACATTTCCTTCAGCCTGAGCTTTACGCTGTGTCGAGTCAAATACAGCGGCGGCCTTACGATTCAAGTCGTGACGCTCTGCCTCCACACAGTCAACTTAGCAACTTATGCGAACTAAAATTGTTTCCTTAGTTTCCAGGTTTTCCCCTAAAACGCTGCGTCTTCTGTCGCCTGTCAGATTGTTTCAGACATTGAGTTTAAAGTCGCTGCCTCACAGAACAATCACAGCTCATTAACATCCTCCACCAAAGCTCTGCCTCCGTCAGAGGAACAAAAACAAACCTGCAGGATGCTGAGTAATGTGCCGCTATATGCTTATTTAGCCTCGGAGGGAGAATAAAAGGCCTCATTTCTTGTTCCACTGCCTCTTCTTTATTGTTTCTATCAGCATCCTGCGTGACTGTACGTTCCTCTATAAGGCTTCCTTTTGTTTCTTTATAATTGCTGTTGTTTGAAACTCGCAGCAGCTGCCTGCGACACGAACCCCGAGAGAAAAGGGTGATTTTAGCTTTTTGTCACAGCCGTCTAAAATTACACGCAGGCGCTTTTTCCCTTTTTGATAATTCATGATTGCGCGTACAGTGTGTTCAGATTCCAAAATAGATTTATGATAATAGGAAAAAGCTGCGATGAGATGCTTTTTTTTTAACCGAAGTTTCCCACGTCGGTGCCAAACAACCCTTTTTCCTTCTTCTTGTACAGAAAACAACCCCAAGTGAACTGTTGAAAATGATAAAACCCTGTGAATAACGTGCAGAAAAGGTGGACAAAAGCACAAAAAATGTAAACATCGGCTCTCCTCCTGCACCACCGTCAGAAGGGTTGAGCTTCATTAATCTCATTTTCCAGGTAGAAAGCGATCTGGACGCCTTCTTTCTTCCGCTGTCAGGCCTCATGAAGAAGCTCGGCACAGCAGCGAGAGGCATCCTCCCTTTTTCTGCGGGAGTCTTGACACAGCCTGTCTTGTTAGTTTCCTCCCGTTCAGAGAGAGCTGAGCTAACGCGAGTGGAGTGCACATCCTGGTTTCAGGGTTGCTCCGAGAGCAGCACCCCAGAGGATTGTTGGATTTGACAGGATATCTTACAGAGCTCTGTTTTCTTTTTTTAAAGCGTTTCCATAAAAGCTCCGATATATACGAAGGCTGAGAACGTGTGAAATGATGATCTTAAACGTGCGGATCATTCAGAAACAGTGCAGGAGGAAGTCGTTCATGTTTCTTTGCTTTTTAGTGCCTTCAAATATGACAAAACACAAATTTAGGATATCTAACTTCACGGTGAAATTTGGACTAAATGAATGTTTAATCTACATCCTCACATGGTCTGTAAATAAACTTTCCCGTTTTTTAACATCTTTCCAACTGAAAAATGCTCCCTGGGTCGTGTCACCAGATAAAAATGAGTCTAAAATTCTCTCTTTTTGCTCCTTTTTTGGTCTCCACCACCAAATTCTGAGGGAAATATCCCTAAAGTTTCTTTAGAAAACACTAGATAGTCGCTAACTTTTGTTGTTTGTCAGCTTTAGTTTGTCATAGACTTGAGGATGTTAGCATGCTGACAGGAGCATTTAACTCAAAGCACCGCTGTGACAAGCCTCACAGAGCTGCTAGCATGGTCGTGTTTGAGGTTTTGAAAGAGAATGACAAATTACCATTTCATCAAATAGTTATGAAGAGTTGTCAGCTGTCAATACGACGTTCTGTCTGATAAGAAATAAAACATCCTCCTGCCAGCAGTGATGGATGAAGGTGTGCTCTTACAGGTTGCATATTTGTTTCCCAGGAGTCTAAATTTGGACTAAATGAATGTTTAATCTACGTCCTCACATAAATAAACATCTTTCCAACTGAAAGATGCTCCCTGGGTCGTGTCACCAGATAAAAATGAGTCTAAAATTCTCTCTTTTTGCTCCTTTTTTGGTCTCCACCACCAAATTCTGAGGGAAATATCCCTAAAGTTTCTTTAGAAAACACTAGATAGTCGCTAACTTTTGCTGTTTGGTGCTTGTTTGTCATAGACTTATCTTATTATATCGTCATTATGAGGATGTTAGCATGCTGACAGGAGCATTTAACTCAAAGCACCGCTGTGACGAGCCTCACAGAGCTGCTAGCATGGTCGTGTTTGAGGTTTTGAAAGAGAATGACAAATTACCATTTCATCAAATAGTTATGAAGAGTTGTCAGCTGTCAATACGACGTTCTGTCTGATAAGAAATAAAACATCCTCCTGCCAGCAGTGATGGATGAAGGTGTGCTCTTACAGGTTGCATATTTGTTTCCCAGGAGCCTAAAAATAAGCCGCGATGACCTCACAGTCCTCGGGGTCACCGCGATCCGTCAGGAGAGGCTGTCAGTTATCTGTTTTCTGTGCAGCAGACGTCACCTCGGCAGCTGAAATGCCGCAGCAGAGCAGAGAGGAAGCGTTTTCTGCTGCTCTCACTGGAAACTCAAATCAGCCGCAGAGATGGAAAAAGATCCAACGACTTCTTTAATGTTACACATCAATCGGCCTCGTCCGCCCACTCTGCCCCGCTGCCCGTGCGAGCGAAAGAACACGATATGACTCTTTTATCACGCCGCTAATAATCTGCCCATTTATATATCTGTCCGATCTGCTCGCCCCCCCTCCCCTCAGATGTCTGATTGGACGCCGTCGCCCTGAAGTTCAGCCGGGCCGGCCTTCGGCAGACAGATCTGAGCGGGCCATGCATCGCTGCGTCTGGAAATGAACAGCCAGCCAGAGCGAGCGATCCCTGCAGATTAAAAAATCGGCCTCTTCTCTTGTAAAGCACACTGCGGTAATTTCTGGGCCGGGCTGTATAAACATAATGGAGGCTCCTGGGAACGGCCGATAAGCTGCAGCGAGCATTTATCATTATTTATCCATTCAGCGGATCATATTTCAGCATATGAAAAACACCATTATGTAGCCGCTGAGAGCTGCTGAAAAGGAAAATGGGAATTTGATGATAATAACATCACTTACAGCCGACGCTGTCACGGCCGCCACATTTACATTCACCGTATACGCGAGCGTGTTGTTATTCCTCGTGAACTTTAATGAAGCAGCAGCATCACATTATAGAGTGTTTTTTTTTTTTTTAAAGTTCCCTTCGTCAGGAGGAATTAAAGTCTCCATTTTCACAGCCCTCAGGATCCTCGATAATGTCCACATTATACCACTTCATTTATAGAAACAGCTGCATACTTAAAGGGAGAGTTCACCCAGAAATGAAAATTCAGTCACTGTCTCATCACTCGTTTCGTAGAGTTTTTGGTTAGAAGATATTTATTGAACACGGTGATGAGCTGGCAGTGGAGGAGGGCTGAGGAGGTGACTCACGGCAGCACATGACAGAGGCTCAGGTGAGCGAGGCACAGGAGATCCAGGTGATGCAGAGCTGCAGGTAGAGAATGATTATGGGTGTCACGATTTCGATTTTTAATCGGAATTCGACCGAAATTAAGTCACAATCTCGAACTTCAAATTTAAAAAAAGAATCGTCGATGCTGCCTCGCCCCCACGCCACGTCCGGTCGGCTTGTCAGACGGAAAAAAACACACACATGTTGAAGTGCTGCGAGTCAACCTCCTCTAACTTAGCTACTAGCTCAGCCAGCAGCTGTTAGCTACAGCCAGTCAGACGACAGCATGGTGTTACACCATTCCTGTTCGGCTCCCGGACCGTGGTCGGGAAGCACAGGGGAGATGATTTCCTCCAGGGCCGAAGTTTCTGTTTCCCTTCGGGGTGAACCCCCTTTCACGTGTTAAGCTGGTCGGGAAATAACACCAGGGAGCTTTGCTGTATCTGGAGGAGCCGTCGCCTTTATTCACAGCCAAACTGCAGCCTATATTGTACACTTTATGTCTTTAAGTTTAGTCTAAAATGGCATAGCAACCTGTGCTTTAAAAAAATACATGTAAAAATCGAGAATCGAATCGAACCGTGACCTTAGAATCGAAAATGTAATCGAATCGAGGATTTGGAGAATCGTGACACCCCTAATAATGATCACACAATTCAATCCGCTGCTGTGTGATCAGCCTGAGCTCAGGCCACCAGAAAGCCACGACCAGCAACTCCAAACATTTCTGGGGCAAAATGGCGTCACAGCGTTCTCCTCCTGAACAACCGAGGTAGATTGTGACATACAATCAATACAATACAACCAAAGAAAAGTGTCTGGAAGCACCGAGACCCCAAACTGACTTGAAAAGACTTGAGCAGCCACTTCAAACGGTGTGTGCTTTTAGCTCGGCAGCTACAGGGAAGATTGTGGCTGTTTTAAATGTTTTTTCAAATCATTTCATGATCTTGGACGAGCTGTTTGAAGCCATTTTATATTTTTTCTTCAGTTGTTTAGCAGAATGCTGTGACGCTGTTTTCCTGTGAGGCTCCAGACATGTTTTGTGGAAACTTCAGCTGACTTGTCCGTCATTTATGGTGACAGCTGCACACTTAGTATTCAGTACAATGCTAATACCAAGCTGTAAAAATACCCTGTTACAAGTAAAAGTGTCAGCATCATCATCTGCGATGGTGAAACGAGTGTTTGTGTCTTACAGGAGTCGGCGGCCGTGAGCTCTGCTGCACCAGAGGAGGAGACCGACAGCCGACCTCTTCCCCCAGGATGGAGGAGCTACACCTCACCTGAGGGACAGAGGTACTACGTCAACAGCTGCAGTAAAGGTGAGAGTCACACCTGAGATGATGATGATGCAACCTCCGCTGGGATTCACATCAAACAGATGGATGGTTTTGTTTTGTTAAATAAGTGGTACAAGTACTTTGTTATTGTACTTCAGTAGATGTTTCAGGTATCTGTACTTTGAAAGGGAGGCTGGAATGTGGAGAAAAGGCGTGTTAGTGTCTCGTATCTGCAGAGAGTTTCTGATTTTCTCTCTTTGTTGCTGCTCGGGACGCTTTACAACCCAACATGTGTCTATGTGACGTCCTGGGAATGAGACTCAACGATCAGCTGTCTTTGTGGTGCGTTCAGGAACAGCTGATACTGATACTCTGAGTACATTTCCGAGGCTGTACTCTATTACTTTTACTGGAGTAAAGAAGCTGTATCAGTTCTTCTACTTGAGGAAAGTACTGTGTGGCATCGGTTTATTCTACATTCTCGTCCCCATACAAACATTTCCTGCAAAACAAAACAGTGTGAAACGAACTGAAGTATCACTCTCCCTCGAGAGCTGTGACACAAAGCCAAACCTTTGTTCTGTCTCCGCTCACTTTCATTACAATCAACCAATCAGATTACTTCTGCTGGCTGCCATGAACTGAGCATCACCTCCTCTTGTGCTTCGGTTTGCTTATCGTGGCATTCAGCTCTCAGTGCCGTAACTCTCCGAACTATGAGGACTCATTATTATTCCTCGCCATCGTCCCGTCCCCAGAGGTCCATTCATGTGAACCCAGGCCTGCAGATTCGATCCACTTTAATCTGATTATCTGTTCGGGGACGAGTATCTCAGCCTGTGAGGTGTGTGTGTGGATTCAGAGGTGGAGGGATGTTTCTCCGCTGCCTAACAAGACACTGACGATGAGGTGTGTTAGTACAGCGGCTGGGAGGCAGGTGACCTTTCACCAGACATCTGCTCCGGTGTGTGTGTGTTTTACACCTCGTTTGGGAACAAATCCAGAGGGATCGGACCGGCTCCCGACGGGACAGACGGGAGGCAGCGTCAACAACAACTCTGGCAGTGAATTCTCTCTGGCAGCACACACAGAGCAGAGAGAGCCGGAATATAAAAAAAAATAAAACACCCAAAAGCTATTTTTACATCCAGCAGACATATGGTGCAGCCGTCACTTTTTATTCTCTTACAGTTCTGTTGTTGGAGCTTCAAAAAGCCGCCGTCGAGGCTGCATGAGTGTGTTTGTGTGTGTGTGTGTGTGTGTGTGTGTGTGTGTCAGAGATGCCAGCATGTGTTACAGTGTTTATTAGAAAGCTGCTTGTTAAATGAAGGAGGAGCACGAGCGACGATCAGTTGTAATCCTTCCACTTAATCCCCCGGGAGTTGTAAAGATGACAGTAAGATTTGGAACGGCAGAGAGAAGATTTTTTTTTTACGAGGAGGAACTGAGGCTTTAAAAAACATTATCGTGTGTGATGATGTTTGTTAAGTAGAAGCTGATGCGATATAGAAACAAGATACGATCAGTGAAACCGATCCGCCGACTGTACAAGAGGTTTTCTAATGAGCGTCCCAGAAATTACGTTTAATTTCAAACGACAAAGGAGGAGACGAGGTGAAGCTGTTTGTAGAGAGACACAGAGGGAGGAAATCAGGATGATTAAACAAAGATATTACAGAAAAGGTTGTTGCTGACATTAATGCACAAACAAGGCCAGACATCTTGGCGTAGTCATGAATTAAATTGCAGGATTTAAGAACGTATCCATGCATTTATCTTTAGTGAGCTCGACCACTAATCATGCACATCACAGTTATATTTAGCGACTGTGCTAGTAAATTAAAACATTCACATTATAGTAACAAGTCTTCACGATTCTTGACTTTCATCTTTCCATCCAAACACACTTTGACATCCGTGCTTTGATTTCTTGCCATCCTCATCGAAGCAGCGCTGCCAAAACGTTTGTGCCGATAAACACTCCAGCGTCGGTGGAAGCAGCTCGTCAGTCAGAGCGAAAACCGATTCACCCACAGCTGTGACGGCGTGAAGGACTTCCTGCTCTGCTAAGTGGAATGATTTGTGATTACTGGTGATGGACGGCTAAAATACGGGAGGAGGGTTTGGAAATCATCCAGGAGGGGTCACGCAAAGAGGTCAAGTTTAATTTGTCTGAAAATAAAGAACATCTCGGCCTCACATGACGCAAAGAAGGTTGAATAGTTCTGGATTTTATTCACTGAAAGATATTTAATAGAGTTTAAAGAAAGCTGTAGGATTGACAAAAAGCTTCAAACAAGGAAAATCACAATTAAAGATACAAATCGGCAACAGCCAGATTCAGAAAATGAAAAATAAGAATATATTTTAAAAGATGTTAATAAAAGATTAAATGAAAACATTACATAAACTGATTTCTTCCCAACTTTTCTGGACTCGGGGTTGCTTAGCGGGCATCACAGCCTGACAGTGTTTGCTTGGCTGTGGACTCTTTTAACCCATCTGTCCTGTCTGTGATTTGAGCTTTGAGACTTTGGTTTTCCGAGCTGTTAACAGTTGGACAAACAGAACTTCAGACCAGCTGTCTGTAGGTCTCACCGCCGCTGAGACGTCAACAGCGACTTATCGGACCAATTATGTTAGTCAAATGGACAAATAAGAGGATATTGTGGCATTTATAGTGAGCCGTGCTGGACAAGACCCATGAAAAATGGAATAAAACATAAAGTATCAAACCAAAAAAATCCCACCATCTTCCTCCAGAGCAATTCCTCGAAACATATGAGCGCTTACTGAATGACTACACCAACATTAGCTGTCTCGTAACGCTCGCTAGCCAGCTGGGAGATGAGTTAGCAGCTAGTTTGCTATGTTCAACAACCTCTCTGGTTCTTTTGGTCCAATAAACACATAAAAAAACTCACCACAATGATATAAACAAAAGCAAACTCAGTCCAAAAGGCTACTCAGTACAGCAGTTACTCTATATTGCCATACGTGTGTGCTTTGTGCTAACGTTAGCCACTGAATGATGCTCGCTAACTGTATCACAACTAGTATTATCTCCTGTCTCACTCACATCTAACATCATCATGATGAACGTAAACATGGTTATTGTTAAGTACTCACCACTGTCAAGCTAGCATGTTAGCATTGGAACATTTTGGCTAGCACTTTCTTCTCCAATCATTGTGAGACTGGCCTGCTAATAGCTTTAGCAATAAATCCGGGTTGTGAAGATAATCTGTCGACATACAGTTTACAGTATATACGTATAATTATGTGTATAATGTACTTTTACTTGTACTTTTCAAACTTTATAATTTATTGCCAGACAATCACTTTTGACGATGAAGTAGATTTAATGTCATTAATCATTCTACCAACATGTAATCTTTACTTTCACTCAACTATAAGTTTCAGGAACTTTAAACAACACTGTCATTACTTGTGTGAGTGAGTTTGTGAAATGTTCTATAACTATAAAAGAGATTTACGCAGGTTTTTCTGTTGACATTCTGTGAAATTGGCCCCTGTTTTCTTCCTCACCCTCCTTCCTTCCTGTTGTTTGTGTCGTTTCCAGAAACAACATGGCGGCGTCCCTCCTTGTCAGCTGAGGCCCCACAGAGACTGCTGGCACGACACCAGTCCTCACCATATGGTAAACTGAGCCATCTATGTTCTCAGCCGTCCATTTATAAACACGGAGGAAACATGAAAACAACACTGAACACAGAAACAGGAACCGAGCTGGTAGTGTCTGTATTCGTTGGGATAAATTTGCTCTTTCTGTGAAGATTGTTTCATTCGGAGCTTCAGGTCATGATTTAATTTCTCAACACTTTCCTCTCAGACAGATTAAGCTTCATGGCGATCAGTCATCAGCAGTCGTAATCTTCTTATTAACCATCAGCTGAGGAGTTTAACTGACACAACAACTCATCACACTATATTTCAAACAGCCTTAGTCACATTCTCCCAAAAGGTTTTTGACAAATCCCGTGTAAGACATTCCTCTGCTCGTGTCCCACATCGTCATGAACCTCGCTCAGCGGCTGTGGAGGAAATCCTACATTTTCTTAATGACTGGCTTATTATGTTTCCTCGCTGGCAGCATCCTCGCTAACAACATCTGAGCAGATAGCAGATGGTTTTCTTCTTCCTCCTGGCATGATGCCTAAACACACTTACAAGGAGAAAACGAGCGGGGAAGGCCGTCGGCTGCAGGGGAGTCAGTCAGCGTTCAACCAGACGAGCGTGATCCTCCTTAGAGAGGAATGGGTTTAACTCAAGCCAGGTTTACATCTGAGCAGCCCATTTACTCGAGTACTGTCATCAACTAGAAATCAGAGGGTATTTGTACTTGAGTATTTCTTTTTATATCCACACTCCTGTCTGATAAAGCTGTCAAGAAAGGAAATATTTTACACCTTTATTACAACAGTACACCGTCTTAATTCAAGTTTCTCGACGAGCTTAATTGTTTTGCTGCCCCCTGTAGCTTTGGAGCTACCTTTGAATTATGTTATTTTCCTACAAATTAAACCTTTGTCAGAGTCAGCCTGTTACTGGGTCAGATTCTGACTCATCCTGGTTGGATTAGTCATGAAATTAATCATTGTATTACTGTGTTGCGGTTGAGTTCAGAAGTCTCGCAGCCTGAGGAGTGAAGCTGCTGTGTCGTCTGGTGGGACGGCAGTAAAACAAACTTTCTTTGACATCCTCAGCGTGGGCCGCCTGAAACAACAAAAAGATTTGGTTCCTTGTTGCTGCTTTAAAAACCCTCAGATTCTGACTCGTCCTGGTTAGATTACTTATAAAAATGAATCTTTGTATTACTGTGCTGAGGATGAGTTCACGAGTCTTGCAGCCTGAGGAGTGAAGCTGCTGTGTAGTCTGGGGTGACGGCATAGAAAACAAACTTTCTTTGACGTCCTCAGCGTGGGCCGCCTGAATCAACAAAAAGATTTGGTTCCTTGTTGCTGCTTTAAAAACCCTCGGATTCTGACTCGTCCTGGTTGGATTACTTATAAAATGAATCTTTGTATTACTGTGTTAAGGATGAGTTCAGGAGTCTCGCAGCCTGAGGAGTGAAGCTGCTGTGTAGTCTGGTGGGACGGCATAGAAAACAAACTTTCTTTGACGTCCTCAGCGTGGGCGGCCTGAATCAACAAAAAGATTTGGTTCCTTGTCACTGCATTAAAAACCCTCTTGGATTAGCTTGTTGATTAGAGTTGGAAAAAGATCATGTTTTGGCTGAAAAGATCTGGCTTTGTCGGCACAAACACAGCAGGAGATAGAAGAAGATATCGGTTTGTGTTGCCATGAACACGAGTGGAAGTGATCCCAGAGAATATCAGATGGTGTCAGGCTTACAAATGTTAAAATGCTGTGGTCCCTCGTCAAACATATCCCAAGGTTTCACACTTAAACATGTGCAAACACACTGGTTACTTGGCTTAAAAACATCTTATATTGGTGACTTGACCTGGTATCAGTCTTCTCTTGCAACTACTGGGAAAAAAATGTATGAAGTATTTCTTTAATTCTTGCCACAAGAGGTCAGAAGGTGACATATTTCTCTGAAGGCTGTCATCATATTAAAAAGCCCTCATAGCTGAAGTCTAACATCTGTTCCTGATGGATCGCTGCTCTCTTTAAATACCACTATAACTCATGTCAGTTACAGCTGACGTGTCAGGGACCTGACGATGATGAAGTTCACTGGTCTCTAACAGAGGTCAGCAGAGGCAGAAGATTTCTTTAATGCCTCTCGTGAGCGTCGCTGCTATTTTTGGCCTCGTTTTTTTTCTGCAGGCGTCCTGGTCCGAGCAGCGTCCACGGCTGCGACCTCAGGGGTCGCACTCACGTGTCACGTGTTTACCTTCAGCTGGAGATGAGTCGCTGTGATATGCAACGAGCGGACAGCTCATGAATCACAGCCGATGAAGAACCATTAATGGCCGATAGGAAGAAAACCAGGGACGTTACCGCGGAGCTGTGAAGCCCCGGAGGCCGGCTCGTTAACGACTCCCCTCAATATGTGTTTATAAATAGTTCTGAGGTGAAGACTGTATGAATCTGAAAATAACTCAACGACAAGAAGAGTAAAGAAACACACGTGGCCTCAGACTGTCTGTAAATTTAGCCGTTATTCGTCATTGTTTTGGTGTGAAGGAGACCTCGTCACTGTCTCTCAGTAAGAAGTGACGCTGTTATAGTGATTTACTAAGACTCCAGATGTCGCTGTCTTTAATAACGCACAGTTTATAATCTGTTTGTCTTCAGCTAACGGACGCCACAGCAGCACAAAGACCGGTCAGCCCACAGAGATCGCTGATGTCGCTCTGAGGAAACCCGCCACGAACAAACAGGCAAGTCTGCAGCCAAGAAGAGGCTGTAAAACAAGACATAGAAGCATCATGTGTTAAAACATCTGTTAAATGATGTGACAGTACTTTGGTTGAGGTTTGTTCAGGTTTAGGCAGGAAAAGGGAAAGATCTGTGGTACTTTCATGTCACATGACTTCCTCCTATCCTCCCGTCATAATCTCCACAGCCACTAGATGGCAGTGTGAATGTAAGCATGCTGTGTATCGTTTGTCGTCGTTTGTCGCTCTTGTTATCTCATATTTGTGTTGTTGGACAGATTTGTCACGTATGGAGGCCCAACTAGTTTCCTGTAACAGTTTTATGTTCGATACTTTTTTTGCCTTCGGTCGTGGTTCAACATTAACTTTTAGTTTCGGTCCTCGCTCAAAAAACCATCAGAGCCTCACTTGCTCTTTTCTCTTCGTCAGTCCACAATATGGTCTCAGTATCAGATGATGCAAAGCTGCAGCGCTCCGTCCGGTGAAGGCAGGGCCTGCTCCCGCCGCTCTGGTGAACGCGGGCCAACTTCGATTACATGCCAACCCACGTGACTAATTACGAGTCAGATGAGGGCATACCGTGTCAGGATCACGCAGGAGACTGTAGATGGACAGACAGTCGGGCCATATGGGCGGCTGAGATTTTGGACTCCACTTGTCACAGAGTTTGTCAGCTTTTGGAAAAAGGAGGCCAGCCAAGACAGTGGAAGCTCACGCTGGGAGTGCTGGGAGCGCTGGGGGCGCACGGATCTCCAAAACCTGGACCGGGATCGTGGCGATCGGCCGCCATGTTCTGTGCTGCGAAGGTGAGAACGCGGTTGTTTTTGCTCGGGCTGTGACGGTGTTGTTGGACCAGGTGGATGTTGTGAGCTTGTGTTTGATGCCTCGGGCGCAAAGCACAGGAGGAGGATGACGATGATGCAGCTGCCGCCGCCGCCTCGCACGCACGCACTTACTGTAAACACGAGCGTCACATGCATACAGGAATACTTGAGCGCAGTTTGTTGACACACCTTTTTAACCCCGTCGATGACGCTAAATCCACACAATCAGAGCGGCTGCGTCTGATTGGCTGCCGGTTTCCCCCCTCCTGCTCGCTCCCTCCTCTGGTTTCCCTCCCACTCGTAATTAGTCTTTAAAGATCATCATTGAACCATTTCCATCAAACCAACCCCCCCCGAGCACCACCACCTCCAGCTCCACCGCCGCCGCTGCTGCTGCTCCGTCCTCCCTCACTACCAGCCTCTCTGGGGAGGGAGGTGTGGCGGAGATCATGTAAATAAATCCCCCTCCTCCACCTCCTCTTCTTACTCTCCTTTATTCCCCTTCACTGGTCTTTCTCCACCCCCCCTCTCTCTGCGTGGGTGAGGGGTGGAGGTGTGAGGGTGAGGAGGGTTATGCAGACCCCCTCTCAGGCAGCATCCATCTCCTCGCAGCCTTCAAACCTTAAAACTCGTGTGACAGCAGCTTAACCGGAGGCTAGACTTCGTCACGCTCCCACCGACTCCCCTCCCTCCCCCCTCCACATGCAGCGCAGCTCCACTCCACTCACTCGGTTGTAGCTTGTGAGACTGAAGGCAGCCTCGGTGCGTGGAGGGAAAGACAGCGAGCGATAGAGAGAGAGAGAGAGAGAGAGAGAGGAGAGTGTGAGGCTTTCCCAGAATAGGTGAGAGGGAGATGATGATGGAAGCCAGCTTCGACACTGAGGAGAGTTTTGACGATCCCTCCTGTCTCGCCCCGCAGCCCCCCGGCTCGGTTTCGCCGGCCAAGAGGCAGATCAGGGAGGTCAAGGAGACCAAGATCACGGTGAGTACACCAGAACTTCATCCTCCTCTTCTTCTTCTTCTTCTCCTTCTGTCTTCCATCCTCTAAGTTCTCTTTGTATCATCTGTTGACTTCGAGCTCGGATCACGATGCATTGTGGGTTCTGCTGGAGTAACATGGGGCTTCCCTTCGCTGCATATTGGAAACCACATTAGTCTGAATGAAGAAGTCGTCCAGGAGTCTCGAGTCCTGACGAGTCCCAGATCCATAATTATCGATTAGACGCCTGTCAATGCAATTTTATTGAAATGTGAGTGAAGTGAGTGAAAAAGTGGAGAAGCCAGCTGGTGTGTTTTAGACTCGGTCTGTCAGATAAACGTCTCGATCGCTGAGCGTTTCTGCAACGAGTTGTTGCTCGGCGTGACGCCGTGTCGCCCGTAACAGCTCATCTGCAGGGCAGTGCGGGTCAAAGTGAACACTTTGTGCCCCAGATCGCCAGGAACTCCCCCTTTTTTTTTAAAAATATTTGAGCTCCGTCGGTCTGTGACGAGGAATTAAACACATCATATTCTGTGAAGTGTCTTTTAAGATGTTCGGACTGTAGCTGCGTTATATAATCTCATATAATGATGAGTGTGGGAGGAGGAGGGGTGAGGCGACCGTGTGGTGGTGATGGTGATGGTGAGGAGACAGACAGACAGTCAGTCAGACAGACAGTCAGACAGACTGAGGTGGTTTTTGTGTCTCTCAGGCTGATTTTGCGCTCGGCGGGCTCGCTGACCTGCTGCAGCCACGGGAGTCGACAGTATTGTGAAAAAGAAAAGAAATAGAAAAAAAAACACAGCAGACCTGCGAGGGATGCAGCAGCAAGTCCAGTTTCCATGGTGACAAAAGCAATAGCACTGATTAATGGGTGTTGAAATGGAAAACACTGGCAGAGCAGGAGGAGGAGGAGGAGGAGGAGGAGGAGGGGGAGGAGGGGGAGGGAAGCCATTCAGATATTCAGCGAAGACATACTGTTTGAAAAAATGATTTTTGTTCTTCTGTCAATGCAAAATCTTCTCGAAGGTTTTGTGTTGTTGTGGTCGACTTCATGAGCGATTTCACACACTTTTACATATTTAATTTTATGCTAAAGTCTGATTATTTAAATTTGGATTATTGGTCTTAATGTTATTTTATTGGCTTTTGTTCACAACCTTTTAACATTTAATTGTTGTAATTTTATTGATTTATTCTTTTGTTGTCTGTCTGCGGGAGATTGTTGTTTGTATAATCCTGTTTTAAATCGATCTAAAATAAAAACCAGTAATAGCTGGAGCGTTCATTGTTTTGCAGCTGGCTTCTGTCGTTCACGTCATCACATTGTGCGCTGTAATGACGTTGTTACGTTACGTGCTAAGCGTGGTGACGAGGAGAAGAGCATCAGGTCGATTTCAGTGACGCAGGTTCAATAGTTTTCTTATGTGACTGTGTTTTGACCTTCGCAGCCTTTTTACATTCAGATGGTACAGATGTTTTGGAATATAAATCATTTTAAGATGGCAAAGAATTACATCACTTTGCTTCTCCAAACAACAACAAAGAAATGTGTATAGTCAAAAAAAATTAGGTATATAGGCCTAAAATGATAAATGCACATAGTCTGAAAAAAACATTAAAAACGTACATACTCCCCCAAAAAACATGCAAATGTGCATAGTCCATAAAAAATAAATAAATGTACTTACTCAAAAAAATTAACATACTCCAAAAGATATGGATAGTCCAAACAAAACAAAAAAACTTACATATGCCAAAAAAAGGTACAAAGTCCCCAAAAACACCCAAAAATGTACTTTGTCGGAAAAAAATAAATGTACAAAAAATGTAGTTACTCAAAAAATGAACATACTCAAAAAATATGTTATATTTGCATAGTCCAAACAAAAACCAAAAAACTTACATATGCCAAAAAACACATAAAGAGATACAAAGACCCCCAAAATTTTAATTGTCCAAACAAAAGAAAAACATAAAAATGTACTTTGTCCAAAAACAAACAAAAAAATTACAAACTCCAAAAAACTGAGAAAATGTATATTCTCCAAAAACCCAAATAAAATGTTCATACTGTAAAAAACATTGTACATCGTCAACAGTTTGGATCAATGTTTTGTGTTTATTTAGTCAAATGTGATGATATTGTTTGAATTCATTATTTACACCTTTATTAATTATTATTGTTTATAGCCTCACATAACATTTTAGCTCATGTAGAACAGATGAAGTACTTAAAGAAGAAGCTTCAGGACGAGTGGAGGTAATGATGGACCTTCTCTGTTGGAGAGTTCAGACAATGAAAAGCACTTCACAGATAAAATTTAGTATTTTAACACAAAAATACTTGAATAAATTACCAACGTTTCAACATAACAGTCTTCTTCAGGGTCAGACGATGTTGCTCATCTGATCAATCAGCTTTTCTTCCTTTCCACCTGTACTTTTCCTCTCCGAACTCTCACATCCCGAAACATCTTAATTAGCTCCTTATAAACAGGATAATAGAGGAGAGTTAAATTTAGAAGATCCAGCCCATGAATAAAATAAACTAATCTGTGTGCGGAGCAGCTGAGTAAACAACCCCGAGGCGTGAATGTGAAACACTTCTGCTGCGGCTGATGAAGACGAAGAGAACCACAGGTGTATAATGAAGCCGGAGCCGCATGACGTCAGTCCACAAAGGTGTCTTTTTGTTCGCCGCGGTTGCACCTCACGTTACACAACCCTCCGCAGTTGTCATGGAGACGCACACACATGCATGACTGTCGGGCAAAATGGACCCTCGCAGGGGCGCCGAGGACGCTTCACGCATCAGATAAGAGAAGAAGAAGAAGAAGAAGAAGCAGCTCTGTAACCTTGTTGTCACCTTCAGCTCCGAGTGTGACCAAACGCATTCGCTCCAGTCACAATATTAAATATTCATGCGCGTGGCGGTTTGACTTGTTGCTCGGCGGCTCGTTAAGGCTTCGTTGGCGGGACTCTAATGGGCCGATTTGATTGGTTATTGAGGCGGAGAAGAAAGGAATGGAGGGGGAAGAAGAAAGGCAACAGTGGGAATAGAGAGGAAGTCTGAGATTGTTTTGTTATGGGAAGGTGTGTGTGTGTGTGTGTGTGTGTGTGTGTGTGTGTGTGTGTGTGTGTGTGTGTGTGGTTGGGAGGGGGGGGTCTTGTACAGCAAAAGTAATTTGTCGCTTAGCAACAGCAGCAGAGCATCCTACAGTCTCATTCGCTGAAATGTTTCGCTCAGAAATGGATGTGAGGAGGGAGGAAGTGACTGTTATTTATTATTTTCTGTCTCTCTCGGGCCTTTTCTTCTTTGACTGTGTCAGGATTTCTTACATTTCTTTCCCTGCGTTCAGCAGAGTGAGATAAATAAATAAATGAGAACATTAAAATGTGTAATGCAACAGCCGCTGCCTGCAGCCTGGATGCACAACTCTCATGAGAGCGAGCGTTTATGAATGCTGAGTGAGGACAAAATGTCCCAATGCGCTCGACAAATCGTTGCCGTTGTCTTTTCTTTTTTCTCTCCTGCAGCTTTGTTTTGTGCTGAACTGAAACATTTCTGAAAGCAGCGCAGCCTCGAGTCCAAACGGCTGGACTCGAGATCCCTCATAAGGATTTATTACACACGGTGTCACAAAGGTAATCTGTATTAATATTTAATTCCCGACCCCGGAGCAGCTCACTAAGCAGCCATAAAGGAGAAGTAAGTTGGCCAGACAGCCTTCCTGTAGATAAATGGTCTCATTTTGCAGCTTGGATGTGAGAGGCAGATAAACAACAGGCATGATAGATGTGGAGCCGGTGTAATGGAAAATCTGGTGCCCGTGACAATCAGTATGATCTCTGAGGCAGAAAATGAACAAAGTGACTGGTTGAGTAAATCACAGCGCCGTTCTTTAGCCTACAAACTGTTACTGCGACTTAATGTGTCTCATTTTTATTCACAGTGTTGTTGTTGTATATCGGTATGCCCCGTTGGCGAGTCGCCATATTAGTGTCTCCTCTGGATTTCAGTGATTATATAAGAGAGAAGGAGTATTACTCATCTGCTTTTTTTCAAGTTGTTTATTGGCGGCGGTGCAGAGAACGACGAGGTCGATGTCGAGTGTTCACCGGACGTTTTTTTTTCGCGCTCGCTGTTTGTTTAAAAGATGCGCGAGGTCGAGAGTTTTATGCAAAAAAAAAACGCACACCTGCTTTCATGAATCACACGGCAGAGAGGTTTCACACCAAGTTTATATTTAAAAAAATAAATCAGATGTGTGTGTGAAGTGTGCTGCAGAGCGCACAGAGGATTATCTACAACTCTGCAGCTCTGCAGAGGGTTTCTGCCGCCAGGTTTCACTTTCTTCAGCCCCGTCATGTTAAAATCATTGGAGCTGATCGCCAACACGTCGATTAACAGCGACTTTCAAAACCACACGATTGTAGCAGCGTATTAGACCTCTGTTGATGTTGTCGTACACTCACAGTTTAGTCACCCAGTCGCCAGAATAAATGTTGTAAGTAAGTTTCTTTCAGATTTGTTTCCTTCTTGTTTCGGTTAAATTTTCTACTTCTCTCCTCTCACCATGTTGTGCTTATGCTCTGGTTAGGTTTAGGCAAAGAAAACACTTTGTTAGGGTTCAGAAAAGAGCAAAAACAAGATTTACACGATTGTAAATGTCCCGACATCTCTTTAAAAATATCCAGTGGTTTCACGCCAATAAACGTTGGATCTCCAGCTCAAACTGTGATCTCTGGTTTGGCTGCAAATTGTCCCAACGTCTCATAAAAAATATTCAGTCTTGTCGACACTAACATGGCTTGAAATTGTTCTGACGCCTTCTAAAATATACGTTTTTTTTTTGGGAGCCAACTTTTCCAATGTCTTGTCTAAAATATCAGGCGTTGTTTCCACTAACATGGCTGGAAATTGTCCGTACGTCTTGCTAAAAATATCCGATTTCAGCTGGAAAAAAGACTCGACATCTCGTTAAAAAAAATAACACAATTACAAATGTTGGAACCGCCGTTTCAAACCGTGATCCCTTTCTTGGCTGCAAATTGTCTGGACAACTCATAAAAAAGATATATTTGGTCCCTTCGGCACTAAGACGGCTAGAAATTGTTCCAAAATCTCACAACACATACTCAGTTTTTGGCAGCAAACTGTTTCGATGTCTTGTCAAACATGTCAGATTATGCTTCTATCAACACGCCTGCAAATTGTCCTGACAGCTCATCAAACATATTCAGCTTTTTTCTCCCACTAACGCAGCTGGATGACAAATATCCAGCGGTTTCTTGCTTACAACTGTTGAAACACTCTCAGGCATCATCAGGGTGATCTCTGGCCGAAAACAGCCCAGATGTCTCATTAAAAATATTTGCTTCTGTCTCCACAAACTGGAAATTGTTCTGATGCCTTACAAAAAAATACCTGGTTTTTGGGTGTAAACCTTCATGATTTCTTGTCAACAATAGTTGCGGTTTGTTTCCACTAACATGTCTGGTTTAAAGTGTCTCAGCTGCAAATAGTGTCGACATCTTGTTAAAAACATTCAGTGGCTTCATGCTTGGTTTCACAAATGTTGAGACCGCCGTCTCAAACAGTGATCTCAGCGGGATTTACAGATAAGCCAGACGTGTCACGTGTAACACGGCTGGAAATCGTTCTGACATCTTGTTAAAAATATCCAGTTCTCCAACACTTCATCAAAAATATTCATTTTTTGCCACCAATGTGACGAGAAATTGTCGTAACGTCTTCTGGTTTCGTCGTCACTAACAGGAGTGTAAATGTGCTGACGTCTCTTTAAAACTATCCAGTGAAACTTGGGTTGGTTAAACAGCCATTTCAGGGTGAGACTGGTCGTATTAGCAGAACAACGTGGTCCGAGATGGTTCCAGTTAAAGTTTAATCACCTGGCTCAGGTGCAGAACCAGTCCTCCAGGTTTCAGGACCCATATCCGGTGCTCTCTGGGTGAGACTGAAGATAATAATGATCACGTCTGAAGTGTTTCTTTTCTAATGAGTGTGTAAAAAGTCCTCCTGGGCCACAGCTCTGTCACGTGACCTGTAATTTAGACCGTGACCACTGCAGCAAACTGCCCACACATCCTGCCTCTCTCCTCCCGAGCCTCTTCCTTCAGCATGATGAACATGAACCCCACCGACATCCTGTTGTTCAGACAATCACACCTTTATTTGAGATTTCTCCGGTAACAGAACGAAGCAGTTCGTCTCGTCGGAGCCAGCTGGTAAACGCTCCGTGTTTTTCCTCGGTGTGTGTGTGACAGCAGCTCGGCGGTGAGCTCACGCAGCACACACACTGTGACTCAGTGTGTTTTGGTTGTGTTTGTGGATGAAGCGTCCTGTCTGGACGTCCATGTGTAGTTTGCAGCAGCGGTTGACATGGCACAGAGGGTATGTGGCTGTGCCAGGAGGGAGGGCTCGCAGATGGTGAACATTACATAATTGCAGCCCCTGAGAGTAATTGAAGACGCTGTGGACCGTGGAGTCTGTATTCAGGCTGAGTGCTCGGTGTTTATCCGCAACACCACATATTCCCAAGTGGATAAAGTTCGTTTGTTCGGTTTCAGAGAGACGCCGAGGTCCAACAGGGTTCCTCTGTGTCTCTCTGTCTCTGCCTGAAGGCCGGCGGGTCGGTCACCTTCTGAGTGGTCAACATCACCACATTTGTATGTTTACTCATGCCTGACCTTTCTCGTCTCATCTGCATGAATTAAAACCCCGGCCTGTTTCCTCGCTCTCTCACAGACAGCGTTTAACTCTTAAAGGGATATTCCGGTGTAAGTTTAATCCATGGTCTAACACACCGTGACACCGAGTAAGACTCCCCCTCGAGAGGTCAAGTTAGCTGACCGCTAGCTTAGCTAGTTTTAGCAACCTCAGAAAAGACCGCACGACAACAATACACTGCAGCTTATGTCTCCAACTAGAAACCGCCATCAAAAAGCCACAATTAATGGTGAGAACAGCAGCAAACTTCAGCAACAGTACATGTACAGTCCCAGCACACAGTACGAAGCATCAAACATCTGCTAGCTTTGCTGGATTTGTATTAAAAACACAGCTCAACTCTCCCTCTCCTCCAGCAGCCTGCTTGTGTGGGGAAGCCCTGACGAGTCGATTACCGAGTGCAGTAGATTTCTGCAGCTCAAGGATGAAAATGTCTGATTATTACTCCATGGAACGCTCAGTTCTTATTATCTGAGAGCTGACAGGGAAAATAACGGAACGTCAATGGAGTAATAATCAGACATTTTCATCCTTGAGCTGCAGAAATCTACTGCACTCGGTAATCGAACTCGTCAGGACTTCCCCACACAGGCAGGCTGCTGGAGGAGAGGGTGAGTTGTGCTGTGTTTTTAATACAAATCCAGCAAAGCTAGCAGATGTTTGATGCTTCGTACTGTGTGCTGGGACTGTACATGTACTGTTGCTGAAGTTTGCTGCTGTTCTCACCATTAATTGTGGCTTTTTGATGGCGGTTTCTAGTTGGAGACATAAGCTGCAGTGTATTGTTGTCGTGCGGTCTTTTCTGAGGTTGCTAAAACTAGCTAAGCTAGCGGTCAGCTAACTTGACCTCTCGAGGGGGAGTCTTACTCTGTGTCAAGGTGTGTTAGACCATGGATTAAACTTACACCGGAATATCCCTTTAATGCAGCCCGAACGCCAGAATAAATGTCTGTAATGTGCGTTTCTTTATGTTCACTTTAAGATTTTTATGCTGTGTTTATGCCCTGGTTAGGTTTAGACACAAAAATCACCTGGTTAAGGTCAGGAAATGATTGTGATCTGGCTTAAAATACCTGGTTTACAGCTACAAGTTGTCCCGACAGCTTGTTTAAATGACCCGATTTCTGGCTGCAAAACATCCCAAAAGTCTTGTCAAAATATCTGGTTTTGTTGCCACTAACATGACTTGAAAACTGTCCTGACATTCACCTGGTTTTCAGCTGCAGATTGCTCCGTCTACCTGTCAGAAATATCTGTTTTTGTGCCACTGAGACGGCTGATAATTGTCCCGACACCTCACTTGAAATACCTGCTTTTCGGTTGCAAATTGTTCTGTTGTCTTGTCAAAAATATCCAATTTGGTTGCCAGCTGGAAACTTTCCCAATGTCTCCCTGAGAACTGCTAATGTACATCTTGTCAGAAATATCCTGTTTTGCTGCCACAAACACGACATCTCGCTTAAATCACCCAGATTCGTTGCCACTAACATGGCTGGAAATTATTCTGACATCCCCCCAAAAAAATATACCCATTTTTCTGGCAGCGAGTTGTTGTGATGTCTCGTCAAAAACACTGACACAGCTGGAAATTCTCCCGACGACTCGCTAAATATATCCTGTTTTCGTTTGCGAATATTCCTGGCGTCTCACTGAAAATACAAATTATTCAGGTGCCTCGTCAAATATATCCGGATTAGTCGCCTCACACGTGCTGAAGCAGCCTCGTACAGTTCACGTTTTATGTCACGTTTGGCTCACGGATCTGTTTTTTAGCTCACTTCCTCTAATATTATCTCAAGGAAATTGAATCGAATGCAACTGGATTTGGTTTTTGTCTTGAAGACGTTTCACCTCTCATCCGAGAGGCTTCATCAGTTCCTGCTCGCTTGACTAGGCTGAGACTGAGTCAAGCGAGCAGGAACTGATGAAGCCTCTCGGATGAGAGGTGAAACGTCAAAAACCAAATCCAGTTGCGTTCGATTCAATTTCCTTGAGATAACTATGACCTGGATGAATGAGAATATTCACAAGCTTCCTCTAATATCTTAACTTCCTGTGTTGCTTCAGATCAACTGCGTGACGTTCCCTCTGCCTGGCGAAGGTCCGGAGCAGCAGCTCCTGAAGCCCAACGAATGGAGCTACTGCGATTACTTCTGGGTGAGTTCTTGCTGAAACACACAAGAAACTACAGTCTGTGTGATTATATTCTGCTGGTGGCTGCCAACTAATTAAACTTTAACACTTATTTCACTGTTAATAAACGATGAAATGCTTAATGAACCGTGTGTGAGTGTGGCGGCTGTAAAGGTCTCCTCCAAGAGACGCACCTGAAGGTTCCTGTCAACACATCTCAAATCTTTGCTGGTAAAATGTGAACACTGACTAACGTGACTAACAGAAGGCAGTCGAACGCTTTTTGCTGCTCACAATGGATCCGCTCTGCTTCTCGTTTAACAAAAGACGCAGTCGTCTTTCATGTGCGAGTGGGCGGATCACAGGTGGACGGCCGATCGACCGGCTCTTCTCCGAACGCACCGATCCTCCTGCTTTGAATGTCTCCCCGGCGGCTGCTGTAATTCTCAGTTTCCATACATTTCCATCCTAAATTAGATAAGTATTGAAAAACCCTTCAGCCTGCGTAATGGGCTGAAACCCGACGCCTGTTTCCTCCCCGTGCGTCGCTGTTTGGCTCCTGTCGTGATGTTCGCTGCGTCGTCCGCTGACCTGCTGCCGACACCTCTGCAGACGCTGTCACAAACAAGACAAAGTGCTGCCTCGCATAACACACACCCAGTGATTGACGCACACACACACACACACACCAACGCATGTCCTGCCTGACATGCGAGTGTGAGTCACGCATTCAGAGCTCCTACACACTCTCCAACCTAAACAACAGGGAGGTGTTGGTGGACGGCTGTGTTTTTAATAATGTCCTCCTCGTCCTCGTCTTCTTCTTCTTCTTCCTCCTCCACAGGCCGACAAGAAGGACCCCCAGGGGACGACCTCGGTGGCGGGTTTCGAGGTTCTTCTGCAGAAGCAGCTGAAGGGCAAACAGATGCAGAAGGAGATGGCCGAGTTTATCCACGAGAGGTAACAGCTTTTGTCTCAGATGAGACCGTGACGACGACAACAAGCAGACAGAGGCTGCACAACAGTTTTAATAAATTCATCATCAGTGTGAATGTGTCAGACGCTGAGCTGCTCGGGAGGCAGAATAATTCCCGTTGGAGGAGCCGGAGACGCTTTTATTATGATTATTATTATTATTATTTATAATTGGCTCAGGTGAAATATGAATGTTGACGCTTGGAAGAATGAATCTGGCATCGTAGGCTTCTGTAAACCTCTTCACGTTTCTTTAGCTTCGGTTTTTCTTTGCTGTGCTTCTGGTCTGCTTCCATTCAGCCTGAGAAAAAGATCAATACCTGGTTACACAGCTGGAATAAGTCCCAGCGTCTCTGCACGATATCTGGTGGTTTCCTGCTTACAGATGTCGGGACGTGGTCTTGAACGGTGCTGTTTGGCTTATTATTATGTCAGTGACCTCCTCTCTTAAAGACACACTGTGGAATTATTTCTCCCATCTGGTGGTTAAATGTTATTCTGCATCCAAACGAATACTGCTCTCTAGCGCCTCGCGTTTTCAAACGTGCGTTGCAGCCTGTTGGAACTACGGCAGGCGGGATGTGTCAAGATTCAAGAAGCTGTGACAACAACATGTCTTCAAACAGCACTTCATCAAGTTTAGTTTCGGGTGATGAGGTACGTTATTTCAAACAGACTTCAAACTGCAGCTGACGAGCGCGTCTGGCTAAGCTCCTTCTCCGTTCCACAGTCACGCTGGCTCTGAGTGAAAACGCATTTAGCCTTATCTGTACCACGTAGAGCTTTTTGTCCCTCTCACCAGTTCATCGTTTTTTATAGAGCGGAAGGACATGGAAGCCTCCGTAGAGCTCGCCCGTCCTATGGAAATACAGAGAAGTGATTCTTCCCTCAGGAGGAGAAGTGAGATTGTTGGCAGAGATCATTTTACACCAATGAGGACTTATTTATGAATGAAGACGCTGATTTGAGGTATTAAATTAAAGCTGGTGATATTCTATGTTCCGCTTATTATCAGGAAAATCCCAGTAAAGAGACCAAAAACAAACACATCAATCAGACGCTGTTGCTCTGGGTCACATGTTCCTTCATTACCACGAACACAAACACCATCCTGCCGCCACAAATACTCACTAGAGCACCAAATGTGGATTAATCCGCCGCTGAAAATAGTCCCCAACAAATGTTTCCTCCTGTTTGAGCCACGTTTGTTTAAAACTACAGCGAGCAGCTGTTTTTTAAAGATTAACGTCTTCTTGATCTTCTCAAGAAGTTCACACACAGATTTGCAGCAACACAAAAGTGCATCGTCGACATATTGTGTTAATAAGCACGACAGGGAGAGTTAATATTTCCTATTGATGAAAGAGTTCTTGAATGCAATCTGGCACCATTGTTTTTATCAAGATCTTTAGCTGAGTTAACTTATGCTTGCTAAAGTATCTTGCATAAACATATCGTAGATAAGCTGTGTATTTTTTATTCTACGTCACATATTTTCCACAGACTTTAACGGGGAGGGTTTCTGCTCGTGCTGCTGTTTTATAATCTAAAGCCGTGTTGTTTGTATGCAGATTGAAGTCGCCTGGTTATCTACGTACAGAGAACAGACCCCCGTTCATCAAGACATCCCCAAAGTTGTGTTCATGACGTGCACGTAAATCCTCGCGACGTCTCCGGAGAAAGCTTCATTTCTAAGAGGATCTGTCGGCTGATGGGTTCAAAGCTTTTGTCTTCCAGCTGAGGATTTTAATTTATACGTTGCAGCCTTGTAATTAAGGCCTTTTTTTTCATCCCAAAGGAGCAACTGAGGATACAGGAAATGCAAAGATGTCTGAGCTTAAACAAGATGTCAAAAAAAAAAAAACACACACAACATGAATAATTAGTTCAGCTTAAAAACTTCTACATCCGATCTCACGGCTCTCTTTATAATTAGCTCCACCCAACTCAAACAAAAGCTCCTTTCACGTCCGCGTCCCAGTCGTGGGAAGTTAATGAGGATTCTTCTCCTCTCAGATCCTTCGAGAAGTTTTTTTTCTTTTCACCGCTGACCTTTTCTGCGTTTTTGTTTCTGAACATTAAGTCGAAGAACGGGCCTCGTGACCTTCTGTAGGGCGACAGATTTACTCAGGTGTGGACGGTAAATGTGCGACCGGTGGAGGAAGTGAGGGCACAAACATGGATTCCTTGTTTGAACGGCCCCTCGGGAGGGAAAATATGAGGGCATCATCTCCGTTTGAGAGATGGAAATGTACGACAGACTATTAGGGCCATACTAAGAGGAAAAAAAAATTTAAATAAAAAAAAAAATTGGGGGGAAATTACGAGAATAAAGTCGTAATGTTATGAGAATAAAGGCTAAGGCAACCAAACAGTCGCCTCAGCCTGAGCCCAGCAGCTGCAGCTCTTCAAGTTATGCTCAACATTCCTCATTCTAACTCAGCGGGAAGAGTTCTCATTAAAATTACTACTTTATTCTCGTAATATTTTGACTTTATTCTCATAATATTTTGACTTTATTCTCGTAATATTTTGACTTTCATTCTCGTAATATTATGACTTTATTCTCGTAATATTTGGACTTTTTTCTCGTAATATTTTGACTTTTTTCTCATAATATTATGACTTTTTTCTCATAATATTATGACTTTTTTCTCATAATATTATGACTTTTTTCTCGTAATATTTCGACTTTATTCTCGTAATATTATGACTTTATTCTCATAATATTTTGACTTTATTCTTGTAATATTTTGACTTTTTTCTCGTAATATTTTTACTTTATTCTCGTCATATTATGACTTTATTCTCGTAATATTTTGACTTTAATCTCATAATATTATGACTTTATTCTCGTAATATTTTGACTTTATTCTCGTAATATTTTGACTTTATTCTCGTAATATTTTGACTTTTTTCTCGTAATATTATGACTTTTTTCTCGTAATATTTTGACTTTATTCTCGTAATATTATGACTTTATTTTCGTAATATTTTGACTTTATTCTCGTAATATTATGACTTTTTTCTCGTAATATTTTGACTTTTTTTCTCGTAATATTTTGACTTTTTTCTCGTAATATTATGACTTTTTTCTCGTAATATTATGACTTTATTCTCGTAATATTATGACTTTATTCTCGTAATATTATGACTTTTTTCTCGTAATATTTTGACTTTATTCTCGTAATATTATGACTTTATTCTCGTAATATTTTGACTTTATTCTCGTAATATTATGACTTTTATTCTCGTAATATTATGACTTTTTTCTCGTAATATTTTGACTTTATTCTCGTAATATTATGACTTTTTTCTCGTAATATTTTGACTTTATTCTCGTAATATTATGACTTTATTCTCGTAATATTTTGACTTTATTCTCGTAATATTTTGACTTTATTCTCGTAATATTTTGACTTTATTCTCGTAATATTTTGACTTTAATCTCGTAATATTATGACTTTAATCTCGTAATATTATGACTTTATTCTCGTAATATTTTGACTTTTTTCTCGTAATATTTTGACTTTTTTTCTCGTAATATTTTGACTTTATTCTCGTAATATTTTGACTTTTTTCTCGTAATATTTTGACTTTATTCTCGTAATATTATGACTTTATTCTCGTAATATTTTGACTTTTTTCTCGTAATATTTTGACTTTATTCTCATAATATTATGACTTTAATCTCGTAATATTATGACTTTAATCTCGTAATATTATGACTTTATTCTCGTAATATTTTGACTTTTTTCTCGTAATATTTTGACTTTATTCTCGTAATATTTTGACTTTATTCTCGTAATATTATGACTTTATTCTCGTAATATTTTGACTTTAATCTCGTAATATTATGACTTTTTTCTCCTAATATTTCGACTTTATTCTCGTAATATTTTGACTTTATTCTCGTAATATTATGACTTTTTTCTCGTAATATTTTGACTTTATTCTCGTAATATTTTGACTTTATTTCTCGTAATATTTTGACTTTATTCTCGTAATATTTTGACTTTATTCTCGTAATATTATGACTTTATTACTCGTAATATTTTGACTTTAATCTCGTAATATTATGACTTTTTTCTCGTAATATTTTGACTTTATTCTTGAAGTATTATGACTTTTTTTCCAGTAATATTATGACTTTGTTCTCGTAATGTTACGACTTTATTCTCGTAGACCTAATATTATGACTTTATTCTCGTAATTTGCCCTCCAAAATATTTTTTTTTCTCTTAGTCTGGCCCTAATACTCCGTCGTAGAAATGAGAACAGTTGGCGTGAAAATGTGCAACTGCTGGAGTACAATGGGATTATTGATGCACGGGGGTCATGTGGGTTTCACACTCTGCAGCTCGAGTCCTGGTGGAAGTTTCTGTCGTCTATCTGCGCTGAACTTTTTGTTTTTCCAATTCCACTAAATCAGGTTTTTCCGTCCTCCCTTGAGCCAGGCAGCTATCTCTGGTTTTTTTTTCCACATCTTCTTTGTGCTTTCAGGATAAAGATTGAAGAAGAGTACGCCAAGAACCTCTCCAAGCTGTCTCTGAGCCCTCTGGCACTGCAGGAGGAAGGGTGAGTGCAGCATCCAGAGCGCCGCTCTGCACAACACCACGTCGAGTAATTAAAAGAAAGAGACGGCAGTGTTTAAAATAGACGTATTCCCACACTGCTCTGCGTGTCTGATGCACCTTTCAAAGGCTGTTTCCGAGACTGTTTCTTATTGTTTGTCTGTCAGCGAGATAATCTTTGAGCTGATCTCAGAAACCAGCAGACAGAAGAGACGATAAGGCTTTGGCTCGACACACAGCTGACGTTGGTCGACGTCCAGCTTTTGGAAATTCCACGATAACGTTTTTTTTTCTGTGTGTGTTTGAGCCATTAAAAAAATAAAATCTAATGGAAACACAAACAGTCGGGATGTCAAGTGTGCAGGGTCGAGGATGTGTGCGATTCACAGAGCGACGACACAACACTGGGTTATTTTTAGTGGCGTAATCCTGAAAACCCAGGAATCAGTTAGCGTAGCTGCACATCCAGTTCCCTCGTCTCAAAGTCTGCGAGCTTTTTAATTTGGCTTTTCAGTTTTCAGAAACAGTCTTGTGATTATAAACGACCTGTAATGGCAAACGAGACCTCCAGACGAACAGTCTAAACTCTGACTTTACAACTTGTGCATTGATAAGTTTATAGAAAACGTAGTATGTTTGCTTTCTAAGGTGATATTTGAATTGATTTTGTTCCCTCAGGACTCTCGGAGAAGCCTGGACTCAGCTGAAGAAGAGTCTCCACGATGAGGCCGAAGTTCACCTCAAGTTCTCCAACAAGGTCAAATCTGCTTGTTGACTTTTCTCCGTCATGCATTTTTGGAAACTTCTATCATTTATCACCAATCAATTTGAAGGATTACAGGGTTAAATAAATAATATAACACTTTTATCTTCCTCTAAATCACAAACACTGTCCACCTCCTCTGTGGGTGACGTCTGTTTGCAGTTTTCTGCCCCTCAGGTTAAGTGTTTTCACGTTTCCAATCACCTGCAGTAATGGATACCTGATCTGAACACATCCTGAGGTGACGCCGCCTGTTTACCTCGACCCCGTCAGAGGAAAAATGACCCGTCCGCACGAACCGATTAGCAGCCATGCAGAAAACGGCGCGCCGGCCTCGGTCGGAGCCTTAAAATAACGCGGTAGCTGCCTGGGAGCTTTTCGTAGCCCTCCGTTGTCCGATTAATTAGCTGCGTTTTCTGACGAGCCCCCGCCGACGGCCACGCGGGCTCTCCCTGCTCCGACCGTCCACCCTTCACTGTGAGACGGGTGAGGAGAAGGTAGCATGTGGACGTCTTATCGAGGCTGCAGAAGCTGTTTCTCTTTTTTCCTCCGAGATCCTAATAAGCTGCATTTCATCTGTATCTCCCCGCGCTGGCATTTCGCACTCGATTAGGATTCTGTGCGGAGCGCCCACATCGCTGACAAGCACTTTGTGGTTTATTGAAGTGTCATAAAAAAACAATCTTTTTCACATTATTGGACAAGTGTTGGTGGGAGGAATCAAAACAGAGGCTGAAAAAAAACTGTAATTCTCTTCCTTTATGGTGATGAATGTGGCTTCGGAGGACGGGGGACAGGTTTTATTAAAGGGGCTGCAACAATCTGTAGTCTGTTAATCACTTTTTTATTGGTCGTACGTGAGCGGAGTGTAACGGGAACGTGGCGAGAAAAATTAGACCTTCCCCGTCTCTCTCGGTTGTCTGTACAAGCCCGGAGAGCAACAGTAGCTAACGTAGCTAACGTAACGTAAGCACAGAGTTCCCCCCGTTAAGCAATGTGTTGATTTTAAAGATTTTGGCTTTGTTATTTAATACCTAAACATTGAACTTGCCAATCAGGACTTACTCTTAAGCAAGTGTACAGTAGTAGAAGCTCATAATAAATATTTAAGCTGTGGTTACGGACATTTTTGGGGCCACAAGACACCAACTGTACCCGATGTTTATGCAAAGGATCACCAGGGTTCAATCAACACACTGTTCTTACTAGTATTTCCATTTGCTCTGACAATGGCGGGAAAGAAAATCAGGGTTTTTAGTTAAAATATAGACATGATAACTTATTTCCTTTGCTTACTGGTACTTACAAAGACGTGTGTAACCTGAGTTGCGTACCTAGGATGGCACTGGTAGAGCGTATACCTCCCAACAGTCCCCCTTTTGTACTAACTCATAGATACCAGCCACCAAAATACACCTCTTTTTCACCAAGATCCAGTGGATTGTTCTCTAGAAAATGATAATGAGAAACAATTCCTGGTTTACAGACCTGCACCAAAAGTTAATGGGGTTCATTCTGGGCAAAGATCCATCCTTCATCCAGGTTTAGTGGAAATTCGTTGTGTAGTTTTTGTGTAATCCTGCCGACAAACCAACAAACAAACAAACAGACACTTACTTTAACCAAAACTATGATCTTTCCCTAAACTTAACCAAGTAGTTTAGGTGGCTAAACTTCAAAACGTAACCAAAACGCAACAAATTCACAACGTTAACTACATTATGTATTTAATGTCACGTACGTAACCCTAACCAAAGTTGTTTTGGTGCATGAACTTCACCAAAACTTGACTAAAACGCTACTGGTTCACACTGTTAATTACGTAACGTCACATAGGTACGTTTGTTTGTTTTACCAGAGCTGAACAACCCATATATAAACTGTACTCTTCGATTTATTTTCCATTTGGTCTGATATCATAAATAGAGAATGAAGATATACAAACAACACAGTGCTGTTGGAGCGATGGAGTGTAAATTAATCACCTCTGCGGCTGGAGTGCTATTAAAAACACATGACGCAGCAAGAACTGTTTTTTAATCACCATTAACAGCTGACTGACTTGTTTTCACAGCTCCACACCGAGGTAGAGAAACCCTTGCTGACGTTCAGGGGCGACAACTTCAAGAAGGACCTGAAGAAGTACGACCATCACATCGCCGACCTCAGGAAGCAGCTGGCGAGTCGCTACGCAGGTGTGGAGAAGGTACTGAGTCGGACTCACCTGTAGATTAGACACAGCACACCGATCTCTGACTGACCAGTGTTTACCTCCATACACTGCAAAGTAGAATAAAAACAGCTTCCACACTTTGAATATGTGTCTCTGCCTCCCACCTGCCAAAAGCGTTACGTGAACGAATGTATTTCCTCAGTAAACACACACAGCGTTTTGTTTATATTTGATTTTCGGGGCATTTTGTGGTGTAACAGAGGTTTATCACAGTGGGCAGCAGCTCTATGTGGGCGATCTGTCTGCACGACCAGAAATAAGACAGGAAGGCAACGCGGAGGCAGCAATATTGTTCTGCGTTTCATTCAACACGTCAGCCAACACTGAAAATGTGATGTTTGGGCTTTTAAACAAATGTTTAACACTTTTTTCATGCACATATTCAACATAGAGACTTATTGTGGAGTTGTTTTATCTACGCTGGTCAAGATTTCTACACTTGTCGGTGACCCTTGACACTAGCTAGGTTAGCTATGTTAGCTAACGATCAGTTGTGTGTGCGTGCTTCTTTAGCTTTAGCTTGATTTACTAGTGTTTTTCTTAGAATTTAAACATTTATAAGTCGAGTATTGTTGTATTTATTATCTTCAAACGTAACCAAGTTTGACCTACATATATTTTGTTCAGTGTTTATTGTCGATCACTGAAGTTACCCCGGCTGTGAAAATGATTTCCAGCTAACTAGCTAACTCTTAACTCACGGCCTTGGAGTCAGTTACAGCTAAGGGTCAGTTAGCCTTATATGCTAACGATTACAGCTAATGACTAAAGCAAACACACTGTTTAATACATTTCTTACACTTTTGTTTTTCGTGTGTTTTAATGTTTTGGAAAGGCTAAAAAAAGACACAACCCATGAAACTCTTGACATAGGCTGCTGAGTATTGCTACTAGCTTGGTTAGCTAACTTTACTGTCACATTTCTTCAATCTAAATCTAAATCTAAACATTTACAAATAATGTTAAAACACTATATGATACATTTCTTACACTTTTATGTTTTGAAAAGGCTGAAAAATAAGACATCCTTGAAATTCTTGAACTACGAATGTTAGCTAGGTTAGCTAGGTTTAGCTAACAGTCAGCTGTGTTGCATAGTGAGTTTTCATTCATTGTTTACCGTCTGTAGCTGAAGTCGTCCAAGCTAAAATGGTTTTCAAACTTTGGCTCCATCTTTGCTCTTCGATAACCTTCTCATGACTCCATCACTACAGGTTTTCTTTTTGTTTTTCGTCTCTTGAAAACTGATTTTCTTGGCTCGTGCATCGGTGTTACTGTGTTTACCTTTCAAACGCTATCACGCCGTGACCTTGGACAGAATAAGAGGAAAGACTCAATAATATGGATTAAGAAAAGATTAAATGATGAGACCGGGATCAGAGCGCAGATGTCGGTAGCCGACATGAAAAGGCCGTAAATGACCCTCGTAATAGATGTAAGGACGGTAAATCTAAAGGATTACGGCTGAGTGACTCATTGTTTCTGCGTTCGCACATCACACACAGGCCCGTAAAGCCCTGGCAGACAGACAGAAGGATCTGGAGGTGAAGACCCAGCAGCTGGAGATCAAACTGAGCAACAAGACAGAGGAGGACATAAAGAAGGCCCGGCGGAAATCCACACAAGCAGGTCAGAGGCCACAGAGCCGGAGCTTAAACAGGAGATAGACACGGCTTGTGTTTGGAAGTGCAGTTGTGTTTGGATGTCACGGAAGGAGGTTTGTGAGGAGACGGACGTCGAATCACAGCTTTAGATGTAAGGAAGCGATCTCAGTGAAAATCTCATGTTGTATAAGTTTATTCTTCAGGATGAACCTAAAATGTTTGTAGTTGGAGCCTCCTGTTGTGTTTTAGATGTTTATGAGTTGTTAGCAGTCCAACCAAAGAGACATTTCCCTTTCTTTGAGGCCTATAGATCTAAAACTCTTCATAATTTCACCAAAAGGAAGGAGCTGCTTCCCCCTCAGATTTATCTTGAGCTCCTCTGGTCCGGAACAGCTGAGCAGAACGTCTCAGCTCTCCTGACCCTAAAAATGTGTCCGACAGTGAAACAGAAACATCACCGCAGCTCTTTAAAAATTCACCCAGCGAAGGTAAAAAACAGCGAGCCGTGATGACATTTGGCCCCGACCTCGAGCTGCTCACCGACACGTGGCTGACATTATTTAAATGTGCCATATGAGCGCTATTGATTAGAGCTGTGGACTGTGACTAATCTACTGGTGGAGACAGAAGGAGATACGATCCTGCAGTGCCGTCTCTCTACGATTACAGCACGACCTCATCTTCTTCTTTAAAATCTGAATCTCAGGCATCTTGTTGCGATCGCACGTTGAGCACGTTTACATCCACACTTATAAACCAATCAGTATCTGATTTATGGAGTTACCAGATTATGATCATAACCTTGATTATTCCCAGTTATCAGATTAAACGTGCTCACTGTAATGGTTCCACCGGGCATTAAATCTCCCAGGAAAAGTTGACAGTCTCCGTATTTTATCTTTGTTATTTAAATTTAAATATTTTCTTATTCGTCACGTGAAGGAAGAGCAGCCAATCAGTGTGGTCGATCCTGATCACTGTTATGTTTTATGCAGACTTCTGCAAACCTGATTGACGTTGGGTGAATCTGAAAAGTGGGACTAGATGTCAAAAAAGCTGCTTTAAAGACTGACAGTCGCAGCAGAACTCGGTCCAAACGTTCACATCAAACGATGATTCAAGTTTTACAGTCGAAGCAAACGTGAGAAGTTCATTTAAAAATAGAAGCTGTCCAACCAAAATCTGAGATCTGATTCATGTTCGTCCCAGAAATGTTCGGCACGTGTGGACAAAAGGGATTTAAAGACAGCGAGTCGACGTCAAAAACTGTTGTTGAAGATTTGTTTTTAATTAATTTATAAAGCTTTTGTTGTAAAAAATGAATAAATGAATAAATAATCCCAAGATTTTAGACCTGAAAACGAAGCCATGCGTCTCTGACTCATTCAGGAGTGATGTGTCGGCGCCCTCTGCTGGTCCTGAAGGGTTTCTGCTCCATGTGCATCACAGATTACACAACGACTAGACAACAGACTCACACACAGAGCTGCTTCCTCGTGGACCGACCTCTGACCTCTCCTTCCTGTTCTTGTTTTCATTCTGCAGGAGACGACCTGATGCGCTGCGTGGATCTGTACAACCAGACTCAGTGCAAGTGGTTCGAGGAAATGGTCACCACCAGCATGGTAACACCGTCTGTTAAAAAGAGCAGAATAACCCTTTTTTCAGCTGTGATTTATCAAATAATTCTACAATGCTACCACAAAAGGATGCTACTTTTTGTTTGAGGTGTAAAACTAAAGTTAAATGTCAACAAAACAGCAGATATTAAAGGTTTTTCTTCGTTTACTGACTCTGAACTTTCGTCTTTTCTGTCTCAGGAGCTGGAGAAACTGGAGGTCGAACGGATCGAGTGGATTCAGCAGCATCTACGCCAGTACACGACTCTGCGGCACGAAACGGACATGTTCAATCAGAGTGTGAGTTTGAGCTCCTTTATTTTACCTTGAAATTGAGCCTGACAGCTAAGTTTTACAGGAAGAGGAAAGATAAAATGATTTTAACGTGTAAGAAGACGACAACAACATCCATAAATCTGCCGAGAATTTGAAGACACTTTGTGCACATTCAGAACTTGCTTTAAAATCTTCATGTTTTTAAGTTTTCTTCCGTCTCAAAGTCATCCAGTGACAGATGTCTGTATGTCCATGTGCAGACTGCAAACAACAACTGCTAACAGCTAATTCGGCAAACTTTTAATGGTGCTCATCAGCCTCCGTACGTTGTTTCTGACCCGATGAGGTCGTGCTGATGTGTTCTGGGCTCATGGTGCTGTTTATCTGTAGATGGTGGAGCCGGTGGACCAGCTGCTGCAGACCGTGGATCCATCCAAAGACAGAGAGCTGTGGGTGAAGGAGAACAAAACCAGCGAGGTCCGACCCGTGGACATGGACATTTAAGACCCATCCTGACCCGGGATCAGCCAATCCTGTCTTCAGTATTACAACACACAGATCCACTGAGTCCCAGAACACTACTTCTTAGTAACACTGATCCAGGGACAGTGCATGTTCAGACCACCGAGGTTCTGCTCATCCTCTCTCTGACCGGAGCATCAGGAGGAAAGGTTCTTAACTTAACGCAGTCTGAGTGCAGGAAACCGTAACGGATCACAGTACCAGCATGTTCCTCCGAAAGTTTTAACCCTATCATAATCAACATTAGCTTATTGAATGCCATTTAACATATTCTGCTGTTTACCTGTTGTAAAGTTGACACTATTAAAAAAAAATAATAATAATTATATGTATTTTGAATCGTTTAGTTTCGCTTCAATCGACATTTTTCCAGTTTGAGTAAAAACCAAAAGAAGAAAAAACTCTGATTATTGATATTACCTTTATTTTAGATACGACACTGAAGCATATCGAGATCTTAGGATGAATATGATATATTTTCATATTTTGCTGGTCCATTTTGGTGGAAAATGCATGTTTTGAATATCTTTTGCTTTTACTGTGTACGGAGAGCTGCACAGCCTGCAGAACCACGCGAGACACTCGGCATCTTGTTCAAGTGACAGAATCAATTTTAGGATCTTTTTTCTCACAAACACAAAAAGAGAACTTGTGTGTTCGGCGTTTAATATCCAGTAACCTCAACACACACACACACACACACACACACACACACACAAACAGTGTTTTGGAATGTGGATTTGTTCGCCACACGTCCCAACACGTGGTCGATCAGATTTAGGCCAGGGTCTTTTTTGGATCAGTCCGGAGGGAAAAGGTGGTCCAAGTTACACTGAAACACCCTTTAGTGCCTCACGGTTATATACCTGGAATGTCCTTGACATATTCTACTCTGCGTCCGTGTACATTTGTACATACAGGCTAGATGTATTTTGCTGTCAAATGTTTAACAGGTCCCGGATGTTCGGGCCGATGAGGTGTTTGTACGGTACGATGTTGTTCGTTTTATTTTTGGTAAATGTACAGAGAATATCTTTACGGTGGTGGACGGTGACAGACGGTTCAGAAGAGGATCAGAGTTCCAGTTTTCTTTTCACAATTCTGACTTTTTCTCTCAGAATTAAAGTGAGAATAAAAAGATCGAAGTCAGAATTATGAGATTTTAAATGTCTTTACGATGGTGGATGGTAAAAAGATGGTACAGAAGAGGATTAGGGCCACTGGGAAAAAAACAATGGGCTCCTGATTAAAGTCAGAATTTCAGGAAAAAGTTTAGATTTCTGAGATTAAAGTCAGAATTCAAAGAAAAAAGTCAGAATTACAAGAAAAAGTCACAATTATAAAAAAAAGTTCGAAATTCCGAGAAAAAGGTCAGAATTCCAAAAAAAAAGTCAAAATTCCAAGATAAATGTCAGAATTCCCACAAAAGTCAGAATTCCAAGAAAAAAGTCAGAATTCCAACGAAGAAAGGTCAGAATTCTCCCAAAAAAGTCAGAATTCCAAGAAAAAAAGTCAGCATTCCAAGAAAAAAGGCAAAATTCCCAGAAAAAAAGGTCAGAATTCCGAGAAAAAGGTCAGAATTCTGAGAAAAAGGTCAGAATTCCAAGAAAAAAGTCAGAATTCCAAGAAAAAAGTCAGAATTCCCCAAAAAGTCAGAATTCCAAGAAAAAGGTCAGAATTCCAAGAAAAAAGTCAGAATTCCAAGAAAAAGGCAGAATTCCAAGAAAAAAGTCAGAATTCCGAGAAAAAGGTCAGAATTCCAAGAAAAAAGTCAGAATTCCAAGAAAAAAGTCAGAATTCCAAGAAAAAAGTCAGAATTCCCCAAAAAAGTCAGACAAAAAAAGGCAAAATTCCAAGAAAAAGGTCAGAATTCCAAGAAAATAGGCAGAATTCCAAGAAAAAGTTCAGAATTCCAAGAAAAAAGGCAAAGGCTGAATTGTGAAAAAAAAGATGAAAACTCAGTTGTTCAGTTTTCCCAGCGGGCCTCATCCTCTTCAGTAAAACAGAAAACATGCAGCAGGAGATGAAATTTGACAAATTATTAAGAAAAGAGAAAAGTGGAAGATAAGGAATCGATAGGGATTGATCTGGACTGGATGTTATTGATCGATCCAGTTGCACAGATGCAAACTCATCTTATCAGAGACTGCATGTACAGTTGTGTGTCCGTGTTTACGTGTGTGTCCGTCTTCGTCTTTACATTCTGTTGTGGTCGGTCGGTTCTGGTTTCGTTTGGGTTATTAACTTTCTGTGGCTGCAGAGAAGCACGAAGCCAATCAGAGAGCACGGAGTCCTGTTGTAATCCTAATCCAGCTGCCGGGCACACAAAAAAAAGAATTGCTATGATAAAAAAATATATAAAAGCTTACCTGCCTTATCGCCACACTGATGAAGCGCACTGCGATGTTCTTTGGGTCAATTAAAGATTATTTACACGATGAATGGATTCAGCACATTCAGACTTTTGCTTTAAAACCCAAACCGGCTTCACGCGCAGGTTCGAATAAGCATCTCTGTTGTAGAGGTTTTATCAGTGTGTGTGTCAATGTTGTGCACTAAATGTAAAGAGTTATTACGTTCCAGCTAAATGTTCATGATGACGTAACGAGTTGAGTTTACTGCCCCTTCTGTGATTAACATTTTCATAACGTGCATTAAATCCGATGTTTCCCCGATGTTTCTTTGAGAATGTTTGATCATAGGTGACCTCTGTCCGGACGGTGTACTGTGGAATGCCGTGTCCAAAATAAATCTCCTCTTTGAAAATTAAAGATCAAAGTGTCTTATTACGTAACTGCACGGGGGAAGGTTGGGACGACCACCTGAACGCTGCGTGATCAGCTGAAACCTGGGCTCAGTCCAGCACAGATTGATGAACGCTGATGCAGAAAACTGGCTTTAGGACAGCGATACCAAGCGTTTCCGGAGGAAGCAGCTTTACTGTACGAGCTCAGAATCTATACAGGAGTATTAAATATATTGCATAATTTCACATCAAACAAGATTTGTTCAGTAATCTGCGGCGACTGACGTGATGTTCAAATGTTAAAGGAACCGTTTCGGCATTTCTGGGAAATAAGCTTGTTCACTTTCAGTCCTCGAGGGAGGTAAAAAGCAGGGATTCCTCTCGAGTGTCTGTCTGTTACAGCCAGCAGCTGCTTAGCTTAGCTTAGCTTAGCTTAGCACAACGTCCGGAAACAAAGGACGATGTATTAAATCTGGACACAGCTGCTCAGTGGCCTCAAAAAAGCTCGACTTCCTGGGTATGAAATGAGCCGGATCTTCCATAGCACATCAAATGCGGCTCCTCTAGACTTTCCAAATGTTATTGGACTGAATGACTCAACTTACGACGCTCAAACAAGTTATTTCATGGAGGTTGTGACGCTCAAAGATAAGTGGATCTACTAGTTTACAGCCGCTTCTTTCACAATGTTACAGGGAAGCAGTCGGCTTCAAACCCTCAAACATCCTCATACGTGGACTGCCGCTGACTCCCATAACTACATTCAACACTGTCAGACATCTTGACGCCTGCAGCTACAGTCGTACAGGACGGTTGCAGTTTGGTTTGGGCAAGAAAACAACTTAAACACAACTCCTGCTGCTCTAGTTTGAAACCTACATCAGCTTTACAGACTGCACATCGTATTTGCTTCTGGGTCCACCTCTTCACTCTACGTCGGTACTTTTTCACCCGCTTGAGATCGATGCTTTTCTTTGCTCTCGCTCGCCTCGGCTGCACGTACTCGCTGCACCGTTGCGTGTGTTTATTTGTTTCGTTTTGGTCATTTTTTATTAAACTGGCCCTCAAAACTGCCGACGGTGTGAACCTCTGTCAGGCCAGAGCTCGGCACGGCGTGAGAATATGACTTGCTGGAGACTTTTGTGCTTCAGGCTCGTATCCACATATATTTTTCTCTAGCAGAGATTTCTGGGATATAATAAAAAAAAGCTGCTCATAACTGAACACAGCAGAGGCAGAAGCAAACCTTTAAACACCTTATAGGTCCCACAGTCGGTTATTTAATATGCTGTTGATGAATTTCTCTATCAGACAGTTGTATTCCTCGTCGTATCAACTCGACACACTTCAGTTAAGGAGGCTGCTCGTCTCGATCGACCTTCAGCTCCTAATAGGATTGGCTGATGCAGGTGGATTGTTAACATGAGCCTAATTCCTCTCATAAGGAGCTCTCGCCCCGACTTTCTCGCCATCAACCTAATGAATGAATCCGAGTGTGGACAAACACGCCGCGACGCCCGCCGGCCGTGGGGGGAGTAAAAAAAAGGCACATCGAGGGGAGGAGGGGTGACACGTACAGCCCTGCAGAGCCAGAGAGCCGTGCATGGACAATCTTATTGATTAATGCTGAATGTGACAAAGTACAAAGGAAAAGACTTCAGATCTGTGTGGAGCGATGAGGAGACGCCACCTTCCTCACGTTAATACGTAAAAACAAACTTCATAAGCGAAAGTTCAGTGAAAATATTTGCTAAATTTAGATGAAAACCCAGCTTGAAGTGAAAAAGAACAGAAACTTAATTTGATTAATTTACTTTTAATGCTGATTAATAAGCGTTTAACCGACAAATTCAACATTTAGATGCTGAACTATTTGTCGTGACGATCTAAAAGCTGCAGGAAACACTTAATGTTTTTGTTTCTTCTTCAGCTCTTCTTACAATTGAACTAATTAACAAGTTTACATTAATTTTAATACAAAAACATGATTTAAATTTAGCTGAATGACGTGAAAGTGAGGGCGATAAACGAGGCCTACAGGCTAAGCGGGTAAATTAGCTTTGGCTAACGCTACGTTAGCTGTTCTTAAAAAGCCGGAGTTGTTGCTGCTTTTCCCCAAAAAACACACATTCACTGGTGTATAATTAGTGTTTTTATGGTAATAAAGGCTTCGTTTGAACAAATATTTACTTATAATTGCTATCATGATGTCGTTCACTACACGTTTCATACAGATCCACAGTGATTATTTCAAGTTTCAGTACCATTTCCTTTGCTTTTGCTTTACAGTATTGAATGTGATTAAATAATCGCTTTCTGGGTACAAAAAAATGCAAAACATCCATAAATTAATAACAAAAAAAGAGAGAAATATGGGTGAAGCAGAGAGAAGCAGCCACATCGTGTTAGAATGTAAACAGAGAAAAAAAAAACAGTCTTAAAAACACGTTTAAACCCAAATTATTGCTTCTTCTCTTTGAGCTTGTCTTTGATTTTCTGAGGCTCGTCGTATTGTATCAACCGCAGGATCTCCTTGTTGTCCATCACGCCCTGAATGAATTCCCCCTCGGAGATTTTATCTGAGGAAAGAGAAGAGAAGCGTCAGGAGATGAAGGTAAAGAAAAGCTTTAAAGCAGAGAGAGTGTTGATGGATTGTGAGTTACCGTTCTCCTTCTTCCCGAAGAATTCCCAGATTTTCGCAGCCCGCTTCTCCGGCGTGTTTTCGTCCTCGGGGAGGTTCTTCTGGTCTTCAGCGGGGATCATGTTGAATATCGACTGCGTGAGAATAACTTCATTTTAAACATGTTTTTACACTATATGATTACATGCTAAAGAATATAAAGGATTCATGTACTCTACAATATAAATATTCATCATTTATCAAACAACATCGCCAACAAACTTCACGACTTGTGGTTTTTCAACACTTTCTAACACTGTAAATTCAATATTTTGTTTTTTGGGGCAGTTTGTCTGATAAACGAGCAATTAAACAATTAAAAACAGGGATAAGTCTGCAGGGACAAGTCTACAATATTATGACCCCCATTAACCTTTTCTTTTGTTTCCATTGCACAAATTTTTGAGGGTGAAAATGAGTAAATGTGATAAATTACCTGCCAAGCAGCAAATGTATTAATTATACCTAATTTTGGAGCAACACCATCTTGTTTTCAATATTTATTCAGCTGTGAAAGACTTTTAGAAAGTCAAACTTTATCATTAACTGCAGGGATGAAGTTAATTTCTCAAATATATTCAGGTTTCTGCACCATCGGGATGAAAGAAGAAGCTTTAAGTACCCTAACAATCTCTAGGATTTCGTTATTGCTGATGGTTCCGTTCCCGTCCACGTCGTACAGCCCGAAGGCCCACTCCAGCTTCTGCAGAGTCTTTCCCCCGGACGTGAGGTGAAGAGCGACGATGTACTCCTTAAAGTCCAGCGTGCCGTCCGCATTGGTGTCAAAACTCCTGAATACGTGCCGAGCGTACTCCGTGGGGTCCGCGTTGGGGAAGAAGCTGGCGTAGATGCCCTCAAACTGCTCCTTGGTGATCTTCCCGGTGGGGCACTCCTTCAGGAACGACTGGTACCAGGTGCACAGCTCGGCCTCGCTGTACTTGGTGTTGGACTTCAGGTCTTCCAGGAGCTCCTTCGACAAAGAGCCGCTCTTTGTGTTCCCCATCTTTTAAACTCACTCTCATAAAGGTGAAACTTCTCCTTCTTCTTCTTCTTCTTCGTCCGTCTCCGTGTCACTCTGCCCTGTGTTCACCCCGGAGGCCCCTCAAGGTGCCAAACGGGATTATGGTCATCGCTGCCTAAATCCAGACAGCTGTCTTGAAGATTAAGGGGATAACCACGTCACTCCACTATGACACCTTTATGAAGACCCAGTTAAACAGAGGAGGTGTAAGCAGGGGATTAAACAGCACAGCAGGTGGTCCAACACTGGAAAGGCCAACATCTGGAGCACCTTTAATACCTTTTGCAGCTTCATTGCGTAAAGTGCAATCCCATCTCCATCCCTGCGTCGGATTAATAACTCACTGTGATGCAAAGTTACATCAGACCACACAAACAACACCTGATGGGAGACAAAGGAGCAGGTTGATTTATTTCAATCTAACGTATTTTATTTATTCAATGTTTGTTTGTCACCAGAATATTTATGTGCTCTTCACATTCATCTGTGGTCCAAAGCATTTATTTTACTCTCTGACAAAATACACTCTTAGAAATAAGGGTTCCAAAAGGGTTCTTCTACAAGGGCTGAGGTTCTACCTGGAACTATTTGCTTCTGAAAAACCCTTTCCCGAAGAAAAGTTTTTTCAAGGGTTCTTGGTAACACTAACGGTTCCAGTAAGAACCATTTTGATCCAGAGAACCCTTTAAAAACCCTTTCCTGAATAAAGGGTTTTAAAAGGGTTCTTGGTAACACTAACGGTTCCAGTAAGAACCATTTTGATCCAGAGAACCCTTTAAAAACCCTTTCCTGAATAAAGGGTTTTAAAAGGGTTCTTGGTAACACTAACGGTTCCAGTAAGAACCATTCTGATCCAGAGAACCCTTTAAAAACCCTTTCCTGAATAAAGGGTTTTTCAAGGGTTCTTGGTAACACTAACGGTTCCAGTAAGAACCATTTTGATCCAGAGAACCCTTTAAAAACCCTTTCCTGAATAAAGGGTTTAAAGGGTTCTTGGTAACACTAACGGTTCCAGTAAGAACCATTTTATCAGAGAACCCTTTAAAAACCCTTTCCTGAATAAAGGGTTTTAAAAGGGTTCTTGGTAACACTAACGGTTCCAGTAAGAACCCCTTTATCCAGAGAACCCTTTAAAAACCCTTTCCTGAATAAAGGGTTTTAAAAGGTTCTTGGTAACACTAACGGTTCCAGTAAGAACCATTTTGATCCAGAGAACCCTTTTTTGGAGAAAGAGTTCTTCAGGGATTGTTGAAAGCATGGGTATAAGATCCTGTATGGGTTCTTTGTAGAACCTCTCATGGGGGGTTCTGGGTGGAACCTCACACACACAGTTCTAGGTATAACCCTTTATGTTGGGTTCTAGGTAGAACCCTCCACTTTTATAAAAGGTTCTACCTGGAGCCAAAAAGGGTTCTCCTATGAGGACAAGCCGAAGAACCTTATATGGTTCTACTTACTTGTTGAAAAAAACATTTTAAAGATTTGCAATGAGCTAATTAATGTTGATAGTGCTAACAATATGTGCTAACTGTACTACTACAGTTAGAATAAAGTAGAAAAATATAAATAATAAACGTACAAAATATGTTTTTTTAATCTTAAATCCAATCATGTAAATGCAATAATTTCCCTGTTGTGTTCAGACGATATCTCACCATTGCATTATGGCCAAATTAATGTAGAAAATCACACTATACCTGAATTAATGTAGAAAAACTAACAAATAATGTCAAAAAAATTGATAAAACTTATAAAATATGGGAAATAAATCTGAAAATCAACATGTAAATGCAATTATATCATATTATAGCTAAATGAAAGAAGAAAAACTTATGATAAGAAGAAATAATGTCGAAAATTTAGGATAAAATTAATAAAATATTGGAAAAAAATCTGAAATCATCATGTTTTACATGATATATAGGGACAAACAACCAATCACACCTACGGACAATTCAGAGTAACCGATTAATTTAACATTTGCATGTCTTTGGATTAGTGTAGGAAGCCGGACCACATGCAAACTCCACACAGAAAAGGTCCTGCCCGGTCTCGACCCAGGTTCTTCTTGCTGTGGAGCTTCAGAACTCATGAACACTGTAAAAATGTTGTGCATAATTCATTAATTTACTCCAAATCAGTCAGAGATACTGAGATATGTTAGTGTTTCACTTGGTTGATTATTACGTGACATATTTTTATTTTAATTTTTGAACACATAAATCTTTTAATGAGTCTTTAAATTGATCCTGCAGGCTGACAGTGAAGCTCATCTGAACAAAAGACATCAGCAGCACTAACGGAGCAGCGAGGGAAGCCCTGTGCTGAACGTGGTGGGCTGCTCGTCTACAAATGGATGAGATTATCTTTGTCTCCAGTGTCTCCGACCAGATTACGAGACCATCTGCTGCAGTTGTGCCAAAAAACACCACAGCAAGTGAAGGCAATTAAAAAGGTACCTAAAAATCTCGAAACCCTCCACTGTGAATGCACTTTAAGTCTGATTAATGCAGATTGTACTGAGGTTAAATGAATGTTCAGGATAAAGGTGAGAGTATTTTCTGTGCTGCTAACAGGATTTATATAATAAATAGCTTTCACATAAAAACTAATCAGCTGGACGAAGCTGCGGCTAATTGTCCCGTGAGTACGTCCTCGTTAAAGCCACTCGGTAATAAGTCACCTCGTGATTTATTCGGGGCAAAGGAGAGCTGCGTTACTGCGGCAGAGTGCTTTTACTTGAAATATATTGAAATGCTAACCCTAAAACTGACAGGTGCTCTGTTACTGACCCTCATTAATGTATTTTAGAATAGCGGTGACAGGACGACAACATTCCCAGTGAACAGTAAGATGTGTGTGAGACTGATATTGTGACCGGCATCAACATTAATCTGCAGTAATCTGTCAGTTCCTCTCATGCTTCAGGGACCAAGAGGCCACGATTACGTCTGACAGGACGGTGAGCAGAGAGGAGAGTAACGCCAACGCAGCGAGATGACTTCAGACGAACAATAGAACATTACTGTCTCGCGTTAAAACTGGAGCAACGATACTCTGAATTCGTTTTTTTTTCCTCTGAAGTCACTGAACATAATCTGGGAGCGTCCATCTGAGACCTTTGGTACGTCAGATTAGGTGGCTTTCAAATGCCATCATGTACTTTTTACATAATCATCCTCAACATTTAGGTTGTGGCATAAAATGCACAGAATGACGAACATCTTTGTCTCGAGGGGGAAAAAAAAGGCAGAAGTTCAAATCTCACATCTGTCGGTCGTGCGCTCTGGTATTTCCCTCCCCCGGCAGGTATTTATGATGTAAAAAGGGGATGAGTCTTGGAGATATTCACTGTACAACAGGCTTACAACTTCATCAAGTGTAACGTTAATAATCTCTTTGTTTTCAGAGGGGAATTACCGAGTGAGATGCTGGCGACCGATCGCAGTAATGTCGGGTTCAGAAATGAATTTAGACGACGAATCGACATGTGTGGACGGAAAGTAAAGACTCGATGTATCTTCACACATCTCTCTGAGTTTCTGAAAATGTGGAAGGTTGGTTTGAACATTTACGACGATATGAACAGACTCCAACATTCAACATATATGTATTTAGTTGAAAAACTGTACCTGCTGGAGTCAAACGTGGTCAGGGAACACGTTACCTGGACGTAATCCGAATAATCCTGGAGTTCTGTATCTCTGTAAGCCTCGATGTTTCAGCGTGCTCCACTCCTCTGACCTTTGTATTCAGTGTTTTGTGGATTTGGCTCAGAAAACATGACAAGGTTGCCGTGATTGGGAGGAGATTCACGTTTTAGTTCCAGGTTTTGAGCACAGGTGGTGAAACAAGAGACTACAACCATGACATCAGCTCTGTGAAGCTCTGAGCTAAAATGCTAACGTCAGTATGCTAACATGGTCGGAGTGACGACAGGAGGTCCACAACTTTGGTCACTAAAATACCTCAACAACTATTTTAAGAATTGCAGTGAAAATGTGTGCAGATGTTTACGGTCCACCTACGATGAAACTCTGGTAATCAATCTGTTGGATAGTACCAGCGACAGGTGTACCGGACCTTCATTGTATTGGACCAGTTATTGAGAAACGGTTGCAGTTTGGGCAGGTTTAGGCACCAAAACTGCTTAGAATGAGAGAAAACATTGTTTGGGTTTAAAATAGGAGCACTTAAGTTACACACTACGTAACTTAAAGGTTGGGAAGGCGATTCTGGAGAAAGATGGTTGATTGTTGAGCCTCATTCCCAGGTTGGGAATTGCCTTCCCTATCTTTAAATTCAGAATGTGCTGTTGACTTTTAGTTTGACACAAGAGACAAACAGCAGCTCCGTGGGTGACCAAACTTCCTCCTTTGCTCCTGTCATAATAACTACGACCACTAGAGGTCACTGCTTGAATAAAATACTGAAATAAGGGTTGTAATTTGCTGCTTGGTCAACCTATACAGCCGTTTTCTAGTGAGAGACATCCTCCGAACTCGCTCAAGAGAACCTGATAACGAGGTTGGGAACCACTGTCTTCACGCTCAAGTATCATCAGATCTTTTATTTGCTCGTCCACTTGACCCGTTTAAAATATTAGACGGAACACCTGATGTTGGCGAGACACAAGACAAGAATTATGTATCTCATCTTTGCACTTTGGCCTTAAAAATGAAAACAATTTGCAGAAGGTGACACAGAAAATCAAATGTCTGAGAGTAAATGCAGCAGATGTTTTCTCCTCACATCTGTCATCTCCTTCAGTCATGTTTGTGTGCTGACATCCCACATCAACAGGCTATTAGATATCAGGAGATTTGCCCTGCATGCACACATTATGGATTTCCATGAGTCTGTACACTCTCAGTCACGACTCAGCGAATGTAAAACAGGCGGTTGATCTTGTGTTTGTGGATGCAATCACTCCGAGGGGCGCTTCGACATGACGTGCAGAAGAATCGGGGGAAACTCTCCTGGATTATAATCGAAGATCATAGTAATCTTTTTTCTCATTAATACGCTCAAAGGAAGTCTGGAATATAATTTGCCATTTTGTAATGGATAATATTGCAGGCAAAGATCTGTAGGAGGGGAGGAGCGACGGGGACGGACGAGCAGCAGCAGAGAGTAGAAAGAGTGAAAGAGTTCAGATGAAGCGGCAGAGGAAGGCGAAGAGTCGCCGGACTGCCATGGGTCTCGATTGTTCCCGCGGAAGTGGAGAGAGTGAATCCTTTAATCGAGGTGGAAGCGCATCATTAGAGCCGGCGGAGGGATGTACAACATTCTCACCCAAGGAGCCTCAAACGCAACAAGATTATGAAGATTTGATATATCTGCTGGGAGGCGAAACACGGTGGCTACATATCAAAAGCCAGGATTAGTTGCCTTTTCATTTCATCTCCTCGGGCCTGGCCTCGACCATGAGGCTAGAGCGCGGCTGGCGGGCTTCTCTGGCGATCACCCTCAACTTTGTGGCGTTCGCTTTTGCCTTATCAGCGGTGACCACCAGCTACTGGTGCGAGGGGACCAGGAAGGTGCCCAAACCCTTCTGCACAGGGCCGCCGGTGAAGGCGAAGCAGTGGTTCTGCATCCGCTTCAACAGCACCAACATCAACGACAGCCGGCTGGTTCAGTACATCTTCGAGACCGGCGAGGAGAAGTTCCTGATGAGGAAGTTCCACACGGGGATATTTTTCTCCTGCGAGCAGGCCGCCGACATGAAAGGTAAGCCTGACGACGAGAGCGAGGTGTTCAAAAGACAGGTGAAGATGGAGGAAGCAGAAATCAGACTTTTTATAAGATAACTTAATCTGTACATCAGTTAGAGACGAGGTGAGAAAACCAACTGACAGTGCTGATGTTGGGCCTTCACAAATAGACTTCTATGAAAAAGGCGCCAAAATGAGACGGAATAAAATAACTTGACATGTATTGTAGTTGTTTTTGAATATTTTTCTGATGTATTTATGTGTATAAATAAATAGATACAATAATTTATGTGTTTATAACTAAAGATTTGCTCATTCCTGTAGACACCTGTGTCATCTCCATGTAATTTGGGGTTTTGGCAGCTTTAACCTGCAGCTGAGTTTGTGCTAACAGAGGCTAACGTGCTAAACAAGGAATCAATGGAAACAATGAATGCATGCACAGTCTGCAAAAAAATGAACTAAACTCAGCCTGGACCATGAAAATGTCCTACAGGTTGCATCACAGCTTGTAGTTTTATAGCAACAGGCATCAGGTCAAGTCTACTTCAAGTTTGGATCTTTAGGCAGTGGTGGAAGACGTACTCAGTCTTTTTACTTGAGTAAAAGTAGGAATACTACAGTGTAAAAATACTCTGTTACTAGTAAAACTCATGTTGTTCCACTTAAAGATATAATATGTAACATTTCTGCCTGATATATTTTGTTTGTACAAACGTCGGAAGTCGGTGAACGTGACTAAACGTAACATAAATAAAACTACAACACATTACCTCGTCTGTGATTATCTTTGCCTGAGTCATGTCATTAAGATTTGTAAGATTATGAAGACAGCAACTCCCATGATGCAACACTACTCAGATCTATTGTGGTTAAGAGACCCCTTGTGGCAGAAATGACATACTGTACATACATTTCACTAAAAGTATGAAAGTATTAGCATCAAAATATACTGAAGTATTAAAAGTGAACAGTTCTCATTCTGCAGAATCAGAGTTTGATATTATTGGATTCTATTTAATGATTAATTAATGTGTTCATCACTTTGATTCAACTGCTCAGCAGCTTATTCTATAATAATACATCATTACTGATGTGTTTAATTGAGAATCAGCCAATTAGAAGACCATTAGACCCTTAAGAGTGTTAGTGAAGGTGTTCCTCATTATACATCATTAACTAATTTTCTCTTTATTTTCCTTTCTTCTGTTCACAGGGTTCGACTGTCGAGACTTCTCAGAGATCGCACCAGAACATGAAAGAGGTTTGTGAAACGATGGAAGTTTGACATTTTAAATATGTGTCAGTCACTGAGGATTAAACTCTGTTACTTGCAGCTCTGACAGCAAACGGAAACTAAAGATCTTTATAAAAGATGAAAACACAATCTGGAGCTGGAAACACTTCCTTTACAAGTCAAGGTCAATTTTAGATCATTCGGGAACCATGGTGCCATCCATGTCCTGTTCACTGATTCAATGACAAGGTGTTTTATACCTCTCTTGATTCACTCCTGAGCTGAGGCTCATGGGTATTGTAGTATTCAGAGCCATCTGCCAGACTGATAACCAAAAGATTATTTATCAGAAATTAAGTTTAAAGGTCCAGTGTGCAGGATTTATGGGAATATTGTGGCAGAAATATAATATTATATTCATATTTTTGTTTTCAATAGTGCATAATCATCAGAAAGAATAAGAATTGTTGTGTTTTTGTTACTATAGAATGAGTCTTTGCTGCCATAAAGATAACTGCAGCCACTAGAGGTCGCCGCCTAATAACAAACATCAATATGAGTCATGAAATGAGGGGTGGTCAGTTGGTTGCAATATGTAACCTCACCGATAGATGCCACTGAATCCTACACACTGGACCTTTAAGTAAAAATTTTTAGTCAAAACATAAACCTGTAGGATCGAACCACTACTTGTCCTGCGATGTCTCACCTGTGTAAGCCGTGCATGTTGTGAACACCTAGCATCAGTAGCATCAGCCGAGCAGCTGCTGCCCTGATTAATAAATCTGTCCAGATGATGAGACTCAAAGGAGGAGACCTGTTGTACCTACATGTCTGGCTGCCTTCAGACAAAATGGGGATTATTCATCAGGAACAAGGTATTATGGGGACAACACAGCTCAATTCTGTCTCCCTCCCCCTCCGTCCTTCTTGTTTTTTAGGGGTCCTGTGGTTGTGCATCGTGGCGGAGAGCCTGTACCTCACCCTGCTCTTCGCAGGCGGGGCTCTGATGATTCTGGAGCTGTGTCCCTGCTTCAGCATCATGAACAAACTGAAGCTCAGTGCCTTTGCTGCCATGTGCACTGCCCTGTCAGGTAACAAGCCCTGCTTTATCTCTTGTTTTGAACGACAGTAGCTGCCCTCCTCCAGCTGTAATAAAGCTCCTGCACAGAAACATCCCAGTACAGTTATAAAAACATTGTTTAGAGGCTGTTGCTCCTCGGGAGGCAGAAACAATCTCACTGGCTGATGCTGACTTCAAGGTCTCTGGTTAGCTTATTCGCTGACTTTACGTCCAGAAGTATCTAATAGCCCTGTCTGGATCTCATAAGGTCACATAGAGAAGCTCAGGAGATGTTGGTGCTTCAGTTAATCAGATGTGACACACACACAGCTGCTTTACTTTTTTGGGAGTAAAGCAGCTGTTCTCCTAAAAAATCCCGAGCTTCATCAGAGCTGAAGTCTGTTTCCTCTGGAGAGTTTCCTTTGTCCTGTCAAGTTTTCAGCTACAACTTTTGGTTGTGCTGCAGGTGGATGAATTAACACTAGAAACTTAAAATGTAGCTATTTTTAAAGCATCAATATAATCATTATTTATAGAAAAAAATCTAATTATTCTGGTGCTCACTCAAGCCTCCATTCATCACTAATCCATTAAAAATTACTATCAATTATCCAATTCACAACTGTGATATTCTTCAGCCTCTCCCACTGAGGATCAGCTCAGTCACTGAAATTGTTTTTGCAGTTCTGCCTCTGAAAAGTATTTTCAGAGTTTTACAGTGAACGATGATAACTGGGATCTCTCAGCTAAATCCAGCTGGGCTGCACCAATCAAAGAGGTGAAACCACAGCGGGATATTCTGTCAGAAAATGTCAGTTTGAAGTGATTTCTGCCATAAATCTGGATTAAGTCACTGGTTTTCTGTTTTTTGGAATAATGTCTTTATTCCAAAAAGTTGAAAAAACTCCCTCTTCCTCCATTACTGCTGGAATATTTGTTCATTCTACGATAATTCAGTGTGTTTAGTTTATTACAACTGTGTTTAACCATGTTTGCTGTCAGTTTTTCTCAACATTATGAGGAGGATTTACAGTTGATAAACACTAATATCTGCTACGTATTAGTGTGTTATTTATAATGTAGCATGTAGATGTATGGCAAGTGAAGATAACTTTGCTGTAAACACGAAAAGCAGCAGGGCAGCGTGTCAGGCGAGCGGCGGGAGGCGAGGTTGACAGTCAGCAGCAGCGAGCATTCAGAGCAGCTAACTGCACCGCGTCCACTCACTACCTCGGAGGATTTACTGGTTTGTGGACTAATCGGATTGGACCCGGGGCAGCGGTTTTGGGCTGTGCCAAGACCTGCCCAGAGGAGCTCCCTCCCGCCCCCTGACTCCCATCCCCCCCTGTTGTTATGAGTTAATCCCAAGAAAAGCAGCTGTGGAGAGGCAGACTGCTGGATGAGACAGCGACAGGATCCGGCAGCGAGATAACAGAGAGGCCAGTTTACCTCACCGAGCAGGAACTGAATCCAGTTTACATTCACAATCAGTGCACTTTCTGCTTTTATTTACTTTTCTTTTGTCGATAACCATCGAATGTCTGATCAACATATAATACAATGAGTGTGCGCAACGTTAATTATCACCTAAATCATCATTACAGAGCGTTTTTCAGCTCATTGTTTTGGTGTTAATGGCAACTTTACAGTTTCGGTTCGATCTCACTACGATTATAAACCCTGTTTTATGAACCATTTTACTGCACAGAACCAAACTGATGTGCTCTTGTTCTCAGGCCTTTGTGGGATGGTGGCCCACATGATGTTTACCACCATATTCCAGCTGGCGGTCGCTATGGGGCCAGAAGACTGGAGGCCAAAGACCTGGGACTACAGCTGGTCTTATCTGTGAGCACTTTTATACCACTACTAGAACAATTGTATCACCTAAGCTGCTTAGTTTACAGTCAAATGTTCCTTTATAGGCTAATTAGCTTCCACTTTACGAGTGAAATAGAAACATGTTGTCGTTAATGTTGTCAGATTTCTACCATTAATTCAGCCGGTGTGGCTTCGGTCTCACGCTGTTTCCAAACCTCTCCTCAGATTAGCGTGGGGCTCTTTCGGCACCTGCATGGGCTCCGCGGTGACGGCGCTCAACAGGTACACGAAGACGATCATAGAGTTCAAATACAAGCGGCGGAACATCGAGAAGAGCCTGATGATCAAGCAGAAGATGATGGAGCTGGACCCCCCGGACCAGATGTGGGACATGTACCTGACTGCTGTGCCCGATGCCGAGCTGGAACTGCCGGCGAACGGCCACAAACCATCCACAGGGACAACGTATGTGGTGGACATGGACGATGTACCGGAACCACAAGGAGAGGCATACTGCTGAAAGTGGAGTCACCCTCCTTGTCCTCATGCCCCACTGGAACAGTTTTGGGATTGGTTTCCTGGTCCTGATTGACTCGTGTTCTTGGATTTAAATTTCTAATACAGGAGAACATTTGTTTGTTTCGTTCCCTGCCACGCATCACGTGTGCGTCTGGGAATCCCAGATTCTTTTTTTTTCCGGAAATAATGTGACACGGTCGGCTTTGACACAACATGCATGTCATTAAATCTTACCATGCGATATTATTTGTGGGAGGAAGGGTGGAGCGCAGCAATTTCAACGTCTTCACACTAATCTGAGGCGAGCTGCAGGATATGCAGGCTACTGCTGCAGTTCAGATCTGTGGTGTCTGTTTCAACGAAGGAGATCTTTGGCTGAAGGCTTCTTTACTCAAGTTACATCAAAATGTTTCTAATGTATTTCTCTCTGGGACGAGGCATGGTCACCTACTCAGTTGCTGGGAAAATAGCCTAGACTTCAGAGAGACACAAAACAACCAGATAGAGACGGAAATCAACCAAAAAGACAAACACAGAGAGACAAACAGTTACCACAAAGACACATAAAATCACAGAAAGTACATAATAAGACCACAGTGAGACTCAAGATGGCCACAAAGAGACACAAAACTACTTCAAAGAGACACAACTGGATCACAGTGACAAACAAAAAGACCACAAAGACACACAGTAAGACCAAACAGAGATGTAAAACAACCACAAAGAGACGCAAAACTATTACAAAGATACAAAATGGCCACAAAGAGAGACAAGACGACCACAAAGAGACAATATCAACCTAAAGACTCACAAAACTACTACAAAGAGACACGAAACAAACAAAATGTAATGTAAAAGACACACAACATGACCACAAAGACACAAACTAAACATCCAACAACACGTCTGCAGCTGTTTTGTGCCTCTCTCAGTCCGGTTGTTGCTCCTGTACAGGCGAGAGGTCCGTCTGAGGCCTTTTAGGCCGGAGATACACTTGTTTTTTAACAACTTGTTCATGTAGATGACCGATTGCATTGGTAACGTAGTTGTTCGAACACTTGCCTATAAAGTAAACTACATGTTACAGCTAGATACCACCAGATGGCACACATGAGCGTGTTGTCTTATTGTTGAAAAGGGCTTACTGACCTCTGACCCCGTCACATCCCTGAGGGTTCATGTGTGTTTCTTTCCAAGGATGTGAACCACCCAACAGGAACACGTTGTTAAAAGTGAGTATATCTCCGACCTTACGTGGAACGATCCGTCCACGTGTACGTTAACACATCTGACGAGAGATTTTTCCCTCCAACAAACACTTCTTCTTATATGTGAGCCAGCACTGTGAGTATTATGTTCATGACTGTTATTCAGGAACAGATGGGATGAGCTGATTTCTCCAAACTGTGTCTGTTCAGTTCATCACACATCAGCCAGCTCTTGTTGCTGCATCGATGATCAGCACTTGGCGGGCAAATTTAGTGTTTACATACGCAAAGGCGTCTGCAAATATGCCTGTGAAATGGGGTTTAAAGCTTTTTTTCCTCACCTTTGATGATACACAAGTGAAAATGCTCACAAGTGTTGGATATTTGGAAATCTTTGTTTCTTGTTTTAATTTTGTCACTGATTTGGGAATTTGCTTTTTAGTTGAAACAGCTGCCATCTTTGATTTATGTGGGACGTTTGTTGGGTTCTTATTGGTGCAATGAAGGCTGAACATTTTCTAATTTGACCTATAAATCAAACATTGACTGATTTAAAAGAGGAGTGAAGGGAAATGTCCAGAATGGAGCAGGACTGACACCTAGTGGAGTCACAGTACATGATGATCAACCGGACAGGATACCTTTGTATTTCCAGCACAACACAAGAGATGAATTTCTGTATCATTTGATCACGGACCTGTCATTGAAGATGAGAAATAAAAAATACGATTGCTCATTAAAATATAGTTCTCAAGGAAACCAGCTGTGATGATTGTTCAGCTCAACACAGTCACGTCTTCTCTCTTTGTTACTGATCGTGTGTTCTTCCTCTGGACTCTGCAGACAATCCAAAATATACAGTGCTCGCCCAACTTAGCTCCCGGTGAGGTTACAACTAAAGGAAAATGACAGTTTCATTTATTTTTGTAGCTTTTTGTCCTTTGATATTTTATTTCTATCAACCTGAGTTAAGTTAGTGATCCCAAGACTTTCCCTCCAGCGCCCCCATCAGGCTCAAAATTGTGGTTTTTAGTGAAAAGTCTCAACAACTATTGGATGGATGGCCTTGAAATTTGGTACAAGCCAAATATGGGCGGGGCTTCTGGGTCTGGATAGTAAAGTCAATGTTGAAGTGCCTCCTGCATTCTTTCTACTGGCCAGCAGGGTTTCTAAAAGGAGTCAGATTGTATGTAAGCTTATGAAAAGCTTACTTCTCAGTTGATTTATGACCTCAGTAAACAGTTTCCTAATGACTTGCAAATGTTAGCATGCTAACAGCAACCTGAGATGGAATATGGTAAACATCATACCTGCTACACATCCAACATGCTAAGATGTTAGCATTTAACTCATAGAACCATTGTTTGAGTTTTGACTTTACCAAAATAATATGTTTAACAAAGTATCATGACTTTTGGGTAATTTTACATAATTGCAATCACTACATTTTATTGTATAAATAAATATCCAGATGTTAAGCCTTGAGAAATATTTTAATAACACTTCCCGACATTCATTCATTCACTTCCGAACACTGAATAATTAATACATATTTCCACTTCATGAGGAAATTACAGACATAACATTAAAAGTGCAATCTGATATTTAAAAAAATAAAAATCAATTTTCTGATTTACCAAAGAACAAAGCCCTTACCCACAGTTACTGGGCTTTAAATTACTGTACATTTGAATACAATATGACATTTCCGACTAATCCAGAGTCAATTAATCAGTATTCATGACCATGTTTCTGCAGATTGTGCAGGTCAGGTAGCTTCACATCCTCCATTTGGCCTCTGTAGTCCTGTGCATTAAGGTACATGAGGTTGTAGATGATTTGAGGTATTATCCCAGGTTTTACTGGATAAACAGGCAGCAGTCAAGTGATGACAAGTTCTTTGTAATGCTCTAGTGGGTGCTCGTCAATGTATTTCTTTATATACCAACAGGAGATACGAGCCTTGAGGTTTTCTTCAACAAGAAAGTCCATCGCAGCCTAAAAAGGGAAAAATAAACATATGAAACTATCTAATATATAGTGTGTGCAATGTCTAAAATACTTTAAAAGTTTTACCTGGGACAGCACTGCAGCGACACCTTGGCCCCTAAATGTCTCTGGCACAAAGGTGGACATGAGATCCACCTCCTTCTCGCCAGTGAATTTGTACTTAAGCACCGCACAGTCCTGGGACCCTGTGGACAGAGCGGACATGGAGGACATTACACCAAATTTTAAATGACCGGGATCCCAAAGGAGAGTGGGACACTGTGTGGGTAAGATGTGCAGAGCCATTGCAGCTGAAAAATAAAATATGTAAAATCAACTGTTATCTTTTTAATTATCGAACTATATATTTGATCAACTGATGTTTTCTGATGAGGGTGTAGTTACTAACGTCTTTTGTTTAACTTTGAGGGACATTAGGTGGGAATTAAATTCTGTGCAAGACCCCCAAAAAGCCTTTTTCTGGCTTTAGAATAACCATTTGACAGATTATGAACAAGTACCAAACTCCCTCCAGAAATTCCTTAATTTAAGTGGATGCCACTCGCCTGCTATAACTGTGCTACTGTAGCTAACTAGCCAAAAATGTCCTATAATGTGTTACTTATGCTGATAATATTTATGCCGAACTGTTTGGCGGTCAAAACCAAATCATTGTATTTTTCAAGTGATTCATATTATATATGCAGTCTTTACCCTTGAGCAAAAGAAGTTACGAATCTCAGATTTCTTTAAGGAGTTTTGTTTAGCGTTTTCTCCTTCCGAAAGAGAAAGATCTCTTTCGTTAAACTTTAATTTAAGTTAAATGAGACTTTGGGTGGAAATTCAATTCTGTGAGGCAACAAAAAGCTTTTTCCTGGCTGTAGTTTAACCATTAGACAGCTGTTATGAACCTATACCAAACTCCCTCCAGAGATTCCTACATTTAAGTGAACGCCAGTCGCCCATTCGAAAACAGTACCCGTGTGGCCAACTAGCCAAATAAGTTAAAACAAGTTCTAAATATGTTTCTTTTGATCATAATATGTATGCCGAACTGTAACGTGGCTACAAACGAATCGTTCGAGGTAGAAGTCCTTCATACTGCATTTGCAAGATTTCCTGTCTGGCCAAGGCACATGAAATTAACAGATTTTTTTAATGGAGTTTCGCTTAGCGTTCTTTCCTCATGAAAGAGAACTGCACTGTCATTAGGCTAGTAGAGCAGATCAATGAAACAGCTGCACAGTCTAACGGTAAATTAATCAATCGCACGGATGTCTACATTTCAGCAGGCCGAGAATGGACGCCGGGCTCCCTTACAGGATCTCCCCGGCACCGGAGCGTCGCCGCCGGCTCTGTGTGCTTACCGGCCCCGCTGTCCGGAGAGACGGTGAAGCGGAGGTTCTGTCGGTCGTGTTTCACAGTTAAACCGCAGCTGGAGCTCAAAGACCTGAAGGCGACAGGATGAGAGTTCAGTCTGAGAGGAAACCCACCGAGTCTGGAAAATAGTCTAAAGGCCATTTAAAGAGGAAAAGACACGTAAGTCTAAACAGCATGTAGTAGTAATTGTAAAGACTGTCCACCAGGGGGCGCCACAGAAGATAATAATTAACTTTATAATGTCCTTTGTTTGACCTCTACTGATGCACTGCACAACACAAATAAAAAGAAAATAAAAATAAACTGCCGTGAAAATATTATTTGTTCTGAAAATAAGTAAATAGAATTTTTTCATGTAAATTCTCCAATTTAATGATAATTTTTTTGCCTGTTAACCTGTAAAAGTGACAGAAAAAATATTATTTCTGATTCTTTATGGACATGAAAACATAAATAAATACAATAATTATTATCTGTCTTAAAATTGAGCCTTTCTTATCATAAAAAATAACGTTTTCTCTACAATTCAACCCAAAATATGTCATAAATTCCAGAAAATGTCCCTGTTGAAATGATGAAATTGTAAAATAAAGCATTTTCTTTCAACATGTGTTCCTGGTACCAGCGATAAACTGCTGACTAATAATAATAAACTGCTTTTTACTGAAATCTAAATAAATAATTTGTCTTCTAAATGTATGAATTTCCAAAAAACAAGAACAGATAATTGAGATAATTTGAGGCAATTTTTTGTAAATTAGTAGCTAATTCCAGAAAATGTCAATGTTATCGCCTGTAGAAGGAATGTTAAATAAACCTGTAAAAGTGTTTTTTCTTTCTGTATGTATGTTTGATCAGGTAATAAACTGCTGAGTGATAATAATGTTATTTAAACTGAAAAAGAAACCCCATAAATAGCAGATTATGATATTAAAAATAGGAACTTTGGCATGACCAGCACACATGAATATTACACATAAATACATTTATTTGTATTTTAAATATTATCAAGTCGACAAACACAAGAACAGATACAACACTTTCTCCATAATTGACGGTTTTTATGTAACTTCTGCACAACGGTGATCATTTTTTGTACATTTACTTGTAAAATGTACAAGTAAAAGTAAGTTGTTGTAATAAACAAACTGTGGGAAATCAACGTTTAACTATAAATGTACATATGGTGTCGTTTAGATGTGTCAGCAGCTCTACATCTTCTCACAGGCGGCGGCGTTGTTCACTCCTGCAGCCATCACGGCGAAGAAGACGTTAGGGAAGAAGGACCGGGCGTAGATCGCCACCTTGGGGAGCGAGGGGGCGATGACCACCTCCTTCTTCTTGTTGTGGAGAGTCTTCACGATCTCCGTCACCGCCTCGCCCGGAGAAACGCCGGGCGGCTTCTTGGTGACTGCAAGAACAAAAATGCAGTTCAAGTTTTCAAGACATGAAAAACAAAAGAGTCTTCCTCCGTGTTTACTCACAGGACCAGACGGATTTGGAGGAGGCTTCCTCTGCGTTTTCAGCTGACGAGGGGCTGATGAAGGTGTGGTTGATGGTGCTGACGGAGATGCCGTACTCCTCCACCTCGGCTCTCAGGCAGTCGAAGAAGGCCTGGACGGCGTGTTTAGAGGCTGCATCTGGAGAGAAAAAGCAAAAATAAAGAATCAATAAAGTCTGTAGGATTCATCCTCTGGGGACCATGAACGACCTAAGTTGTTTATCGACAGACCATCGAGAGGAAGAATTTAAAAATGTCCTGTGTATTTCACTTCTTAAACTCACATGTGGTTCGAAAAGGCACAGCGAGTTTCCCCTGGATGCTGTTGATGAGCAGCAGGTGACCGGTTCTCCTGGAGATCATGGAGGGCAGCACACCTGAGGCAGGAACAAGAACAGATGAGACACCACCACACCTTCTACAGACCGAAATCTAACTTTTCAGTTTCCGTCGTCCACCTTTGGCCAGCGTGGCCGGTCCAAAGTAGTTGTTGTCCATCAGCAGCTTGTCCATCTCCAGAGAGACGCTCTGAGCAGGAGCTTTGACCTTCATGCTGCTGTTGAGGATGAGGACGTCCAGGCAGCCGTAACAGTCCAGGATCTCTGTGATCACGTCGTGCATGCTGTCCATGTCTCCGAAATCCAGCAGCACCAGTTTAGGAGGGAACGTCTGAGGAGGAGGAAGAGGAGGAGGAGGAGGAACAGGGACTGATGGAAGTGTACATTTAGTTTTGAGGTTCTTAGCTCGAGTGCATCCGTCAGAGACAGAAACAGGTAACCAAAACTGAAAGCCTCGAGCAGCTTCAACAGTAAAATGCTGCTTTCAACAGCTTCAAAATGTCATGTACGATGATCCATCCTGTTCTTGTGTCAGTGCTGGTCTACTCACTACAGTCGGGTCCGAGGCGTTCGCCAAATCATCAGCAAACTCCTCAAGTTTCTCCCAACTCTTCCCGCAGAGGATCAGCCTCGCCCCTCCTTTGTGAAACACACCTGCACATTCTGCATCGACAGATTAACAACAAGTTCAAACACAAGACGTAGATGTAACTGTAGCATCGTGAATGTTGAGCAACAAAGAACGGTTCGTTACCTCTTCCGAGCCCTGACAGAGAGTCGGTTATAACCACCACCTTGTTGCGTACCGATGTTTTGGACAACAGGCCGATAACCGCGCCGTACAGGTAGAAGAATCCAGCCGTCAGCACGATGACACACGGCACCAGGAGGACGGTGGTGATCCACGTCGGATCCATCCCCTGCAGCATGTCCTGGAAAATGATTTATTTAAATATTAAATATGCAGGAGAATTATATCTTTGTAATTGCTCGCACAAAATATCATGATATAGTTTCATATTCTGAGGAAGTTCCCAAAATATAAAACAAAAAGGATCAACAAACCAAACCGGTGTCGTCGTCATGAAGGAGGTCACGGTTAGCTAACACGTTGTTGGTGTCAAAGCATGTTCCAGGACCGAAACATGTTTTAAAGATGGAGAATTATTTGGATCTGATGATGTCGATGAGATGAGATGTGATGTCATGTACGATCTAGTGAACGTGATTTACGTAAGAAAAGGAGCGTTTCATACCCAGAAGCTCTCCGGCTCCGTAACATTGGACTCCATCTCACCTTTAACAAGCATTTTTAAACCTAACTATTCTGACAGCTCTGAAATAAAAACAGAGGAGACACGTTTTTATATTAGTAATAAAAAACTATATAAGAAATAGGCCTAACACGTACTGATTTTTATATATTTATATACATGCACAATACAGAGGCAGTCAGTGCTTCATGACATGAAATCACATTCGGAAATCATAAAACTGAAACGAACATTTCATTGGGATAAACACGTTTAGTTGGAAGTCTTTCACTCGCAGCTGGTTTGAGTTGTTTGGAGGTAAGTTCAGAAACTCTACCAGCCACAGAGTGTCTTTCATAATCAGCTTGTAGAGACAATAATTAGTTTACTTAAAGAGTAATATGTTAGAAAACAAATTACAAACACAAAACAACCACAAAGAGACACAAAATAAGAACAGGAGACACAAAGATAAGCGGAACAATAACCAAGAGACACAAAACGGACAAAGAGACAGAAAATGGCCATTTACAACTGTAAGTAACCTCAGGGACACAAGCAACTAGAAACTCAAAACAACCACAAAGAGACACTGAAAATGATCAGAAAGAGACAGAAAAATGAATACAAAGACACATAATTCAACCTCAAACACACAAAAAGACTATGGACGGCCACAAAACAACCACAAACAGCAGAAAAATGACCATAAAGACACACAACACAACTATTCAGAAACACAAAACGACCCCAAAGAGATGGAAATGACCATCAAGTGACACCATGTGAAGACATAGACACAAAATTGAACCATAAAGACACAACACGACAACAAAGACACACAACACGACTACAAAGAGACACAAAACAACTACAAAGAGCTACAGAGCGACCACAGAGAGACGCAGAATAGTAACAATGGGCACAAACAACCACATAAAGACACGAAATGAAGGGAAGGAGACACAGAAAGAACACAGAGACACAAGATTACAATGTTACAATGCAAAGCAACTACATACAGACACAAAATGGCCACAGGTTTAGAGCCGTGTTGGAGGAGTCGGGGGCCTCTTACTTGTCTTTGCCGAGGGGCCCAATGTCTCGTAATCTGTCCCTGACTTCATAGTGTTTGAGTTTAGATAAGTTTTCCTTTACGTGTTAGAAACCACTTGACGAGGCCACTTTTCTGTCATCGTATTAAGGCGACCGGCTCTCTCAGGCTGCAGTCGAGTCCAGCTGGGAGTTAGAAGATAACCTTTGGGTTCAGGTTTAGCGAGCCAGGCCCCGGCTGTTTGTAGAGGAAGGGTCTTCTAAATATAAGCTGCCCTAGAAATAGATACTGTATCTCTCACAAAGACTCGGAGTGACAGAGTACTCCCCCACGCTACTCCACAACAGAGTCCAGAGACACAGAACCACAATCAGAACTGAGCGGGAAGAGCAACAGAGCATTTTTCACCCGTGCAGCAGCTGTCTGGGGTCAAATTAAAGACAAAGTGTACAGTCGGTTGTTAAAGTGTCTCAGCACTTTGCAGGAGAAACTGACAGATTAAAGAGAGCTGCTCGTTTCCAACTGACCTCGATGTTACAGGAAATGAATTCTCAGCCGGCACTTACTGCTTCTCGGGCCTCTGCAGGTGTTCTGGACTCTGGATTTATTCCCCTCCCGAGGAGCTGGAGCTGCACGCCTCAGCAGCTCGTTCACAGAGCTCCTCCGACAAGACAGCCGGCCGCCCTGCCGCGGCAATACTTTCGGGATTTGTGCTCTTTTAATAGCAGCACAGCTGAGTCAGTTATTTTCCACGTATGTTGTCGACATGTTATGTTTAGAATGACAGGAGGAGGACGGGGGGGTGAGGAGGAGAGCGAGGGGTTTCTGTTGGCTGCCTGGAGGCGACATTTCTGATGTACTGCACATCATAAAGAAAAGTTATATAAGTTTTATCTGAGTCACGACCTGTGAATTGTGCAGGCAGTTATACTTTCAGTGGTATGATTACATAATGATTGAGATGATCTTCTATGCGCATAATTCATTCATTTTTATTTTTTCACCATTGAGACACAAATTAAGGACACGGAGACACAAAATGACCACAAAGAAAAGCAAAACAGCAACCAAGAGACTAGAAATGACTATAGAAAGCACAAAAAACGATCACATACGTCGGCAAAGCGACCACAAAGAGGGGAAAGTAACTACAACTATGGCTACAGAAAGCAGAAACTAAAGTGAAGGACATTTTTTAGGTTCAATTGCTTTAACCTGATTAATTAAAACACCACTTTGAAACTAATTAGCAGTTAACTTTGGAAAAACTGAGGCTACGTTCAAAACCTCAAACTTTAGATCCTAATAAATGTATAATAGCTGCAATCAAATCCTGCTGATAGTAAAATGTGTGTGTGTGTGTGTGTGTGTGTGTGTGTATGCAGAAATTAAAGCTCGAAAATTATGTCAATCAAGTAGACAGTGTCACCGGAAGTTGACACTACCATAATAAAAGCATACAATCTAAATGCTCAACCTTAATTTTTCACTGAAAGTTGTTTATTTCCCATAAACATAATTGTATTATTAGTATAAAATACAAGCTCTTCTCATAAGTCTTCCTCTTTACTGTAATTGTGTATGACTTTTATTCATACTATTTTTAAACGTATAATTTTTTTTTTCATTTGGGAGGATTTTTTTTCATGAGAGATGCATCGATCAGTTAAATAATAGATTAGTGACTCAACAGATAATTATTCTGCAATTATTTTGATAATTGATTTATTGAAATAATAAATGGAATTTTTATAATAAATTGATTTTTTAAATAATTATTTTATTAGAATATACATTCATGAGAGGTGCATCGATCCCTTAAATAATAGATGAGCGAATCAACAGATGATTAATATGCGACTAGTTTGGTAATCGTTAGTTGAAATTGTGAATATCTTTTTTGATTTTGATTTATCTTTTTATTTGAATAGACAAAATGATTTAACTATTCATCCAGAAAATGATTTAGCAGATTTATTGATAATGGAAATAAAAGTTAGTTCCAGCTGCATTTACTGAAAACTCATATTTGTATGATCATAATCAGGCTCTTACCTTATATTCTTTAGTGTATCTTCATTGCAATTTGGTGCATTTTGTGTCAATGTGCAGTTGATATGTGTAAATATAAAAAAATTAAAACTGACATATTTGACCTGTTTTATTTTGAAGGCTGTAACCGGAAGCGGTGTATATATCAGCGCGTGTGGACGGCGGGCAGCTTCAGTGGATTTTGCTGCACTGACACAGCGCGCTGCTCGGCTCATCGTCTCCCCTCAGACAACACACACCTGCTTTATCCTTCAGACAGCGAGACGACCGATAAAAATGTCGGATTTCGAGGAATTCGAGAAGCAACTGAGCGAGAATCGACAAGGTGAGTGTTAACGGCTGTCGGTGCCCCAGTTTGGTCCTCAAGCTAGCAGCGCACCGCTGACATAGTGCGTAACGTTAGCTCCCACATTATTTTATGAATGGATACTGACAACAACTTTAACGAGTAGTTTTCCACAGTATGACTCAGCTCGTTTCATGTTAGCGTAATTAATATTTAGCGTCGGGATGCCCGGTTAGCTCATCCTCATCCTCCAGGCTCCATACAGCCGCCGCTCAGCCCTCCACACAGGCTGGGGACGGTGAACTTACCTGCGCGAAACAGCAAGATCCGAAACTGCATTTAAATCTTACACCTTTTATAATGTTGTTCTCACCTGTGAAGATATGCACAGGTAGAAATGACTCGATATGACATTTTTTGACTCATGTTGATGTACTTTTTAAATCGGCATCCATTATTAGTTATTGCAACACACTATTAATGAAATTCATATAACATGTCAAAAGGAATCAATAATAATATCCATAATATTGTAAAATATGATGAGAGCTGAGCAATTAATCGAAACATCGATAATGCTAAATATGGCCGACTACAATAAACACACAGCAGGTGCTATAATTTGTTGATTAAATTAACATACCATTATAAATAAAGCATTCATAATGAAACATGCGTGTTTGGTACAGATCCAAACAAACAACTCATAAGAATTTATATATATAGTGAAGATAAAATGCAAAAATGACCATTCCTACTTACAATTCTGACTCATATTGCAGTCAAACAGTATCTATCATATAATAAGAGAAGTTCCCTTTAGTAAGTGTTCATTTATAGGTAATAAGGCTCTTATAAGTCAATGTAAAATGCTTATTAAAATTAACAACACAAGTTTTTAAGAATAGCATTATAAACATGATTGTATGTGATGTACAATAAAATCAGAGAATTCAAAAGCAGTAAACAAGAATTATAAAACTGAAACTCATTGGCATTATCATTCACAATTAAAGATATAATATGTACATTTTATGCATTAAAATGTCTGTAAACTAGACTGTTGTTATATATTTTGTTGAGTTGTGTGCTTACATTTTGCCAAATGTTTCCAACAACGTTTAAACCGAGATAACTATACTTTTGTTTAAGGTAACAGTGTGTTTCATCTGGTCACCTGTCAGAGGAAGGAGGTCGACGATCATGACTAAACATAATGTGAATAAAACTTTTAAAAACGACCACGTTCACTGACATTTCTTTGTTGATTTTAATCTGTTAATCTTTAGTCTATAAAATGTTGAAAAAAAATGTGAAAATGCTTTTCACAGAATCCAAAGTGAGGATTATATTTGCATATTTTGTCCTATTAATGCTCCAAAACCCAAAGACTCTTCATTAGCGTCAAGAAACGAGGCAAATGCTCACATTTAATAAGCTGGAAGCAACAAATGTTTGAATTCTTGCCCGACCAACTACTGCAGCTCTAGATACCAGACACAAAAATGGAAGAAAGTAAGAAACAGAGGTTATTACAGAAAAACGAAGCTTCCACTGAAACACCAAAAACTTGACATTTAATCAACGTAGAGCTACCAGGTGGATCAGATCTGCACAGAACCTCCCATCGATTTGTTAAAAGGTCCTCTGTCATGTTCTGCCTGAGAAGAAAGGCCACATTAAACTGTCAGATTTCTACCATGAAGAAGAAATATGATGCACAGCTCGGAGGAGACTGGAGGGTATCCGAGCATGTAATTAATATAAAAAGGAGGCTGTACACACTGAGCTGACACTTCAGGGCCATTATCGGTTTAAGAAAAATGTAATCACCTGCAGTAAGTGCCATGAAATATTATCTATTATTATCGATCTAGATACAGTAATTATTATAACAGGTATGATATCAGGAATTATGAAAAAGAAGCAGATATGTGTAGCTGCAATGTGTAGTCTACTATTTGATCAATTGTCAAATATTTTGATAATTTACTTATAGTTTGAGTAATTTTTTACTAAATTATCTGATTTCAGCTTCATAAATGTGAATATATTTCTGCTTACCTTCCTCCTCCCAAGATGACGTCCTCACATGTCTTGTTTTGTCCACAACCCGAAGATATTCAGTTAATTGTCACAAAGGAGGAAAGAAACTAAAAAATATTCACATTTAAGGTGCTGGAATCAGAGAATTTGGACTTGATTGATTAAATATCAAAATAGTTTGGCAATTAATTTAATAGTTGATATCTAATCGATTAATCGTTGCAGCTCGAAATGTAAAAAAAAAGTAGTTGGAGCAGAAATTAATGCGTTTAATACTCAATGAAAATACCTCAGAATCTTATTTTAGTGCAGTAGTTGAGTAAATTTACTTTTAACCACTGCACAAGTGAGAAACAGGAATCAGTGCATGTTTGGCATTATTGGTAATTACCCGAACGAAGGGATTAATAAAGTTAATTCTTCTTCTTATTGCTTGAAAAATGACTGAAACAATAACTGATTATTAATTAAAACGGTTGCAGATTATTTCTCTGTTGATTGATTAATCAGCTGATCGTCGCTGCTCTTCAACATACAGCATTATTTATAGTTATTCATAATAAATGAAATGTATGTAATTGGTAGAATTATAGCAGTTGTTGCTTGTTTCACAGAGAGAGAACGAGAAAGACACAAAAAGAGGAGTCGCAGTGGATCTCCGGGCCGAGGCGACAAACATCGCAGCTGGAGCAAAGACCGAGGGAGTCGCAGCCGAGAGAAGAGAAGCCGCAGCCGAGACCGGAAGAGCCGGGACCGCCGGAGCTCCTCCAGGGACCACAAGAAGCACAGGTCAGTGGGGTGCAGCTGCAGAACCAGCACACGGGCAGACCGACACCAGCAGGCTTTTATTGTGAAAATACTGCCTGAAAGAGAAGTTTTGTCTCTCCTTCTGTGAGCTTTTATTTTGTCATTCCTCTGGTTTCAGCCACTCTCCGAGGAGAACGAGGAAGAAAAGGACCTGCAGATATTGGGATGTGCCTCCTCCTGGCTTCGAACACATCACACCAATGCAATATAAAGCTATGCAAGGTATTTCATCATGTTCTGGCTTCATGACCTCTTTAAAGCTACAAGTACAGAGTTTACATGCATTCATGCTGTCGCTCTGCACCTAAAACAGGTCAAAATTCACATTCTTTCAGAGAATCATCACTCAGTCTTAATCAGAACACACCGACATGATATACATATATTTAGAGTCAGTGTGACTCACCCTTTTTGAGGATATGATAATCCTTATGTTAATCACATATATAGAAATCATTGAAAACGACGTTCCGTATAACTGCAGAACTTGCCTGAGAATCATCCTGTTTTTAGGTTTTCTCCAGTATCACGGTAATCCGTTGATATTTGTCAGGTTGTTTGTGAGTGCACGGCAAACAACAACTGCCATTAGCTAATTCAGCACACTTTTAATGCTGCAAAACTAGTTAGCTACTACCACAGTGTTTGGCGACTACTGCCACATAAAATCAGCTGCGAGAGCGAGACACTCTAACCCCTGTAGTCTAAAAATGCCATTTCCGGCAAATCCTCCGCCATCGTCTAGTCAGCTAATGTGACTACTGTTACTCTGTGCTGCGACACTGCTGCTGGCCCCGCTGCTGCACGTATATGTGTATAAAAACAGCTGTTTGCATTTTTGCATTACTATGTTAATAATGGACATAAAAAACACATTTTTCAGGAATACTGCGCTTTCTTGCAGTACTTGAACGCTGACGTGGCCTCCCCACAAGATGACAATACCAGCAGTGGGCCCAAGATAATCTGAGTTATCTACCTGAGCATCAAAAAAGTTAGCTCACCAGAAATTTCCATCAGATTTCACTCACACAGCCCAAGAAGCTCTCTCACTATGAATTTACTTTCACGGCTCACATTATTTCTCACATTAGATGAATCATCTAGAAATGAGTCACTGCAGTTTTCCCTGATAAAATAATAGAGCGGAGGCTGCAGAAGGTGACAGTTCTGTCTCTTCTGTGACTCCCTCAGCGGCCGGGCAGATACCAACAATAGCTCTGCTGGCGACGTCCACCACGACTGGAGTGGCTGCAGCGCCGACACAAGTGCCCATAGTTGGCAGTCAGATGACAAGACAAGCCAGACGCCTCTATGTTGGAAATATTCCCTTTGGAGTGACTGAGGTAACGTCTGTATTTACTCTCTTCTTTGACTCCCTGTTTACTCTGACGTGTTCGTGCTGCATGTCTCCCGCCATGCTGTTTTCTTTTCTTTCTCTACAGGAGTCCATGGCAGAGTTTTTCAACGCTCAGATGAGACTCGCAGGACTTTCACAAGCCCCGAGCAACCCTGTACTCGCTGTGCAGATTAATCAGGATAAAAACTTTGCTTTCCTAGAGGTTTGTGCTGTAATGTAATTTGATATATTCCTGCAGCTTCCCCCACAATGTCTTTTTTTAAAGCTACAACACAACTCCCCTCTCCCTGAAGCTACATAGTGCAGAAACAAATGATAGGGGGGGCGGACTGGCTGAGACAAAGACACCATTCATCCTGTTACAGGACACTGTATCATTAACATGACTGTTATTTTAAGTTAAAAATGTACGTAATGTTGCTTTAAAGGAGAAGTTAGAAATGGTGGGATAAAAGCTTGTTCTCTTTTTTTGAAGAGAGGGAGATCAGAGGCTTGATTTCACTTTCATGTCTGTCTGTCAGATACAACCCCGATTCCAACAAAGTTGGGATGCTGTGTGAAACATAAAACAGAATGTGATAATTTCCTTATCCTTTTTGTTACATATTCTCAATTGAGAATAGCACAAAGACAATATAGTTAAAGTTTTACCGAGTCAGCCTCAGGATGCTTGTGTTTTTTGAGCGTTCCACAACTGTTTGTTGTTTCTTCTTGTTGAGGTTAAACATTTGAGATTGTAGAAAGCAGAAAGAGTGAGCTAAATTTAAGTATGTAAATGTTATGGTGTATACGTTTTAGCTTCTACTCTGCTAAGTTCCTATATTTCTCTTAGCTTCTTTAATAAGTACATAAAAAAATCAACTTTGTTAAATGCCACGATCATACAAACACAAGCAAAATAGCTGTCACAAACATACCTCAGTGCTTCTGCTGTGTGCTTTGTGCTAACACTAGCTGCTACAGGAGTGTGTTGCTTCTGCTGCCGTGTTGTGGCTCTTGGAGGAGCAGAATTATAACCCATGTAGAGCAACTGCTGGCCTGTCAGAAGTGACTACAACAGCCGAAGAGGGCGGTGTGTTTACTGGGGAAACTACAGGTCACAATCCCCCATGTTAGCATCGCCACTAAACACCTGAAATGTGATGCTACCAAGTGGACCAAGGATACTTTGCTTTAGATATATTGTCTTTGTGCTGTTTTAATTAGTTTTACAGTGTAGCAACTTTTTTTGAAATCAGAAGTTGTACATACGCCAACCTGCACACACACATTATTATAAGTTTACATTGTGTCACTGTGATTTTTGCTTTTTGTTTTGTTAGTTCCGGTCTGTCGATGAGACGACGCAGGCCATGGCCTTCGATGGGATCATTTTCCAGGGTCAGTCGCTGAAGATTAGAAGACCTCACGATTATCGGCCATTACCTGGAATCTCAGAGCAGCCCGCGTTCCACGTCCCAGGTTTGTTACTGACTCACACTGAGTATTGACATGTTGCAATACTTGATATAGAAAATATTTAGTTTGCTTGTTGTTTTGTTTAGGTGTCGTCTCCACAGTCGTTCCTGATTCCCCCCATAAACTGTTTATAGGAGGCCTTCCGAACTACCTTAACGATGACCAGGTATTAAGCTGAACACAGACTCAACAGGAGGTCATGTTTCCTCATTTTTCTCTCACTTTCTGAGGTTTTTGTCACACTTTAAACATGCACAAAATATGTTTTACAATTCTATATGACATGAAAAATCAAAAACTGTGTTGTGGTAGAGAGAAAACAGAATAAAAAGTCTTTGTGGAGAAGTCAAATCACAGCCAGAAGCAGGACGTGACCCCGCGGAATTAAGTTAACAATAACACTATACAGGGAAAACATAACTTGTATTTATGTATCTGATATTTTTTAAATTTTTTTAATAAACTCTGTTTTGCCATAACTAGACTAAATATAATGAGATCATGTCATTAATCATATATGAATATTATAAAAGGCTTTTTGTGACTTGGCTATTGAAGTAAACTGCCTTTCTCATGTAAAGCGTACTGATTAAAGAAAGGTAAGCAAAGTCCAGTATGTTTACACAACAGGCTGATAAACTGCATTTATTTCTTTGTCACATCGGATGTATTTGGAATATTGTCAAAGAAAAAGTCCACCTTGAAAAAACTGTTAGAGTGGTGATGTATTTCTGGACACTAAAAACTCCAGAAATATATTACACATTGGAATTGAATCTTATCTAAAAGTATAAGTGGACTTTTTCTTTGAGGTTATCAAAAGCCAGAGTCAGTATTTGCTGATAAATAGGCCGTCATGACTGAGTTTAACACCTCGAAGGTCTAAACAGCTTCACAGTAGAGCTCCATGTTTGCTCTCAGGTGAGCAGGTGATGAGAATGTTCTGTTTCACGGTGAATTTGATCCTAACTGTCCGTTCTGTCTCATTTTAACTGGCTTACAGAGCACATGTAGCCTGATGTCTTTTATTCACTGACTTATTATTTTTTTTTTATTAATACTTGCAGTCACTTCCACTGCGTTGATACTCACAGCTCTTTCATTTTTGTTCCCCCACTTTGTCCCCAGCTAGGGGCCTGTAAGATCGTTAAGTCTGCGCTCATAATTTGTTCAGTAGTACTCATCTACTGCTGCCATGCCAACATGTAACACAAGGCAAGTAAGACATTCTGGTCCTCACACGGATACACTCCTAGCCAGCAGGCTCCCTTACTGGCTGCTTTCTTTCTCCCATCATGCTTTTGGAGCGCGCTTAGGACCCGGGTATTTTGGGTAAAAGGACAGTAAGACATGGGGATGTTAATGGTGGTGGGTTTTTTGCGGGGATTTACTCAGGTTTTATGTAACGGTAAGAACATTATACCAGCTGTTTTTGCCTGTAGCTGGCAAAATACAACCAAAGCAAATCTTTTTTAAGTTATCTCAATAAGACAAATTTGTTTTTATTTCACCTATTAACTGTTCAGTTTTTTCAATAAAATACTTTCAACTTTATATTTGAGGTTATTATTATCTTTCCAATAGATTTTCACTTGATAACGATAATACCCAATAATACTTTAGAGTATTTCTGCTGTTCCCCACATGTAGCACAGATCCACGTCATTGACTTGTCACGTCTCCCCTTAATCCCCAAAAAGGCAGGAACATTTGATGCACTTCTGTCTCTTCTTTCTTTCTTTTTTGGAACCAGTGTAGCAAAAATCTGTAAAATGTAGAAATGACTGCACACATTTTTTTTCTTTTCTTCCAGTAATCATATTAATAGACTGTGATGTGATGGGTTTTCAAATAGACATGTAAAAATTCACTCTGTAGGTTTCTGCACGTTCACTGTCAGTTATCGATCTCATTTCTTGTTGTCTGACTCTTTTTTGCAGGTCAAGGAGCTCTTGACATCATTCGGGCCTCTCAAAGCGTTCAATCTAGTGAAGGACAGTGCCACGTCACTGTCTAAAGGTTACGCCTTTTGTGAATACGTCGACATCAGCGCCACTGATCAGGTAATGGTTTCTGTTTTCTTTCACTTTTTTAGCTTATTTTTTATTTTAAGATAGACTTTTCTCTTTTTCCAAGTGCTGTATCGTAGGCAACTGGACTCATTTCAGTTTCTTGAAGATGCTTCACCTCTCATGAGGATAATGTGGATTATGGATGAGAGTCCAGTTGCCTACGATACAGCACTTTGAATTACCATGACCTGGATGACCGAGAACCTTCATCAACACTTTTCTCTTTTATTCTGTCCTTGGTGTTGTTTTAACTTCTCTGTATAGCTCCCTGAATCTACCTCAGTGTATGAAACGTTAGTTATAAATAAATTGCCTTGATTTTCCTTTATGTGTTACTTTGAGGTCTCTGTGTTTCCTTCCTCAGGCAGTTGCTGGCCTTAATGGGATGCAACTGGGCGACAAAAAGCTGATAGTCCAAAGGGCGAGTGTGGGAGCTAAAAATGCCAATCCTGTGAGTAGGACTCCTTTCACCCTTTCGCTTCTTTAAAGATCACAGTCATTGTCAGTAAAAACATTAACAATGGCTCCTTTGTATTCAAGCTTTCTGTGATTCCTTGACAAAATCTTTCTTTATAAAATGAAGCCGCTCTTCAGACCGTTTCTTCCTCCACACTGTGACTTATTGCAAGTGGAGTCACAGCGGCTTTTCCACATTAAATTTGGTGATTATTTCTATATAAGTTGCAAAATATTATATCATGCATGCAAGTAGTCTATGAAGTACTTAGCTCAGCGGTACATGAATCTTGGACTACTTATGGAAAATAAGTTTTTTATTGCACATCAAAGTTGGGCAAAATATCCTTATTCTTGTGATCTGGTCAGGATTTTGACCCAGGATTACTCTAAAAGTACACAGTAAAAGTACTTCATATTATGCATGCAAGTAGTCTAGGAAGTACTTAGTTCAGCAGTACATGAATCTTGGACTATTTATGGAAAACAAGTTTTTTATTCCACATCAAAGTTGGGTGAAATATCCTTATTCTTTTTCTCTGTTAAGGATTTTGACAAAGTATTACTCTAAAAGTACACAGTAAGAGTACTTCATATTATACATGCAAGTAGTCTATGAAGTACTTAGTTCAGAAGTGTATGAATCCAAAACTACTTATGTGAAAAAAAAAAAATTCTCACGTCGTCCTTTACTTTGAAATCCGGAAGGATACCATCGTGATACCTTCAGCTCACTCCCAGGAATAATTACTGTAAAAGTATCGTATGTTTACATGGGTCTGACTGAGAGACTGCAGTCTGCCACACAGTATTAAGTTTTTATATAAATGGTCTTAAAAAGACTTGAATTCGACTTGAAGAAACCTGTAGGAACCCTGATACTGTTAAAAGGCCTTTTAGTATAGAACTGTACAGAAGCCACACATTGTTATCTGTTGAGCTCGATTCTCAACAACGGCAGATGGAGGGAGTGAAAGGTCACCGGAAAGATTATATCCAACATGTTTATCCACCACAGGAATGCCAAAGATACAAAAACAGGCAGAGGGAGGGAGGCAGGCAGGCGGCAGCTTTATGAGAGTCTAACCACATGTATACGACTCTTCCTCCACCTGTAGACCTCCATCATAGAGACCCCGGTGACGCTGCAGGTCCCTGGACTTCAGAGGCTGCAGAACTCCGGCATGCCCACAGAGGTGCTGTGCCTTCTCAACATGGTGATGCCCGAGGAGCTGGTGGACGACGAGGACTACGAGGAGATCCTGGAGGACATCCGCGAGGAGTGCTGCAAGTACGGCAGCGTCCGCTCCATCGAGATCCCCCGACCGGTCGACGGCGTGGAAGTCCCCGGCTGTGGAAAGGTGAGGCTAGTGAAGCTGCAGTGGACAACATCAACAGCAACGTTTAATTAACTTTAAACACATGTAAGGAAGCTCCGAATGAATTTCTCCATTCATAGATCTGAGGTCCTCTCATCTTCATGGCCTTTAGGACTCGACTGACTTGTCTCTCGTTGCAGATCTTTGTGGAGTACGTTTCTGCTGCAGACTGTCAGAAAGCCATGCAAGCTCTCACCGGACGCAAGTTTGCCAACAGAGTGGTGGTCACCAAATACTACGATCCAGACATGTATCACAGACACGAGTTTTGAAAGCACAGACGTCGGCATCTCCTTCCTCCTTTCTGTTTGTCAGCTTGGGTTCAGTCGGTTTATTTTACTCCTCTGAATGTTGTGAACGAGTCCTTAGAGACTAGACCCGGAAAGGACTTTTATTACATCTTCTACTTAACAAACTGGACTGCAGTGTGTGTCTCTTCAGTAATGAATATCTAACTCCCAGCTTAAGCCTAATACTCACACAGTGAACTTACTCTGAATTTAAAAAAATACTGTAGTATTCATAACATTTGTAGTAGGATGAATGTGACATGTATCTTACCTAAACCCTAAACTAATACTGCCTGACAATGCCAGAGTAGCTGTCTATCAAGTATGCACTACATGAGAAAAAAACAACAGTCAAATGTTTAGATTTCCCTCCTGAGCACAAGATCTAGATTTGAGAAGCCATCATGATGTTTGTTGTGTGGCTGCCAGAGAAAAAAAAAAAAAGTTTTTATTTATTTATTTATTTATTTTTCAAAAGTAATATTTTCCTCAATACGTCACATATTAATATTCCTTAAAACATATACGATGCTATTACCTGTACTGCTTAAAAAGACCAAATGTTGACTTTTTTGGGTCAAAAGACTGAAAATAAACATTTTGTCGGCCTCAAAGGTCATTTTGTAAATATGAATTTATTATTTCTAAAGAGGGGAAATATATGAAATTGGCCATGCATACTGGAGGCTAGTTGAGTTAGAAGATTATACGAATAAAAAAATATTTTCCTGGTTTTAATATTTTTGAACCGTTGACCGTTTTTTAAACCCCGCCCCCTGAACAGCGATGAGCAATCGTAGCGTAGCAACCGTAACTAGGGCTGTGGTGAGACCAATACTCGTCATTCATAGAGTTTGGTTTAGAGTTTGTGTCTTCTGATATCAGGAGGAGCAGAAAGTAGAGAGCAGATAATACTGTGTTTATAAGCTCTAATGTGAGCTTCAGATGTTAGCATGTTGCTATCAGGCTAATGTGAACAGCTCCGCCCTGCTCGTTATTAGATTAACAGATGTTTACACTGAAGCAACCGCAGCCAGCGTTACCTGAGATAACTTCACAGCAGCCAAATTCATCAATTAGTTCTTCTAAAAGTGAAAACGATAACAAGCTCAGCAGCCAAATAGTTATGTTAAAACTAAATATTTCACCTGATTTGACATTTTTCCTTATAATACTTGTAATTCTGACTGACTAAGTTAGCTCGCTGTTTCTCTGCTGTGTGGGAGCCGGATGTTATCAGGCTAATGTTAGTAGCTTTGTTCTTGGGCATGTTCAACCCTACAAAACATGAGGACGTTTAAACAGAACAATGGTGCTTTGAACACTCTCGTAAGCCGTTTTGTGGTGCTGAGTTTTGGCCTGAGTCTTTTAACACAATATAACCATTTTGAGCTAATTTAAGATCCTGTTTACAAGATTCCCATTTTAAAAGGAGCAGGAACATTTATAAAAAAAAAAAGTGAGCTGGAAACAGAAATTAGATTCTGCTCTTGTTTTCGCCTTGAGTTAAACAGCATAGCAACAGTTACTAAGGGGGCGGGGTTTAATGAACGTCACCAGCAGCAATACGCTTCAATTTATTTTCAAAATCAGAACAACAAAATCAAAATGTCTTCGTGGTCTCGTTTAAAAAAATAAATAAAGCAGATATGCACATGAAATGCACCTTTACGTTTTGTAGATAGATGAAGCTACTGAATGATTTTTTTAACGCTTTATTCTTTGTGTCACGTTTTGCATCTGTTGAAGAAAATGTATCAGATTAAAAGCATTATTTATGATTAAATTACTCTTATCTGCTTGAAGAGTGCAGGCACAAATACAAACAAATTTGTCCACCGTTGAGTCCATTTGGACGTCACCTGGTTTGCCCGTACAGCCAACAATCTGTTCTGTTTCAGTGTCAACAAAATCATATTTTGGTGTGATAAGTGGAACATATCAAATTATAATAACGGACACGGTATTTTATACGTTTTGGATGGCCGAAAATTTTAAAACGTTTTTAGTTTGTATAATCCCTGCCACTGCCATCGCCTTGAATAAATGCTTGCATCCATTAAGTGTCTGCCTGTGTTGTATTCATTTAATGATCTGTGACATAAAGACATTGGATCAGTTATAAGTTATAAAACAAATATTTGATCTTCCAGTTTTGTGCTGTTTTATCTTAACACAGGTGTAGCTGACTGTAACATGACTGTTCACTGCCTTCCGGTGGTCACAGTAAGAAACTGCAACACTACATTGACACTGTAATTATCATGATAATTATTAATACCAACATTTCATGATAAGTGTCATAAATAATGTGATAAGAACATTAATGTTGCATTGGTCAAACTATAAAGCTGTTTAAGTAACAGTCCTCTGCTGTGAAGATCAAGCTGTGCATCATCAGAAGTGTCAATGTAGACAATACCATCCTCTCACTTCCTGTTAATAATTTCAAAATAAATAATACAACCAATTAGAGATGTCAGTTTCTTGAACCAAACCTTATTGCTAGAATAATAAAAAAAATACATTGATGTTAAATGGTCTTTCTGAGGTCTTAATGCTGAAACAAGATATTTTAAATGAAGCATTTCTGTAAGTAAATGTTAAATAAAGATGTGTTGTTTTATATCATCTGTTGTTCAGAATTGAATTGAATTTATCTTTTCATTGTCTTTGCAAAATGTTTACATGCACAACACTAAATTTAATGACAGATTTTTTTTTATATTCGATCAATATATATTTATATATTTATAATATTAGGTTTTGATAATAATAGGAACATTTTAAAACGTATTCAATGCAACAGGACCATAAACCAAGCATAATATACCCTACTGTATGTAAATGGAACAACATGAGTGTCTTATCTTTTTTCCATTATGCCTTATTCACCATTGAATAAACTAAAACTAATCATACTATAATGTCACTTTGCTTGACACAGTAGGCTACTGTTCTCTTATATTCAGGATTTAATACTTTATTGCCATATCAACGTAATTGAATGGAATTTATCTCAGCAAGCTCACCCAAACACAGACAAGGGAACCACTCACTCATTAAATAAAATACATAAAACATAGTAAAAGAGTGTGAACAGATAAGAAAGAAAGAAAAATGAATAAAAATAACCATTAAAAACCAGTATGAACAGAAACAGAGTTGGCTCATGAATAGACTACTGTATGTGTACTAAATTGAATAATTACTCTTGTAAATTGTGTATTTTATGTGTGTATATGTATATATTAAATTAACATATTTTGTTAAAATATATCATATTTTATCCCACTGTATGGAGGGTTTTAAGGGAAAAGATTAAATACATTAATAATTGTATATTTAAATACCCAATGCTTAAATGATTGATTGAGTGAATAAATAATTATATAACTTAATGCTTATATATAAAGAAGTTATTACGTTGTGTGATATCTCTCTTACATGTTTGATTTATATTTATTTATTCATGAAAATAAACAAAAAAATGAAACTTTAAAAGACTAGTTTTATTTTGCAGGCTGTGACCGGATGTTGTCACGTCAGGTGACGCATCCATGACGACAGCAGTCAACAGAGAGCTCGCGCTGTGTTTGACAGATGTGGAGGGTAAACCGCCTCCTCCTCCTTCTCTTCTTCTCTTCTTCTTCTACTTCTACTTCTTCTTCTCCCTCTTCTTCTTCATTCAATGCCGGAGGGACCGGAGCAGGAGAGCGGACTGTGTTCGGACGATTCACCGGCAGAGGAGAAGCGACGCGGGCTGAAACATGTCGGGGGAGAAGGCGACGAGTCCGTGTAACAAATTTCAAGCGAACATCTTTAATAAGAGTAAATGTCAGAACTGCTTCAAGTCCCGGGAGCTTCATCTGCTGAACGACCATGACATGGAGCAGGTCAGTCACCGTTAAACTACACTTTAATTCCGTTAATGTGACAGTTGGTCGATTAATTTGAAGAGTGGCGGAGTTTCACCCTAAAATTACGTCTTTAAAATTAAGTTTCGACACATTTTATCACATCGAAATCAACTTTTTGTAATTCATTCGACGTGACTAGCTTAGTTGTCTTCTCTTATTTCTTAGTATTTGGCTAGCTATCTTCTATAAACGTTTAAACGGTTAATAAATTTACCCTTTTCTCACATTAAACGTGAAAATGTTGAATTTAAGGGTTAATTCAAGCTATCTGCTGCTGTACTTTAATTATGATCTCATCCATTAATCGCAGCTGCGTGAAAAATCTACAATTTTGTTAGATTTAGTGACTGAAGACAAATTACTATCAGGAGAGAGGAGGTCAGACAAAGTGCAGGTCGTATATTTAATCCTCTTTGCTGAAGGAAGAGGAGCAGAGGAATGTGTTTTTACTTTTTAAACCCTGAAATTTAAATGTGATTTTCTTAAAAAAAGGATTAGAACAATTGAAAATGACAGTATTACTGTGGAAAAATGGAAAAAGGAAAATATGTTAAGTCAACTGTCTGTGTTTCTGGGATGTGTTTTTTCCAATCATTAATGTCATATCTGTCAGAAGTGGTCTCTGAGGCAACATGGAAAAAGATAAAACTATGTTAGGTGTCATATAAATTCAGCTTTTTTAGTATGACAGCTGGTGATTCCTCTTCTAGTTTCTGAAAAGACTTTTCCATAAATATATTAAAGTTTGAAATAGATAAATGCTGTCTTAAGTTGTGGATGCCGTCACCTTTGTTCGGTCGTTAATGGTGTCTACCAGTTGGATGATATTATAGGCATTTTTGTTGTCCAATAAACGCAGATATGGAAACCTGTTTTCTTGTAGATTGATTTAGAATTATAAATCCCCAGTAAAGTTTACTGTTTGGATTGTAATCATTGGAAATTACCCCAGGCATCTTTTCTGCATTATAATAAGCAAAACTAAAGTTTATGTAACAGCAAATATCGGACAACATATATATCTGTGATAAACCAATGATGGCCAACGGATATATCTGTCAGGCTCTAGTTTTATAGTTCACAAAACATTTCTGGAGCTTCACAGCAAAACAGCATCACAGCATTCTCCTAAACAGCTGGAGACTTGTTTTAAAAAAGCTAAAATGGCTTCAAACAGCTTGTCCTTCATAACCCACTTCTCTGGAAGCCCCGGGATCCCAAACTGGTTTTAAAACAACGTTATTTTACACCCTCAACGCACGGTCGAGTGCTGCTCACTTCAGACGGGGTGAGCGAGCGCCAGCGCTACAGTCTGCTACAGTGACGAGTTCAGCTTAAAACTCGGTGTGAATAATGTCTTTTTAAATCAATTTGGGATCTTGAGACATGGATTACACTGGACAAGCTGTTTGGAGCCATTATATGTTTTTTTCTTGTTGCTTTTTAGTCTCCACCTACTGCAATGCTGCAACTGAAGTACTTCCTTTAAGTATTTGTGTAGATGGTTTTTTATATTTAATACTTTCCACCACAATCCCCCAGAGCCCTACTGCACATAATTAATCAGTTATCCAAAGGATCTCTCAGCCCACATATCAGTAATCTTCTCTCATTTCAGCAGAATAGACATGTCCTTCACTTGTTTCTATACACTCTGTTTCACCACCTCTGAAGACATTGTTCCTGCACGTCTGTCATGTGGAGGTGATGTCAGCATCATGAAGGATCCTACATGCCTCAAATTGTTGAAATATGTTATTACTCTCCGTCCCCCTGCCTGGTTTCTCTGAGCCCTGTAATTTCAGCGCTGTTGGCCAACCTGCAAACACCATACATGTCCGCTGTACACTATACATTACTGTGACTGTCATCTGAGCTCAGAGAAAAAGGCTGTAGTTTTCTATTAATGTGGAGCATCTTTATTCTGTTTTAACACGTTGCGAAATACTTTACCACCGTGCGCATATTGCTTTCATAGTCAGCAAAGTTCTGTGCAGGTCTTGACCTGCTCTATATTAAAAGTGTCAGGACATAACTTCTGTTGTGATTTGGCACTGTACAAATAACATTGTCTTGACTTGACTTGACATTTCTTAATTCCACTTGGTTTTATAAGAGGTGCAAAGCGAATCTCCTCCTCTATGTTTTCAGTGGCAAAACTTCTCGGCCCATTCATGGACATTACAGAGAAAGCTTCCAAAGATAATGGTTTCAGGTAGAAATGAAAATAAAATGATAAGTTGATAATCGATGAGTCAGTCAAAAGAGAAAGTCAACACATTCACTTTCCAGCATTTCAGATGTGCATATTTGCTGATTTCTTCATCTTGTGTAATAGTAAAATGAATTTGTTTGGATTCTGGCTAAATCAGACGTTAAAAACATCACCTCAGGCTTGAAGAAATTATTGCAAAAGTTTACGACATTTAACAGACCAAACCAAAACGATGATCAGATGAACTGATAATGAGAGTCAGATAGCTGATCAAGAAGATGCTTCACTTTGTCTGTATACTACATTTGTTTGGTTGTTTTGTATGTGTAAATGTTTTATTTGCATTTTAGATAAGTTAGATGTATACACTTTGAAATAACAGTTAAGTTGTATCTATGCTAACACGTGATGCCGGGGTTCTCTACCTGCAAGTTATTGTACACAAACATCAGGATTGGCTCGATAGTTTAGTCTGTCCACCAACCTAAAACCCAGAGTTACCTGATTTATTATCCAATAAGTCAATGAAAAAATATGAAGTCATCACATTTGCGGAGCAGGAGTTTGGGAATGTTTGGCATTTTTGGCCGAAAGAAATACTTAAACAATGAATTGGTTATATAAACAGTTACTAGAACTGACTCATTGTTTCAGCCCTTCTCATGAATTGGATGATCACAGTCTGGGTCTAAAAGTCTGGGCCCAAACAGATGATGTCGATGTTTTATTTTCGTTGTTTATTTTGTGTTTGTTGTTTCCCCTTTTGTGCAATAATTGAACTGTTTTGAAGTCATCCAGCTCTTCATTTCATCTGTCTTTTGAAATGATCTTTAATATAACCTTTACTGATGAAAAAGTAGTTGTTTTTTAAAAAAAGTAACTGCTTCAAAAGCCTTTTTACTTTGCTATACAGCTACATACTCAATGATGAGTATTGTCCAGTACTTGCGTAACCTTACAAGCAGTCAACAAGGACCTATCAGCTGACATATCTTTGCATCCCGAGCTTCAAAACAAGGCTGAATGAGCACTATTCAGTTTTCTTTTACCCCCCTACATTACAGGCTAAACCCATCTATGCAGGCTGGCTGTGTTTGGCTCCTGAGGGGACAGATTTTGACAACCCGATGCAGAGGTCAAGGGTAAGACATAATGAAACCGAGCAGAAATTCACACATTTATCAGCTCTTTATGTGACTTTTCTTTCCTGATGAAAAATGGTGCTGTGCTGATTTAGTTTTTTTGTGTCTCTGAATGTCAGAAATGGCAGCGACGCTTCTTCATCCTGTATGAAGACGGCAGCCTGAGGTTCGCACTGGATGAACTGGTAAGAAACTGTGAAAGAAAAACAAATACTGAACTCGAACAGAGATATACAGTGTGTACAGTAAATCCCGCTCTGTACGTGCATCTGCATTTACAGTTTGTTGGGATCAGCCGGCATCTTTAGGCCAGATGTCGTGTGCAGAACCACAGCAGATGATTTGGGCTTAGCCTCTAATGCACACATCCCCCTCTCTCTGTGATCCCCTCAAATCTCTCCCCTCATCTCTCTCAGTGCATACTTAACACCACAAACTACTTTCTGTTTAACTGTCATTCATTTCCATTCTGACTATAGTAATAGTAACCAGAATAATTCAGATGCTCTGATTCTCTTCCAGCCGAGCACGTTACCACAGGGAACAGTGAACCTGAATCTGTGCACAGACATCACCGATGCAGAGCCCCGGACGGGACAGAGAAACGCTCTCTGCATCGTCACGCCGGAGCAGGAAATATTCATCCGTGGAGACAATAAAGAGATCATTAACGGGTCGGTGTAAAACTGGAGAAAATCACATGAGCAGGAAGTAATGAGGCTTCCTGTCGCCCGCCTGACTAATGTTGTGTTACTGCTGTTTCTGTCTGTGTTAACCAGGTGGAGCGAGCAGCTTTCTGTGTATCTGCGGACTAACAAGCAGAATCAGAAGAAAAAACGGAAAGTGGAGCCTGTTGCCACCCAGGTAGCAACATTTTG